>JAILYB010000226.1:0-636396 GCA_021437785.1 Rhodomyrtus psidioides | reverse complement strand
ACTCACAATTTATAATACAAAAAATGCTATTTAAAAATAGCACTCACAATACAAAAATGCTAAAAAAGGCACTAACAAAGGTGTTAAAAATAATAACCATTATTATTATTACAAGAGTTAAAGAGGTTACCAAACAATACAAATATGCATAACGTATAAATACGTATGATGTATAAATACGTAGAGCATACGTATACATCCGTGAAACCGGGGGACTAATTGAAAGAAAAATGTGCAATTAAGCCCTTTTGGTAAAAATTGATTAAATTGGAGGGCAAATTGACCTAATTGCACTTTAAGACTTTAGAATCCAATGTCATAGCTTATAAAAAGTGAGAATTGAAAACTAAAAGACTCGAAAATGATTTTTTTTTTAGGCTCGGTTCGGGTTTATGTTTGTGAAGGAACATAGTGACCCGAGCCGAATTTTTGAGATTTAAAGTGACACACTTGAAGAGGAAATTAAAACAAAATTATCGAATATTTTTGGGTATTTTTCTGACCACGAATGGTATTTTTCTGATTTTTTGGGTATTTTTTATAATTAAATAAACTCGAAAAATATTAAAAATACCGAAAAATATTTTTTGTTCAAAATTGGTTCCTAAGGTTAAACCAAGGCTTCCAAAGTTGATTTTGTGATTTTATGACCTTTTTTGATATTTTTAATTAATTTTAAAGAATAAAAATCACAATAATAAATGGTAAAAAAAATCAGGTGTCAACAGCTGCCCCTCTTTGAAAGGAATCTCGTTAGAGGTTTCTCTCAAAGATAAGGTGGCACCTGATTCCTAACCGACTCAACTGGGAAAATAAGAGAAGAAATGTTATGACATCGGATCCTTAAGCCTATTGATAAAAGCTCAAATCAATCTCCGGTTTGCTCTAACAATTTGAACATGGGCCGAAGTGAGAGAGGCTTACCTGAAGCTCACCTGTCGGATGCTGCCGGTTGCGACGACTTTCAAGAAGATGCCTAGGACTCGTCATTCAGAATATCCCAGGGAGATTAAGCTCTGACCTGTATGGTAGGTCATACCATGATGGGATTCCTAACTTGTAGGAACCTAAGGAAGGCGCATCCCACGCTTTGGGATTTGCCAAGAATTTTGATCCGTATGGTGGATCAGACCTTTGTGTTGATCCTTACTGCGATATTTATCAATGAGTGGACCCTTATGCGGTTTCTACCATATGTGACCCTTCAGGCGGTTTTCTACCATTAATGTGATCCCTCAGGCGGTTTCTACCTTGGTTTGACCATTCAGGCGGGTTTCTACCTTGAGTTGACCCTTCAGGCGGTTTCTACCTTTGATTTGACCCTTCAGGCGGTTTCTACCTTGTGTTGACCCTTCAGGCGGTATCTACCATGTGTTGACCCTTCAGGCGGTATCTACCTTGTGTTGACCCTTCAAGCGGTATCTACCTTTGATTTTGACCATTCAGGCGGTATCTACCTTTGATTTGACCCTTCAGGCGGTATCTACCATGAGTTGACCCTTCAGGCGGTTTCTACCATGAGTTGACCCTTCAGGCGGTTTCTACCTTGTGTTGACCCTTCAGGCGGTATCTACCATGTTTGAAAAGGGGTCTCATGACGAGGGTTCTCCACGTCCGATGAGACTGTTTGATATTTTGAAAATGGGTCCTGGGACGAGGGTTCTCCACGTCTGATAGGACTTTTTCTTTTAAAAGGATTTTTCTTCCCCTTTTTTTGAGACCCCGAAGTTTGTCGGGAATTCAGTTTTTTGAAGCAGTGAAAGATTTTATTTTGACAAAACTTCACTTGAGTCTGTTGAGGCGACATTCTGGGAGTTGGGTTCTCCAAGTATCCTGCATAAGTTTGAGCCTGAAAGATTTTTCTTCACCAAGAAAACGTTAGTAATCTTTGGGAAGACCACGGCTGTCCATTTTGACAAAACCGTATGATTTAAGTTTTAATCATGAAATGTGCATTTTGATGCTGGGGGTTATCCAAAGCATTCTTGCAACATGCAAATGTGATCACAAATCCCTTGCACGGAAAATCTGGATCAACAGTTTGAAAATTCCAAAAAGAGTTTGTTCAAAACATCAATTGGAATATTTCTCGACAATGAGGTCTTCTCACATGTTTTGCGATCGTGTTTTTTTATAGGGGATACACTCGATTCCCTACTAACCCGTGCCTAGGTTTTAGGCTCATTCGCAGCGCATACATTTTGATCGGTCGGGAGGTCTTCCACGGGACCGTAATGTTGGGCTTGGATATTGGTCTTCAAGGGGGACTCACTTTTGAGTCAAGGTCATTGAATGAAAGTTTTCACCATCTGCTCCGGGTTTACAAGTCAAGAACCCTGCAAAATGAGAAAGAAATAGTCTTGCTCGTACTTCTTCGAGCTGAGCTGTATGTTAACCCAAGTGTCTTAGTCAGAGAAGACTGTTTCAGGGTTATGATGTTGGTAGGATTGGGGACCGAAAAAAGGCTTGTTTTTGGCCCAGAATTCATGACGAGTTTGACATTGGTGATCATTGCTGATTTACCTCCTGTCTTTTCCTTTCTGCATCTTTAGTTTTTGAGGTGTACAACCGATTTTGAGGTGTGCACCAGCTCTTTAGAGAGCGTCCCTTGTTGCATTCAGAGACCGACTCTCTCCATGTCTTTGTTCTGTGCTTGGCAGCATTTGGGGAGCAGCTTTTTTTATTTGACTCCTTTAAGAATTTTTTTTTTTCATCCAAGTTTCACTGGGGATCAAGCAAACAGCTTTCATGAGCATCGGCCTTGCTTTTACCAGGCACTTTGCTTTTTTCTCGATGCCGTGGATTTTTCTCATTCATTTTTGAAATCCCACTTTTTCTCATCTTCATAGGATCGCGTTAGACCTATGATCAAAGGTCTAACAAGGTTAAACATTAACTTAGGAATTCTTTTGCAAACCCTAAGTCTTGAACTTCTTCGTTTCTGAAGTGATGCTGCATCCGTCTTGGAATGTGCAATGATCACCAACGGGTTTATGAAATGATTCTGCAGGCTCAACTTGGCTATGCAAAGGATTCGGTGTGTGGGATAGAGAAATGAATGCTTCTCATCATCCTATGGCACTTGGATTACCATATAAACAACACACAAAGATTAATGTTAGTCCGAGCAAGAAAATTTCTAACCATTTTCTCCTGATGCTGCTGGACTCACCTCCATTTTGCCCCGATGTGGGGTGGTTCTTGACAGGGTTAAGAATGAAAACCGCCGTTCAAAGGGGTTATCAACGGTCACCTGTAGTGTTTGGGGGATATGAAACGAATGCCTCCGTCGTCCCAACCCATGTAATCGCTGCGAATGGTCCCCTACTTCCGTAGGTCCAGATTCTGCTGTCTTATCCGCTCCATTTCTCTCTTAAGTGTGTATAGGACGTGTTTGGACTAGGCTTTGCCTCTCGTCTTTTGAGAAAACGTCCTTTTGAAAGTTTTGAACAACTTTTGATTGGAAAAATCTCTTTCGTTTTCTCCAAAAATTTTACCCGTCAATGGGATTTTATGATGCCCAATGCATGTTCAGATAACCTCATGTTTCAAAACATGAATGCCAATGAAGTTAGAATCCTATGTCTTTTCTAGACATCAGATTCTAAAAGCTTTTCTTTTCTTCTCTATTTTTTATTCAACATTTTCAATGGATTGGGGAAAGGGATACTTACCTGTCCCCCGCGGCTGGAGATCCCTGAAAATGCGGAAGAAACATGTTATTGTTCGTTCATGAATTTTTCAAAAAATTAGAACGATACATCTTACCCTCGGTCGTGTGCCCCTGCGAGTGCACACAGGTTGTCAAAATTTGTCCTCCTTGATGGTGAGTCCCTATCAAGGATAAATAGCAAGTGTTAACTCATATTCCCAAATTGAAGACAAATTGGGACAATACAACTTTACTCTTGGTTCTCATCCCGTTCTGACGTCGCGTATTGATATGAACCACGTCTATCAAATCCGCTTATCCATGCTTGGAATATTTGCAATATCAATGGTTCAGCTGCCCCCGGTTGGGCAACGTCTGTTTTGTTATTTGAACAGATGGCTCCTTGGGTGATTTATCCACGTTTAACACCTGAGAAGGGAAAGAAATGAGACATTACTTTGGTATTCGGTTGAAGATCGTTTAGGAACGATACATCGTTTTACCAAATGGGAGGCTTCGTGACCAAACGTATTTCGTGCTGAATGGGGGTAGATCCCATTATGCTCCGCGGGTGATAGTCATCGTTCATGGAATTTGCTCCACGGATTAAGTGATTAATCCATGGCCCTTGGCTCGAAGACGTTCAAAGGGTAATGTTGACACTCAGAGCGGTTAGTTTTCAGCGTTAATTACAATGTTCCCGCGGGAACTTTACAACGAAATCCGTAACACATTCATTCGATGTATTCACCTCTCACTCTCCTGAGCCTTCTAATGATTTAGCACACGAGCTTCGAACCAGATGTCCGGTCGCCGGTACCGGTCACGACTGCGAAGATGCACTTGTTCCAAAATGCTTGACCCATAGGCTGAGTTGCTCATTCAGGAGATCGTCCGACCGCTCGAGTCGTCCAAGTTGAGCATCCTTAATTGCTGGTGACGGACTTCTCCCATTTTCGGCATGAACAACCTGGTTTCTCGGTTTATGCGTGATCCACACGCCGAGTTGCTCACTGAGGGACTCGCTTGAAATTTCAAGCCATTGACGCCCAAGTCGGGCATCCTCAACCGTTGGCGATGGGTTCCTCACACTACTTTCGTCATGAACAACCTCACTTCTCGAGTTGGTATTTTCATCGTTGTCCAGTAGGTTTGTACCCGATGTTGGATTCGCCGTAGGAATAACACTAACGATCGGTTGGTGCTCAAATTGGGGAGTCCATACCTGCTGAAATTGTTGTACATACTCTTGGGGAGTACCAGGGTAACTCAGGGGGGAATTCAGCCGATCGAACCAAGAATAGATGTTTTCAAGGAGATCGTCTGAACCATCGAGCGACTGACACTCAGGTTGAGTATTGTCGACTACTGGAGAAGGAATCTTTTTGCCATTTTCGTCATGGACCACCTGATTCTTCGAGCCGGAATCTCCGTAATCGTCTCGCAAGATTGTATGTGCATCTCCTGCCAGTGTTAGATCCGCTGTAGGACTAGTATTAACGGCCAGTCGGTGCTCAGACTGGGGAGTCCCGATTTGCTGAAATTGCGGGGGTACATACTCCTGAGGAGTACTGGGATAACCCATGGGAGTACTCTGATTGATGCCTGAACAATCGACCGTGTAATTGTCAGTCCCATCGGTGTTAAGAGGTGATTGGATGCTTCCTGCTTCATGAGGATTGCGATCACAGCCATGCTCATCGTTTAAACTTGAACTGCCTCTCTCTTGGTCTAGCGCCACTCGTCCATCTCTCAGTAGTCTTTTGTAGCACCAAAGGTGGTTCCTGACTTTATTTCTATCCAATTCCGGCATGTTCATGATCTTGAGTATGCGCGATGGGCGAGCCAAACTGATCCCTAACTGTTGAACTGCATCAACAAATTTGCTATGAAGCTCCGAGGTCCAATAAAACCTTGTTTTCTTGCTAGCCGAAGTAGGGTTGGCAACTCGGCGGCTACTCTTCGTGGAATCTGGCCGTGTTGAACCGCCTCTATCTTGGTCTAGCGACGCTCGTCCATCTCTCAGTAGTTTCTTGTAGCGCCAAAGGTGATTCTTGACCATATTTTTAGTCAGTCCCGGCACGTTCATGATTTCGAGTATGCGCAATGGGCAAGCAAAACTGATCCCCAACTGTTGAACTGCATCAACAAATTTGCTATGAAACTCCGGGGTCCAACGAAATCTTATTTTCTTGCTAGCCGAAGTGGTGTCAGCAACTTGGCGGTTACTCTTCTCGGAATCTGGTCGTGTTGGAGGTTGCTCTGGAGGGGATTTAGTGGTCTCAGATCGGCTGGTCATGATGGTGAGTTCATCATCGAGCGGACCCGACTTGTCATGACGCATGTTCCCTTCCACAATGGGCGTCGACTTTGACCTTATAGCACTAGTTTCCTCTTGTAGATCCTCGGCGGTACCCGCCTGTTCCGAAAGATGTTGCGAAGGGCATTGCAACAAATGAGCATTATAAACCCCCAGATCTGGCTCTTCAGTGAATACTCCGTCCGTGGGAACAGGGTTACCGCACTCCAGGCAAATAGCGATGCTTAGAGCTTTTTTGTACTGAGTGTTTTTTATTCGAAGCTTTTCATTTTCCTCCCTTACAACCGCTAACTCGTGCCGATCGCGTTGCTGCTTCAGTCGGGTTCGTTTGTTTTCAAACCAGCACTTGACCTTCCGAGGCTCCCACCCTATCTCCTGGCCCATTTTGATTTTCTGTTCCATGTTCGGATAGGGGTATTCCCTGAAAAACAATTCGAGTTTATGGACTTGACCTGAAGTGTTGCGTTTGAGATATTCCCCTTTCTGACGCTGATAACCGTCGCGGGTACTGTTCTCGTTAACCAAGCCGCGGGTTTCATCATTAGAAGGATCGGTCTCCATGGCCCTCGTGTCAGGTTCGGTCCTGAGATCTTCAAACTCTTCCAGCAGCTCAAGCTCGGAGACCTCCAAGTCTGGCGCTTCCAGTAAATGACAGAATCCCTTGAACATTTTGACCGGGATATCACTGTTTGATTTTCCGTTAACTCAGCTTTCTTTGTTCCTCCTTGGATCTTCACTTTCTCTGCAAATTCTGAGAGGTTAAAGGAGCCGGATCACCGTTCTTCGATCAAAGGTGATGGCTACCCGACGAGCGCTCTTCTCAATGTTTCGAGATTCCCACTTCGTCCTTTTGTGATGGCTACTTGACGAGCGTTTTTCTCAAGGCTTCGTAATTCTCACTTTGTCCTTTTTTGCTCTTTTCTACGTGAACGGAGCCTGAAGATCTCTTGCGTTGATTTCGCTTTGTCGAGCACTACGCTTGTCCCCCTGGCCCAGTCTCTAGAGTAACAAGCCTGCCCACCTTTCGGCGCCATTATGTTTCGTAAAACCCGAGATCACAGGACGGTGGTGGATTCGTGACTCATCGGGGATGCATTAACGAAACCCGCTTGGCTCTACTGCACATAAAATATTATTACCACTTCTCCCTGTACTCGAGCATTTATAAGGTGATAGATTGATGTCAAGAAGATTAACACTTTAGCCTTATCAGACTCAGCCTCTCAAACACTCTTCACATTCTCACTCTCTTCTCCGTCATTCCATCGCATATGGATTCCTCCTCTATGCCTGTTGCTTTACCTGAAGCTTCGACCCAATGGGAGAGATTTTACCACCTCTTGGGTAGGGGTTATGGCTACATAAACAATCATCCTGAAGCTGAGGTTGAAGTTCGTACTCTGATTCCGGCCCTGGATACTGCGTGTATTGAAGGTACGAAACTGCAAAGGGAGTTTGTGATCTTCCCAACTCTCTTTAACAATTTCATGCAGGCTTACGAAGTTGCTAGCCGAGAGGTCACTTTGGCTGGTATCGTGCGAGCCCGTTATCAGGACCGAACTGAGTCCCTGATGTTGGCCATGCTGACGGCCGATAACCATAAAAGGGCTGTTGAATACGCCCACGCCCAGGTTTCGATGCTGGTCCGTGAGAGGGACAACTTGGTGGAGCGTCTGGCTCTTTTTGACACCGCCTTTGAGCAAGACCAGCACAACTTCGTGCTGAGGTTCCAGTGTGCCTGGTTGGAGGAAAGGCTTGAAGACCTGAGCATGGATATAGCTCGCGGGAGGGTGCTGGCTCATGACTTAGAGCTTGAGTTCGAGTACTATGACACCAAGGTGAACGAACTTAAGGAGAAATGTCGTCTCCTTTTCTTCAAGCTTGTAGACCTCGATTCCCGGAGTGTGGGTTGTAAGCAAGGCATGGATAGCATGGAGAGTCAGTTAAGCTTTTTTGTGATGCTTGTCCGAACTCATTTTGGGTTTACTGCTCCCCCTCAGTGATCCACTTGTAAACTTTCCTGCTGAATGAAATAAATGCGAGTTTGTTTATATATGCTCTTTCATTTTGCATTGTTGACTAGCCAAGAAAGGTTTTTGCTTTTGGATCTACGCGACTCCTTTTTCGCCTGTGTCAACAGATTGACTACGCATCATTCTCACAGCCCGACGCTTTATATTTGATTGACCTGAATGCCTCGTGAGAAATAGATTTGTAGTTGCTCGAAACTTAAAGATTGCCCCTGATTTTGCGGTCATTGCGTTTGTGGCCGCTAGTAATCTTTCACTTTCGAGCTCGATCACATTCTGCTAGTAACTCATGCTATCAATTCTGCCTTCACGCGTCGGGGCTGATTTTACCTTGAACTTAATAACAAGGAATTACCGTATACACATGAGATGACGTTTGCGAAAAACATTATGCAGAATCAACTCTAGCTATTGAAGAAACAAACGCATGCACCGATGAGAACTTTACAATAGGAGATACATCCTTCTCGCGTACATCCCCTTCTTTCTTGGGGCATGTCCAATGACTAACCAGTCTGG
This sequence comes from Rhodomyrtus psidioides, assembly GCA_021437785.1. NCBI lineage: Eukaryota > Viridiplantae > Streptophyta > Magnoliopsida > Myrtales > Myrtaceae > Rhodomyrtus > Rhodomyrtus psidioides. The sequence continues at coordinate 627,875 of JAILYB010000226.1, read as the reverse complement.
CCTCAGCTTAGGTGTGCCATTACCAAGTGCAGATCATGGTTGCCAACCTTTAATAGCTTCCAACTGATCGAACCAGGTATCAAGTCCTTCATCGAAGAAATCACCCGACCCCTCGAACGATTGATGTGTAGGTTGAGCTGCATCGCCCGACGGGTTCTTCGAACTGGAACCTCCATCTTTGTCTGGGATTATAAGAGGAGATTTGATCGATTGACTACCACAAGCATCTCCCACTTGGGGATTAGGGAAATAAGAGTGCTCCAAGCTTTCTCCCATTAGATCATCTGAAGCCATATGCTCTGATTGGGCAAACCCTTGAGCACTGGGCGTGGTGGGCTGATCTGCGACAGGATGAACACTGCCTAGCTGCTGCTCGGACGGAGGAGTGCTTACTCGTTGCACTTGTGATGCGTGTTCTTGAGGAATATTGAAATGACTCGCGAGGATATCCTGATCAAATCCCCAATAGTCGTCCAGATTCGACCGGGCCTCATTTGTCATAAGGGTGCTGGGTTCGCAGCCGAGTCTATTGCTCGGATTCAGTTCTGCATAACGCTGTCCTAACGCCCTTCTGTAGCAACCAAGGTGATTCGCGACTAATTGCTTGGTAAGTCCCGGTACGTTCATGACCCTAAGTATGCTTGTCGGACCTATGAAGTCGAGTCCTATCTGTCGAACTGCGTCCAAGAACTTGAGATGAAGCTCCGGGGGCCAAGTGAATTTCTTCTTCTCGTCGTCCAGAGTGGCGTAGATAGCCTGCCGACTAACCTCTAACTCCTCTTGAACCGTATCTGATCTTACCGGAAGCTGTTGTGGAGGAGATTCATGGGCTTCAATGAGGTGACTCCGATCATAACGACACGTATCTTCTTCCTCCGAAGACACTGGTATAATTTCTATAGGATCGATCTGCTCATGCGCGCCATTAGCAGGATCTGATTGTACCGGAGATGGCTCAAGGGAGCAGGGGGATAAATGAGCACCTTCCATCTTCGTAGAAGGCTTACTGGGGAACAATTTACTGAGGGTGGTAGGGCCACCGCAGTCAGGGCAGGTAATAGTACTGAGAATTTTCTCATACCACATGTTTTCCATTTGAAGGTTTTGGTTCTGCTCTTTTAGGGCCGTGATCTCCTTACGCCTGTGTTGGACACCTAGTCTGAAACGTCTATTCTGAAACCAAAAATGGATTCTCATAGGATTCATTCCCAGCTTCTGGCCCAATTCAATCTTTTGTTCCTCGTTTGGGCAAGGGCATTCATCGAAGAAAGCTTCAAGCTCCTGGATTTCTTTCCGAGCGTAGCGCTGGCGACTTTTTCTTTTCCGGGGTTGAGCGTCGTGGCCACTGTCGTCGTCACCACTGCGATCTTGATGTTCGTCACCGGCGATGTTGAGTTCCATGGCTTCGATGTCGAATCCGATTCTAGAGAATTTGAGGTCTTTCAACGAACTCGTCACTCGGGGTTCTCTGTTCTCTTTTGTATACTCGCTCTTTCGATTTGTTGCCTCCTTTTCCTCGAAAGCTAGGTCTGTTCAGCGTTCTGTTTTTGAAACGACGGAACTGTTTACCTCCTACTCAGCTTTCCGACACGAAGGGGTAACCAAATCCTCCCGCGGCTTCTTCGATAGTAGCGCTCGCCTTTCACTTTTCCTCGATAGTCATGCCTGTTCAGCAATGTCTTCTCTTTTTAAGTGGCAGAGCTGTTCACTCGCCGCCCAGCTTTATGCGTGATGGAACAACACAATCCTTTCGCGGCTTCTTCGATAGTTGCGCTCGCCTTTCACTTTTCCTCAATAGTCATGCCTGTTCAGCACTGTCTTCTCTTTTTAAGTGGCAGAGCTGTTCACTCGCCGCCCAGCTTCATGCGTGATGGAACAACACAATCCTTTCGCGGCTTCTTCGATAGTTGCGCTCGCCTTTCACTTTTCCTCAATAGTCATGCCTGTTCAGCACTGTCTTCTCTTTTTAAGTGGCAGAGCTGTTCACTCGCCGCCCAGCTTCATGCGTGATGGAACAACACAATCCTTTCGCGGCTTCTTTGATAGTTGCGCTCGCCTCCCTCCCAGCTTTAATAATGGCGAGACCGAATTTGTCAGGCCTGAAATTGCGGATCAGGACATGTCTGATGATTCACGGGAGGAGCAGCCCTCGCTTTACATTAATTAACCCGGCTCCACAAGCATTATTGCTGCAACTTTTCTCCACTCTCGAGACGCTATAAAATGCGGAGTTGGTGTTTGGGAGATTAACGCTCTCATATAATTTGCTTCCATCCTCTAATCGCTCCACTACACACATCTCCGTCGAAAATGGCTTCTTCCCAAGTTCATACTTTCTCAGCCGAAGCTTTGACTCGATGGAAAGAGTTCTATAACCTCTTGGGTCGAGGCTACGCTCACATAGCCGATCATCCCGAAACCGAGGATGAGATCAGAGTCATGTTCGGGGACCTGGACATCACCTCCCTCGAGGGTACCGCGTTGGGGAGGGAATACAATATTTTTCCAACGCTCTTTACGAACTCCTTGGAGGTCTACCGCGCTGCTCATCGGGGAGTTACCGTGGCTCGTGTCTTGCGAGCCCGTTATGAGGATCAGTCCGACCGCCTAGCGTTGGCTGACTACCTGGCCGATAGTCACAAAAAGGCTGTTGAGTTCGCCAAAGAGCGGGTTTCGACATTGCTACGCGAGAGGAGGAATCTGGTGGAGGACTTAGCTCTATCTCTGGCTACCTATGAGCGCGATCGACGTAATGCCCTGCTAAGGAATCGGAGCGAGTGGCTGGAAGAAAGGCTCAACGGCATAAACGAGGATATAACTCGTGAGAATGGACTTGTTCGGGACTTGGAAGCAGTCGCCGAAGATCACGAGACTCAGGTTGTTGCAGTCAATGATGAACGCAAACGCCTCCACCTCAGGCTTGCGGACCATGATACGCGGAGTGGTGCGTATAAACAAAGCATCCATAACCTGGAGGGCCAGCTGGGCTCCTTTGTGTCGTTGATTAGGGCTCACTTCTGCTTTACTTTTCCACCCCAATGAATTGTATGATCTGATTTGGGCAAGAATGAATGAAAGCCCCTGTGTTTGTTTTAGCTTTTATATGATCCATTTCTTCGAGCATCCGGACATCTTAGACTTGGATGAGCCGATCCATAATAAGTCGAGTAGATGTGTTCTGATTTTCTAACTCACTCATGGTCAGATGAAAGAATAGCCTCAGACTTATCCAAGAAAAGATTTCTTTATGCTACTTGTTTTTCACCTGCAAATGAAAAGACCGAGTCAAAAGGAATAATCTGAAAAAGAAAGCATAGACCCCTTTCAATCTTATGCTTGCTCGTAATTAATAATGACAAGAACTTTTACAAGGGTTTTAATCTTGTGCGAAAAGTTTTTATCAATATTCCTCGAAAGAAAGCATACTATTGAAAGGAATGTAATTCACGATAATTGCTTTTGACCAATATTCAGAAGAGCGAATTAGTCAAAAATGCAAGGCATAACGACGTGTTTTTAAATTTAATTGAAGATACGGCATCCAAATCAAGGCCGTTTTGTTAAGAACGAGAGCAATTTGGACATCTATCTCGTCATTAAATTCGAAACAACGTCAATACTCTTGATCAATTTTCGTGGATTACTTAGTGACGTATGACATGCATGGACCAATTCAAGTGTATAATTCCTTCTAGCGAAATTGGGGTTGGATTACCCTGTACGACCAAAAAGGTCGTGTAAGATTTTCAACTTTAGTTTCCTCTAAAGGAATTATAAACTTGACTTGGGAGTATTCGGATGATTAGAGAAAATGCCACTATCACATTCCCATGACCCGTCAAAAGAAATACAACCGAGTTCCATCTGAATGTATACACCAATAGATCCCTAATACAATCACTCTAAGGGGTGAGATAGAGAAAGCCTCGATAAAAATAAACCCTATACAAGAGGACTAGTAATGGAAAATGAAACCAAGGAATGTGATCCTAACGTTTAAGGATGCCCCAAGTTCGATCTGTGACTTCCGGATCACTTGCCCCAACTCGTCATCTTCATTGGACGATATCTCAATAATGTCCATAGTAGGCTCCTTTGTTGCTCACTCGGTGTTCGCCATGGGATATCATCCTCCTCGTCTTCTATCAAGGACGTTTGGGAAAAACACATGCATCTAACCTTGAAATGGCATTTAATCTAATCACCAGAATGCAATGAATGAAATGCCTATATTTATATGAACTGTAATAGTTTTGAGGGATAGAGAGTCTTACCAACCCAACTCGTCGACTTATGTGCGATTTTAGGTGTACCAACCGCCCAAAGACATGCGCATGAGACAAGTGATGGTGAACTTCTAAAAATCAGAGGGTTTGGCACCTAAGGTTAAGGTTCCCACCTCGAGTTCTAGAAAGAGCCGATTCCATTGCACAACTATCGTTGCATTGGGACTCAATCCATAGTTCGAAGCGAGCGGAATTAAGAAGTGGATTACCCCGTGTTTTTCCTCACGGAGATTCTATTTTCAATTCCTTCTATTGTGTTCCTAAAGGCGGCGCCTGGGGTTTTAGGCGCGGTTGTGTGTGTCCATGTGTCGTGATCATCACAATGCAAGTCATGCACAACAATTTATCAATCAGCACTTCAAATCATCCACACAACATACATTCCTACGCCACACCTGCGTAAAATAAAGTTAATCACAGACTACACCCCTTATTACTCCAATCTGCAAAAACATATAACACCTATCGTGAGCGGACTTACCTCACCTTCAAGAGCGCCTGTAGGGTTAGAAAAATCACTCAATTTTTATTACGGCCTAAGTCCACTTGAGGTCTAGAACCATAGTTTCTAGAACAAGTCCCCAGTGGAGTCGCCAGCTGTCGCGACCCATCCGGAAGAGGACGCGGCTAATGGATTACCGATCGCGGGTCTTGGATCGGCGCGAGCCCTCCCAGGCCCATACCAAATCGCGGCGGGAGTATTTTTCAGAAGGATTCAACGATAAGAGTCGATCGCTTTCGACCTTAGTGTGGTCGTGGTGGCATGTGCAACTTGTGCATGCATTTGGAGTCGCCACCGGTCTTTCTTGGAGGGTAGACCGGAAACCTTACTGATCGATTGTGAGAGATCGATCAGTTCTACGGAACCAGAGTTTTTGGGTTCGGGGACTTGGTTACGCTGGTGTCGTTACCAACGCCCTTTCGGTACCTAACGCTAGTGATTTTCCTAACTAGGATTTCATGCAGGTGCAATTTTGGGTGAGGTAAGTCTGACATTGCACATTAACCAGTTTAACATGCTCACGTAATCATAATAAATAAATAGATGTCAATCACATAAACATCTATCCTACGTGGTGATCATGGAATTATGATTTAATGGGTCTCGAGCCAATGAGACCACATTTAATCATTTTAATATTTTAATAACGGAGAGCCGCTCTTCGCTTCTTCTTGGTTTCTTGAACTCTTCAAGAATTGGGCCCCAAAGAGCTCGCCGACTTAAAAGGCTCCCCCACGTAATCCTCGTAGCATTTACATCAACAATTGACTATGCTAAAAATAAAGATTACATGAAAAATAAAAGGAGTACGCAGCCTCCATTTAATAACTACAACCCCAAATATATAAATAATCATCATACATTCATATATACATCAATCACATTGATTAGGGATTTTTCCATGATCACCACCCTTTCACGTAAGTAATAAATTCACAATTTAAAACTTAGGAAGGCACAATAAAAATTCTACGTTGAATCATATTCAGAATTTTTACGTAAAATAAGATAGCCATAAATTTTCGATTCAAAATTGATTTAGTCTCAATTTTTGCTACGTTGATTAATTTATCATATAAAATAATCAATCTCCATTAGCCATGTAAGACGAACAATTCGTTAATACATATTGGCCATAGTATTGCAAAAATTGCAAAAAATCAATTAAATGCACGAAAACACCTAAGGATTGGCTCTGATACCACTGTTGGGATCCACGTAACACGTAGCGGAAATAAATAACAACCCACACATGTATCTCCAGAGGCGTACTTCGTGCATTTCAATCGAAAAAAATCACAAAGTCTCAAAGGGAGTAAATAGATTACCTCTCGTAGCGTGCTTGAACGGAGGTGTCGGTTCGATGTTCTTCGATCTCAGCCTCCACAAGTGTTAGGCATCTAGTTCGGACGCACCACCAATTGACGAACGGGGAGACGACTAATAACTCCACAACAATTGTGCTAGCAATATGCGGAATCAATATTCCGAACTTAGTATATTTTGCTCGCTCAAGATTATGAGAATATAGAGAGTGTTTGTGTTCTTCTCTCTAAGCTCTCAAAAATTTGCACACTCTACAAAATGTCTCTCCCCCTCAACCTCAAAACTCTTGCCATCCTTTTATAGCCAAAAATACCTTCCAATAAATTGTATTTAAAAATAGCACTAACAATTATAAATTCTATCTAAAAATAGCACTCACAAATAAATGACATTTAAAAATAGCACTAACAATAGCACTCACAATTTATAATACAAAAATGCTATTTAAAAATAGCACTAACAATAGCACTCACAATTTATAATACAAAAATTCTATTTAAAAATAGCACTAACAATTATAAATTCTATCTAATAATAGCACTCACAAATAAATGACATTTAAAAATAGCACTAACAATAGCACTCACAATTTATAATACAAAAATGCTATTTAAAAATATCACTAACAATAGCACTCACAATTTATAATACAAAAATTCTATTTAAAAATAGCACTAACAATTATAAATTCTATCTAATAATAGCACTCACAATTTATGATAAATAAATGCCATTTAAAAATAGCACTAACAATAGCACTCACAATTTATGATAAATAAATGTCATTTAAAAATAGCACTAACAATAGCACTCACAATTTATAATACAAAAAATGCTATTTAAAAATAGCACTCACAATACAAAAATGCTAAAAAAGGCACTAACAAAGGTGTTAAAAATAATAACCATTATTATTATTACAAGAGTTAAAGAGGTTACCAAACAATACAAATATGCATAACGTATAAATACGTATGATGTATAAATACGTAGAGCATATGTATACATCCGTGAAACCGGGGACTAATTGAAAGAAAAATGTGCAATTAAGCCCTTTTGGTAAAAATTGATTAAATTGGAGGGCAAATTGACCTAATTGCACTTTAAGACTTTAGAATCCAATGTCATAGCTTATAAAAAGTGAGAATTGAAAACTAAAAGACTCGAAAATGATTTTTTTTTAGGCTCGGTTCGGGTTTATGTTTGTGAAGGAACATAGTGACCCGAGCCGAATTTTTGAGATTTAAAGTGACACACTTGAAGAGGAAATTAAAACAAAATTATCGAATATTTTTGGGTATTTTTCTGACCACGAATGGTATTTTTCTGATTTTTTGGGTATTTTTATAATTAAATAAACTCGAAAAATATTAAAAATACCGAAAAATATTTTTTGTTCAAAATTGGTTCCTAAGGTTAAACCAAGGCTTCCAAAGTTGATTTTGTGATTTTATGACCTTTTTGATATTTTTAATTAATTTTAAAGAATAAAAATCACAATAATAAATGGTAAAAAAAATCAGGTGTCAACAAAGAGAAGACCCCTAAAGGAGTCAGATCAAAAAGACTACTCCCCAAATGGTGTCAAGCGCGGAGCAGAGACGCAGACAGAGTCATCAGTCTCTTAATGCGACGAGAGACGTTCTCTAAAGAACTTGTGCACACCTAAAAAACGGGCGCACACCCCAAAGTCTGAAGATGCAGAAAGGAAAGGACAAGTGGCGAGTTTGCAATGATCACCAATGTCAATCCCTTCACAAATTCTAGAGCAAAAACAAGCCTTTTTCGGTCCCCAATCTCACCAATGTTACAACCCGAAACCAGTCTTCTCTGGCTAAGCTTAGCTCAAAGAAGTACGAGTAAGACTATTTCTTTCTCATTTTTGCAGGGTTCTTGACTTGTAAACCCGGAGCAAATGGTGAAAAATTTCATTCAATAGCCTTGACTCAAAAGTGAGTCTCCTTTGGAAATCGGCATCCAAGCCCTAACATTACGGTCCCGTGAAAGACCTCTTGATCAGTCGAAATGTAGGCGCTACGAATGATCCTGAAACCTAAGCACAGGCTAGTAGGAGATTGAGCGTTTTTCCTATAAAAGATCATTATCACGGAGCGGTGAGGAGCCCTCTCAGGTGAGAAATTCTCCAATTGATGTTTTGAACAAATTCTTTTTGGAAATTTCAAATTGTTTGATCCAAATTTACCGCGCAAGGAATTTGTGATCACATCTATATGTTGCAATATATTTTGGATAACCTCCAGCATCAAAATGCACATTTCATGACAAAAACTTAAGTCATAGAATTTTGTCAATTGGACAATTGTTGTATTCCCAAAGATTACTAACATCTTCTTGGTGAAGAATAATATCTCAGGTTTAAATTTCTGCAGGATCCTTGGTAACCCCAAATCCCAGAATAACCTTCAGGTGAACCTAAAGTTAGGTAAACCTCCCCTCGATGACCAGATGCGGCATCCTTAAGTCAAGCCTTTTAGTAGGTAAACCATTCCTAAGACCGATCCACAGAACGATTGAGTCTTCGACAAGCCCCGAAAATCGGGTACGTCATCTTTTATCTTAATGGTAGAAACCGCCTGAAGGGTCAACACAATGGTAGAAACCGCCTGAAGGGTCAATGTATGGTAGAAACCGCCAGAAGGGTCAACTCAAGGTAGAAACCGCCTGAAGGGTCAAACCAAAGGTAGAAACCGCCTGAAGGGTCAACATGAAGGTAGATACCGCCTGAAGGGTCAAACTTAAGGTAGATACCGCCATAAGGATCAGCCCAATGGTCCAATCCACCATATGGATTAAACCTTGATAAACTTCATACACAGCAAGTGTCGTTCTTCCTAGGTAAGCCTTACAGTAGGCGAACCACTTCTAGTCTAATCCACCATACGGATCAAAATCCTTGACGAATCCCTGAATATGGGAGGCGTCTTCCTTAGGTTCCTATCAGTTAGGAATCTCATTATGGTTTGACCTACTATATAGGTCAGAGCTTAACCTCCCTAGGACACTCTAGTAACGAGTCCCTAGATATCCTCTTGAACCCATTAGACACCACGAATGTCGCACGAGCATCGAACAGGTAAGTGGCAGGTATGTCCCTCTACTATCTCACTCTCATTTCAAATAAATGTTTCCCCTCCTTCAAGAAAGAGCGTACATCGACAAGCATGAAAGATTGGATGTCATGACTCCTTTTTCCTTTAGTTTCCCGAGTCGAGTCGATCAGGACTGAGGTGTCACCTTGTCTTCGAGAGAAGCCTCTAACGAGATTCCTCTCAAAGAGGGGCACCTACCAAAAGCAAGGCCAATGCCCATTCAAATTTTTGTTCACTTGTAAAGTAATTTTGTATTTTCAAGTGTACATTTTTGTACTAGTTTGTAAATTTCATATGTTATCTTTTGTGAATCTCCAATAAGTCTGGAGAAGTCACTTTGCAAAGTGCAATTCCCAAAGAAGTTCGTACCATCTCTCAAGCAATGATGGTATCATCTGAAGGCCAAGATCGGTGACAAGCAGCAATGATCACCAACATCAAGCCCTTCTTATATATTTTCTGAGCCAAAACAAGCCTTTTTCGTTCCTCAGCCCCTTATCCTAACCTACGTTACAACCCTTCAAAGTCTCTTCTGATTAAGGCACTTGAGTTAACATAGAGTTAAATGATTTTAAGTATCGCTCAAAGAAGTTCGAGCAAGATTATTTCTCTCTTATTTTTGCAGGGTTCTTGACTTGTAAATTTGAAGCAGAAGACAAAGAAATTCATTTCAAAAGCCTTGACTCAACAGAGTCCCCTTTGTAAACCATTGACCCAGCCCGCATTACGGTCCTTATTAAGACCTTTAGATCGGTCCGGTCATACCAATTGCGAGATTACTCAGACCCTTGTTTGATGCGATGATGGTAATGTTGAGTGATTTCTCTTGGATCCTGCAGTCAGGATAAATAGCTTTTCTCGAGAGTGAGAGCGAACCCTTTCAGACTGAAGTGCCTCATTCAGATTACATTCGAAGTATTCATGATATGATTACTTTTCTAAACAGAATTGGTACTGCAAACTTGACAGAATAGTTATGCATGAACCGCGTCATGAACGAAATGCACACTTTAATCATCTTTGACAGGAGCTAAAGAAATGCGCAATGCAAGATTGACAGAGTAATTTTGCATGATTTCATTGATGAATTTCAGTAATTATGTTTGCACATGTCACTTCTGATATTCTCTGACAGGTAGCAATTCCCGATGATTGAGTCACCTCTCAAGGTCTTGAAATTCATCTAAGGACCATTAAATGAGCAAACCTTACTGGCAAAGGCCGACCAGGTAGTCTTCCAAATCCTCAGGAGAATGGACAGGTATGATGTAGTCATTCTGGCCACCACTTACTCATTGCTTAGAAAATCCAGGTAAGTTTTCTGAACCCTTTTAAAGTCGACTTTAGTCGTATCCCCCTGATGATCGCACTGACAAATTTTCAGGCATCGCTACATTTTGTATTCATGCTGATTCAATTCAGATGATACATCATCTCTTGTCTTGATACAATGAGACCTGCTCGAGAAGGTCGCAAGAGACATTTTACCGTCTTATGGTGACCCGTTGAGGAGGTCCCAAGAGGCAACTCTCGTCTTGATACGGTGAGACTTTCTGAAGAAGGTCACGAGAGATTATTTTACCGACTCATGCTGACCCGTTGAGGAGGTCGCAAGAGACATTTTACCACCTCATGGTGACCAGTTGAGGAGGTCCCAAGAGGCAACTCCTGTCTTGATACGGTGAGACCTTCTAGAGAAGGTCGCAGGAGATTATTTTATCGACTCATGTTGACCCGTTGAGGAGGTCGCAAGAGACACCTTACCGACTCATGCTGACCCGTTGAGGATGTCGCAAGAGACATTTTACCGCCTCATGATGACCCGTTGAGGAGATCCCAAGAGGCAACTCTCATCTTGATACGGTGAGACCTTCCAGAGAAGGTCGCGAGAGATTATTTTTACCGACTCATGGTGACCCGTTGAGGGGGTCCCCAAGAGACAAATGGCCAGCTCGAACCATAACTCGAGCATATTTTCAACCCTACACAGATCTTGCGTTGTCCCGCATCAAAGGGAAACTTTTGGTAACGGATAAGGCCCCAAAAACCTAAGATCCACATGTGATCTTGGTTTTTCTAGATTTCACAATGTATGTGCTCTTGTGATTTCGAAAAAATAAATGGCCAGCTCGAACCATAACTCGAGCACATTTTCAAACTCTACACAAATCTTGCGCCGTTTCGCATCAAAAGGAAACTTCTGGCAACAGATGGGCCAGTACCTTTGCATCCTGGCATCTATTGGAAGTCTGGAGGTTAAGGGAATCATTAGCTTATGAAGTATTCGGTAAAATAAGTATTTTCACAGGCAATCCATGTACGGACTTCTTTGATGTGGGATAGGAGAAGTTTTAGCATATGTTATTTATAGCATTGCATTTCATGCATCATCTCTATTTGCATTAGAAAATGGGATTTAAAAACCCCCGCCAAAAAATTTGATCATCAACATGTGCATTTGCAAAATTTAGGTTTCAATTTTAGTCTTTGAGCGAAACCTCTGCGAGCTTCCACTTAAAGAGGGGTAGCTGTTGACACCTAAATTTTGATTTTTAAAAATTCATCCATTTAAGCATAAAATGAGAGTTAATCATAATTCTCGCAAAAATTAATTCTCAAGCATTGCATATTTATTTTCTATCATATCATTCGCATTTAGTATCAAAGATGAGTCCATTGTGTAAACTGCGATGATCCGGACTGAAAATCTTTGCTCAAAACTGGACTTTTATTTTGACTAAATCCCTTGGATCACCGCCTGGCACCTCTTTAATTAGAATTAGTAGTGCATGTGATCATGATCACCTCTTTAAGAAAAAAATTCCAGAACGCTTGCGGGTTGATTCTCGCCCAAAAAAAAAAGAGTCGTTTTGACGAAGACCTCTAAGGCTTCAAGGGATCTGAACACCAACGAACAGAAAATTTAGGGGGTCAAACATCAACCGAAGGCAAGGCTAATTCGGTCTCATATAGGTATGAACGGTGGCTGCTCCACGGGTGGGCAGTGCTCAGAAGGCTGGACTTCAAGTGATGCACGGCGGCCGTTCAGCGGATGAACTAGGGCTGGTTATCGGCAGAGCTTCTCTCAATTGGACCGCGGGCTCTTTTGTTGATCCAAAATTAATCAAGACGGCAGCCTCGTTGGTTCACTCTCTATCAGCGGACATGAAACGCCACGGTTTAGTTAGTCCGCGGCTTCGAACCCTACTTGATCGAACACTACTGAACAAGGCGTCGAATTGGGCGAAGCAACGGATAGCGGGGGGGGGGGGGAGTTGGTGGCGACGACTAAGCTGCTGATTCGTGCTTCGGACACCTGGCCAAAAGAAATAATTCGAACAAAGACCAATGGACTTGTTCGATGGGGTGAAGGAAAAGGTAGCGATTATCTGAATATAAATCAAAGAAATTCTTCAAGAAAAGAAAAACCTCTCCACCTTCCTTTTGTTGTGTTGTTCTCTACGTGGACATGAGCAAATCCTCGAAGCTCCATTGTTCAGCACCATTTGGATCAATCTGTGGAATCTTTGTCGTTGTCTCATCTTCCACCATGGAACTCTGTGGTGCCATCATGAGAGCCTCTCTACTCTCCACCTATGGATGAGAACGCCATGCCAAGTCTGCTAGGTGTGAGAAGGGAATTGCGAGACAATGATGCACAAGGGAGAATTCTGGATTTTTTTTTCTAAGAATGGTCGTGTATGACAAATTTGTGTGGCCTCCCATTCTCTGGCCGTGTAGTGCAATTGTTGGCCTCTCTCCAGTATTGTGTGGCCGTGTATTCAATAAAGTGGCCCCCTCAATGTGCCGTATATCTCTCTATGCATTGTGCTGTGTGAGTGAATTATGTGGCCCTCGCACATGAGATAAAAGAATATAAATAATAAAAGATGATGAGAGAAAATTAAAGATGAAATTTTTATGAATTATATCCAGTTGGACCCACTTTTAATATATCCAATTAATATATCCAATTGGACCCACTTTTACTCAAAAGCTTAAGCCAATGAGTTATGGGCCAACTTGGGTATATTAAATGCTCAGTACCACATCAATTCTCCTATGTGAGACTTCTCTAACACAACTCACACGTGCATCCTAACAATCTCCCCCTCATATGTGAGCTCCAGTGCTAGGTTTGCTTCCCCTTAATCCAAGTATCCTTCTGCACCAACATATCTCAACTTGAATCTCCATCAACGCCCATCGAGTCCGTTGCTACACCACAACGTCCACCGGCCCGGAAACCACGTTGGCTCCATCTCAATCTGAATCTCCATTAACGCCTATCGGGCTCACACTGCTACACCACAGCGTCCACCGGCCCGGAAATAATCGCGTTGGCACCAGATTCCCGTTGCTACACCACAACGTCCACCGGCCCGAAAACCGCGTTGGCTCCATCTCAATCTGAATCTCCATCAACGCCCATCGGGCTCACACTGCTACACCACAGCGTCCATCGGCCTGGAAACCACGTTGGCACCAGATTCCTTCTTTAGATATTCACCGGAACAATGTATCGGATTTCCGCTGCGTGCACCCAACAAATGGTATCAGAGGAATTAGGGTTTATCTGAGATGTCAGGAGGGTCACGGATTGAGATCGAAAAATTCGATGGGACGCGGTTCGATCTGTGGAAGATGAAGATGGAGGATCTACTTTGTGATCGAGATCTTTGGTCGGCAATCGTAACGGAAAGGCCTGATGCTGCGATGCCTGGTATCGCGATAAAGGAACCGGGGAAGAATGACGATTCATCCTCCAAAAAGGCGGATCCAAAGGAGATTGAAGACTGGGATCGGATTGATCGGAAAGTAAAGGGTTTGATCCAACTTTGTCTCACAGACTCAATTCTGACAAACGTGATGAATGAACCTACAGCCAAGGATTTATGGCAGAAACTGGAGTCGCTATATCAAAGTAAGTCGTTGGTTCATAAGCTATTTTTGAGGAAAAAGCTGTATAATCTTCGGATGCATGAGGGTGACTCGTTTTCTACACATCTGTATAACTTTAACACGTTGATTAGTTAACTCGTATCAATCGGTGTTAAGTTCCAAGATGATGACAAGGCGATAACACTACTCTGTTCACTGCCGGATTCATGGGATAACTTGATTGTGGTGATCGGTGGTGGGGATAACGAATTATCTTATGAGAGCGTGTGTTCGGCCTTGTTATCAGAGGAGACACGAAGAAAGAGGTCAGGAAATTCTGGTAGAGAGGCACTGACTGCTAGGGGTAGGCCAGCAGAGAAGACTCTAAATCGAATAGGGTCCAGATCCAAATCTCGTGGGCGATCGAAGAGTAGGGAGAGGAGGGTACAGTGCTGGAGATGTGAAGAGTGTGGCCATGTAAAGCGGGACTGTAAAAACAAGCCAGTTTTTAAGAAAGAAGCTGAATCATTCTCAGGGAAGAAAGAGGTCGATGTAGGAGATATGTATTTGGCTGCTGCATGTATGGCACAGTCAGACCATGATATTTGGTTGATCGACACCGGTGCTTCATATCACATGACACCTCATAGACACTGGTTTTGTGAATATGAGCAATATAATGGTGGAGATGTCATGCTCGGAGATGATACTGCAGTTCAAATTGTCGGGCGTGGCAGGGTGAAGCTGAGGATGAGTAATGGCACGGTGAAGACTCTTCCAGACGTGATGCACATACCCTTGATGAGCAGAAACCTATTATCAGTCGGTACGATGGCTGATTCAGGGGTTACTTTCAGCTGTGATAAGAATTCGTGCAAGATGACTCGGGGTTCTATTGTGATTGCACGAGGAGTCCGTTATGGGACATTGTATAAGCTGCTCGGGGAAACGGTGACTGTTGGTAGTGGTTTCGTCTCTGAAAAGACCAAGGAAGATGGATATGATACGTCCATGTTGTAGCATCAGAGGCTAGGGCATATCGGTGAAAAGGGACTGTCTACCTTAGCTTCGAGTCAAATGGTAGAAGGAGTACTGGATTGCTCTATAGGCTTCGGGTTCTGTGAACACTGTCTCCACGGAAAACAGAACCGAGTTAGTTTCCAACACACCGGTACGAGAGCAACAGAGGTTCTCGAGCTGATTCATATCGATGTCTTCGGGCCTACTCCGACTCCATCTATTGGAGGATCCAGGTACTATGTATCGTTCATAGATGATTTTTCGAGATATAGTTGGATTTATTTTATCAAAAGTAAATCAGATGTATTCGAAAAATTTCGAGAATTTAAGGTTTTGGTTGAAAACCAATTGGGCAGGAAAATCAAGATACTTCGTACAGATAACGGAGGTGAATTCTGTTCGGACAAGTTCGAGCAATTCTGTGTGGACAATGGTATTGCAAGGCAGAAGACGACCCCATATACGCCTCAACAGAACGGTGTGGCTGAAAGATTAAATCGGTCACTCATAGAAAGGGCAAGATGCATGCTGAGTTGGGCAGGTTTGGGGCATGAATTTTGGGCAGAAGCTGTAGCCACGGCCAGTTATTTAAAGAACCGGTCACCGACCTCATCAGTGAAGGACCGTACACCATATGAGGCAGTGTTTGGGAAGAAGCCGAATTTGTCACATGTTCGGGTGTTCGGGTGTGAAGCTTATGTTCATGTACCCAAGGAGAAAAGGGGTAAGCTTGACAATAAGTCTGAGAAGAACATATTCGTCGGGTACAAGGAATGGGTCAAGGGCTATAAGCTGCGGAATCCAAAATCAAAGACCATTGTATACAGCAGGGATGTCGTCTTTCGCGAATCACAATCCCAGATTGGCACACAAAAAGTTGATGAGCCCAAAAAGGTGGTAGTACTTGAAGAAAGTCCTAAAGCTGAAACGGTGGAGATGGTTTCACAAGATACGCTAGTAGAGTCTAATTCAGAATCGGAGCAAGGGGACTTGGTTAATGAAGTCGAGGATGCAGATTCGGATGAAGACTCGGATACAGATAGCATGCCGGCTCTTAGGAGATCGACGCGGGAAAGAAAGGTACCACTTCGATACTCACTTAGTGCATTGAGAACGTTTCATGCTTTGAGCATTATCGGAGATGATCCTAATTCTGTAAAAGAGGCGAGATCCATGAATGATGCGAATCAGTGGGAGCTCGCAATGATAGATGAGATGCAGTCGCTTGATCATAATGAGACATGGAGTTTGTGTAAGTTGCCTAAAGATAGAAAGGCAATTGGGTGCAAATGGGTATTCAAGCGAAGCTGAAATCGGATGGGACTGTAGAGAAGTACAAAGCTAGGCTTGTAGCCAAGGGGTATTCTCAGATCGAGGGAGTTGATTATGACGAGATCTTCTCTCCCGTTGCGAAATTGACCTCGATACGGTTTGTTCTGTCCGTAGCAGCTGCATACGATCTTGAGGTGGAACAGATGGATGTAAAGACGGCTTTCCTTCATGGGGACTTGGAGGAGGAAATATATATGAAGCAACCAGAAGGCTTTCAAGTAAAGGGAAAGGAGAATCTGGTGTGCAAATTGAAAAAGTCCTTATATGGGTTGAAGCAGTCACCGAGGATGTGGTACCAGAAGTTTGACACGTACATGCTCCAGCTTGATTTTATGCGTTCAAATTCTGACCATTGTGTTTATGTGAAGAGGACGGGCGATTAGTTTGTCATTCTCACGCTATATGTGGATGATATGCTGTTGATCGGGAATAGCGTGAAGATGATGAGATCTGTGAAGAGTTTGTTGGCCAAGAAGTTTGAAATGAAAGACTTGGGGCCTGCAAATTTTATTTTGGGCATGCATATTAGGAGGGACCGTGAGAAACAGAAGTTGTGGCTAGGGCAGGAGAAATACATCAAAGAAATATTGAAGAAATTCAATATGATAGACTGCAAGCCTGTTGGTACCCCTATACCTTTAGGGACCAAGCTATCTGCGGAACAATGTCCTAAAACGAGTGAAGAAGCCGAAGAGATGGCCCGAGTTCCATACGCGAGTGCAGTGGGTAGCTTGATGTATGCTATGGTGTGCATACGTCCGGATATAGCCCAAGCAGTGGGAGTCTTGAGCCGATACATGTCTAACCCAGGTAGAGAACACTGGAATGCGATCAAAAGAGTTTTCAGGTATCTTCGTGGAACTTCGAATTTTTCTTTATGTTTTGAAGGTACAGGGAATGGAAACATGCTTGATATCGTAGGCCATGTAGATGCTGATTGGGGTGGATATATTGATAGTAGACGATCCACTAGCGGGTATGTTTTCACATTGTTTGGGGCTGCATTGAGTTGGATGAGTATAAGGCAAAGCGTGGTAGCGCTCTCTTCTACGGAGGCTGAGTACATGGCTCTTACTCATGCTGGAAAAGAGGCCGTATGGTTACGGCGGTTGTGCTTGGAGCTTGGTTTTGAGCAAGGTGCCGTAGAGGTGAGATGTGATAATCAAGGGCTATTTATTTAGCTAAGAATCCAGCATTTCACTCACGTACAAAGCACATTGATATACAATATCATTTCATCCGAGAAAAAGTGGAGAAGAAAGAGGTTCGGCTTGTAAAGGTCGACACGGTGAAAAATAGTTCAGACTTCCTTACTAAAGCCGTCACAGGTGCGAAGTTTGAATGGTGCTCTACTGCGATTGGGTTGAAGAAGAATGATATGGAAAAGGCTCTCATTTGCGAGAAGTATCCACCAAGTGGGAGAATGTTGGAGTTGGCGAATACTTCGGGGACCCTTGTTTCTCACACCGGGTATGTCCACGTGAGCTTAGGGAAACCAAAGTGTTATCCGACGACATGTGACCCATGCGCGCGGGATGCGGGGGTTCGGGGGCAGCGCCCCCGAAACCTCAACGGGTTTGGACTTTTATTTAAGTTAACCCGTATGTTATTGGCTTAATAGAGGTTTCGCTAGGTTTAGATTTTTGGGCCCGTTTAGGGCATATAAAGTTTGCTCGTTTTATACTGATCATTGTAACGATTTGAGAGGCTGTAAACCGAATATCATAGTGAAAATCTCTTGCAGGACGTAGCCCTATTCTGGGGTGAACCTGGGTAATCTCGTGCGTCATTCAATTTTCTTGATTTCTGTGTGATCGTTCTGATTCGGTGTGCGATAAATCCCATCAATAGGGAGCCCTTCTCTGCTCTTTCGTGGATGAAAGATTCGCCTTTTAGACTTGCGGTCCATTGGACAGATCTTGCTGGCTTCTCTCTCGTATATGCCATCTATTCTCGAGGATGAACCGTTGCGTATGTGAATCTCGAATTCAGCTCGATAGCGCGTCTTCCTTGAGCTGGGCGTGTGTAACTTGTGGAGGTATCACCGCTAGTTGGAACCTCAATCTGCGACCCTCGAACTTGTTTTTTATTTGCTTCAGCATTTGGAGAATGGCAATCTTGAATGGGGCTGGACAGAGGCGATCTTTTGCTCCAAATAGCTTGGGAAACCTAGCACTGCTGGAACAGAAGCTAAAACATTGGGTTGATGCGACTCCGCGGCTAAATTCATGGCAATAAGTGTGCATGAAGGAGTGTTGAAGTTTGAGCCTTTGGTGATGCAAACAGGAACTGTTGAGAGCGTTCTCCTTTTTCGGCTTTATCTGAACATGCGCTTCACGCCAATAGGGTTGCCTTCAACTGAGCTATGGATCGATCCGTTTCGTCAGTCTTCTGCCTTTTCCTATTCTTTATTGTCCTTTTCTCCTCTTCTGACTTGCAAGAACCCTCGACAGAACGAGACCATGTTTCTCTCTCGCTCAATCTCACTTTTGCCGTATATGAATTTGTGTGGCCTCCCCTTTGACATGTGAGAACGAGTCTTTATATAGAGCTAGGTTGAGAAACCCTAGAATAAAAAGCTGAATTGTTCTGCAAGTTTCTAATTAATAAATTAATTTTCCACTTGACATTTTAATTACAATTTTCAGCCGCCAATGATGATAATGGACTTTGACCAAATCTCGTGCTCCCATGGGCTTCTTGTGATAATATCTCAAACTCAAATCGGGCTTCAATTAATTAATTAATTAAAAACTCTAAAAATTTTAATGAAGAAAAACGGGCTGATTTGAAATCGAATTGAGTCCAAAATCATGGTGGACAAATTACGACACACCCTATTGCCATAGGCGAAAATCTCAAGTTGAGTTTGGTCCGACCGCTGTCAAAATTAAAATCAATGGATTCATCTTTGATACTAAATGCGAATGATATGATAGAAAATAAATATGCAATGCTTGAGAATTAATTTTTGCGAGAATTAAGATTAACTCTCATTTTATGCTTAAAAGGATGAATTTCTAAAAATCAAAAGGGAAGCACCAAGGCTAGCACCACCAGTGATGGTTAACGTGCTGCCAGGATTCAGCCTCAACTCTTCTTCCTTCTCTGCTTGTAGCTCTCGACACTCCGTCTCGTTTCTTTTATGTAAGTGATACGTGTGCAGCCAGTTTTTTTTTTTTTTTTTGCGAACCTTTCTCAATGGCCGTATATTCAATGTGGCGTCCCAGACCGCCACCCTACGGTCATAGGTCTCTAATAACGATAATTAGAGATTACTTATAGTAACAAATATCCACAGGCCACAATATAGTATAATGACTTAGCGAACCAAACAATGCACGCGAAAACATTAGAATTAAAACTCCATAATATATATGCATTATACACGACCACAAGAGTTCATACATAACTATATAACAAAAGATATGACTCGTCGTGACAACATATGCGTAAGCTGGGATGGCCAAAATAAAACTACTCCATCCTACTTCAGTCGCCTACTCCAAAAAGTCACTCGGACTAACTCCAGATCCTCAATCCTCCTCTGACTGGTTGGAGGGAAACATCTCCTCATCCTCGGACTCCTCAAAAGGCTTGGGTGGAGGAACATAAACAGCTGGCATAGGTGCTGGAGCAGGGACAGGAGCAGCAATGACTGGGACAACAGGGACTACAGGTGGAGGAGGTGTAGGAACAACAGGAGCTACGGGCTCGACAGGAACTACTGGAGCGGCATGCATGGGTGGTGCATCAAAAGTGCTCTCATGAAACGGACCAATCAACCTATTACCCTCACGAATATAAATAGCATGCCAGTGATATATAGTCAACCCAAGCTCACCCTCATCGACCCACATAGTATGTACATGAGCTACTAACTTCAGGTGCGGAACGTCTAAGTGTATCAAATCACGATAGTAAGAGTCATAGTCAACAGGAACTCCAAAACGTCGATGAATAGTCGCCATGAAACTAATCTGAAAAATATGTCCACAAACATGGGTTAGCGCGACGGCTAGCAAGAAAACATTCAATCCCACCATAGGGGTCCTACGACTCCCTAAGACAAACTATAAGGCAATCCTTTAAGAACAAGGTATTATAACAATTCATAATGTCAAACAAGAATCATAAAATGCAGGATGCCATGATGATATGCAATGACGTGCTCTTCGCTCACACAACCATCGCCAAGCCCAAGGCTTGCAGCGACCCCTTACTCCAGGGCGTCCTCGACGCATGGTACGGCTCTACCCAGACACACAGCACATGGTTATCAAGCACGTACAAATCCCCGCACACAGCCCAGTGGCGTCATCTCAATTCAGTGCACTGAAGAGCAATAACTCCACATATCTCATCATATCGCGCGGCACCATGTGCCAATGCATGCTCAGCCATGAATCACGTGATTCTTACCATCAATTATGCAATTGATATATCAAAACCAGGCCATCAGATAAGCATGCCAATTCACAGAATCATTCTCATGCGATATGTTACCACAACGATCAATCGAACAAGGCATCACAATTAGAATCTCAATAACCAAGGAAGTAGTCAATCCTAATAAGTGAATTAATCAAGGCTCCCTTCTTTCGATTCACATGAGCATTTCATCAACTCGTGATGAATAGACTGTCTTATTCCACTCCACATGGTAACGGTTTGCTGTCTATAATGCACCTGTCATAATTCAAATGTCACTTCCTTATAATCGCACACACCGAGACTAGTCTATAAGGTAAGCTTAACATAATTCCTCATGTAAACGAATTCTCACTTCATGAACAACTTTATGAGAAACCCAGCAGAATTTCACTACTCCTAAATCAGTTTCGGTTTTGGTCAGAAAATTATATTTCAACCATGACCGTTTAGCTAAGCACCGACAAGCTCTCGGCAATTCATCTCTATACACCATGATAGACTTCCATAATACATCAACATGGCCGTAAGAGAATTCAAGCGATCCATCGCTTTAAAACTTGATTTTTATACACTACTCTATGCCTCAAATCAAAATTGGTATTGCCCAAGAACCGAGCGAAATATCCTGTCCTAAACCTCCTAATTGAAACCCTTAAATCCCCCAAATCCGTTGGTCATTCCACTAATCATTCTCCCCCACCTTGCTCGACAATCCCTACCTTAAGAACATGTAATGTAGCATACTTCAACCGCAATTTATACTTTACACAGAAAAAGGGGAATCTACAACAACCGAAGGCAGTTCGGCAATTCCACCATGCAAATCGTGTACTACCATCTTAACCAAGCAATATAACTCGTTCACCACATCTTAAGCCATTTCCTCCTTAATTAATATTTGAACTTGCCACATGCATATAATCCAATGTCAATGGTACCAAGGAACCGTATGATCAAGGCTTGTCGTGCACTCCCTAGGATGACAATCATTGAAGACACAACTATCCTATGGTAGGATTGAAGGAAATCTTGCCTTAATGAGGTTTGATCTTTGCTCGAGCTTGATGTTTCTTTCTCTTCTTCGCGGTTCCTCCTTCGAACACGCTGTGCCATTCCTTTCTCTTCGTCCCTCGATCGCCTCTTGGCCGCCCATTCTCTCTCTCTCTCTAGCTCGCGAGCTCTTGGCTCCTCTCTCTCACTCTCTCTCTCTCTCTCTCTCGAGCTCACTCTCTCTCTCTCCCTCCTAGCTCTCGGCCGAATGAAGGTGGCAAGGGGAGAGGGAGACGAAAGGTTTTCCTCCTTTTGCATGACCAAGAAAGCTCTCAAGCGACACTTGTCCACCAAGTCCTTCTTTCCAAGTTTCGTATGCCACGTGGCGCTACCCTAAGTGGCCACCAATCATCATCACAAAAGCTAACATGATGGAAAGCCAATGGGAATTCTTGCCATTTTCCCATGTCTCACGCCCAATGAGGGTTCATGGAGGGATGCGTTTGAGCGCCACTTGGCGCTACCCTCAATGGCCTAATATCCTAGATGAGATTTGATAGAACTTTTGGCCAATGATTTCTTTCTTTGCTTCTCACGCCATTTCCTCAAGCTTCTTGGCCAATGGGATTTCATGCGCCACTTGTCTTTCCCCTTCCATGGCCAAAACAATGGCCTTTGGAAATTCTCATGCGCCGCTCCCTCTTCTTCCTTCATGGCCGAATATCACACATTCATTTAGCTAGAAAAATTTCGAACATAGCTTCATGCATAATTTAATCCTTGCGACTTCTTGCTCATTATTCGCCCTTGCACCACTCAATTCACGTCCACTTCTCTCATGCCGATAAGGTCCTTAACGATCAATCAACTCATCCATCGCCCTAGGAAATCTTTCGAATATATTTGTTCTAAATACAAAATCCTTAAATTTCTTAGGCAATAATTTAATCCAATAGCCGTTGCTCCTTGAAATAAAATTCTCGATTAATATTCCATCGTCCATCTTATGATTTCCAGAATTCAAATCCTCGTATCATAGGCTTCCTCAGTGGATTTTCTGATTTCCAATTCCTTGCGTCAAAGTCAGCTTCAAAATCCATTTGATCAATCTTGGTCATTTGGAATCTAATAAATGGGGGGTGCCACAACTTCTACCCCCCTTAAAAGAATTTCGTCCTCGAAATTAAGTTTCTAGCTTCACAGTCAAGTCCACAGAAAATAACCAATCTCCACTACAATCGCTCGCAGCAAAAAGATTTTGACTATATTTATTCACAAGTATCAATTACAATATGCACAGTTATTCCTCTTGTGATTCGATCCAGCGACCACTTCTCGGACCATGTCACTCCCCCGGGGTGCCACTCGGCTATTGTGCCTACAGCGGTCATAAAGCTCCAAAATTTTATCTTAACCACTCTTTTACACAATTAACGACTGCTTCTCATTTTCTTATATCCAAGGTCAAATAGCTAGGTCAATTTCTCTGTACCTCGCGAATAGGTCATTTACCTTCTACAGTACTCACTGAAATGAAATGCAGCATGTCTAGTGAAGAATCTTAATACTTACCTGTAACTTCAAACAAGTGGGGGTACTGTTGTCTCATCGTCTCCTCAAGTTCCCAGGTGGCTTCTTCCATACCATGGTATTGCCATAAAACTTTTACTAGGCAAATGGTCTTGTTCCTCAAGACTTGTTCCTTTCGATCCATAATTTGTACTGGCTTTTCTATGTACTCGCCTTTCTCGCTCACTTCTATAGTTTCATAGTCCAATACGTGCTCTGTATCTGGATGATATTTTCTCAGCATAGAAACATGAAACACATCATGAACATTTGACAATCTTGGTGGTAAGGCTATCCGATATGCCAAATCTCCTATCTTCTCTAGAATTTCAAAAGGTCCAACATATCTAGGGCTCAGTTTCCCTTTCCTTCCAAATCGTGATATTCCTCTGAGTGGCGAGACTTTCAGAAACACGTAGTCGCCCACTGCAAACTCCAATGGTCTTTGTCGTTTGTTCGTATAACTTTTCTGATGACTTTGGGCTGTTTTTAGTTTATCACGAACAATCTGTACGACCTCAGTCGTGATTTGGATCAATTCTGGTCCTGTGATCCTTCTTTCTCCTACTTCGTCCCAACATACCGGAGTTCTACATCTTCGTCCATATAAGGCTTCAAATGGTGCCATGTCGATGCTCTTCTGGTAACTGTTATTGTAGGAAAATTCTACTATATGTAGTTTCTCTTCCTAGTTACCCTTGAAATCCATAATACATGCTCGAAGCATATCCTCTAGGATTTGTATGACCCTTTCTGTTTGTCCATCTGTCTAGGGGTGAAAGGCTGTACTAAACTGAAGCTTAGTCCCCATGGCTTCCTGTAGACTTTTCCATAACTTTGACGTAAATCTTGGGTCTCGATCTGAAGTAATGCTTATTGGAATTCCATGTAGTCTCACTATAGTCTGTACATATAATTCAGCCAATTTCTCCAAAGAGTACGTCGTCCTTACTGCTAGGAAATGAGCTGACTTGGTCAATCGATCCACAATTACCCAGATAGAATCATGCCCCTTCGGGGTTCTCGGTAATCCTTGCACGAAATCCATCGTTATGTGTTCCCACTTCCATTCAGGAATGTCTAAGGGTCTGAGCATACCCGCAGGCTTCAAATGTTCCGCTTTTACTTGCTGACAAGTCAAGCATCTCGCGACGAAATCAGCAATGTCTTTCTTCATCCCATTCCACCAGTAATTTTGCCGGAGGTTTCGATACATCTTTGTACATCCAGGATGAATACTATAATTGCTTCGATGAGCTTCATTTAGAATATCCTTCCTTAATCTTTCCTCATTCGGCACACATAGACGTCCTTGAAAATGAAGAATTCCCTCTTCCGAAATTGAGAAATCTGGCCTTTTGCCCTCTGTCATCTCTTGTCGAAGCTTAGAGACTTCTAGGTCTGTCTGCTGCAATTCTTTGATCCTTTGTACCAATTCGGACTCGATTCTTAATGTGGCAAACACGCCCATCACTTCATCCAACTCCACTATAAAGTCTGAATTTGTCACTTCTTCTAATAATTCCCACTCTTTACTCATCATACTTGCCATACGGAGTGTAGCCTTCCTACTCAGAGCATCTGCTACTTTATTTGCCTTGCCAGGGTGGTAAAGAATTTCGCAGTCATAATCCTTGAGCAATTCCATCCATCTTCTTTGCCTCATATTTAATTCCTTTTGAGAGAAAAGGTACTTTAAACTTTTGTGATCGGTGAAAATCTGAAATTTCTCTCCATATAAATGGTGTCTCCAAATTTTCAATGCGAAGATTACTGCCGCTAGTTCTAAGTCATGTGTCGGATAGTTCAACTCATAAGGTCGTAACTGTCTTGAAGCATACGCCACAACCTTTCCATGTTGCATTAAGACACATCCCAATCCTTTAAGAGATGCATCACTATACACCACATATCCTCCTGGTCCTGACGGTATGGTTAATATTGGGGTTGAAGTTAACCTTTTCTTAAGCTCTTGAAAGCCTTGTTCACACTTCTCTGTCCATTCGAACTTAACTCCTTTTCGAGTCAATTGAGTCAAGGGTCCCGCAAGTCGAGAAAATCCTTCTACAAACCTGCGGTAATAACCAGCGAGACCAAGGAAACTTCGTATCTCAGTAACAGTAGTTGGTCACGGCCAATTTATAATAGCCTCAATTTTGGCTGGGTCGACAGAGATTCCCTTCTCTATCACCATATGACCAAGAAACATAACTTCGTCCAACCAAAATTCACACTTACTGAATTTCGCATACAACTGGTGTTCCCTCAATATTTGTAACGTCTTCCGTAGATGTTTCTCATGTTCCTTTCGTCCCTTGGAATATACCAAAATATCATCAATGAACACTATGACAAATTGATCCAGGTAGGGTTTGAACACTCTGTTCATTAGATCCATGAATGCGGCTGGGGCATTTGTAAGTCCAAACGGCATGACTACAAACTCGTAGTGTCCATACCTGGTTTGAAAAGCAGTCTTAGGGATATCTTCTTCTCTAACTGCTAATTGATGGTAGCCTGACCTTAAATCAATCTTTGAGAAAATAGAGGCTCCTTGCAGTTGATCAAATAGGTCATCAATTCTTGGTAGAGGATACCTATTCTTTGTGGTCGCCTGATTCAGTCGTCTGTAATCAATGCACAAACGAAGTGACCCGTCCTTCTTCTTAACAAATAATACTGGCGCTCCCCATGGCGAAGTACTTGGCCTAATAAATCCTTTATCCAATAATTCCTGCAATTGCATTTTCAACTCCTTAAGCTCAGTCAAAGGCATCCTATAGGGAGTTCTGGAGATAGGCTCAGTTCCTGGGGCCAATTCGATAGTAAACTCCACTTCTCGCTTCGGGGGTAATCCTGGTAATTCTTCGGGGAAGACATCTAAAAATTCTTGAACTATCGCGACGTCGTTAATATTGACTTCCCTCTTGGTTAACTCCCTGACATTAGCCAGAAAACCTTGACATCCATTGTCCAAAATTTTATGAGCTTCCATCGCTGATACCAAAGGTACAGTTGCTCGGTTTCCAGTCCCCACAAACTCGAAGCTGTTCTCATTGGGAGGGCTAAATCGAATTATCTTTTTAAAACAATCTACAGTGGCTCGTAAGTCACGCAGCTAATCCATACCAATAATGGCATCAAAATCATAAAAACTCATAACTATTAAATCGATTCTCTGGCTCTGTCCTCCTATTACGATTTCACATCCCTTGCAAATCAGAGTAGTTACTATTTTATCCTTCAGTGGTGTGGATACACTAAGGGGTACTTCAAGTGTCTCAGGTTTCAATCCACACAACTCAGCAAATTTCGATGATATAAGAGTGCGTTGCTCCAATATCAAATAACACATAGGTATCCTTATCACATAGAGGAATCGTACCTGCTATAGTGGTCCCAGAAGCTTCCGCTTCCTCTCGAGTCATAGCCTAGATTGTGCCTTGTGCTGGAGGTCTCTACGGTGCTCCAAAGGGTTTCGCTCGATTGCCTTGATTCTGCTGGACTTGCTGTCCTTTCTGGGGACAATCCTTCACTATGTGTCCCACTCGTCCACATCCATAACACTCTCTTCCGGTATTACACGGCAGATTGCCATGAGTCTTACCACAGCGGTTACAGGCTCTATCTCGATTTCGAGCTTGCCCAAATGCTCGATTCTTTTCAACCCCACGGAATCTTCCAAAGTTACGCCTCTTATAGGGAGTCTCTTGAGATCTATAAAACCATCTGGGTCTCTTGTTATCCAGTCCCTGAGTTGCCACACGGCTGCCTCCCGCCTTGAGTTCTTCTTCTTTCTTTTCCTTTGACAACTCTTGCTCCACTAGTTGAGCTCGCTCATACAACTCAGTATACTCCCTGATCCTTAAGGATGCCAATTGCTTCTGTATCTCAATCTTGAGGCCATTCAGGAATCTCTTGCACCTACGCTCCTGAGTCTCGATCAGTTGAGGAGCAAACTTGGAAAGCTCAGAGAACTTTGCTTCATATTGCACTACAGTCATGCTGCCTTGAGTTAAGTTCATAAACTCAGAAATCTTTTGGTCCCTTGCACAATCAGAAAAGTACTGGCCATAGAAAGCATTAACAAAGGTTTCCCACGTTACAGTAGTTCCTGGTGGAAACACTACATCCTTGCTTGCAGCCCACCAGTGCTGAGCATTGTCTTCCAGTAGGTATTCAGCCAAGGTAACCCTATCTACGTCATTACAGTGGAAAAACCTGAAAATTTTCTCCATATTCTTTATCCACTTTTCAGCCTCATAAGGTTCTCCTAATCCTGTGAATCGCGGTGGATCTAGCTTCAGAAAACGTTCTACCAATTTTTGCAGACGTCGATCTTATGTTCCATCATCAGCTCTGGCTGGAGCCTGTCGTGGTTGAGCTCCTATTGATGTCCCAAGACTAGCCAAAGCTTGCAGGATTTCATCAGTCCGATCAACAGGTCCTTCAACTCTATCTACTGCCCTAGCATCATCGTTTCCTCCAGAGGATGATGCCCTCGTCCTTCTCATGATGATTTATTGATCCTGCACATCAATTCACATTCAGTTGAGTCTGTCTCATTAAATCTCACTACCACTGCCAATGGAAAGCTCCGCGAGTGGCCTAAACAAGATCGCTAAGTATACGGCCATAAACAATCACATGCATTGTCCTTTTATGCATGCATCCTAATATCCTAATCCTATCGCACCATATTACTCCGGGAAAATCTAAGCTCTGATACCACCTCAGGCAGAGCTGTGACGTCCCAGACCGCCACCCTACGGTCATAGGTCTCTAATAACGATAATTAGAGATTACTTATAGTAACAAATATCCACAAGCCACAATATAGTATAATGACTTAGCGAACCAAACAATGCACGCGAAAACATGAGAATTAAAAGATCACAAGAGTTCATACATAACTATATAACAAAAGATATGACTCGTCGTGACAACATAGGCGTAAGCTGGGATGGCCAAAATAAAACTACTCCATCCTACTTCAGTCGCCTACTCTAAAAAGTCACTCGGACTAACTCCAGATCCTCAATCCTCCTCTGACTAGTCGGAGGGAAACATCTCCTCATCCTCGGACTCCTCAAAAGGCTCGGGTGGAGGAACATAAACAGCTGGCACAGGTGCTGGAGCAGGGACAAGAGCAGCAACGACTGGGACAGCAGGGACTACAGGTGGTGGAGGTGCAGGAACAGCAGGAGCTACGGGCTCGACAGGAGCTACTGGAGCGGCATGCATGGGTGGTGCATCAAAAGTGCTCTCATGAAACAAACCAATCAACCTATTACTCTCACGAATATAAATAGAATGCCAGCGATATATAGTCAACCCAAACTCACCCTCATCGACCCACATAGTATATACATGAGCTACTAACTTCAGGTGCGGAACGTCTAAGTGTATCACGATAGTAAGAGTCATAGTCAACAGGAACTCCAAAATGTCGATGAATAGTTGCCATGAAGCTAATCTGAAAAATATGTCCACAAACGTGGGTTAGCGCGACGGCTAGCAAGAAAACATTCAATCCCACCATAGGGGTCCTACGACTCCCTAAGACAAACTATAAGGCAATCCTTTAAGAACAAGGTATTATAACAATTCATAATGTCAAACAAGAATCATAAAATGCAGGATGCCATGATGATATGCAATGACGTGCTCTTCGCTCACACAACCATCGCCAAGCCCAAGGCTTGCAGCGACCCCTTACTCCAGGGCGTCCTTGACGCATGGTACGGCTCTACCCAGACACACAGAACAAGATCATCAAGCACGTACAAATCACCGCACACAGCCCAGGGGCGTCATCTCAATTCAGTGCACTGAAGAGCAATAACTCCACATATCTCATCATATCGCGCGGCACCATATGCCAATGCATGCTCAGCCATGAATCACATGATTCTTACCATCAATTATGCAATTGATATATCAAAACCAGGCCATCAGATAAGCATGCCAATTCACAGAATCATTCTCATGCGATATGTTGCCACAACGACCAATCGAACAAGGCATCACAATTAGAATCTCAATAACAAAGGAAGTAGTCAATCCTAATAAGTGAATTAATCAAGGCTCCCTTCTTTCGATTCACATGAGCATTTCATCAACTCGTGATGAATAGACTGTCTTATTCCACTCCACATGGTCACGGTTTGCTGTCTATAATGCACCTGTCATAACTCAAAGGTCACTTCCTTATAATCGCACACACCGAGACTAGTCTATAAGGTAAGCGTAACATAATTCCTCATGTAAACGAATTCTCACTTCATGAAAAACTTTATGAGAAACCCAGCAGAATTTCACTACTCCTAAATCGGTTTCGGTTTTGGTCAGAAAATTATATTTCAACCATGACCGTTTAGCTAAGCACCGACAAGCTCTCGGCAATTCATCTCTATACGCCATGATGGACTTCCATAATACATCAACATGGCCGTGAGAGAATTCAAGCGATCCATCGCTTTAAAACTTGATTTTTATACACTACTCTATGCCTCAAATCAAAATTGGTATTGCCCTAGAACCGAGCAAAATATCCTATCCTAAACCTCCAAATTGAAGCCCTTAAATCCCCCAAATCCGTTGGTCATTCCACTAATCATTCTCCCCCACCTTGCTCGACAATCCCTAGATTAAGAACATGTAATGTAGCATACTTCAACCGCAATTTATACTTTACACAGAAAAAGGGTAATCTACAACAACCGAAGGCAGTTCGGCAATTCCACCATGCAAATCGTGTACTACCATCTTAACCAAGCAATATAACTCGTTCACCACATCTTAAGCCATTTCCTCCTTAATTAATATTTGAACTTGCCACATGCATATAATCCAATGCCAATGGTACCAAGGAACCGTATGATCAAGGCTTGTTGTGCACTCCCTAGGATGACAATCATTCAAGACACAACTATCCTATGGTAGGATTGAAGGAAATCTTGCCGTAATGAGGTTTGATCTTTGCTCGAGCTTGATGTTTCTTTCTCTTCTTCGCGGTTCCTCCTTCGAACACGCTGTGCCGTTCCTTTCTCTTCGTCGCTCGATCACCTCTCGGCCGCCCGTTCTCTCTCTCTCTCTAGCTCGCGAGCTCTCGGCTCCTCTCTCTCACTCTCTCTCTCGAGCTCACTCTCTCTCTCTCCCTCCTAGCTCTCGGCCGAATGAAGGTGGCAAGGGGAGAGGGAGACGAAAGGTTTTCCTCCTTTTGCATGACCAAGAAAGCTCTCAAGCGACACTTTTCCACGAAGTCCTTCTTTCCAAGTTTCGTATGCCACGTGGCGCTACCCTAAGTGGCCACCAATCATCATCACAAAAGCTAACGTGATGGAAAGCCAATGGGAATTCTTGCCATTTTCCCATGTCTCACGCCCAATGAGGGTTCATGGATGGATGAGCTTGAGCGCCACTTGGCGCTACCCTCAATGGCCTAATATCCTAGATGAGATTTGATAGAACTTTTGGCCAATGATTTCTTTCTTTGCTTCTCACGCCATTTCCCCAAGCTTCTTGGCCAATGGGATTTCATGCGCCACTTGTCCTTCCCCTTCCATGGCCGAAACAATGGCCTTTGGAAATTCTCATGCGCCGCTCCCTCTTCTTCCTTCATGGCCGAATATCACACATTCATTTAGCTAGAAAAATTTCGAACATAGCTTTATGCATAATTTAATCCTTGCGACTTCTCGCTCATTATTCGCCCTTGCACCACTCAATTCACGTCCACTTCTCTCATGGCGATAAGGTCCTTAACGATCAATCAACTCATCTATCGCCCTAGGAAATCTTTCGAATATATTTGTTCTAAATACAAAATCCTTAAATTTCTTAGGCAATAATTTAATCCAATAGCCGTTGCTCCTTGAAATAAAATTCTTGATTAATATTTCATCATCCATCTTATGATTTCCAGAATTCAAATCCTTGTATCATAGGCTTCCTCAGCGGATTTTCGGATTTCCAATTCCTTGCGTCAAAGTCAGCTTCAAAACCCATTTGACCAATCTTGGTCATTTGGAATATAATAAATGGGGGATGCCACATTCAATCTGGTGGCCTCCTCTAGACTTGTGAGCATGAAATATATTTATAGAGAAGAGCCAGGGTTCGCTACTTCCTAAAGAGATATGTTCTTTATTATCAATATAAAATCTTTTGATATCTCTTATATTCTGTGATAATATCTAGCTTAATTGCTCACCAAGTTTCAAGATAAATTGATATTCTATCTTGCCATGCAATTTTTGACCCTACTGATATTCATATAGGTTTTGGCCGAATTTCCATTCACCGCGGGCTTAGTCCAGTTGATTAAATTGGGCTTAGAACCATCACTTTAAATTCACTCATTGTCGGTAAAAAAAATGCAAATGCATGATAAAAATATAAAAAGATTTATTTTTGTGAGAACTAAAACTAGTTCACATTTTATATAATTTAAGAAAAAAATCAAAATTTAGGTGTCAACAAGATTTTATCCTGATCTTGAGGATTTAGGAATTGAACTATAGGTACTTGGCTACGATAACTTCTGAAGAGAATTTTATTAATAAGAGAAGTATATCCTTTTGTCCCGAGTAATCTCATTATGATTTTGTATGGAGCTGTTTTATGGCTTCCGTGACCTTGTTTCTTTTTGGTATTTGGATTAATTGGCCGAGGAATCTTGGGAAATTTTTGTAATGTAAACGGCTTGGTGGGATGTTTGCATGCTCGCAGGGTTCGGGGCGTGACAAAAGGCCACTGAAGTGTATAGTATCCTTCAAAGGGTAAGAGACCCTAGTGTGGAAGGAAGTGGAAATCCAAATTGTCTTGATATTGAGGTTGAGCATTTGGATTGAGAAAGAAGACGCAGAACTTGAATGATCCCTGGCAGTGAAGTCCGAGAAACTGTCTTGTAGGCAGCGTTGTATGGATGAAATCGGAATAAGGTTGCATTAGCTGGATGTGAAACCAAGACGTCAATGCACTAATGCTTCATAAGGAAAGAGTGACAAAAATGAACAAAATATTATTCGGTCCAAGTAGAGTCCCATGAGAACAGAGGTCTAAGGTTTGAGCTCTCAAATGAATTGTACCATGGATAATTGGAATAATTCGACACGTGGTGGTGACAAAGTGGATAACAGTCAGATTGAGTATCCAAGAAATACTTGGATTGATCGTTACCATATTGGGAGACGATGATGGGACTCATTTAGGGAGTCATGAGAAACATGAGTGACTTTCAAGAGTATCCTATGGACTCTAAAGAGATGCTCGTTGTATGCTAATTACGAAGAACACGAGCTATGGGTTTGATGAGGTAAGATTCCTCAGTCATGAAATTTATGAGAAATGAAGTCCCTATGGAGCTTGTGAGGATGGGAATGAGTGACAAATCGACTAGGGTCGATGTGAGTTGCTGAAACTTGAAGTTTCATGAAATTAATGGATTGTTATAGACGGATCGTGGGAGGCTTCCCCACCAGAGCTGTTCCATTGATGAAATGGGCTAAGAACGAGAAGTAATGCGAAGGGAGGAACAGACGTGAATTGAGTCTTCGAGGACTTGAGTCAAGTTGACGACTACGCTGATAGTGGCATTCCTGTATGGAATCAAAAGAGTGGAGAGGATCACAATGATGTGACATGGAAAGGAAATTTAAGGCATAGCAAGGCAGATTAGAGTGGGCTGGGTGAACGCGTCTTGATAATATGACCTTATGTGTTGGAATGCTTGGCGCATGACTGAAGTTGGTTTGTGAATGTCCTTGTGATAAAGTTGGGAAACATTGTTTGGGTGGAAGAAGATTTTGAGTCTATATCTACCATAATGGAATAAGATAATAGTTTCCCAAGAAGAATCGAAAGAGAGGCAACGCTGAGGTATGTAATTGCTTATGAATATGAGAGCGTCGCTTGTATAAAGAAATACCTCGAAGTTATGTGAACTATAAGAGGTTGAGAGTTGAGCATTGTGTAATTGGTGATGGAGGGACAGATCTTCCCTCAAGAAATAAAAGATTCAACTTCTAAATTGGAAGTTCGCCAATTAACTAGGTTGATGGTTATTGGAAGAATCAGGCTCAGAAGTCAAAAAGAAATTAAGAGGTTGCGAGGAGTGGACCTTGATATCCAAAGGATTAGGGGAATGATCATAGCAAGAAAGAAACCCAGACTTCCAAATGTTTGGGAAAGAAATTGTGGAAGTTGAGAATAGAAACCTTGACATTCCATGGATGAGGGTGTGAGTCCAGTATTGAAAGGGAAATTTAAAGAGATGGCCTCATCGGAAATTTCGAAGGGAGAATTATGGTGTCCCTTGGGATGGCACAAGGATGTGCCAAGATTTTTCCTTAATACTATCGGTGATAAGGACTAAAAGTTGAATTAGTCTCTCATGTAGTCAAGCATTAGACATGCCGATAAAAGAGAGAGACATGACCACGAAAGTTAATGGATCACTTTGATCCGATAGGATTTTCGAAGGGAGTCGAGAACGGATTACTACGGAAGTAACCCTGAATTTTCTTATGGAGTCGAAAGCTATGATTCGAGTTGGATAATAGAGGGCAAGTTAGTAAAGTTCATGAATCTCTGTTTGTACGAAAGGATGTTTGAAGGGAGTGATACACCAGATGGTATGGGCACTAAAGAGTGCACTCTTGCGAGGGTTTAGTAATAATGGTGATATGCAAATGGAAGAGACGATGTGCATGCTCGAAGGTAAACTACTAACAGATGTATGAATGTCAAAAGGAAATAGAGAGAAGCAAATACAGAATGAGGACTGAAGGAAACAAGTCATGAGAAATGATGACTTTCGTTGGAAAGGACAAGCGAGAACGACAAGTCATGAAAGGAATTATCTTGAAGAATGAGAATACGGTGAGACGGCGATAGCCCAAAGGACTGGGATGTTGGAAGGTTGCAAATTTCGAGGGCGAAATTTCTTTAAGGGGGAAGAATTGTGACATTCTGAATTTCCGCCCCTCGAGGCTTGAAATATGGAATGTAATCTCAAAATTGGAAAAGTGAAAATGAAGAATTCTAACATTGGATTAGAATTTGACGTCGCCTCGCCAATGTGCATTCAAAATAGGAAAAACGAGGTTTCGGACGAAAAGTGCCAAATTATCGTTTTTCCTCTCAACCTATTATCATCGCCTTAAGATTGTATGAAGGGCAAAATGGTCATTCAAGGACCCTAAGAAGATGCCGAAAATTTGGAGATGATGGAGTCAATGAAGTCAACACTTACATGACCAATTATTGGTGTTATGCCAAGTGTCACTCAAGGGAGAAGTCATGCATTAATTACCATTAAATGCAATCTTGACAAATTTGCTCCAATAATTTGGTGGACACTCCCCCTAGCTCTCTTTGGTCGTGCTCTCTCCCCCCCATTTCCATTTCCTTCAAAATTTCCTTCTTTTCCTCTCTAGCAAAAAACTGCTCCAGAAGAAAGATTCTGCCCCCTCTATTCGGTGTGCTCGAGCGCCACCTTCGGCCCCCGCCTCGCCTCCTCTGACCACCAGAAGCTAGATCAATGTGCCCTTGACAAGCTCCAAGTAGAATTTTGTCATTTGGATAAGTATTTTTGTCGGTGTGAGTTCGAGACCAAAACCGGACGGAATACGTGCGAGCTGGGGTAAGGCCTCCGTTCTCCCTCTTAGAGACTTCAAATGACTTCATTCTTTCTGTGGGATCTCTATAACACATAGTACCCAAGTTAGATGGTCTATGGTCACAAGTTTAGTGGTGTTAAAATAGGTTTTCATGGCTGATTGTGGGTGGTTAAAATCAGACAGATTCTGACCATGGAAGGACCGTGAAGGAACTGAGCTGTTCGAAGCTTTTGTGGTGTTAATTCTCTCCAAGATTTTCGGTGAGACTCCTAAAATTCTTGTATGATGTATTGGCAAGTTGGTCTTGAGAGGAATTTAGGTTAAGAGGTGATTAAAGTGTTGTTTGAAGCGAAAACGTGAGACGCCGTCCAATCTGCCCTCAATGCACACCGATTTTGAATTGAGTTGTTCTAAGTCGTTCGGTATCCAAATTGAGATCTGTTTTCTCCTACATGTCTGTAAGATTTTGCAATTTAAGACCCTGGAATTTGTTTCTCAAAAAGTCAGTAGAAAAATTACAGTTTTCGTAAGACTGAACCTGGTTGTGGGGGTTCAAATTGGACAGTTTTGATGAATTAAGACTTTGGATGACTTGCCATGATAGAACGAAAATCGGCATGCTTATGGTCATTGATTCAATACTGTGATGACATGAGAATAAGGTGTTGTGTATGTTATTGAAGTATTGGCACGATAGAAGTGAGAAATGATTGAGTTTCGATATGGTTTTTCCTAGGCACGCCGTGGGTGCCTGTTGACACCTGATTTTTGACCAAGTCTTTTTCAGTTTTATCTTTGAAAAATCACAAAATATTCATAAAAAGTAAAAAAATTACAAAATCAACTTTGGTGGCCTTGCCCAAGCCCAAGGAACCATTTTTGACCAAAAAATAATTTTTCATATTTTTCACATTTTTTAGTATTTTTAGAAAATAGAAAAAAACACTTAAAAAATTCAAGAAAAATAGCATTTGAGGTCATAAAAATATGGAAAAATAGCCAATATTTTTATTTTTAATCCCTTTTATTTTTGACCTCACATAAAATCCATAATCAGATTCAATTATGGGTCTTCCTTTGTAACCCATACTATTGAATTTGAGAAGAAAATATCAATTGAGTCTTTTAATTTGTAATTTTGGCATTTTCTAGGATCTTGACATCCATTCTAACTGTCCCATATTTCAATTTAGCCCAATTGTTTGTACAAATTGTTCAATTGCACGAATTTGGCAAAATTGCATACTAAAATTGCATTTTTAGTCCTTGAAAATGAGCATAATTGAAATTACTTTCAATTCAAGGGCTATCATTGAAAATTAAACATGATGCCCAATGGGTTTCACCATTTTGAATCGATTGGCACAGATAATTTAACCCAATTTGATCATTTGGACCTTCAATTGCATAATTCCCCAATTTGCAATTAAAAGGAAATTTGGGGTTTTTGTTGAAATTGATATGAACTTTTGGGCAAAATCACATTTTTTGATAGAATTCATGCCCTAATTTCGATTATGAGGTTCAATTGCAAAAATTTCCTGTTAATTTGGATTTAATTTGGAAAATTGCAAGTCGGGACCGGTTCGGACCGGTCTGACCGCCGGTTGGACCGGTCGAACCGGTCCGCTACAGTGTCTTCTTCTTCATCAGGCCTGTGCACGAGTGAACAGTAGAAGATGTAATTTCAAAGAGAAAATTGATCGACAAATCAACTACAATTGGAGAAGTACTGGTGGACGTTTTGTTCTCTGACTCGAGACCTTTCGATCGAGACCAGCCCCGAAACAAATGGCCGCCGGACGAGCTCCGGCGAGGTCAGTCAAAGCTGCGGTACTTGTAAAAGTCAGCAAATACCAAACGCAAGTCAAATTCATGCCAAATTCGCATGAAGTAATGCTTGCCGGAGGACCAAACAGGATTGAGCGAAATACCCACCTCCCCCGACGTCGTTTGGACCTAATTGCACGTGACTACACGTGCCAAACCAAGTTGGTTGAAGCTCCATGGTTCGGCACCAAAATTCCCAAGAGCTATATAAGCTTGTGATCACTTTCTGTTGAGGAGGTTGGTCGATTCAGTTGGTGGAGGACGAACTAAAACATGAGAGAGAGAGAGAGAGAGAAGGCGAGAAAAAGCTCGTTCTCCGGCCATTTGCCGTCGAGAATTCGAGCTCAACTGCAAGGCGCCGGTTGGGCCATCCCCGGCCAGACCAAAGCCAGAAAAGACAGTTCGAAGTTCGCCCAGACCGCCAGAAAGTGATCGCCGCGGGCCGCGCCCCGTGAAATCGCGAGAACAGGTAAGGCCTAGTTTCGATTCTTGAACTGAGCTTCAATGGCGGTTCTAGCATTTCTTGCTTATCCTTTCAATTATTATGTGCGTTTTACTCCTTGAACATTACTGACCATTGTCGCATATCTTGTTTGCATCGATTTTGTCTTAACACACCTAATCGAGTCTTCCAGTCCAACCTCCATTGTCGAACCACTGTTCATCTTTCCCCAGCCAAATCTGGGCCGAGCGAGCTCAATCGGAGCTCGAGGTGAGTTTTCTGAACCTCCACTGGTGCTGTTCTGTGATTGAATTGCTACGATCTTAGATAAATTACGCGATCAAACTCTCATGGCCATACTTGGCACTTTGCATGATTCTTGCGATTCTGTGAATAAAATGTTGCGATTCCTAGATATGTTAAAATAGAGGTCATCGCGAGTCGATTGCCGTCGGTCTCGCTCCAATCCGTTAAGATTCCGCCGTCGGATCATCGACGGGGAGTCGTAGCCGTTCGTTCAGCAATGGTCGCGAGGTTGAAGACGATGCCGACCTGGCAGGTCAACGAGTCAAAGTGCTTAGGTGGCAGTAGATCATTGGTCCACGTGTCAGTACAGTCAGCTCGGCCGTTGGAGGTTGTTGTTCGAACGGGGAGATCCAACGGTCGAGGTTAATCGAGTCCAACAAATAGTGGCCGTCCGATTAGAAATTAGGATAATTCAAAAATGAATTTAAATCGGAAATAAAAAATGATGGAAACGGCGCCGTATGGGTTAGTCAGGAGGTGACGTCGTTTAGGTTAGCATGAATGGACGGTCTAGATCTAGTCCTATGTTTTAATCGTGGCCGTAGGTTCAAGTAGTTAGATCAGACGTCCCTGATCAGGTCTTCGTTTAATCCAGGCCGTAGATTTTAGTCAAATGATCCGATGGTTGTAGATTAGCTACGCGTTTCGATGAGGACCGTCGGATCAGAGTTGATAATTCGAAAATAAATAAAAGGGCGAATACGGCGTCGTTTCGGTTTCAGGCTTCGCGGGTCTGGGTCTGGGCCGGGTTCCGACCCGAGTGGGTCGGGTCGACCCGGTCCGAATCACATTTTTTAAATAAAAAAATCAGAAATGATTTAAAAAATTTAAAAAATAAAAAAAATCAGAAAAATCTTAGAAAATCCAAAAAAATGCTAGAAAATTCCATAAAATTTCAAAAAATTGTGGGAAAATCCTAGACACTCCAGAAATCTCCAAAAATTGAGGATTGACCACAGACAACTGGTCAACCCTATTTTTGGGGTTTCTTATCTGTTCTTCCGAGACTTGACGATATTACCCTTTAGGGGTAAGTCGCCTCTGCTGTATATGCGAGATAAGGCCGATAATGCCAAGGTAAGAATTAGGGTCAGGTAGGCGATCAATTCTTAGGCTTGGGTTTTCGAGTCCCGCCTCTTTTCTCAAAATGACGATTTTGCCCTTTAATGGGAAAATCGTCTTTCTTGTTCCAATCGAGTCCTGAAAAATTGCTTAAAGTTAGGGTTTGTGTCAGGTGGACGACCAGCACTAATATTTGAGATTTTCACTCCTCGTCTTTGTCCAAAATGATGATTTTACCCCTCTAAAGGTAAAATCACTTTTAAATTCCAAAAAATCCTAGAAATTCTCGAAAAATAGGAAATGGATTGGATTGATGGCCAATCCTATTTCCCCTGTATTTTGACTTCCCAGTTCATCTAAAATGATAGATTTACCCTTTCGAGGTGAATTTTTCCCAAATTGTTCAAAATTACGATTTTGCCCCTCGTGGGCATATCATGCCAAAATCATTCCTAAGCCTTGATTGGTATTTCTCTAGGCTAATAGGGCCTCATTAGGGATGCTATGATTGATTTTATGTGTTTTATCCGCATGTACTGGATCCTTGATTTGCGCACTTATTTCTATTGATTGTGAGTGATAGGGTAGTCATTCTCATCTGCATGAACTCCTAGATTTAGGATCTGTACCTCATTCATCTGTACGAAATCCTAGGATCAGATAAACCATTCAGCTTAGATACCGAAAGGGCGTCAACTCCGATAGTTGGCGTAACTAAGTCCCCGAACCCAATTCTCTGGTTTTCGCAGAATCGAATAGACCACTCCCAACTATTCGATAGGGTTTCCGATCGTACCATCCACGAAACGATTGGTGGCGACTCCTGGGCATGTACACTCACCACATGTCACTAGACCGCACTAAAGGTCGATCACGTATATCCAGCAATTGCGACTTAGGTAATGGACTTTGGGAGAGGCCCGCGTCCGATTCAGTCAGCGATCGGACGGCCCATTAGCCCTCCGCTCGGGAGGGTCGCGACAGACTGGCGACTCCGTTGGGGAGATATTCTAAGCCAGAATCTCTGGTTACGAATTCCAGAAGACTTGAGCGGATTAAAAAGTTGTTTGGTTTATCTGACTTTATTTTCTGCAGATGCTCTCGAAGGTGAGGTACGTACACTAACCATTGTGTTAGATGTTTTTGCAGATTGGAGAAATAAGGGGTGGAGTGATTGTTGACATTTTTTTTCATGCAGGTTGGAGTTGGGAATGTATGTTTATTTTTATGCACATACTGAAGCGGTGTTTTGATACAAACTGCTGTGTATGACTTTGCATTGTGATGATCACGACACATTGCACACACTGGCGGTCAAACCCCGACTGCAACCACCCATAGGTTACCTTAGATAGGGAAAGGGTGCGAAAAGGATCTTGTGTTTGATGGCACTTGAGACTTTCGTACTCGTTCCCGCTCACCATCTGCATTGGCGATGTCTAGCCTTCTTGGGTAAGTACCCTTGGGGAGGAATCTGCCTCGTGTGGATCGTAGGAGCCTGAGCCATAGGTTTCTCACCTGATTTTTGATTTCTTAGAGTATACCCACTTGTCTCATGCGCATGACTATGGATGGTTGGTATACCTAAAACCACCCATTGATACAGGGGGAAATTCCACATTCCCCCAAATATGGTTGGTAAGGCATTTATTTCCGTTGTACTTTACTACTCTCTGCTCCATAATATGATTCATACATTATATACATTCAGATGCATTCACATCATGCAAATCGCTCAAGTGACTAATTGAAACAGCAATGGTAATAGGTTAGAATGTCGCTGTTCCCTAAGAGCTCGACAAAATTGGTGACCTTCGAACATCTAAGGAAAGTCACTCGCCCCGGACCAAACACAAGGCTACACTTCACTAGATTCGTGCATGGTCGGGAGCTGACTGGACGTAAGTTGGGATACGCCGAAGATTGCCAAACCCGTTATTATGTCGATAACCTCATATTCAAGAGACAAGCGGACGAAATGTTTAAGGACTATCTGGAGATGAAGAGGCAGCGTCGCAACCAGTTGGCCAGAGAAAGTGTGCCCATAGTCACTTTTTGGGGAAGAAAGAGGCGCCACGCGACCAAGACAAAACCGAAGCGTATCATACTCAAGAAGGCAAAACCCGAGAAGACTCCTGAAGTTGTCGTACCGTGGACCAGAGAATGGTCAGAGGAACTACAGCCTCTCGACCAAAACACTGAAGACGACTCCCTTACACTTGATTAGAGGAAAACTCCCGACCAACTGTCATTTGGATAGACCCCTAGGAAAAGAGTGATTTAGACCCTCACATTCCAACGGTCTTTTACAGCTTTCTTGTTTGAAAGATCTCTCTTTACCTTTCTTCCATTAAACATCTTGATTGTAATAAAAGTTCACTCCACTTTATTCTTTTGATGTATTGACCAATGGAATGTGACGTTGCTATTTCCCTTAGTCACTGAGTAAATCTGACTAAATTGCATAATTCACTTCCTTGAAATTCAAATTAGGCTTTGAGTCAGGCTTTCAAGACCTGAAAAAGGTCATAATTTCCATTTCTTCAATTGAACTATGCAATCGAGTTAGCTCATGCATATCTCATGACATTTGCACGTTCATACGTTTGAAGTAATTTCTGACGATTGACTTTTCAAAATCATTTGCATATTTTTAGACTTGATGGGAAAGAATGATATTCAAGTATTCAAAATCCCCCGGGCCAAACTCTAATCATGGTGGGACAGCATGGGCGAAGCTAGCCAAAAGTATGCTGAATCACGACTAGGATACCTGCTGGACCTGCTGAAGATTGAGTGTCCACCTGCCTTTATTCAAGCCATGGCGCTCTACTGGGATCCTACCACCGCTACATTTTGCCTGGAAGGACTAGAGATTACTCCCACTATCGAGGAATACAGCGCCGTCATCGGAGTTGAGTTCACTCCTACGCTCGTCCGACCCCCTATAGAATTTGAACCCCTGAGTCAGGTGGCTGAATTCCTCGACACAGGCCTGAATGAAATCAAATCAGATGCAAAAAAGCAATTCTGGACGAGTCTCCTTATCTTTCCTTATAGACCGATTTTCCCGTCTCCCTGCTGCTAAAGGAACCAAATCTGGTAGAGCCTTTGTCTTGGCATTCTTTAGCTTTATACTATTTACGATTTCATCTATTACCTTTGACCCCATCATGGCTGTAGTAGCTAGACAAGTCTGTTGTGGGTGGGATTACTCGAACATCCTCCTTGCCGAGACATTCCTTTCCTTAAATCGCTTCAGGAAAAATAAAAAGGGAATCTTTAGAGCCTTTAGTGATCTTTTTTATCTGTGGTTCAGTTCCCATATCAGACAATTCCACATCCGCATGGGTTTCACTGAAATCAGCCCTGATGCGCACCCTCTTAAAACCTTTGTCAGAACCCATACACGTATTCCTAAGTTCAACTTTGTAGAGTGGAAAAACTTCCTTAAAACTCTAAAACCCGAACAACTCCGATGGCGGCTAAGGTTACCAACGCTAGGCAAAGTCAGATTGGCCTGCGATGACGGGGGTCCAGTCCCTTTGCTAGGATTTACGGGCGCTACCGCATACTATCCAAGGAGGGTGATTCGAGAGTTTGGAGCTCTACAGGAGATCCCTTCTCCAACGCAACCTAGCATCTTTTCCTTTGACTTACCAAACCGGACCCTCACGGAAGAGGAGAAGAGACAGTTTGAAGCCAAGGTGGAATCCATCATATGTTCTTTAAAGAATTCTTAGGCTGAAGAAATAAGTTGGCCAGAAAACATGACTCGTGAAGAAAACATTCATAGAGCCACCGCGGAATACATTCAACACTTCAAAGCGACCCGACGAAGCCTTGTCGAGCCCTACATACCCGAATACATCGTTCCGTACGTACCTGGAATAGAGTCGTACATACCCGAAGACATGGGACCGCTGTCATATTCAGAAGACGAGGAGTCCCAGACTGAAGAGGGGAATCCATACTGGGATGATGAGGATACCTTAGGCCCCAAACATCCTAGACTTGAATAGGCTATTCTGTCAAGTGTAAAATAAGCAAACATTGTGATATCTTTGTTGACACCTAAATTTTGATCAACCTTTTTCCTTTATTTTATTTTATTTTTTAAAAAAAAAAAATCATAGAAAATCTATAAAAAGTTGAAAAAATTGAAAAATCAATTTTGGTGACCTTGACCAAGCTAAATGAACCATTTTGACAAAAAAAAATAATTTTCATAATTTTCATTTTTTTTAATATTTTCGAAAAATACAAAAAATAAAAAAAATAAAAAGAAAAGAAGAAAATCAAGAAAAATAATATTTGAGGTCACAAAAATATATAAAAATAGTCTGTATTTTTATTTTTATCTGTTTTCTGACCTCATAAATAGTAAAATTCAGGTTTGATTTTAGGTGTTCTTTGATCATCATAAAATTG
This sequence comes from Rhodomyrtus psidioides, assembly GCA_021437785.1. Taxonomy (NCBI): domain Eukaryota; kingdom Viridiplantae; phylum Streptophyta; class Magnoliopsida; order Myrtales; family Myrtaceae; genus Rhodomyrtus; species Rhodomyrtus psidioides. The sequence continues at coordinate 584,730 of JAILYB010000226.1, read as the reverse complement.
AATTTAGCAAAAATATTAGCAATAATTAAAAGGAGAAGGAGTGAAGACATCATCATTTAAAAGGAAAAAGGAGGGGATTCGACAATGTCATCTCAATCCCTTCTTCATCTTCACCGTTCGGATTTGTGAAAAGAGTTCGCTTGGAAGTTGTACAACAGCTCTATCAGCAAACAAATCCTTGCTATGGGCATATTTGCTTCAAATTCAACGTCCTCCTCATCCGAGCTCGGATTACTGTCTATTTTGTATTTTGTCGTATTTACTGTGTATTTATCTTATGTCATAGCATCTCATGCATCATATAATTAATTTGCATTGTACTGCATCTAATAAAAGTGTGCATTTTTTACATTTTACTTATTAGACCCAGAATCGGAAGGCCGAGCCTCCTTTTGGTGTCTAAATATTTGCTGTGTATTTACTTTATGTCATAGCATTTCATGCATCATATAGTTAATTTGCATTGTACTGCATCTAATAAAAGTGTGCATTTTCTACATTTTACTTATTAGACCCAGAATCGGAAGGCCAAGCCTCTTGTTGGTGTCTAAATATTAACTGTGTATTTACTTTATGTCATAGTATTTCATGCATCATATAGTTAATTTGCATTGTACTGTATCTAATAAAAGTGCACATTTTCTGTATTTCGCCTATCGGACCCAGAATCGGAAGGCCAAGCCTCCTATTGGTGTCCAAGGCATTTTATTCATTTATTTTCTGTAAATTATATCGTGCTACCTCAGAATTGGAAGGTTGAGCCTCCTGCTGGTGGTTTACACCCCCACACACCTTGTTGCACGAACACCGACGGACTCCGACGTCGTAAAATTCACCGGATCTCATCTCCTTTACTTATGTTTATGTTGTGTAATGACTTAATATCTTCTTTATTTTTATTATAATTTGCTTTGCGTTGCGTCCTATAAAAAAAAGCTAGATCGGACGGCTGCAGATGAGCCACGTGTCGTGATCCGGTGATTTTCAGAATAAAAAAATATATTTAGTATTAAAAGAAATGAATTTCGAATTTTACAAAATTAAAATGATTCGATTGTCACCGAGACGCCACGTGGCGCATTCTAGACCGTCCGATTGGGGTTTTTCAGAAAATAAAAAAAATCAATAAAAAAATGGAAAAATCATAAAAAAAATTCAAAAAAATTCAGAAAATTAAGAAAAATTCCAGAAAAATCCAAAAAATAGGAAATGGCCACAATCAACTGGCTATGGAGTATTTTGGGTAATTCGGTATCCAAACCTTCCAAAAATGACAATTTTGTCCTTCGGGCTAATCGTCCCTAAATCTCCCCATTTCACCCCTGGTCCGAAATCACATCTTCCCTAAACCCTCATGGCTATATTAGGGAAGCCATTGATTTGAATTGATGTGCATTGATGTGATTTATTTACGTATTTGATTGCGCTTTCATTTAAATTGATTGTGATTGACAGGAACTGTCTTCCAATTTGCATGAAACCCTGAATCAAGCCTACCTCACCTAAAATTGCACCCGCATGAACTCTTAGCTAGGAAAATCACTCGTGTTAGGTACCGAAAGGGCGTTGGTAACGACACCAGCGTAACCAAGTCCCTGAACCCAAAATCTCTAGTTCCGTAGAACTGATCGATCTCTCACAATCGGTTAGTAAGGTTTCCGGTCTACCCTTCGAGAAAGACCGATGGCGACTCCAAATGCATGCACAATTTGCACATGCCACCACGACCACACTGAAGGTCGAAAGCGATCGACTCTTATCGTCGAAGAATACTCCCGCCGCGATTTGGTATGGGCCTGGGAGGGCTCGCGCCGATCGAAAGGGCCCGCGATCGGTAATCCATTAGCCGCGTCCATTTCGGACGGGTCGCGACAATCTTCTCATACATTCTTATTTCTGTTAGATACTATCTTGGACACATGAGCATGAATATGAACATATTTTGCGAATGCATAAAAACAATCGTCAGAAATTACACATCTTTTAATTTCACGAATTCATATCAGGAAATGACTAAAAAAACTACTTATGTGAGACTAAGGCTCACAAAGTAGCCCCTTTTTCTCATCTACTGACAAGAATCATGCAATTGAAAGAATTAAACTGCTTCTTTCTACCCAAATAAGCGAAGCACTCACTAGAAATATTTTTGAACAGGTACACTCTCATCACGGAACTGCCAACACATCGTTTCCGTACTCGCCTTAAGACAAGAATGGAGCAGCAAGAATTGACTCCGTGCGTGGGCATGTTGGAGTCTCAGATGACTGCCCTGGCAACTATGATGGCTGACATTAAGGCCATGCTGGAGGCCACCCAAGCTAAACAGACAACAGCCCATAATCAGAACAACTCAAGCCCTTCTACGGTACCTGATGTAACAGATAGAGAGGTAACAAGGGATACCCAACATACAGAGGAGGATGTCCATGAACCAAACAGCCGATCACAACCAAAGGCCTCGCCTGTTGTTATCAACCTCGAGAGGGAGGAGAAGGGGAAGCAGACCATGAAAATTGAAGCGGGGGCTAAAAGGCTGGCCAAAATCGAGGAGTGCTTGAGCAATCAAGGTTACGAGTTAGCCCGCTTCGACAAGATATCTCCTTTCGCTAAAGTAGAGACTCCTCCTGATTATAAAGAGCCAGAGTTTGTAAGGAAATACAATGGGACAGGTTGTCCCCGAGCACACCTCAAATATTATCTGCGCAAGATGGCGCACTATTCGGATTATATTCCACTGTTGATGAACACGTTCCAAGAGAGTTTGGCTGGCGCCACTTTGGCTTGGTTCATAGAGCTAGACCTAGAAGATTATGACGGCTGGGAGGATCTTGCAGAAGACTTCCTCAGACAGTACAAGTTCAACACGGCTACAGCCCCAACAAGAGAGGATCTTCTACGAACTTCAAAGGCGAGAGGCGAATCAATCAGGACATATGCCCAGAGGTGGCGAGCCTTGGCTATCCAAGTAAAGCCGTCAATCCCAGAAGAGGAGCTGATTGATTTATTCCTGAAAGCACTCCCCTACGAGTACTTTGACAAGCTAAACAATTCCGGGTTTCAAACATTCGCACACTTGATTAAGGTTGCCGAAAGACTAGAATGGGCCTTAAGGGAAAGAAAGCCTCATGAAGCTTCTAGAAGGCAATACCACTTGAGAAAGGAGAGAGAAGCCGGACTGGACATAGCGTTTATACCGGGTCCCCACAAGCCCAAGCCATTTGGCAATTCCAATCAGACCAAAGGAGAATCATCCTGATCAACACCGAAAGTACAAGAGCCTAGAAGAAAGCAACCCCAGAAGCAATTCTCCCAGCTCCCGAGGCCTTTATCCAAGCTGCTCCCGATGCTGCTGGAGCAGCACCTGGTGGCGAAAGAACCACCTAGGGCAAACCCTGCAAGGTATCTTGGCTTTGATGAGTGCCAGACCTGTGCCTACCATATGGGCGAAAGATGGCATAATGTGGATAACTGTTATATCCTTAAGCTGAAAGTACAAGCCCTGATTGATAGTCAGATTCTAAAATTTGACAATGCAGCCCCAAATGTACAAGAAAATCCACTGCCGGATCATCAAGCAGTATGGGCAATATTCTCTGAAGGGGAAGAAGACTACCTTAAGCTAAAGGTAGATATGCTTAAGCTGACCGACTTGCTAATAACCGCTTCATCATGCCCAAAAGCAGGAGCGATCTCGACCGACCAAAAGAGACTATGCATCGCTAAGATGATGAGCTTGGGGATAATGTCCGATATCACCAATGAAGAATTCGAAGGAGTCAAAGCTTCTTTATCTTTGGAAGGAAGCTACTTCGTGATCAAGACTAAGCAGGATAATATCTGGAGTACCTCACATGAGAATCTGGTAAACAGTCTTGGGCCAGTCACTCAGTCAGAAGAAGAGTCAGAAGAAGACGAACTGGAAGCCAAGAGACGAAGCCTAGCAGACCTCAAATTTATGGCCGACGCACTTGAGAAGGGCGAAATTATAGACAACCTTAGTCAAGATTCTGGAGGATACAACTTCAAAGTGAAATATTCGGCCCCTCCCAGCTTTTATCAGAAAATTGAAGACATCATACCGGACGGATGGGGAGGTATGGATGATCTCTCTCAACCAGAGACCTCGAAGGGTATAGAAGAACTTGACAACACCGTATCGATGGTCGAAGTCGCTACGACAGTGGTAATTAGATTGGAAGAACTTGATAGCATGAGCGGAGTGAAAGACTACCTAGTCAAGCCTGTTGTGATTCAACTGCCGCAAGAAGAAGCGGACGACGCGACTAAACCTGAGATATCTCATCAGACAACTGTAACTATAAAAGTCCCCCCAGTAGAAGAATACGATCCTAAAGCAGTCCATTGGGACTATGGGACCACACAGGTAGACGCGGTAATGAGGTCCGGACTATTCTATGCCCCCAAGGAGGGCGAATCTGAAAAAAGGGAGGTCTCAAAGGAGGACGCGGAAAAACTCATATCGATCATCAAAACCAGCGAGTTTGAGGTGATAGAACAGCTGAGGAAGTTACCCGCTCAGATATCCCTATTAGATCTATTCATCAATTCTGAAAAACATAAGAACGCACTGTTGAGGATACTTAATGAAGTACATGTCCTTGAAACAATTAATGAGGTACAATTAGGGGACTTTGTGGGGACAATCCTTTTAAAAGACCAATTGAGCTTCTTTCACGAGGACTTCCCCATGGAAGGAAAAGGGCATAACAAGGCCTTGTATATTTCCGCGCAATGTAACGGAAAAAGAGTGGCGCACGTATTGATCGACAATGGATCAGCCTTCAACATTTGCCCTTTGGCTACCCTGAGAAGGCTGGGAATCAATGAAGAAGCGGTTAAAACATCCAAAACGGCTGTGAGAGCTTTCGACGGGATGAAAAAGACTGTGGTAGTTGAGATTGAGCTTGACGTGTCCATCGGCCCGACAAAGTTCTCTATAAACTTCCAAGTGATGGATCTGCCCAGTGCATTTGGGTTTTTGCTGGGAAGGCCTTGGATCCATACAGCAGGAGCTGTCCCTTCAAGCTTGCATCAAAAAGTACGCTTCGCAGTAGATGGGAATGTGATTACTGTACATGGAGAAGTCGACTTCCAGACATACCAGAGCAGTGCCATATCCTATGTTGAACCTGAAGTGAAAACAGAGGCGAGTTATCATTCCCTGGAACTGGTAGCAACAGTTCATACCCCGGCAGGGACAAGGCTAAGAACCCCATACATCTCAGAAGCTAGTCTTCTACCAGCTAAGATGCTGCTGGCATATGGATTCAACCCCGAAAAAGGCCTAGGCAGACATAATCAAGGTATAAATACCCCACTGCAGTTAAAAGCTAACCTACATAGAATGGGCTTGGGGTATCAGAAATATCACATGGATGGATCTGGCCCAAAGACAACAGGCCGAGGTCGAGGTAGAAGCCTGGGACGCTTGGGAGGCCGAAACAGCCCGAATGAGCCATTTATTGGTTCTCCAACTTGGAAAGGCAGGTCTCAAATGTTCAATAACCCTTTGAATGCCCACTTCAACCAGAACTCTAAATGGTTGTCTGAAGAAGATGTCACTTCACCGATAGAACCAGATCTGACAAATCCTTTTCTCAAAGATGACGCTGTGAATGTCATCATGGAGTGGTTGGACAATGGAGCCACTTCCTCTGAGTAACGAGACTCTTCCCTTGTCTTTAAATACTGCATTTAGAACTTTTTGCATTTTTTCGCATTTTCTTTCCTTATTGTACGTATAGGGAAACGCCTTTGGATCTCCGGCTGTTGGTCCAAATAGCACATATTGTAACGCGGCCCATCTTGCATTCAATAAAACCATACATATTTTGTTAAGGACATATGGAATCACGAATCAGCCCAATGATGATACTAGTCTTCTGCGTAGAAGCGTGAGGCCTGATTTGCCATATGACTCATGATTTCCAAAGAGCTTTCCTTGGGGCAAGGATATCCAATGATATGAGGATTAGTCCCGTTTATACCTGTACCTATTTCTAAAACTCTTTCGAAAGGACTTTCCATGATCATGCATGTCATTCTTATGGAATACCAACTAACCATATGTTGACACCTGATTTTTTATCAGTCTTTCATAGTTTATTTTTTAAAAATTCATAAAAAATATATAAAAAGTCAAAAAATTAAAAAATCATCTTTGGTAGCCTTGACCAAGCTAAAGGAACCATTTTTGACAAAAAATAATTTTTCAATTTTTTAATATTTTCCAAAAATAGAAAAATACATGAAAAATGAAGAAAAATAGCATTCGATGTCGTAAAAATATAGAAAAATAGTCAATATTTTTATTTTAATTTTCTTTTCATTTTGAACTCATAAATAGTCAAAATTCAAGTTCAATTGCATGTGTTTCTTCACGACGCATAGAGTTGAATTTGGCAAAAAAAATATCATTCGAGTCTTTTAATTTGTAAATTTCTACACCTTTTTTAGTCTTGATGTCCAATTAGATCGACCACCATGTACAATAAATGCCCCTTGCTGAATATTTTCGTTGTTGTTTCACATGATTTCATGGTGTAAAACGCCGAGTGGATCCCCAAATATAATCGGGTCAGCATGAGCTCGATAGCTCGTCCAAGACCAAACCAGGGCACGGCGAACCCCATGTGAGTACTCTCGAACTCCTGCGATGCTTCCTAATGCTTTTCTTAGGTTAGATCGAGTGTAGAACGGCTAGGACAGCTAAATCATTCTTGAGCTATGATTGATAAATAGGGCATTACTAGGAATGCCATGTGATTTATTTGCATATCTAGATTCCTTGAGTTGCGCATTTTATTACTGATTGTGATTGCTAGGATAATCACTCCTATCTGCATGAATTTCTAGATTTATGGTTCATACCTTACTCATCCGCATGAATCTCAGGCTAGAAAATTCAGTCAACTTAGGTACCGAAAGGACGTCAACTCTGACGGTTGGCGTAACTAAGTCCCCGAAACCATTTCTCTGGTTCTCGCAGAATTGAATAGAAACTCCCAACTATTCGATTGGGTGGTCCAATCATACCCTAAAAAATGATTGGTGGCGACTCCATGGCATGCACACTTAGCACATGTCACTAGACCACACTGAAAGTCGATCACGCATACCTCCGTTGCGATTTGGGTAATGGGCCTTGGGAGAGGCCCGCGTCCGACTAGACAGGACGGCCCATTAGCCCTCGAGAGCCCGACAACCTCAAGAGGGTCGCGACAGACTAGCGACTCCACTAGGGACTGGTTTTTAACCATTTAGTGGACTTGAGCCGATTAAAAAGTTGATTGATTCTTCTAACCTAATTTTATGCAGATGCTCTCGAAAGTGAGGTGTATATGCTAACGAATGTGTTAGATATTTTTGTAGACGGGAGAAATAAGGGGTGAAGTGCTTGTTAACTTTGTTTTATGCAGGCAAGAGTTTTGGATGTATGATGATGTGGATATTTATATTGAAGCGGTGATTGTTAAATAAAATGCATGTTTATTGCTTTAGCACGACACAATGAATACACACAATGGCGCCTAAAACCCCAGGCGCCCTCTTTAGGAACACAATAGAAGGAATTGAAAATGGAATCTCCGTGAGGAAAAACATGGGGTAATCCACTTTTCAATTCCGCTCACTTCGAACTATGGATTGAGTCCCAATGCAACGATAGTTGTGCAATGGAATTGACTCTTCCCAGAATTCGAGGTGAGAACCTTGGCTTTAGGTACCAAGCCCTATCTTTTGATTTTTAGGAGTTTTCCCTCACTTGTCTCATGCGTTTGTCTATGGAAGGTTAGTATACCTAACACTGTACAGAGAAGCTTGATTTTCTCTTAAGTTTGGTTGGTAAGACTTTTCTATCCCTCGAACTTGTTACAGCTCATAATCATTATATTCATTGCATAATTCCGGTGATTGGATTAAATGCCATTTTGAGGATAGATAGGTGTGTTTTCCTCCCAATGTTCTTGATGGAAGACGAAGATGGTGTCATCCCATTACGAGCGCCAAGTGGACAAGAAGAGCCTGCTATGGACATCATTGAGGTATCATCTAATGAAGATGATGATTTGGAATAGGTGATCCTGAAGTCATGTCTCAAAGATCGAAACTGGGGCATCTCTAAGTAGTAAGATCACATTCCTTTGTTTTATTTTTCATTTCTAGCCTTCTTGTATATGATTTATTTTGCTGAGATCCTCTCTATCTGATCCCTTAGATTGATTGTATTAGGGATCTATTTGTGTTCATATACATTCGGATTGAAATTTGTTGTATTTCTATTGACTTGTCATTGGAATGTGATAGTGGCATTTCTTCTAATCACTCGAATACTCCAAAATCAATTTTATAATTCCTTTGGATGAAATTGAATTGGAAGTCTTATACAACCTTTTGGCCGTATAGGGCAATCCAATCCCAATTTCGCCAGAAGGAACTATAAACTTGAATTGGTTCATGCATGTTTTGCATCATTGGTAATCCACAATAATTGATCAAGAGTATTCGTGTTTTTCAAATTTAATGAAAAGATAGATATCCAAATTACTCTCGTTCTTAGCAAACGGCTTTAATTTGGATACCGTATCTTCAATTAAATTTAAAACACATCGTAATTGTGTACTTTTGAAAATTCCATTGATTTTCTTGGAATTGATCAAAGGCAATTATCGTGAATTACATTCCTTTCAATGATATGCTTTCCTTCGAGGAATATTGATAAAAGCTTTTGCACAAGGCTAAAACCCTTGTAAAAGATCTTATCCCTATTAATCACAAGTAAGCATGAAATCGAAAGGATTTATGCTTTATTTTTCAAATTCTTTCTTCTGATTCTGCCTTTTCATTTGAAACAGGTTAAAAACAGGTAGAGAAGAGAAGTCTTTTTTGTGGATAAACGTGGTGGGAGGTTCCTTTATTCGATCATAAGCAAGATTAAAAAATCAAGATGTACACGCTCGAATCATCAATGTCAAAGAGCAGCTTGCCTAGGTTGAGAGTGGTCAGGTGTTCGAGAAAGTCAGCCATACAGAAGTTGAGACACACATATTAGAGCTTTCATTCATTTCGCTCAATCGAGGGACCTTAAAAGCAGATCATACAGATCATCGAGGTGGAAAAGTAAAACCGAAATGAGCCCTAATTAGCATCACAAAGGAACCCAGTTGGCCCTCCATATTATTGATGCTTTGCCTATACTCACCACCTCGAGACTCGAGATCTGCAAGCTTAAGAAGAAGGCATTTACATTCCCCTTTAAGCTCGGCAACCTTGGTCCCGTGATCTTCGGCGGCTATTTCCAGGTCCTGAACTAGTCCTCTCCCATGGGCTATATCCGCGGTAATGCTGTCAAGCCTTTCTTCCTGCCACTCACAATGAAACTTCAACACGACATTACGACGGTCGTGCTCATAGGTGGTCAGGGATAAGGCCAAGCGCTCCACCAAATTTCCCCTCTCGCGAAGCAACATCGAGACCCGCTCGTTGGCGAACTCAACAGCCTTTCTATGACTATCGGCCACAAGGTTGGCCAACACCAAGCAGTTGGACCGATCCTCATGGCGAGCTCGCAAAATGTGAGCCACGGTAACTTCTCGATGAGCGACACGGTAAGTCTCTAAAAAGTTTATAAAGAGGGTTGGGAAGATTCTATATTCCCTCTCTAAATTAGTACCCTCGATAGAGGTGGTGTCTATTTCCACGAGCAAAATGCGAACTTCATCTTCAATTTCTGGGTGATCGGCTATATGAGCATAGCCTCGACCTAGGAGGTTATAGAGTTTGTTCCACTGGGCCAAAATTTCAGCAGAGAAAGCGCGAATAGGAGATGAGGTCATTTTCGTTGGAGTGAGCGAGAAGAAGATGGGTGTGGTAGAGTGATTAAAATACGAAAAGGCAATTATGTAAGAGCGTTAATCTTCTCTGCATTAACTCCTCCTTTTATAGTAACTCGAGGATGAAGAAAGGTCACAGCAATAATGCTCATGGAGCCAAGTTAATTGGGTAAAGCAGTGGTGGCTCTTTCGATGAACCATCAGATCCGTCCCAGTCCGCGATTTCAAGCTTGATAAATCTAAAAAAGTTGTAAAAAGATATGTCAGTGCCACCATATTAAAATTGAGCGAGAGTTAAGCGCAACTATCGAAAAAAGTTGCAAAAGGATTTGGCAGTCCCATCATATTAAAAAACTGAGCGGGAGGCGAGCGTAGTTCCACCTTTTTGAAAATAAGTGGGAGACAGACATGGATATCGAGAAAAGGAAATCGATTTGGTGTCCCTCCACGTTGAAAAGAAGAAAGAAGACGACAAAGCGAGAAATACGAAATCTTGGGAGAAACGCTTGCCTGATGATCTTCATCCATGTTTAAAGAACGTTTCCTGGGCATACAGAACCACTCAAAAGAAAATTTAGAGAGAGTGAGCATACATGAGAGAGTAGAGAACCCTGAGTGAGCAAAAATTGATCGAACATTTTTCGATCCAACATGTTTGAGGGTTACCGTCAGTTGCTAGAGGCGACTGATCCAAAAATCTCAGAAAATGAACTATTGAGAGATCTTGAACTTTCTATGAGCTATGGCATCGTATTCTAAAGCCTTGAAGTGCAATTGGGTCGATTTGCCCTCCAATTTGATCAATTTTAAACAAAAGGACCTAATTGCACAATTTCCTTTCACTTTAGTCCCCGATTTCGCGAATCTTGAAATTAAATTTCACACGGGCATACCCATTAAAATTAAACACCTCTACCCTATATTTTTCATCATGCTGAATCCATTGGTGGCCTCAATTTTTACTAATTTGGTCGTTTGGACCTTCGATTAGGCGGAATTCATTTTCGGATCCTAAGGACAATTTGAGGTTTTCACTAAATTTCAATCAATTGATTCGCGAAAACACTCATATTTGATGGAAAACATGTTGATGAGTCCGATTTTGCCATAAATTTCATGAAAAATGATAAATTTGGGGCCCAATTTGGCGAAATGGTTCCACCGGGCCGGTCGGGTCAGACCCGACCCGACCCGGTCGAACCAGGTCTGCAACTTAGTTGCAGACCCGAGTGGAGGGGCCGCCGAACGTGGGAGGAACAGGGGAAGATAGGGAACGTGGGGGCTGGCGATTTTTTAAGAAAAAAGGACGTCGAGAGTGGGGGACAGGATTCAGTGGTCCATGCTCGCTAGTGGGAAGGTGATGGGCGTCGAGGCGCACCGGTCGGCCACGAAAATGAGGGGGTGCTCGGTTTTGCTACCGAGTGCTCGGGCAAGGGTAGAAAAGGAGGATTTTTGGTGCGAAGGGAAGAGGCTCGAGCAAGGCGGAGGTTTTCGAAGCTAGAGGAAACCAGGAGCATCGTCGACGAAGCCTCGAAAGTCGCTGGAGACCCTCGGACTGGTCGGTATTTTCCCCTGAGCTTTATTTTTTCGAATGCACGCCGACTGTTCGACGAAATGCCTAAATGAGCATTATATTTTTGGAGTCTCGGCTGACCCATCCCGACCCCTATTTGTTACGATTCTGGCTTTGAACCTTCATGATAATCTTCTCTAAGCCCGGCTTGCCCTTTGTATTGCATTAAAACGCGATGGAAAACCGGACTCGGAGCCTCGCCGGTCACGGTTCGGACGGGAGCTTGGCGAGGGATTTCCGGCGGTCGCCGACCTCCAAAGGACCTCAGGTAAGTCCTTAAACCTCCCTGGGATGCTATTTGAACGGTTGGAATCAAGTCTGAACGATAAAAAGTTGTCTGCAAATTTCTCGCCGGAGTCGGTTCGGTCGCCGTGCTTTTGAAGTAGTTTCCGACGAGCTTCAGGCCATGTTTTGGTTGTATGTTAATGTGGGATTGATGGGGAGTCGGTTAGGCTCGGAATCGCGCTTCGGAACCGACGTTTTTACGTCGGAACCGAAGCTCCGGCGAGATTCGCCGGCGCCGGTCGTCTTCTCCGACGGGATCTGGTCCGGTCAACCGGTCAACGGCTGACGTGGCGTGCCACGTCAACAGACACGTCAGCGTGTGGGACCGGGCCGGGATAAAAAATAAACGCCCAGATCGGACGGTCGTGGTATTGCCACGTGTCGAGATCTGGGATTTTTGGAAAAATTAAAAAAAATCTTTTCAGAATTAATAAATGATTTTCGGATAAATAAATTAATTTGATCCAATGGTTGAGATCGGGCCACGTGGCTCTGTTTCGATCGTCCGATCTAGTGGAAGATCGGACGTACAAGATGAAGCCGCGTGGCACGAAGTGGACCGTTAGATCCAGGGATTTTCGGAAATAATTAAAGAAAATGTATAAAAAAAATCAAAAATTGATAAAAAAAAAATAGAAAAATCTTTAAAAAAGCAAAACTGTGTCATTTTAGGCCGTTTTCGACCCGTAGGGTCTGCTCGGGCGCCCGAGAGGCGCGGGCCGGGTCCAACCCGGCCCGAAAAATATTTTTAAATAATAACAAATTTCAGAAACTAATTAAAAATTCAAAAATTCAATAAAAAATGGAAAATCATAAAAAATTCAAAAAAATTGGGAAAATTCAATAAAATTCTAAAAAATTCCTAAAAATAGGAAATGGCCACATTCAATTGGCCATGACCTGTTTCGGGTCATTTGACCCCTGATCTTTCCAGAAATGACGGTTTTGCCCTTCCGGCAAACCATCTTCCAAAAAAACAATTTCTAAAAAATCTAGAAAAATCCCAAAAAATAGGAAATGGCCACAATCAACTGGCCAAGACTCATTCCGGGTGTTTTGAACCCCGACCCTTCTTAAAATGACTGTTTCGCCCTTTGGGTGAATCGTCTTCCAAAAATTGAAGAAAAAAAATCAAGAAATTCCAAAAAATTCTCAAAAATGGGAAATGGTCACAATCAACTGGCTATGGAATATTTTGGGTAATTCAATATCCAAATCTTTTTGGGTAATTTGCCCCTCGGGCTAATCGCCTCCAAATCTTCCCATTTTACCCCCGATCCGAAGTCACACCTTCCCTAACCCTTATGGCTATACTAGGAGGCCATTGATTTGAATTGATGTGCATCGATGTGGTTTATTTATGTATTTGATCGCGTTTTCATTAAATTGATTGTGATTGATATGACTAGTTTTCCAAATCTGCATGAAACCTTGAAGCAAACCTACCTCACCCAAAATTGCGCCTAGATGAAATCTTAATTAGGAAAATCACTCGCGTTAGGTACCGAAAGAGCGTTGGTAATGACACCAGCGTAACCAAGTCCCCGAACCCAAAATCTCTGGTTCCGCAGAACTGATCGATCTCTCCCAATCGGTTAGTAAGGTTTCCGGTCTACCCTCCAAGAAAGACCGGTGGCGACTCCAAATGCATGCACAAGTTGCACATGCCACCACGACCACACTAAGGTCGAAAGTGATCGACTCTTATCGTCGAATCCCTCAAAGAAACACTCCCGCCGCGATTTGGTATGGGCCTGGGAGGGCCCGCGCCGATCCAAAGCCCGCGATCCGCACACCAGCGCGGTAGAAAGGCCCGCGATCGGTAATCCATTAGCCGCGTCCGCATCGGACGGGTCGCGACAACGTGCATGATTAAAAATGCATGAATGAGCTTAGAGAAAAATTAAATTTAATGCAAATAAACATGATTTAGATAATATGACGTAAGATGGCAATATGAATGAGAAGCAAGAATATGACTTATTCTAGTGGCGCGAAAATGGACGATAATGGCATGAATATTATGAGACATACGTATGAATTATGAAATGACTTGAAAATTGCATGCATGGCTTATGAGAAATGAATGATGACCAAACAGTACTAAATGCACATTGAGGTGTCCTTACTCGTCATGAATTTTCGATTCTTGTAAAGAATTGGCTCAACCATTAACACAAATTGATTAGTTAAAATCCAATTCATATTAAGAGCTTATTTATGATAAAACTTCCGAAAATTTCACTTAAAGCCACGACATGATTTTTTTTGTTTTTTTTATGATAAATAGATCAAATAAAATTATAATAGACCTTGAGCATAATACACCTTAAAACCGAATTTTCCGATGAATTCGCTTCGTACCCTGGGGGTCGGGTGAGAAGGTAATTTTATTCACGTCGTACCCTGGGGTCGGGTTAGATAGTGAATTTCAAAATTTGTCGATTCCGTCCCAAAGTTATGGGATAGGTTAGACAAATTGGTGTGCGGATGACGTCGTACCCTGGGGGTCGGGCCAGATAGTCATCACAAATGCACATAATTCCGAGGGACAAGGCACATGTGAGCATGTATTATACTCAAGGTAGATTATAAAATTATTTGAATTAGAATTAAATGATCTTCAGCCAAACTAGGGTAGGTACCGAAATTTTAAAGGAGATAAGATCCTATCCGCAAAGGATCGTATCTTTTAGAAAAGGAAAATTATCCTTTAGGATTTGAAATGAATTTTCAGACAATCTTTCCAAATTTTAAAGATATCTTCAGTAGGGTCAAATCTCGTTCAGAGTGCTTAAATTTCCTAAAAGGTTCAGACGCAATCTTTAGATAATTGGAACATTTCGAATGACATGCATAATGCCAAAAGATAATCAGGAAATCAAATCACCACGAAGGCTACGCGCTACCACCCAACGAAATAACAACAAATCGGATGATCCAGTCAATCATGATAATCTCACATTTGACAAATTCGGCCATGGAGGTACGTCTGCCGAATATTCACGTTTAGCAAAAAAAAAAAATCGACTTTACTACCCAATTCAATTTGGCCCTAGCAAATTATTGAAAAAGCTGCAGCTTCTGAGAAAATGACTTTCCCAATCAAATTATACCAATCCTCATGGTCCTCCAATGAAATCAATCAGAAAAGAACTGAATTTTTTAACAAAGGGGTTTCCATTCTCCTGCTCTAGCATTAGCTTGATAAAAATAATAATAACTCAATTGCAAGTCACACAATGCCCTCCAACACACCAGAACACACGTATGAATGGAACAGTGCGTAAATTGCAACCCAATCGTGAAGGAAAAACATACCTTTTCCGCACGATTTCCAGCACCCGCCTGAACTCAGGATTTCGTCCAAAGCAGCCTGCTTTTCAACCGACTTTGCAAGGAATCGAATTCCGGATTCGTGCAACTCTTTGAACGGAATTGGTCAGCGATGATTCTGAGCTGTCCTTGGTGGAATGTTCAGCTCGCGTGCTGGGACTAGGGACGCCGGGATTGATTGCGCTGGCTATATGCTAGGAGAGACTTCGGTTGAGCTACCGGTGATAGAGCTCACGGCCGGGGAAGATGCTAATGCGATAATCGTCTCCGAACTGTCGACTAGGAAAGACGACGAAGGCTTTACCGACGCTTTCTTGAGATCGAAGAGGATTGTCTCGACCGGTGGGGGAGACAATCGAACTCTTGGATTTTCTTAGGCTCACGTTCTGTTTTCTCTATATGTCCGAGAATAATAGGAACCGACCTCTTTAACCCTAAGCTATAACAAGGTATATATAGTGAATATTAGGGTAGTGCTTTGAGATTTAATCTTAGCCGTTGAGATTTCTGACAAGGTACCAACCGTAGGATCCAAAAATTCAGCCACCATGGAGAGATATAGGGCTTGGCCAAAAATTCACAATTGGTGGGCTTATCTGCGTAATTCTGGACTGAAAATCGGGCTTAATCAATTAATTAACTTATTAAATTAATTAATTTCGAAAATTAGATTAATTAAAGCCCATTATTAAAACGACACCCCACTCTCTGAATTTGAAAACTTAAATCTGCTACGACCACTTGCCAGTTCGAAATTAAAATGCCATTGCTCGCCCGAGCTCGAGACGACAGACGAATCTTGTATTTTTTTTATCTATGTATTTTCCTAAAATTAAAATTTCGGTGCTAACACAACCTCAATTCCCAGAAAGTGCTTGAGCTCTCCAAGCTCCTTCATCTGGAACCGAACAGAGAGGTTGGCTCTGATTCGATGTATCTCATCTTGATCATATTTAGCAATGACGAGATCATCCACATAAACCAGCACAGCTGCAATCTTTCCATCTTCTGTTTTCATGATCATTTTGCTGACATATGAATAATCCTTCCTTTGTTCGATCAACCTCAATTCCCAGAAAGTTCTTGAACTCTCCACGCTCCTTCATCTGGAACCGAACAGAGAGGTTGGCTCTGATTCGATGTATCTCATCTTGATCATCTTTAGCAATGATGAGATCATCCACATAAACCAGCACAGCTGCAATCTTTCCATCTTCTGTTTTCACGATTAGGCTCGAGTCTACTGGAGCTACAGAATAACCACTTTTCAACAAGAATTCTGCAATCTTTCCATACTATACTCTCGAAGCTTGCTTCAAATCATATAGCGCTTTCTTTAGCTTGCAAACGTACTCTGGATGAGTTTTGCTCTTGAAACCATCTGGTTGCTCCTTGTATATATGTCGATCAAGTTCTCCATGTAGGAAGGCATTCTTCACATCCATTTGCCATAGATTCCATGACTTGCTTGTTGCGAGTGCTAACAGAACTCAAATTGTAGTTACCTTTGTCACTGGGCTAAAGTTTATTCATAATCGACGCCATACTTTTGTGAAAAACTTCGAGCCACTAGACGTGCTTTATACCTCTCTATCGACCCATCTGGCCGAGTCTTAAGTTTATAGACCCATTTACAAAATATAGGACATACCTATTCAGGTTTCGGTACCAAGTCTCACGTCTCATTTTTCTTCAACGCCAGGATTTCTTCTTCCATGGCCTTCCTCCATTCTGCACCCTTCGATGCTTCATCAAACGTCGATGGCTCGATCACACAAACGTCTTTAGTCAATACCGCATTGGCATACTTAGGGTTTTGCCTCCTCTACCTCCTCGATCTACGAAGTTGAGGCTCATCTTCTTCGCTTTCTTATACCTGACTTGGTTGAAGTTCCTCTATCGATATTCGACTCTCACTAGACGAACTCGTAGATTTTTCTGGTGACTGTGCTTCGACAACCTTTTCGACAGACTGATCCTCATCTAATTCCTTCAATCTTTCTTCGACCTCTTCTTCGATATGCTGTGAATTTGGCAATTCGCAGCTTGAGGTGACCACCACGATGGCAATTCATCGAACACAACATTTCTCGAAGTATAACACTTCCCTGTTGTAGGATCACAGCACTTCTACCCTTTTCGCTAATTATCACAACGAATGTGCAGCGAACGGCCTTCTTGTCGAATTTACTGCGAAGATGATCTGGCACAATAGCATAACATACACATCCAAAAACTTTGAAATGACTTACCATGGGCTTGCAATTCCATAGCCTTTCATATGGAGACATAAAGCTAAGTCTTGCTT
This sequence comes from Rhodomyrtus psidioides, assembly GCA_021437785.1. NCBI lineage: Eukaryota > Viridiplantae > Streptophyta > Magnoliopsida > Myrtales > Myrtaceae > Rhodomyrtus > Rhodomyrtus psidioides. Next base: position 567,374 of record JAILYB010000226.1, on the reverse strand, counting down.
GTGGTAATCTGTTGATCATGTGTACCGTCGTCTTCATACACTCAGCCCAAAACTTTGGTGGGACATTCTTCGCATGCAACCTACTCCTACATGTCTCTACCAAATGCTGATTCTTCTTTTCGGCAACTCTGTTCTGCTGCGGTGTATATGGACAAGTAAATTGTTGATGTATCTTGCACTCTTGCAAATACTTCGTGAATTCATAGGAAGTATATTCTCCCCCAGTATCAGTATGAAGGTAAATAATCTTCTTACCTACTTCACTTTCAACCTTCTCCTTAAAATTCTTAACTCCTTAAACTTGATAAATACCTCATATTTATCCTTCATAAAATCAACCCACACATACCTAGAGAAGTCGTCGATGAAAGTGATCATGTACTTTGATCCACCAACAGACTGTTGTTTCACAGGACCAAACACATCCGAGTGACTAAGCTTGAGAGGTGTACGAGCTTTAAACAACGATTCCTCATAAGGAAGCTAATGTGCCTTTCCGTATTGGCATCCGGCACAAATCACATCTTCTTGAACTTCCATTTGCGGAAGACCTTTCAACATATTCTTTTACATCATCACTTTCAACTTGTGATAACATACATGCCCAAGCCACGTATGCCACAAATCAGGTGTATCATTTCGTCGAGTTTTGTTTACGTATGATGTTTGAGCAGACATCACGTAAACAGACTCTAGTCGACGCCCCTCTGTCGCGACCCTTTCAAGCACTGCCCGGGGCTTTCGAGGGCTAATGGGCCACCCGATGTCACCTGATAGGATGCGGGCCTCTCCCAAGGTCCATTACCCAAATTGCAGCGGCTGGATATACGTGGTCGACCTTCGGTGCGGTTTGGTGATATGTGTACATGCCAAGGAGTCGCCACCAATCATTTCGTGGAGAGTACGATCGGAAACCCTATCGAATAGTTGGGAGCGATCTATTCGATTCTGTGAAAACCAAAGAAGTGGGATCGGGGACTTTGTTACGCCAACTGTCAGAGTTGATGCCTTTTCGACACCTAAGTGGAATGATTTATCTAGTCTTAAGATTCAAGCAGACGAGTGGGGTACGGATCCTAAATCTAGGAGTTCATGCAGACATGAATGGCTACCCTATCACTCACAATCAATAAAAATAAATGTGCAAATCAAGGATCCAAAACATGCGGATAAATCACATGAAAACAGCATGGTATCCCTAATGAGGCCCTATTAGCCTAGAGAAGTATCAATTAAGGCTTAGGAGTGATTTTGACATGATTTGCCCGTGAGGGGCAAAATCGTAATTTTGAGAAATTTGGGGATAATTTGCCCCAGAAGGAAAAAATCGTCATTTCAGATGAAGTGAGTAGTCAAAAGACGGTGGAAATAGGATTGGCGATCAAACCAATCAATTTGGGATTTTCTAGAATTTTCTAGTATTTTTTAGGATTTTCTAGGATTTTTTTGATTTTTATTTTATTTTTTAGAATAATTTTCTAAATTTTTTATTTTAAAAAAAATGTTATTCGGACCGGGTCGGATGACCCGGTCCACGACCAACGGACGACCGGCCCGACCCGGATCCGCGCGATCCACAGCCTAAAACGACGCCGTTTCTCTCTTTTTTTATTTTCTGATTAATTGGTCTTGATCCGACGGTCTCTATTGAACTACGTGGCTAATCCATGGCCGCTGGATGATTTGACTGAAATCTACGGTCTAGATTGAATGGAGACTCGATCAGGGCCGTCCGATTGACCTACTAAAATTTAAGGCCAGGATTAGAACTAAGACTTGATCTGGGCCGTTCACCCTTACTAACCTAAACGGCGTCGCCTTCTTACTAACCTAAATGGCACCGTTTCAGTTCAATTTGATTTTTCTATTTTAAAACACTTTCGGATTAACCTAATTACTAATCGGACGGCCATCAATTATTGGACACGATTAATCCTAGCCGTTGGATCTAATCCAACTCAGCCTAACAGACTAACGGTCGTGCTGACTCGACACCTCCGCGGACCAACCACAGGACGACACTTGGGCCTTTGACTCATTGACTCTGCCACGTTAGCTTCGTCTTCAACCTGTCGACCCCGGCGAAACGAACGGCTGAGCACCTCCGGCGAAGATCCAACGGTGGAACCGTAACCAAATCGCGCGGGACCAGGACCAATCGACTCGTAATCGTCTCTAGTCTAACATACCTAAGAATCAGAGCATCCTATTCACAAAATCGCGAACATCACGCAGAATGCCGAGTACGGCCATGGAAGTTCGATCGCTCGATTCACATCAAACCATGGCAATTCAGTCACAGAATAGCATCAATGGAGGTTTAGAAGACTTACCTCGAGCTCCGATCGAGCTCGCACGGCCTAGATTTGGCTAGGAAAGAACGAACAGGGACCGGCTATAGAGGCTAATTTTGAAGACTCGATTCGAGGTATTCGAGAAAAGTCGACGCAAAATGAAGATGCAATAGTGGTTAAGGATGCTTGAAGAGTAAAACGCCTACCTTAACTCGAAGAATCAAGGTCGGAATCGAGTTCTGCCATTAAAGCACAATGCGAAAGCTTGAAGACCAGACTCACCTGTTTTCATGGTTTCAGCTCGCGCGGTCGACGGTGATCGCTTCCTCCTAGTATAGGCAACCTCCTGACGACCTCGTCGAGTTTTGGTTTAGCCTGAGAAGGCCCAACCCACACTATGTAAATTCGAGCTCAAACCTTCGACCACCGCGAGGGAAGGCGAGCTCTCTCTCTCTCTCTCTCTCTCTCTCTCTCTCTCTCTCTCTCTCTCTCTCTCGTTCTCTCCCTCTGTTGATTCTGTTCGCCCTCCTCCAACCGAATCCTCCTCTTCTTCCTCTTTCTTACTTTCTTTTTATATTTTTCCCTTTGAAAAAACGGTTCGCGCGGGGCGGAAGAGGGCCGAAGACCTACGCACGTGCAAACACGTGCGAAATGGTCACTGACGACCGGTGATCGACGGGAATCAGATGGCCAGTTTCGTTAGGACCTCTGGTGATCACATTTGGCGTGAATTTGGACGAATTTCATCTGAGTTTTGTCGTTGTTGACTTTTGCAGGTACAGTGACCTTGACCGGCCGATTACTCCCCGTTCTGGCGACCATTGGTCGTGATTTTGGTTTCGATCAACGGGGAATGACTTGAGGAACAAAACGCCCACTAGTGCATCTTCAATTGTAGTTGATTGGTTGATCAATTTCCTCGTTAAAATTCAACCCCGTACGGTTTATCTGCACGAGAGTCTGAGGAAGAAGATGGCATTATAGCGAACCGGTTCGACCGGCGGTTAGATCGGCCTGAACCGGTTCCGAATTGTAATTTTTCAAATTAAACCCAAATTAATGATAAATTTTTGCAATTGGTCCTCATAATCGAATTTAGGGCTTGAATTTTATCTAAAAATGTGGTTTTGCCCAAAAGTTCATATCAATTTCAACAAAAACCCAAAATTTTCATTTAATTGGAATTAGGCAAATCATGAAATTGAATGCTCAAATGATCAAATTGGACCAAATTACCTATGCCAATCGATTCAAAATGGTAAAAAGCATTGGGTAGTGATTTCAATTTGTAATGGTAGTCCTTGAATTGAAAGTAATTTCAATTATACCCAATTTCAAGGACTAAAATGTAATTTCATATGCAATTTTGCCCAATTCATGCAATTAAACAATTTGTGCGGATAATTGGGTTAAATTGCAATAAGGGACAATTAGCTTGAATGTCAAGATCCTAAAAAAATGCCAAAATTGTAAATTAAAAGACTCAATTGACATTTTTTTTACCAAATTCAATCATATGTGTAACAAAGGAACACGTAAACCGAATTTGATTTTGGACTTTTTGTGAGATCAAAAAGACAAGGGATTTAAAATAAAAATATTGACTATTTTTTCATATTTTTGTGACTTCAAATGCTATTTTTCTTGAATTTTCAAGTATTTTCCTAATTTCCAAAATATACTAAAAAATGCGAAAAATATAAAAAATTATTTTTTGTCAAAAATGGTTCCTTAGGCTTGGCCAAGCCACCAAAGTTGATTTAGCAATTTTTTTACTTTTATGAATTTTTTTTATGAATTTTCTAAAGATAAGCTAAAAAAGGCTGATCCAAAATTTGGTATCAACTGCTGCCCATCTTTGAGAGGAATCTTGCGAGAGATTTCTCTCAAAGACAGGTGACACCTTAGTCTAGATCAACTCTACTGGGAAATAGAAAAATGAATCTTGACATCTAATCTTTCTTGTCCCCCTGGTAAATGATTTGCCCTATCTTTGCCGATGTGAGAGGGAGAAAGGCGGAATAGAGATGCTCACCTGTTACTTACCTGCCTGATGCTCCTGTGGAATGCGCGGTGTATAGCGGGTTCAAGTGGATACCTAAGGGCCCGTCTCTTGAGCATCCTAAGGCTGTTAAACTCTAGCATGTATGGTAGGGCAAACTAGAGTGAGATTCTTATATTTGACAGGAACCTATGAATGACGCACCAATTCTTTTAGGGATTGTCAGAAGTTTTGATCCGTATGGTGGATCAAACCATGAATAGGACTCATCTCTGCTAGGAACCTATGGATGATGCACCCGTTCTGTAGGGATTGTCGAACATTTTGATCCGTTAGGGGATCAGGCCGTGAATAGGACACCTTTCTACTAGGAACCTATGGTGACGCACCCATTTTGTAGGGATTGTCGGATATTTTGATCCGTCAAGGGGATCAGGCCGTGAATATGACTCTTTTTTGCTAGGAACCTATGGATGACGCACCCGTCTTGTAGGGATTGTCGACAAGTAATCTGATCTTATACCTTAAGGAATCAACGAGGGCCTATATCAGTGAAATGTACCTAACTTTTTAGGCTTACCAAATGAGCTATTCGGGATCTAGGGATTACCTAGAACCTTACAGAAAGCTAGTTCTGAAAATTGTCCCTTTGACATGTGAGGTGCCATTCTAGGATTTGGCGACCCCAAGTATCCTGCAGAAAGCTTAAACCTACAAAAACTTTGATAAGATTTTTTTGGGATTTAGGAGTTACCTGAAATCTCACAGAAAGACGATTCTGAATATTGTCATTTCGACATGGGAGGTGATATTCAGGGATCTGGGGACTCCAGGCATCCTGCAGAAAGCTCAAACCTACAAAATCTGAAATCTTATAGAGAGATGATTCTGAAGATTGTCCTTGTGGAGTAAAGTCTACTTTTTGGACCTAAGGCTGTCATGAGTCTCATAGAAGCTTAGACTTAAGAGTTCATTCCTCATTTGCAAAGATATTAGTCCTCTTGAGGTAATGATAACTATACTGCAGGTAAAGGTTCATTTTAACCTATGCAATTATGCAAAATGACTTAGCATGCTGGAGGTTATCCAAAACATCTTTTAAGCATGCGAGGATGATCAAGAATCCTCGTGAGGAAAATCCTTGGATCAAACAATTTGAAATTTCCAACCAAAACTTTTTTTTGAGCATTCTATTAGAATGTCTCTGTTAGAAAGGGCTTCTTACCAATTTTTCTAACTTGGTCTTTTTACAGCAAGAGCACTCGAATTTCCTAATACACTGTACCCGGGTTTTCAGGACCGTTCACAGTGCATACATTTAGATCAATCGGGAGGTCTTTACGGGACCGTAATGTTGAGCTTGGACATGGTTTCCGAAGGGGGACTCACTCTCTGAATCAGGTCTCCTTTTTTTTGGACATAAAATTTTCTTCATCTGCTCCGGGTTTACAAGTCAAGAACCTGCAAAAATGAGAAAGAAATGATCTTGCTCGAACTTCTTCGAGCTAAGCTAAAGCATTAAACCCTACGCTAACCCAAATGCTTTAATCAGAAAAGACTTCTCAGGGTTGTAACGCAGGTAGGATTGGGGACAAAAAAGGTTTGTTTTTTGCTCAGAATATGTGAATGGTTTGACATTGGTGATCACTGCAGGTTTGCTGCCGATCTGGTCCCTTGCGGTTCAAAGAGCGCCTTCAGTCTTTGAAGTGCATTGGTGGTCTTTGGAGAACCTCTCTCTCGTGTTAGTGCAGCGTCAACATCTTGTCTATGTTTTCGTCATCTGAATGTGACATAATCTGGGAGTATCTTTCACAGTTTATCTCCCTTGGGATTTTCTTTTACAACCAGATCTCACTAGTGATTTATACAAAGGTATTATGCCATCTTTCGGCATTTACAAGGTCAACCAAATGATTCACAAATGTACAAGTATTTGGAGGGACATTGGCATTGCTTTTACCAAGCACTTTGATTTTTCTTGATGCCCAAGATTGGATTTTTCTTTCTCTTTTTTTGTTGAGATCTCACCTTTTCCTTTCTTTTGGGAATTAATATTTTCAAATAAGTGTGCTAGATATGCAACTTGAATCTCAGCACTCGAAATTAACCTAGGAATTTTTCATAATTCCTATATTTTGAACTCTTCCACTCTTGAAGTGACGTCGCTTCCATCTCGGGATATGTAATGATCACCAACGGGTTTGTGAAACGAACGTATAGGCTCAACTGGGCTATACAAAGGGTAAAAGTGTATAGGATAGAGAAACGAACGCTTTTCGTCATCTTAAAGCACTTGAATCACCATAGAAGTTAAAATGACAAGCAACACACGAAGATTGATGCAAGTTTGAGCAAGAGCATTTCTAACCATTTACCTCCTGATACTGCTGGACTTACCTCCAGTTGGCCCCAATGTGGGGTGGTTCTTGGCAGGGGTAAAGAATGCAACCGTCGTTCAAAGGGTTATCAATGGTCACATGTAGTGTTTAGGATAAAGAAATGAATGTCTCCGTCATCTCAATCTATGTAATCGATGCGAAGGGCCCTTATATCCTTGAATCCAGGTTTTCCTATCCTCACACCTCTCTCATCTCTCGAGTGTATGTAGGACGTGTTTGAATTAGGTTTTCCTTCCATCTGGAGGAACATCCCTGCTAGACAGTTTAAGCAAGCTATGTTTTTTGAAAAAATCACTTTGTTTTCCTCTAGGCATTTTACTCCCCAGGAGATTTCAATGAAGCATCATGTATACTCGGACCGTGCTTGGACAACCTCCGGTTCTGACAGGTGTGCAGTAAATGTCACGGATTCATTTTTTAAAAATAATGTTTATCCCTAAATTCGGGCATGTGAATGTTCATTCTCTTGCTCTTTTCATCTTATAGGAAGTGAGAGAGACTTTACTACGTCCTTCTTTTGCTGTCTTCCGTCTTCATCAGACATTCCTGCATGTAGGATAGAATAGACATTCTTGTGAGTGAAAGATGGTTTACTCTTGATGGAGCAGATACATATCACCTGGTACTTGATGTTGATGACTCTTCTGTCTAGGGTTCCATTTAGATGAATCCGATTTTGAGTCTGCTTCTCGGAATCCTGTAAAACTGAACACATGCTAATGTATGCATGGATGCATGATATGCTTATGTAATGGCCACTATGGCGATTCAGATCAATTCGGGATATGCCACATAACCAATATATTATTTCATTTCAAGGATAATATTTTTCACAGCATCTGAATTTACAGGGTGCCCCAATTCTTCTCCTTCAGAATTTACAAGAATCAGCACTCCTCATGTGAGAATCTTCTTGACAATATATGGGCCTTCGTAATTCTGGGTAAACTTGCCTCTCGGGTGGACAGCATTTGGCAGAGTCTTCTTTACCACCAGGTCGCTCACCTCAAAATTCCTGGCTCTAACATTTCGATTAAATGACTTGGCTACCCTTTTGTGGTAACCTTGACCATGACAGATCGCTCTAAGACGTTTCTCGTCTATCAAATTCAGCTGTTCATATCTGTGTTTGGAGTATTCTGTCTCGAAAAGTTTACCCTCTGATAAGATTCTTAAAGAGGGAACCTTAACTTCTATGGGCAGGACCGCTTCTATCCCGTATACTAGAGCGTAAGGAGTTGCCCCTGTAGAAGTTATGATCGAAGTTCGATATGCCATTAAGGCAAATGGTAGCCTTTCATGCCAATCCCTATAATTCTCTATAGTCTTAGTCAGGATCTTTTTAATATTTTTGTTAGCCACTTCCACTGCCCCATTCATTGCGGGCGGTAAGGGGAAGAGTTAAGATGTCGAACACCAAAGCGTCCAGTAGATCATCGACAATCTTGTTGTTCAGGTTGGACTCATTATCTGTAATGATCGCTTGAGGGGTACTATATCGAGAGATTATGTCTCAATAAATCTTGCCACACTTCTTGCTGTGATATTCTTGTAAGAATTGGTCTCTATCCATTTTTTGAAGTAATCGATCGCTACCAGGATGAAGCAATGACCATTTGAAGCCGTTGGATTGATGGGTCCTATCATGTCTATCCCCCACATAGAAAAAGGCTAGGCTTCGGACATTTGATGCAGTTCATTCGGGGGCGCATGAATCTTATCGATGTATATTTGGCATTGGTGGCACGACCGGACATGCTGGCAATAGTTTGATTCGATGGTTATCCAATAATATCTGAGCCGCATGATTTTCTTGACGAGAAGGCGGCCGTTCATATGGGGCCTACATATACCTTCATGGATCTCCTTCATGAGAACATTTGCTTCGTTAGCATCTACGCACCTTAACTGAGTGGAGTCAAATGACCTTTTGTATAGAACTTGTCTACTGAGGAAGAACTTGCCGGCCATCCTGGTTATGTATCTCCGGTCTCCTGCCTGGCACCCTTCAGGAAACTCCCCCTTTAAGAGATAATTCTTGATGTCACAGTACCACGGCTCTCCATCGAATTCTTCTTCTATCATCATACAATAGGCCGATTTTTTGACTATGCCAATCCTTAGTGGTTCTATTTCTGTCCCACCAGTCATTTGCAGCATCGAGGCCAATGTGGCTGGTGTATCTGCAAATTGGTTATGAGATCTTGGTAGGTATATGACACCTCTTCGAACTTAAGTGTTAACTCTTCAAGATATTCATGATAGGGGATGAGCTTTGCGTCCTTCGTTTTCCACTCTCCCTGTGTCTGTAAAATGATGAGCATGGAATCTCCATAAACTTGCAGCCTAGGTATTCCCATGGAAATGGCTAACCGTAAGCCTAGAATACACGCCTCGTATTCTGAGATATTGTTATTGTAAGGGAAAGTCATCTTTGCCGCAACAGGATAATGTTGATCGTCGAGGGATATCAGTACTGCCCTAGTGCCGGCTCCTGATAGATTAACAGCGCCATCGAAGTACATGACCCATTTATCCTCTGCTAGGTTCAAAACTTGATCTTCTATCTTTGTTTTTCTGGAAGACTCGTAATTTTGTGAGTTCTCTGCCAACATATCAGCTATGGCTCTCCCTTTTACTAATTTTTGTGGAGAACACCTGATGTCAAATTCAGATAACATCACTTGCCATTTTGTTAACTTCCCAATCAGAGCGGGCTTCTCTAGGAGGTACTTGACAGGGTCATTTTTTGTTACTAGCTGAATATGGTATGTAGGGTATACTGTCTTAACCTGCGAAGTACCCATACAATTGCTGTGCAAGCCCTTTCAATAGGTATGTATTTTGCTTCAGACGAGGTGAATTTCTTGCTCAAGTAATAGATGGCTCTTTCCTTACCATCTATCGGGCTTGTTTGGGCAAGTAAGGCTCCCAAAGATTCCTGCTGTATAGTCAAATATAAGGTCAAGAGGTGACCTAGGATGGGCGGCACAAATACTGGTGGAGTGACTAGATAGTTCTTGATCTTCTAGAATGCCTGGCTGCATTCTGAATCCCATGTCACTTTTACGCCCTTTTTGAGTAATCTGAAATTGGTTTAGCTACATCTGATAACTGATTGATGAATCTGGCAATATAGTTCAGTCTCCCCGGAAGGTTTCTTACTTCTTTAACTGTGGAGGGAGTTACTAGATCATGGATAGCATGAATATTTGAAGGATCAATCTCAATGCCCCTGTTGCTGACCATGAATCTGAGAAGTTTCCCAGATTTTGCCCCAAACACACATTTGTTAGGGTTCAACCTCAACTTGTATTTACCCAATCGTTCAAATAGCTTCCTTAACACCTGAATGTGATCATGTCCCTTCCTGGACTTGGCGATCATGTCATCGATATATATTTTGATTTCTTTATGGATCATGTCGTGAAATAATGTGATCATAGCCTTTTGATAAGTGGCCCTAGCATTCTTCAGTCCGAAGGGCATAACCTTATAACAAAAGTTTCCATAGGGGGTGGTAAATGCAGTCTTTGGTTTGTCCTCCTGCTTCATGAGGATCTGGTTATATCCAGAGAATCTATCCATGAATGAGAATAGTTCATACCCTGCGGTACTATCCACCAGTACGTCAATGTGAGGTAGTGGGAAATCATCTTTCGGACTTGCTCAATTCAAATCTCAATAATCTACGCAGATCCGAACTTTGGCATCCTTCTTCATGACGGTGACTATATTTGCAATCTAGTCCGAGTATAGGATAGCTTCAATAAAGCCCACCCTGAGAAGCTTCATCATCTCTTCTTTAATTTTGTCTTCTAACTTGGCTTTCATCCGTCTACTGCCTAGCCTGACAAGTTTAGCACTGGGATCTGTGGGTAATGCATGTTCCACAATTTTGGAATCCAAACCCGACATGTCAGCGTAAGACCATGCAAAGACATCCTGATACTCCCTTAGTAATTCTATAAACCTGAGCCTTTCATCTCGGGATAAATGTCCATCAATCTTGAATTCCTTGATATTCATAGTGTCGCCCAAGTTAATAACAACCGGTTCTTCTGAAGTAGGAGGCATTGACTCCTCGAAGGCACTACATTCTCTGCGGATAGACGCATAACCTTCATCCTCATCCTCTTCTTCAATATTGTAGGAACAGTCAATGTGGTGATTCGAATCGCATAACAACCTGGTATGTATGTTTGAGATGATATGCCTGAAATGTCATGAGCATGGTTAGTCTATACTCCATATAGAAATGTCATGCATGGGTGTGTAAAATCGTTTCAAAAGAGATTTCAGAATAAGCTCAGGTATAAATGGGACTAGTCCTCATATCATAGGACATCCTTGTCCCTCAGAAATCCTTTAGAAATTACGAATCATATGGAAAATCAAGCCTCAAGCTTCTGCGTGGAAGACTAATATCATCATCGGACTGATTTGTGGTTCCATATGTCCTTAACAAAACTTGTGTGATTTTATTGAATGCAAAATGGGCCGCATTACAAGCTATACTGTTTGGACCAACGGCCGGAGATTCAAAGGTGTTTTCCTACATTTATTCCAAACAACGGAAATTTAAAGTGCGACGAAATGCATGAAATTCGAATGCAATATCAAGAGTAGGGAAGATAGTTCTTTACTCAGAAGTAGTGGCTTCATCACCCAGCCACTCTATGATGACATTCACGAAGTCGTCTCCCAAGAAAGGGTTCGCTAGATCTGGTTCTGTTGTTGGAGTTATATCTTCTTTTGACAACCACCTAGGGTTCTTGCTGAAGTACTCGTTCAAAGGGCTGTTGAACATCTTGGATTTGCTTTTCCAAGCTGGAGAACTAAATGAATGAATCTCTCTGGTTTTTCTGGCCTCCATGGCGTCCCAAGCTCTTGCCTTGGCCTTGGCCTGTTGTCTTAGGGGCAGACTCGCTTAGGTGGTTTTTCTGATATCCCAAGCCCATCCTATGCCCGTTAGATTTTAATTGTAGAGGGGTATTCATTTCTTGACCATATTTGCCCAGACCTTCTCTAGAGTTATATCCATATGCCAGGAGCATCTTTGCTGGTAAAAGGTTGGCTTTAGAAATATAGGGAGTTCTCAATCTTGCCCCCACGAGAGTGTGTACTGCTGCCACCAACTTCAGGGAATGATCCCTAATTTCGGGTTCGATGTAGGGAATGGCGCTGCTCTTTTGGAGGTCAACTTCTCCATGCACGGTAATCACCTTCCCATCTACTACAAATCGTACTTTCTAATGTAGGCTTAAAGGTACGGCTCCTGCTACATTAATCCAAGGTCTTCCCAACAGGAATCCGAATGCACTAGGCAAATCCATCACTTGGAAGTTTATAGAGAATTTTATTGGGCCGATGAGCACATCAAGCTCAATATCACCTACCACCGTCTTCTTCGTTCCATCAAAAGCTCTCATAGCTGTTTTGGAGGCTTTAACCATCTCTTCTTTGATGCCTAAACTCCTCAAGGTAGCTAAAGAGCATATGTTGAAAGCGGATCCGTTGTCAATTAGTACGTGTGCTATTCTTTTTCCATTGCACTGTGTAGTAATGTATAAGGCCTTGCTGTGTCCTTTCCCTTCCAGGGGGAAGTCTTCATCTGAGAAGCTCAATTGATCTTTCAGAAGGATTGCCCCTACAAAGTCCCCTAATTGCACATTATTAATAGTTTCAAGGACATGTACCTCATTTAGTATCTTCAGCAGCGCATTTTTGTGCTTTTATGAGTTGATGAACAAATCCAGTAGAGATATTTGGGCTGGCATCTTCCTTAACTGCTCTATCACTTCAAATTCACTAGTTTTAATAATGGACATGAGCTTTTCTGCGTTTTCCTTCGAGACTTCATTCTTTCCGGACTCGACTTCTCTAGGGGTGTAGAATCGTCCAGACCTCATTACCGCATCTACTTCCTCCGTCCCATAATCCCAATGAACTGCCTTAGGATTGTATTCTTCTACCGGAGGGAATTTTATGGTTATCGTCGTCGAGCAAGATGCCTCTGGTTCAGCTGTATCGTCCGCCTCCTCTCTTGGTAGTCGAATCACAACAGGTTTGATCAGACAATCTTCTACCTCACTCAAGCTGTCAAGCTCTTCCAGTTTGATCACCACAGTCGTAGCGGTTTCAATCATCGACACAGTGCCGTCAAAGTCCCTTGAGAAAATTTTGTCTTCTAGTTGACGATGCCGGTCGTTGTTAATTAGTTTTGCTGATGTCGCAAATTTTGGGTACTCTCTCATTCCCTTGAATAGTTTAACTGAGTCTTGCTACTGATCGTCCGATCTCTTTGTTTCGACATACTGCTCTGCGTTAAGCTTGGTATCTATCATTTGGTCAAGCGACGGTTTAAACCCTTTCGTAAAAGGCTTTTCCACCTCCTTCGGGATTTCCGGTTGAACGGGATTGTCCGTCCCCCCCATCCGTCTGGTATGATATCCTCCATTCTCTGATAGAAATTAGGAGGAGCATAATATTTCACCTTAAAGTTATATCCTCCAGAATCTTCACCCAGGTTGTTTATGATTTCTCCTATTTCTAGTACATTAGCCATGAATCGGCAATATGCTAAACTTCGCCTCTTAGCTTCCAGTTCGTCCTTGTCGAGTTCTTCTTCCGGCTGGATGATCGACCTGAGATCGCCTATCAGACTCTCGTGCGGGATACTCACATGCTTCCCTACTTAGTTTTAATCACAAAGTGGCTCCCTTCCAAGCTTATAGAGACCTCGACTCTCTCGAATCTTTCATTGGTAACATTCGATATTATCTCCAAGCTCATCATCTTAGCGATGCACAATTTCTTCATGTCAGTAGAGATCTCCCATTCTTTCGGGTATAGTGAAGCGATCGCCAGAATGTTGGTCAGCTTAGGTATGTCCACCTTCAGCTTAAGGTGGTTTTCCTCCTCGTCAGTGAATATCGCCCCTACCGCTTGGTGGTCAGGGAGCGGGTTTTCTTATACATTCGGAGCCATGTTATCAAACTTCAGAATCTGACTGTCAATCAATGCTTGTACCTTCAGCTTAAGGATATAGCAATTATCGACGTTGTGTCCCATTTCGCCCAAGTGATAGACATAGGTCTGGCTTTCATCAAAGCTGGGATATTTAACAAGATTTGCCTTAGGTAGTTCATTTGCTACCAAGTGTTGTTCTAGCAGCATTGGGAGTAACTTGAATAAAGGCATTGGGAGCTGAGAGAATTGCTTTTGGGACTGCCTCTTTCTAGGCTCTTGTCCTTTTGGTGCCGACCACGATGATCCTCCCTTGGTCTGATTAGAATTGTTAAACACCTTGGGCTTATAGGGGTCTGGTATGAAGGTGTTGACACCTGATTTTTTACCATTTATTATTGTGACTTTTATTCTTTAAAATTAATTAAAAATATCAAAAAAAGGTCATAAAATCACAAAATCAACTTTGGAAGCCTTGGTTTAGCCTTAGGAACCAATTTTGAACAAAAAATATTTTTCGGTATTATAAAATATTTTTTTCGAATTTATTTAATTATGAAAAATACCGTCAGTGGTCAGAAAAATACACAAAATATTGGCAATAACTAAAGGGAAATGTGTGAAACATCATCATTAAAAGAAAAAGAAAAAGAAAAAGTGTATGTTTAATTAAGGATTTTGTCTCTCCTTTTTATTTTTTTTTATTTTCCCTCTCTCTCCTTTTCACTATTATTATTATTATTATTAGTTTATTTTATTTTTCTTATCTTCCTTTTCTCTCCACCGCCGCTCCCTCTCTCTTCCCTGCTTCTTTTTTCCACGACACCTTGGCCCGCTCGCGCTTCTTCTTGGTCTTCCATTATTTTAGTTAAAAGCACCCCTAGCGACCACAAAAAAAAGAGAAGAGAGACCACCCCTTCCTCCAGAGGGCTCACCGGTCACTGCCACCATGGGGACCAGCTCGCCACCGTAGATTGCCTGGCACACAGGGAACTGAACGGAGAGAGAGAGGAAGAAAGGAGAGGAACCGAGAGTTTCGGAAGCTCGACCCGACGTGGAGCCGACTCGAGCTTGAGCAGAGGCGAAGCGTGAGCAGCCGCGATACACGAGCAGGAGCGAGTCCAGGCGAGCCGTCATGGTTGTTCCCGTTGGTGTCCAAAGTTGACGAACGTAACCGGTCGATGCTCAGGATGTCCGGTTTGAGTGCCGCATGGGACATGAACAAAGACGGGCGCGGCTAGCACAGTAGGTCGAGGACGTGGAGGTCATGTTTGAGCACGAGCCCGGCGGGACAGAGCGAGGCGATCCCGGCATGTTTTCTTTTTTGAACGCGAGTATGTCCTGGGGCGACTCGAGTCGGCAGTGAAACAGACCTTGGTGTCGTGATCCCGGCGCTCGGTGGTGAGCATGGGTCGGCCTTCCGAGGTCCGACGTTTGTACTCGACGGCAGCATGGTGAGAGAGTCCTGACGGAGTGGTGACACGAGTGAATCCCATGCCGCAGAGGTGAGACAAGCTGGACGAGGTGCGGCTCGTGAGCAGATCCTGGTGTTGACGGCTCGTTGGCGAACGGGCAGACCCGACATTTCTGACGAGCGAGTCCAGGCGAGCAGAGTATGGTGGCGCCCGGAGGTGACGAAGAGTTGGACACCGAGGAAGCCCGACTGTCGCCGCTGTCCGAGTCGGCGACGGCCTCATACCATGAACCACCTCAATCCGGCCTTAGGGATCAGCTTCATGCTCGTCGTTTTGGACGAGAGGCCATCTGAGAGGACATGATAATGAGTCTGGACGTGAGCTCGGGTCAGTGACGACGAGTGCGTGACGCGGTACACAATCTCGAGCCGGTGATGGGGCTAGCGTGCCCAAGCCGAGGCGAGGCTCCGAACGGTGGTGCTCCGACGTAGGGGGACTGAGAGGCCGAACCAGAGCTCCGTCCGAGCAAGACCCGGCAGCGGTGGGACGAGCGAGTCCAAGCGGCACGGCGGCGAAGCATTCGGAGATCGTTGAAGCGTTCGGAGACCGTTGGCGTCGGAAGTGCAGAGGCGCCGCGAAGAAGATGATGAACAGGAACAGTCCAGCCTTTTTGCTCTTGGCCTTTTCGTCTGGGCTGGTCGGTTGGGCTGAGGAAGGAAGAAATGAAGGCTTTTGGGCTTGGGCGACTTTGTTCAAGAGTGGCTGTTTTGGGCGTGAGCGAGCTTGGGCCAAAAGGTGGGCTTGACTTCTTTGTGTTGCCGGGTCCAGTTCGGGTTCTCTCTCTCGGGCCGGATTAGGTCCAGCGACCTGATCCAGGCCCGGGCCCGAGAACCCGACCCGGGCCCGGTTCTATTTAATTAATTAATAAAAATTAATAAAAAAAAATTAAATTAAAAATAAAAAAAAAATTCCAAAATATAAAAAAATAAGAAATAGGTAGAAAACACATCTATTTGCTTATATTGTTCAAATAGGCTTTTTATGATTATTGATGTGTCTTCCATGTTTAATTGGCATGACTCAGTTTTAATTTTGCATGTGAATGACTAAATATTATGCCTATTTCAATAAGTAAAATTCGCACAGTAATTAGAGTTTAATTTGAGTTGCTCGTTTTAGCCCTTAATTGCCTGCACTTCACTGCTTCCCTATTTTGAATGACTACATGTGCTTCCGACGTAACGGTCCACAATGATGCCCATGGAGATGGTGGACCATTGGAGGCTTGGTGATTGAAGACCGGTGACCAATCAGGTCAGAGTTAGTTTCTTTAAATATCGTCATTATAGATGTGATTCGCGTATGTTTATTTCAATCTAATGCT
Organism: Rhodomyrtus psidioides; assembly: GCA_021437785.1. NCBI lineage: Eukaryota > Viridiplantae > Streptophyta > Magnoliopsida > Myrtales > Myrtaceae > Rhodomyrtus > Rhodomyrtus psidioides. The sequence goes on along the minus strand of JAILYB010000226.1, from coordinate 550,911 downwards.
TAATACATCTACTTAATCAAGTGTTTATTATATTTATATATATATAAAGGAGAAAAAAGAGAGGGGAAATGGCCACAATCAACTGGTCATGGAATATTATGGGTAATTCGGTATCCAAACCTCCCAAAAATTGACGATTTTGCCCTTCGGGCTAATCGCCTCCAAATCTTCCCATTTTACCCCGGTCCTAAATCACGCCTTCCCTAAGCCCTTATGGCTATACTATGAGGCCATGTGATGTGAATTGATGTGATTTATTTATGCACTTGATTGCGCTTTCACTAAAATTGATTGTGATTGATAGGAATAGTCATTCAATCTGCATGAAACCCTGAATCAACCTACCTCACCCAAAATTGCACCTGCATGAATTCTTAGCTAGGAAGATCACTCGCGTTAGGTACCGAAATGGCGTTGGTAATGACACCAGCGTAACCGAGTCCCCGAACCCAAAAATCTCTGGTTCCGTAGAATTGATCGATCTCTCCCAATCGGTCAGTAAGGTTTCCGGTCTACCCTCCAAGAAAGACCAGTGGCGACTCCAAATGCATACACAAGTTGCACATGCCACCACGACCACACTGAAGGTCGAAAGCTATAGACTTTTATCGTCGAATCCTTCTGAAAAATATTCCCGTCACGATTTGGTATGGGCCTGGGAGGGCCCGCACCGATCCAAGACCCGCGATCGGTAATCCATTAGCCGCGTCCGCCTTCCGGACGGGTCGCGACAGCTGGCGACTCCACTGGGGACTTTGTTCTAGAACCTATCGTTCTAGACCTCAAGTGGACTTAGGCCGTAATTAAAACGTTGAGTGATTTTTCTAACCTTGCAGGCGCTCTTGAAGGTGAGGTAAGTCCGCTCATGATAGGGGTTATATGTTTTTGCAGATTGGAGAAATAAGGGGTGTAGTCCGTGATTAACATTGTCTTATGCAGGTTGGGCGTAGGAATGTATGTTGTGTGGATGATTTGAAGTGCTGATTGATAAACTGCTATGCATGAATTGCATTGTGATGATCACAACACGTGGACACACACAACCGCGCCTAAAACCCCGGGCGTCGCCTATAGGAACACAATAGAAGGAATTGAAAATGGAATCTTCGTGAGGAAAAACGCGGGGTAATCCACTTTTCAATTCCGCTCGCTTCGAACTATGGATCGAGTCCCAATGCAACGATAGCTGTGCAATGGAATCGGCTCTTTCTAGAACTCGAAGTGGGAACCTTAACCTTAGGTGCCAAACCCTCTGATTTTTAGAAGTTCACCATAACTTGTCTCATGCGCATGTCTTTGGGCGGTTGGTACACCTAAAACCGCACATAAGTCGACGAGTTTGGTTGGTAAGACTCTCTATACATCGAATCTATTACAGTTCATATAAATATAGGCATTTCATTCATTGCATTTTGGTGATTAGATTAAATGTCATTTCAAGGATAGATGTGTGTGTTTTTCCCAAACGTCCTTGATAGAGGACGAAGAGGATGATATCCCATGACAAGCACCGAGTGAGCAACAAAGGAGCCTACTATGGACATTATTGAGATATCGTCCAATGAAGATGACGAGTTGGGGCAAGTGATCCGGAAGTCACAGATCGAACTTGAGGCATCCTTAAACGTTAGGATCACATTCCTTTGTTTAATTTTCCATTACTAGTCCTCTTGTATAGGGTTTATTTTTATCGAGGCTTTCTCTATCTCACCCCTTAGAGTGATTGTATTAGGGATCTATTGGTGTATACATTTAGATGGAACTTGGTTGCATTTCTTTTGACAGGTCATGGGAATGTGATGGTGGCATTTTCTCTAATCATCCGAATACTCCCAAGTCAAGTTTATAATTCCTTTAGAGAAAATTAAAATTGGAAATCTTGCACGACCTTTTTGGTCGTATAGGGTAATCCAACCCCGATTTCGCTAGAAGGAATTATACACTTGAATTGGTCCATGCATGTTTTACGTCGCTGGTAATCCACGATAATTGATCGAGAACATCGGCGTTGTTTTGAATTTAATGACGAGATAGATGTCCAAATTACTCTCGTTCTTAACAAAACGGCCTTGATTTGGATGCCGTATCTTCAAATAAATTTAAAACACGTTATTATGCCTCGCACTTTTGAGTAATTCGTTCCTCTCGAAATTGATCAAAAGCGATTATTGTGAATTACATTCCTTTCAATAGTATGCTTTCTTTCGAGGAATATTGATAAAGACTTTTCGCGCAAGATTAAAACCCTTGTAAAAGTTCTTGTCCTTATTAATCATGGGCAAGCATAGGATTGAAAGGGGTTTTTGATTTCTTTTTCAAATTATTCCTTCTGATTCTGTCTTTTTATTTGCAGGTAAAAAAATAGGTAATAGAGAGAAATCTTTTCCTGGACAAGTCTAAGGCTATTATCTCATCTGATCATGAGCGAGTTATAAAATCAGGACATATTTGCTCGGCTTATTGATATTATGGTTCGGCTCACCCAAGTTGAAGATGTTCGGATGCTCGAAGAAATGAACCATACAGAAGTTAAAACACACACACAAGAGTTCTCATTTATTTTGCTCAGTGGAGGGTTTTCAAAAGCAGGTCATACAATCCGGGGTAGAAAAGTAAAGCCGAAGTGAGCCCTAATTAACGACACGAAGGAGCCCAACTGACCCTCCATGTTATTAATGCTCTGCTCATACTCCCAACTCCGCATGTCGTGGTCGGCAAGCCTGAGGAGAAGACTTTTGCATTCTCCCTTAACTTCGGCGACCTTGGCCTCATGTTCTTCGGCGATTGTTTCCAGGTCTCGAACCAATCCATTCCCGCGAGCTATGTCCGCGGTTATTTTGTCGAGCCGTTCTTCCTGCCAGTCGCTCTGAAGCCTCAACAGGACATTGCGGCGGTCATGCTCGCCGGTGGTCAGGGATAGGGCCAATTGCTCCACCAGATTTCTCCTCTTGCGAAGCAACGTCGCGACCCGCTCATTAGCAAACTCGACGGCCTTTTTGTAACTATCGGCCAGATAGTTGGTCAGCACCAAATGATCAGATCGATCCTCATAACGAGCTCGCAAGACGCGAGCCACGAGAACCTCCCGATTAGCAGCACGGTAGGCCTCTAAGGAGTGTGCAAAGAGAGTCGGGAAAATTCTATATTCCCTCCCCAGTGTAGTACCTTCGAGAGAAGTGGTATCAAGGTCCTCGAGCAGGACACAGATTTCATCCTCGGTCGCAGAATGATCGGTTATGTGTGCGTAACCGCGACCCAGTAGGTTATAAAGCTTTTCCCACTGGGCCAAGACATCAGTTGAAAAAGTGCGTACGGGGGAGGAGGCCATTTGCGTTGGGTTGGCTTGAGAATAAGACGAGGCTAACAGAGAGATTAGAAGGAAGAAGCTGATTATGCGAGAACGTTAACCTTCCATACATTAATTCCTCATTTTATAGCAACTCGAGGATGATGAAGGGTCTCAGTAATAATGCTGGTAGAGCCCAGTTAGGGGGTAAAGCAGGAGGTCCCCTAACGTGAACCATTGGATTCGTCTCGGTCCGCGATTTCCGGCTTATTAATTAAAAGATGTAAAAGATTTGTCGAGATCACCATTATTAGAGTTAGGTGGGAGATAAGCGCAACTATCGAAAAAAGCCCTAACAGGATTCAGCACTCACATCACGTTGAAAAGTTAAGCGAGAAATTCAAGGTCTTGACGGGGAGCGTTTGCCTAATGATTTTCTTTCATGCTTGAAGAGCGTCTCCTAAACATACAAAGTCACTCGAAGAAAAATTTATAGGGAGTGAGCATACAGGAGAGAGTAGAGAACTCTGAGTGGGCAAGAACCAATCAAACATTTCTCAATCCAACATATTTAAGAGGTTACTGTCAGCTGCTAGAGGCGACTGACTCAAAAATCTCAGAAATTGAACTACTGAGTGATCTCGAAGATTCCAAGACCAAGTCTAACACCAAAACCATGGAGCCCAACACTTCTGGCAACGGAAATCAAAATCACGGCGACGACGACAACGACATCCACGATGCTCAACTCGGGAAAAGAAGACGTCCTCACCAATACTCTCAGGAGGAAACCCAAATGCTGGAAACCCTCTTCAGTAAAAGCCCTCACTTGAAAAAGAAGTGGAGAATTGAATTGAGCCGAGAGTTGGGGATTAATCAGTCGAGGATCCAGTTTTGGTTTCAAAATAGGAGATCCAAATCGAAGGCTCAACGCAAACGTCAGGTGGTCGAGATTTTAAAGGAAGAAAACCAAAAGCTGCGAACAGAAAACATGAGGTATGAAGAAGCTCTCAATATTATCGTTTGCCCTCATTGCGATAACCCCATCGCCCTACGTAAGATATTCCCCGATAAGCCTCACGCAATGATTGAAGACGTTCATTTACCACCCTACTCCCTCGGGGCATCTCCTGCTCAACCAGATTTTGCCGGAGTCACGCATGAGCAGGATGATCTTACGAAGACGATACAAATGCCTCCTGGGGGATGGGATTTGCATCGCTTTGATTGGAGCTACAGTTTCAAGGAGCTGGATGTTACCGCCGACCAGCTCAAAGCATATCAGCCTCATGCACAACAATTTTCGATAGGGTCGGGTCCTGCTAGAGATGAGTTAATCAGTCGTCAAGCCATCGATGCAATTTTGGGCCACGATAGGAAGAGGTTCGCTTGGCCCCCTGAACTGCATTTCAGATTCCTAGACGTGGTTCACCAAATGGGGATCGATTCAGCAACTCTGACACGCATATTTAAGGCCATGAGTGTACCGGGGCTTAGTAAGGAACTGGTCAGGAATCACCTTGCTGCCTACAGAAAGCTATTAAAACAGCGCCGAGTAGAGCTAAGCCGAGAGGAATCCGTCTCGAGCTCAAAAGCTAGGGGGGACAGCCATTGTAATGCTCAGGCATCAGGAGGTACCCGGCCAAATTTAAGCATCAATCAAGCTAGCAACCCGACCACCGGCAAACTGAAAGCTGATCAGAATGTCCTTCCGGGCCATTTCAACACTTTTCAAGAGCACGTGTCACAAGTACAGCGAGTGCGCACTCCTCCATTCGAGCAGCAGTCGGCTGGTGCTCTGCCTGTCGCTGGTCAACCCACGACAGACAATTTCTTTGATGATGGGCTCGATGCCTTGTTCAACCAATGGGAAGCTGGCATGCTTGGACAACCATGATCCAGCACCTGACTCGGGGCACGATGGGTTGGTCGCTACGATCACCCATAGAAAGAAGAACATGTTCACGAGTGGATCACTCTTTTTATCCATTGTAAAGTTCCTATGGGAACATTTTTCTTTAATGGCTATAGTTAATTATGTATGAAAACCAACGCTATCGACGAACATCGTCATACTCAGTTGCGATGATCCCTTGTTAGATTAAGTCTGAAACCAGAGACGGTCTTTAAAATTTTGAGTGGCCACGAACTCATTCCTCACCAAGCGCCCGGGATGCTGAAATGAAGAGTAACAGCATGCACAGGGAAAATGCCACTTTCGTTTGAACGATGAAAAAGGGGTTGAGAGAAGATCATAGCGTTAATTCCCTTGGAGCTAAATGAATTAAAAGGAGTCATTAATTGCGGGTCCACCGTTGTTCCCCACGTTCTCGGGCCTAGCAAATCATAAAAGGGCGCCGAAAGATTGTAGACCCACCACTTTGAAGACTGAACTAGGGGACAAGCGCAATACTCGATGAAACCGAATCAATGCAAGAGAGTTTGTAATCCTATCACGAGGAAAAAGAAAGGGGGAATACATACGAGGAGTAATTGCAGGGTCTCGGGAGGAGCGCTTGCTTGCTGGCCTTCATATGCAGCCTGAAGGATGGTTCTAGGACACGCACAATCACTTGAGAAAATTTCTAGAGTGAACAAACACGTAAGAGCGAATAGAGAAAGCTGAGTGAACTAGATCAGCCCGAGATACTCCGATCCATCATGTTTAAAAGCTATTCCCATCTGCTAGAAACGCCCGACCTGGACATTTCCGAGCACGAACTGCTGGGAGACTTTGAAGATCCTGGAGCTGAATCCTGCCCGAAGGCCATAGAAACTGACTCCTCCAGCGATGAAATTCTAGGTTTCAGCTACGAAGAAGGAGTATACAATGATGACCGGAGTCGGAAAAGGAAGCAACTACAACGCCACACTCCAGGCCAAATCCGAGAGCTCGAAGCTTTCTTCAATGAATGCCCCACTCCAAGCAGACAACAGAAAATGGAGTTGAGCCGAAAGATAGGATTGGAGCTTTCGAAGGTCAAGTTTTGGTTCGCCAACAAACGAACCCGGGTGAAACAGCAATACGCAGACCATGAGCTACTGGTCCTGAAGGAGGAGAATGAGAAGCTTCAAGCTAAAAGCGCGAGATATAAGGAAGCTCTGACCAAGGCCACCTGCCTTAATTGTGGTAATCCTGTTGTCCTCGGCGAGGTGTTCCTCGATGAACCATCCATGTTGACGAATAACGCTCAGCTGTTACCGTATTCTCCACAGCATTTTCCGACACAGCCAGATACCGCCGGAGATCTGCATGAGCAAGTCAACACCATAGGATCAACACCAACATCCTCTGAGAAATGGGATATGAATCATCACAGGGGGAATTCTCTCAATGACGAACTCGCTGTCACAGCCAGCCAATCCAAAGTCGGTGAGTCCCTCCTGGACAACTTTTGAAACGACTAGATCCCGTAGAGAATAGCTACCGAAGTATTGACGATATTTTGGGTGATAAGAGAACAAGGTTTTACTGGACCTATGAACTTCACACCAAATTTGTTGATGCAATTCGAGAGCTGGGAGTTGATTCGGCTAGCCCACTACGCATACTCGAGATTATGAATGTGCCGGGGTTCTCTAGAATTAACGTTGAGTCTCACCTCAAGTACTATAGGAGATTGCTAAGGGATGGAAGGATATCGTTAAACCATCATAAAGCCAGTTGGAGCTCAAGTGCTGGGCAGAGTTACAACCATGATGATTGGAGAGCCAAGAGCACCCAACCGTGTTTCAGCAATGACGGGACTAGCAGTCGTGTCAGCGACTCCTCTAACCCAAATCAGAATGCTCCACCGAGCTATCTCAATACTCCTCAGGAGTATATGCCACAGTTCCAGCACATAGAGATTCCTCAGTTTGAGCGCGAATCAGTCATTAATGCTGTCCCTGAAGCGGATCTGGCATTGGTAGAGAGTGCACATATGAACCTGCCGGTCATTGGAGGAAGTTCCAATTCGAGGGGTCAAATTGCTCACGGCGAGAGCAAAGAGAGGAATCCCTCGCCTGCAGTCGACGACACCCAATCTGGGCACCAAGGGCTAGAAAGAACATGTGATTTCCTTGATGAAGAGCTGGACACTTAGATCAATACTCTTCGGGAATGTATGTCTCAACCCCAACAGGGCAATGATGAAGGTTCCAGCTCAAAGACTCCAATCCCTCACAACGAAGGCAATGAAAGAAATCTACCCCCAACAATCGTTGACACCCAACTTGAACATCAATGGCTCGAAGACCCGAGCAATTTCCTTGGCGATGAGTTCAATCTTTGGCTCGATCAATTTGGAGCCGGAGGACCATCGCAGTGGTGACGCAAGGCCGATGATCAAACGTCTGATGCAAGGCATGGCTACTCGATGAAAAATGCTTAGAGGAAAGAGGTTGAATACTCCTATTGAATATGTTGTTGATCGCACTGTAAGGTTCCCACGGGAACATCTTTCATTAATATCTAGAACTAATTGCGCGTGAGTGTCAACATCACCCTTTGAGCATCTTCAATCCGAGGGCCGTGGATTAATCATTTAATCCGTGGAGCAAGTTCCATGAACAATGACTATCACCCGCGGAGCATAATGGGATCTACCCCTTCAATACGAAATACGTTTGGCCGCGAAGCCACCTATTTGGTAAAACGATGTATCGTTCCTAAACGATCTTCAATTGAATACCGAAGTAATGTCTCCTTTCTTTCCCTTCTCAGGTGATAAACGTGGACAAATCACTCAAGGAGCCATTTGTTCGAATAACAGAACAGACGTTGCCCAACCGGGGGCAGCTGAACCATTAATGTTGCAAATATTCCAAGCATGGATAGGCGGATTTGATAGACGTTGTTCATATCAATACGCAACATCAGAACGGGATGAGAGCCAAGAGTAAAGTTGTATTGTCCCAATTTGTCTTGAATTTGAGAATATGAATTGATACTCATTGTTTATCATTGACAGGGGAATCGCCCTGGAAGCGAACAGGTTTTTACATCCCATGTACTACTCGTTAGAGTACATGACCAAGGGTAGGATGTATCGTTTCGATTTTTGAAAAATTCGTGAACCTACAATGATATGCTTCTTTTACATTTGCAGGGATCCGCAGCTGCGACGGACAGGTAAGTATCCCTTTTCCCAGTTAGCTGGAGAAAAAAAAATGTCAGGATCCTCTCAGCCGGCATAAAGATTTTCCAATGCATCGATATTCATGATTTAAATCGGGAGGTTACCTGAAGCCATGAATAAAACATGCACGATACATCACAAAATCCCCTCGATGGATAAATTTTGGGAAAGAAAGAAATGAATTTTTCCAAATATGATTATTTGTCACATCATTCAAAAGGAAGTTTACTCAAAAGAGAGGCGAGCGCAGTCCAAACACATCCTACATACACTTGAGAGACGAGGGAAGTGAATCGGATAGCAAAATCTGTACCTACGGAGGTAGGGACCATTCGCAGCGATTACATGGATTGGGACGACGGAGGCGTTCGTTTCATATTCCCAAATACTACAGGTGACCATTGATAACCCCTTTGAACGGAGGTTTTCATTATCAGCCCTGTCGAGAACCACCCCACATCGGGGCAGAATAGAAGTAAGTCCAACAGCATCAGGAGAAATGGTTAGAAATTTTGTTGCCCGGACTAACATTAATCTTCGTGTGTTGTTTATATGGTAATCCAAGTGCCATAGGATGACGAGAAGCATTCATTTCTCTATCCCACATACGTTTATCCTTTGCACAGCCAAGTTGAGCTTGCAAAATCATTTCATAAACCCGTTGGTGATCATTGCACATTCCAAGACGGATGCAGCATCACTTCAGAAATGAAGGAGTTCAAGACTTAGGGTCTGCAGAAAATTCCTAAGTTAATGCTTAACCTTGTTAGACCTTTGATCGTAGGTCTAACACGATCCCATGAAGATAAAAAAATGGGATTTCAAAAAAAATGAATGAGAAAAATCCACGGCATCGAGAAAAAGCAAAGTGCCTGGTAAAAGCAAGGCCGATGCTCGTGTAAGTTGTTTGATTGATCCGCAATGAAGCCTAGTTGGGAAGAGAAAAAAACCTCTAAAGGAGCCAAATCCAAAAGGCTGCTCCTCGAATGCTATTAAGCACAGAACGAAAACATAGAGAGAGTCGGTCTTTGAATGCAACAAGAGACGCTCTCTAAAGAGCTGGTGCACACCTCAAAATCGGTTGCGTGCCTCAAAGACTGAAGATGCAGAATGGAAAAGACAGGTGACAAATTTGCAATGATCACCAATGTCAAACCCTTCGTAATTTCTGGGCCAAAAACAAGCTTTTTTCGGTCCCCCAATCCTACCAATGTTACAACCCTGAAACAGTCTTCTCTGACTAAGACACTTGGGTTAACATATAGCTTAGCTCGAAGAGGTACGAGCAAGACTATTTCTTTCTCATTTTGCAGGGTTCTCGACTTGTAAACCCGGAGCAGATGGTGAAAACTTTCATTCAATGGCCTCGACTCCAAGCGGGTCCCCCTTGAAAATCAATATCCAAGCCCAACATTACGGTCCCGTGGAAGACCTCCCGACCGATCAAAATGTATGCGCTGCGAATGAGCCTAAAACCTAGGCACAGGTTAGTAGGGAATCGAGTGCATCCCCTATAAAAAACCACGATCGCAAAACAGGTGAGAAGACCTCATTGTCGAAAAATATTCCAATTGATGTTTTGAACAAACTCTTTTTGGAATTTTCAAACTGTTGATCCAGATTTTCCGTGAAAGGGATTTGTGATCACATTTGCATGTTGCAAGAATGCTTTGGATAACCTCCAGCATCAAAATGTACATTTCACAATTAAAACTTAAGTCATACGGTTTTTGTCAAATGGACAGCCGTGGTCTTCCCAAAGATTACTAACGTTTTCTTGGTGAAGAAAAATCTTTCAAGCTCAAATTTCTGCAGGATACCTGGAGAACCCAGCTCCCAGAATGTCGCCTCAACAGAATCAAATGAAGCTTTGTCTAAATAAAATTTTTCTCTGCTTCAAAATTGAATTCCCGGCAAATTTCGGGATCCTTCAAAAGAAGGGGTGAGGATAGAACCCTTTTTCAAAAGAAGTCAAACTGTCCCAGCAGACGTGGAGAACCCTCGTCCTAGGACACCCTTTTCAAAAGAAGGGGTGAGGATAGAACCCTCGTCCTAGGACGTGGAGGTCATGTTTGAGCACGAGCCCGGCGGGACAGAGCGAGGCGATCCCGGCATGTTTTCTTTTTCGAACGCGAGTATGTCCTGGGGCGACTCGAGTCGGCAGTGAAACAGACCTTGGTGTCGTGATCCCGGCGCTCGGTGGTGAGCATGGGTCGGCCTTCCGAGGTCCGACGTTTGTACTCGACGGCAGCATGGTGAGAGAGTCCTGACGGAGTGGTGACATGAGTGAATCCCATGCCGCAGAGGTGAGACAAGCTGGACGAGGTGCGGCTCGTGAGCAGATCCTGGTGTTGACGGCTCGCTGGCGAACGGGCAGACCCGACATTTCTGACGAGCGAGTCCAGGCGAGCAGAGTATGGTGGCGCCCGGAGGTGACGAAGAGTTGGACACCGAGGAAGCCCGACTGTCGCCGCTGTCCGAGTCGGCGACGGCCTCATACCATGAACCACCTCAATCCGGCCTTAGGGATCAGCTTCATGCTCGTCTTTTTGGACGAGAGGCCATCTGAGAGGACATGATAATGAGTCTGGACGTGAGCTCGGGTCAGTGACGACGAGTGCGTGACGCGGTACACAATCTCGAGCCGGCGATGGGGCTAGCGTGCCCAAGCCGAGGCGAGGCTCCGAACGGTGGTGCTCCGACGTAGGGGGACTGAGAGGCCGAACCAGAGCTCCGTCCGAGCGAGACCCGGCAGCGGTGGGACGAGCGAGTCCAAGCGGCACGGCGGCGAAGCATTCGGAGATCGTTGAAGCGTTCGGAGACCGTTGGCGTCGGAAGTGCAGAGGCGCCGCGAAGAAGATGATGAACAGGAACAGTCCAGCCTTTTTGCTCTTGGCCTTTTCGTCTGGGCTGGTCGGTTGGGCTGAGGAAGGAAGAAATGAAGGCTTTTGGGCTTGGGCGACTTTGTTCAAGAGTGGCTGTTTTGGGCGTGAGCGAGCTTGGGCCAAAAGGTGGGCTTGACTTCTTTGTGTTGCCGGGTCCAGTTCGGGTTCTCTCTCTCGGGCCGGATTAGGTCCAGCGACCTGATCCAGGCCCGGGCCCGAGAACCCGACCTGGGCCCGGTTCTATTTAATTAATTAATAAAAATTAATAATAAAAAAAATTAAATTAAAAATCAAAAAAAATTTCCAAAATATAAAAAAATAAGAAATAGGTAGAAAACACATCTATTTGCTTATATTGTTCAAATAGGCTTTTTATGATTATTGATGTGTCTTCCATGTTTAATTGGCATGACTCAGTTTTAATTTTGCATGTGAATGACTAAATATTATGCCTATTTCAATAGGTAAAATTCGCACAGTAATTAGAGTTTAATTTGAGTTGCTCGTTTTAGCCCTTAATTGCCTGCACTTCACTGCTTCCCTATTTTGAATGACTACATGTGCTTCCGACGTAACGGTCCACAATGATGCCCATGGAGATGGTGGACCATTGGAGGCTTGGTGATTGAAGACCGGTGACCAATCAGGTCAGAGTTAGTTTCTTTAAATATCGTCATTATAGATGTGATTCGCGTATGTTTATTTCAATCTAATGCTTAATACATCTACTTAATCAAGTGTTTATTATATTTATATATATATAAAGGAGAAAAAAGAGAGGGGAAATGGCCACAATCAACTGGTCATGGAATATTATGGGTAATTCGGTATCCAAACCTCCCAAAAATTGACGATTTTGCCCTTCGGGCTAATCGCCTCCAAATCTTCCCATTTTACCCCGGTCCTAAATCACGCCTTCCCTAAGCCCTTATGGCTATACTATGAGGCCATGTGATGTGAATTGATGTGATTTATTTATGCACTTGATTGCGCTTTCACTAAAATTGATTGTGATTGATAGGAATAGTCATTCAATCTGCATGAAACCCTGAATCAACCTACCTCACCCAAAATTGCACCTGCATGAATTCTTAGCTAGGAAGATCACTCGCGTTAGGTACCGAAAGGGCGTTGGTAATGACACCAGCGTAACCGAGTCCCCGAACCCAAAAATCTCTGGTTCCGTAGAATTGATCGATCTCTCCCAATCGGTCAGTAAGGTTTCCGGTCTACCCTCCAAGAAAGACCGGTGGCGACTCCAAATGCATGCACAAGTTGCACATGCCACCACGACCACACTGAAGGTCGAAAGCTATAGACTTTTATCGTCGAATCCTTCTGAAAAATATTCCCGTCGCGATTTGGTATGGGCCTGGGAGGGCCCGCACCGATCCAAGACCCGCGATCGGTAATCCATTAGCCGCGTCCGCCTTCCGGACGGGTCGCGACAGAAGGCTATATTGAGCCTAGCCTCTCTCTCTCTTTTTTAAGGGAGTATTGCTTTCTGGTAGAAGTTTCATGCAGCATCCTTTCTCTTAAGGCCCATTCGAGCCTTTCGGCCACCTTTATCAAATGTGTAAAGGTTTGACATCCTGATGTGTTCAATCTGTCGAAGGATTCATAGGGGAATGCTTTCAGGAACAAGTCAATCAGCTCATCTTCTGGGATTGGCGGTTTTACTTGGGTCGCCAAAGCTCGCCACCTCTGGGCGTACGTTCTGATCAATTCACCCATTGCCTTTGAGGTTCGTATGAGGTCTTCTCTCGTCGAGGCCATAGCTGTGTTGAACTTATACTGCCTGAGAAAGTCCTTTGCAAGATCTTCCCACCCATCATAGTCATCCAGGTCCAATTCGATGAACCAAGCCAGAGCGGCGCCAACCAGACTTTCTTGGAACGTGTTCATCAACAGTGGAACATAGTGTGAATATTGCGCCATCTTGCGCAGGTAATATTTGAGGTGAGTGCGGGGACAACCTGTCCCATTATATTTTCTCACGAAGTCTGGTTCCTTGTAGTCAGGAGTGGTCTCCACCTTGGCAAAAGGAGATATCTTGTCGAAACGGGCCAACTCATAACCCTGGCTGCTTAAACCTTCCTCGATCTTGGCTATTCTCTTAGCCTTGGCTTCAGTTTTCACGGTCTGCTTCCCCTTTTCATCTTTCTCAAGGTTGATGACAACATGATGTGTCTTTTGCTATGACTGGATGTTCGGCATACTGATATCTTCCTCTGTACGTTGGGTATCTTCTGCCGTCTCTTTATCAGCCATATCGAGCGCGAATGGTGGACTTGAGTTGTTCTGATTAGGAGCCACTGCCTGTCTGGCATGGGAGGCTTCCAGCATTGCCTTAATATCAGCCATCATAGTCGCCATAGCAGTCATTTGAGTCTCCAGCATGCCTACTCGCGGGGTCAACTCTTGTTGTTCTATTCTTGTCTTAGGCCGAGTGCGAAAATGATGCGTTGATAATTCTATGATGAGAGTGTACCTATTGTTTAAAAGGAATTCCAGTGAGTATTTCTTCAGTATTGACAAAAGGAAGTACTTGATTCTTCTAATTGCATGTTTTCTATTGGTGAACGAGAAAAAGGACTACCCTGTGAGCCTTAGTCTCATATGAACAGTTCTTTTAATCATTCTCCAAAAAGAATTCATAAAATTAAAAGAAGCGTAATTTTTACGGTAGTTTTTATGTATTTGTAAAACATGTCCACACTCATGCATATGCGTTCAAAGTAATATTCAGTACAAGTGAATATGCATGAAAATGTATCATAATGTTTGCTTATTTTACACTTGACAGAATAGCCTATTCAAGCCTAGGACCCTTGAGGTCTAAGGTATGCTCATCATCCCAACATGGATTCATCTCTGCAGTCTGGGATTCTTCATCTTCTGAATACGACGACGATCCCATATCTTCGAGTATGTACGGCTCTACTCCAGGAACGTACGGTACGATATATTCGGGTACATAAGGCTCGAGAAGGTTGCGTCTGATCGTCTCAAAGTGCTGGACGTATTCTATGGAAGCCCTGTGAATGTTCTCCTTGTGAGTCATGTTTTCTGGCCATCTTATATCTTCAGCTTGAGAGTTCTTCAAAGAGTGTATAATAAATTCCACCTTAGCTTCAAACTGTTTCTTCCTTTCTCCTGTAAGGGTTTCTTTCGGCATGTCAAATGAGAAGATACCAGGTCGCGGTGGTGAAGGGATCTCCTATAATGCCCCAAATTGTCGGATAATCCTCTTTGGATAATATGCGGTAGCGCCTGTGAATCCTAGCAAAGGGATTGGGCCTTCGGCATTACATGCGAGCTTGACTTTGCCCGGTGTTGGCAATTTAAGCCCCCATCGGAGCTGTTCTGGTTTCACAGTTCCAAGGAATTTTTTCCATTCTATAAAGTTGAACTTAGGAATACGTGTATGGGTTCTGACAAAAGTTTTAAGAGGATGGGCATCGGAGCTAATCTCAATGAAACCCATGCGGATATGGAATTGTCTGATATGAGATGTGAACCACAGGTACAGAAGATCATTAGATGCTCTAAAGATTCCTTTCTTGTTTTTCTTGAAGCGATTTAGGGAAATGAATGTTTCAGCAAGGATAATGTTCGAGTAATCCCACCCACAACAAACTTGTCTGACTACTACAGCCATAATAGGGTCGAAGGTAACAGACGAGATCCAGAATAGCACAAAGTTAAAGAAGGCCAAGACAAAGGCTCTACCAGATTTAGTCCATTTAGCGGCAGGGAGGTTGGGGAATCGATCTAGAAGGAAGGATAGTGAAATTCATCCAGAATTACTTTTGGCATCTACTTTGACTTCGTTGAGGCTTGTGTCATGGAATTCAGCTAGTTGACTCAAGGGCTCAAATCCTATGTGAGGTTGAACTAGTAAGTGAGTAAACTCAACTCCGATGGCGGCGCTGTACTCTTCAAGAGTAGGGGTAACTTCCAGCCCTTCCATGCAGAAGGTAGCGGTGGTAGGATCCCAATAGAGTGCCATGACTTGAATAAAGGCAGTTGGGCACTCAATCTTCAGCAGGTCCAACAGATACCCAGTCGTGATTTGGCGTATTTCTGGCTAGCTTTGCCCATGCTATCCCACCATGATAGGAGCTCGGTTCGAGGAACTTTGAACACTTGAATATCATTCCTTCCCATCAAGTCTAAAATATGCAAATGATTTTGAAAAGCCAATCTTCAAAAATTACTTTGAACACGTGACTATGCAAATGCCATGAAACATGCATGGGCTAACTTAATTGCATAGTTCAATTAAAGAAATGGAAATTAGAACCTTTTTCAGGTACTAAAGGCCTGACTTAAAGTCTAATTTGAATTTCAGGGAAGTGAATTATGCAATTTAGTCAGGTTCACTCCAGTTACTAAGGGAAACAACAACATCACATTCCATTGGTCAATACATCAAATGGGAATAGAGCGGAATGAATCCCTTATTATAACCAGGACGCCTAAAGAAAGAAAGGTAAAGAGAGACTCTACAAACAAGAAAGCCATAAAAGGCCGATGGAATGTGAGGATCTAAACTACCCTTTCCCAAAGGTCTACTCTTCTTTACAATGATAGTCAGTCGGGAACCATCCCTCAGTTGAGTGTTGTCGCGACCCGTCCGAAAGCGGACGCGGCTAATGGATTACCGATCGCGGGTCTTGGATCGGCGCGAGCCCTCCCAGGCCCATACCAAATCGCGGCGGGAGTATTTTTCAGAAGGATTCGATGATAAGAGTCGATCGCTTTCGACCTTAGTGTGGTCGTGGTGGCATGTGCAACTTGTGCATGCATTTGGAGTCGCCACCGGTCTTTCTTGGAGGGTAGACCGGAAACCTTACTGATCGATTGGGAAAGATCGATCAGTTCTACGGAACCAGAGTTTTTGGGTTCGGGGACTTGGTTACGCTGGTGTCGTTACCAACGCCCTTTCGGTACCTAACGCTAGTGATTTTCCTAACTAGGATTTCATGCAGGCGCAATTTTGGGTGAGGTAAGTCTGACATTGCACATTAACCAGTTTAACATGCTCACGTAATCATAATAAATAAATAGATGTCAATCACATAAACATCTATCCTACGTGGTGATCATGGAATTATGATTTAATGGGTCTCGAGCCAATGAGACCACATTTAATCATTTTAATATTTTAATAACGGAGAGCCGCTCTTCGCTTCTTCTTGGTTTCTTGAACTCTTCAAGAATTAGGCCCCAAAGAGCTCGCCGACTTAAAAGGCTCCCCCACGTAATCCTCGTAGCATTTACATCAACAATTGACTATGCTAAAAATAAAGATTACATGAAAAATAAAAGGAGTGCGCAGCCTCCATTTAATAACTACAACCCCAAATATATAAATAATCATCATACATTCATATATACATCAATCACATTGATTAGGGATTTTTCCATGATCACCACCCTTCCACGTAAGTAATAAATTCACAATTTAAAACTTAGGAAGGCACAATAAAAATTCTACGTTGAATCATATTCAGAATTTTTATGTAAAATAAGATAGCCATAAATTTTCGATTCAAAATTGATTTAGTCTCAATTTTTGCTACGTTGATTAATTTATCATATAAAATAATCAACCTCCATTAGCCATGTAAGACGAACAATTCGTTAATACATATTGGCCATAGTATTGCAAAAATTGCAAAAAATCAATTAAATGCACGAAAACACCTAAGGATCGGCTCTGATACCACTGTTGGGATCCACGTATCACGTAGCGGAAATAAATAACAACCCATACATGTATCTCCAGAGGCGTACTTCGTGCATTTCAATCGAAAAAAATCACAAAGCCTCAAAGGGAGTAAATAGATTACCTCTCGTAGCGTGCTTGAACGGAGGTGTCGGTTCGATGTTCTTCGATCTCAGCCTCCACAAGTGTTAGGCATCTAGTTCGAACGCACCACCAATTGACGAACGGGGAGACGACTAATAACTCCACAACAATTGTGCTAGCAATATGCGGAATCAATATTCCGAACTTAGTATATTTTGCTCACTCAAGATGATGAGAATATAGAGAGTGTTTGTGTTCTTCTCTCTAAGCTCTCAAAAATTTGCACACTCTACAAAATGTCTCCCTCTTTAACCTCAAAACTCTTGCCATCCTTTTATAGCCAAAAATACCTTCCAATAAATTGTATTTAAAAATAGCACTAACAATTATAAATTCTATCTAAAAATAGCACTCACAAATAAATGACATTTAAAAATAGCACTAACAATAGCACTCACAATTTATAATACAAAAATGCTATTTAAAAATAGCACTAACAATAGCACTCACAATTTATAATACAAAAATGCTATTTAAAAATAGCACTAACAATTATAAATTCTATCTAATAATAGCACTCACAATTTATGATAAATAAATGCCATTTAAAAATAGCACTAACAATAGCACTCACAATTTATGATAAATAAATGTCATTTAAAAATAGCACTAACAATAGCACTCACAATTTATAATACAAAAAATGCTATTTAAAAATAGCACTAGCAATAACACTCACAATACAAAAATGCTAAAAAAAAGGCACTAACAAAGGTGTTAAAAATAATAACCATTATTATTATTACAAGAGTTAAAGAGGTTACCAAATAGTACAAATATGCATAACGTATAAATACGTATGACGTATAAATACGTAGAGCATACGTATACATCCGTGAAACCGGGGACTAATTGAAAGAAAAATGTGCAATTAAGCCCTTTTGGTAAAAATTGATTAAATTGGAGGGCAAATTGACCTAATTGCACTTTAAGACTTTAGAATCCAATGTCATAGCTTATAAAAAGTGAGAATTGAAAACTAAAAGACTCGAAAATGATTTTTTTTTTTTTTAGGCTCGGTTCGGGTTTATGTTTGTGAAGGAACATAGTGACCCGAGCCGAATTTTTGAGATTTAAAGTGACACACTTGAAGAGGAAATTAAAACAAAATTATCGAATATTTTTGGGTATTTTTCTGACCACGAATGGTATTTTTCTGATTTTTTGGGTATTTTTATAATTAAATAAACTCGAAAAATATTAAAAATACCGAAAAATATTTTTTGTTCAAAATTGGTTCCTAAGGCTAAACCAAGGCTTCCAAAGTTGATTTTGTGATTTTATGACCTTTTTTGATATTTTTAATTAATTTTAAAGAATAAAAATCACAATAATAAATAGTAAAAAAATCAGGTGTCAACAAGTGTAAGGGGTCGTCTTTAGTGAACTGATCGAGGCATGTCAGTTCTTCTGGCCATCCTCTAGTCCACGGTATAATGACTTTCGGAGTCTTCTCACGTTTCGTCTTTTTGAGTATAATGTGTTTCGGCCTTGTCCTAATTGCAGGGCGTCTCCTTTTTCCCCACAAGGTGATCATGGGTATATCTTCCTTAGCTTGTCGTTCAGCTTTTCAGTGAGCATACGCGTCCCTAGCTAAGCGGTTGCGATGTTGTCTCTTCATTTCTAAGTAATCCTTGAACATTTCGTCTGCTTGTCGCTTAACCCTGAGGTTATCGACATAATAGCGGGTTTGGCAATCTTCGACGTATCCCAACTTGCGTCCAGTTAGCTCTCGGCCATGCACAAATATGGTAAAGTGCAACCTCGTGTTCGGTCCAGGGCGAGTGACTTTCCTTAGGTATTCGAAGGTTACCAACTCTGTTGAACTTCTAGGGAACATCGACATCCTACCCCTTTATCGTCGTTATTTCAATTAGTCACTTGAATGATTTTCACGATGCATGCAAATGCATGAGTCATACTATGGAACAAGGAATAGTAATGTACATTGAAAGTAAATGTCTTACCAACCAAACTCGGGGAATGTGAAATGTTCCCCTGTAACAACGAGCGATTTTAGGTATACCAACCATCCATAGACATGCCCATGAGACAAGTGGGTATACTCTAAAAATCAAAAATTAAGTGAGGGACCTATGGCTTAAGCTCCCACGATCCAAATGAGGCAGACTCCTCCCCAAGGGTACCTACCCGAGAGGGCTAGATATTGCCAATTTGGATTGTGAGCGGGAACGAACACGAAAGTCTTAAGTGCCATCAAATACGAGATCCTTTCGCATCCTTTCCCTATCTAAGGTAACCTAGAAGTGGTTGCAGTCAGGGTGTGACCGCTAGTGTGTGCGATGTTTTGTGATCATCACAATGCAAGTCATGCACAACAATTTGTATCAAACACCGCTTCAATATGTGCATAAGATAAACATACATTCCCAACTCCAACCTGCAGGAAAGATGTCAGCAATCACTACACCCCTTATTTTCTCCAATCTGCAAAAATATCTAACACAATGGTTAGCGTACGTACCGTACCTTCAAGAGCGATTGCAGAAAACAATGTCAGATAAACCAACCAACGTTTTAATCGGCTCAAGTCCTTTGGAATTCCTAACCAGAGATTCTGATTTAGAATAGTCCCCAGCGGAGTCGCCAGTTTGTCGCGACCCTCTCGAGCGCCGCTCGGGGCTCTCGAGGGCTAATGGGCCGCCTGATGTCGCCTGATCGGACGCGGGCCTCTCCCAAGGTCCATTACCCAAATCGCAACGGCTGGATATGCGTGGTCGACGTTCGGTGCGGTCTAGTGACATGTGATATGTGTACATTCCAAGGAGTCGCCACCAATCGTTTCGTGGAGGGTACGATTGGAAACCCTATCGAATAGTTGGGAGCGATCTATTCGATTTTGCGAAAAACAGAGAAGTGGGATCGATGACTTTGTTACGCCAACTGTCAAAATTGACGCCCTTTCGGCACCTAAGTGGAAGGATTTATCTAGTCTTAAGATTTATGCAGACGAGTGGGGTACGGATCCTAAATCTAGGAGTTCATGTAGACATGAATGACTACCCTATCACTCACAATCAGTAAAAATAAATGCACAAATCAAGGATCCAAAACATGCGGATAAATCACATGAAAGCAGCGTGGTATCCCTAATGAGGCCCTATTATCATAGAGAAGTATCAATCAAGACTCAGGAGTGATTTTGACATGATTTGTCTGCGAGGGGCAAAATCGTAATTTTGATAAATTTGAGGACAATTTGCCCCAGAAGGGAAAAATCGTCATTTCAGATGAAGTGAGTAGTCAAAAGACGTTGGAAATAGGATTGGCGATCAAACCAATCAATTTCCTATTTTCAGGAATTTCCCGAATTTTTCTAAAATTTAGAAGTGATTTTACCTTTGGAGGGGTAAAATCGTCATTTCGGACGAAGATGAGAAATGAAAATCTTAAACATTAGGGTTGGTTGACCACCCGACCCAAACCCTAATTTTAAACAATTTTCAAGACTCGATTTTAATAGGAAAGACGATTTATCCTTTGAGGGTTAAAATCGTCATTCCAGGAAAAATGATGAGATTCGAAAACCCAAGCAAAAGGATTCGCCACCTAACTGGCCTTATCCTAATCCAGGCATTTTCGACCTATCTCAAAATACAAAGCAGAGACGAATTACCCCTAAAGGGCATAATCGTCAATTTCTAGAAGACCGGATGAGAAATCCCAAAAAATAGGATTCACCAATTGTCTGTGGTCAATTCTCAATTTTTGGGGATTTCTAGAGTGTCTAGGAATTTCCTATAATTTTCCTATATTTTTTGGGATTTTCTAGCATTTTTTAGGATTTTCTAGGATTTTTCTGATTTTTATTTTATTTTTTAAAATCATTTTCTGAATTTTTTATTTAAAAAAATGGTTATTCAGACTGGGTCGGGTGACCCGGCCCATGACGTGCGGACGATCGGCCAGACCCGAATCCGCGCGACCCACAGCCTAAAACGACGTCGTTTCTCTCTTTTTTTATTTTCTGATTTATTGGTCTTGATCCGACGGTCTCTATTGAACTACGTGGCTAATCCACGGCCGCTGGATGATCTGACTGAAATCTACGGTCTAGATTGAATGGAGACTCGACCAGGCTGTCCGATTGACATACTAAAATTTACGGCCATGATTAGAACCTAAGACTTGATCTGGGCCGTCACCCTTACCAACCTAAACGGCGTCGCCTCCTTACTAACCTAAACGGCACCATTTCGGTTCAATTTGATTTTTCTATTTTAAAACACTTTCGGATAAACCTAATTACTAATCGGACGGCCACCAATTATTGGACACGATTAATCCTAGCCATTGGATCTAATCCAACTCAGCCTAACAGACTAACGGTCGTGCTGACTCGACACCTCCACGGACCAACTACAGGACGACACCTGGGCCTTTGACTCGTTGACTCTGCCACGTCAGGTTCGTCTTCAACCTCTCGACCTCGGTGAAACGAACGGCTGAGCACCTCCAGCGACGATCCAACGGTGGAACCTTAACCAAATCGCGCGAGACCAGGACCAATCGACTCGCAATCGTCTCTAGTCTAACATACCTAAGAATCAGAGCATCCTATTCACAAAATCGCGAACATCACGCAGAATGCCGAGTACGGCCATGGAAGTTCGATCACTCGATTCACAACAAACCATGGCAATTCAGTCACAGAATAGCATCAATGGAGGTTCAAAAGACTTATCTCGAGCTCCAATCGAGCTCGCGCGGCTTAGATTTGGCTAGGCAAGAACGAACAGGGACCGGCTATGAAGGCTAATTTTGAAGACTCGATTCGAGGTATTCGAGCGAAGTCGATGCAAAATGAAGATGCAATGATGGTTAGGGATGCTTGAAGAGTAAAACGCCTACCCTAATTCGAAGAATCAAGGTCGGAATCGAGTTCTGCCATTAAAGCACAATGCGAAAGCTTGAAGACCAGACTCATCTGTTTTCGTGGTTTCAACTTGCGCGGTTGACGGCGATCGCTTCCTCCCAGTATAGGCAACCTCCTGACGACCTCGTTGTCGCGACCCGTCCGAAACGGACGCGCTAATGGATTACCGATCGCGGGCCGTTTCCCCGCACTAGAGTGCGGATCGCGAGCTTTCGATCGGCGTGGGCCCTCCCAGGCCTATACTAAATCGCGGCGGGAGTATTTTTCAAAGGGATTCGACGATAAGAGCCGATCGCTTTCGACCTTAGTGTGATCGTGGTGGCATATGCAACTTGTGCATGCATTTGGAGTCGCCATCGGTCTTTCTTGGAGGGTAGACCAGAAACCTTCCTGACCGATTGGGAGAGATCGATCAGTTCTGCGGAACCAGAGATTTTGGGTTCGGGGACTTGGTTACGTCGGTGTCATTACCAACGCCCTTTCGGTACCTAACGCGAGTGATTTTCATAGCTAAGAGTTCATGCAGGCGCAACTTTGGGTGAGGTAGGTTTGATTCAGGGTTTCATGCAGATTGAAAGACTAGTCCTATCAATTACAATCAATTTTAATGAAAGTGCAATCAAGTGCATAAATAAACCACATCGATGCACATCAATCCAAATTAGTGGCTTCTTAGTATAGCCATAAGGGCTTAGGGAATGAGTGATTTCCGACCAGGGGTAAAATGGAAAGATTTGGAGGCGATTAGCCCGAAGGGCAAAATCATCAATTTTTGGAAGATTTGGATATCGAATTATCCAAAATATTCCATGGCCAGTTGATTGTGGCCCTTTTCCATTCTTGAGAATTTTTTGGAATTTCTTGATTTTTCTTAAATTTTTGGAACACGATTCGCCCAAAGGGCGAAATCGTCATTTTTAAGAAGGGTCGGGGTTCAAAACACCCGGGATGAGCCTTGGCCAATTGATTGTGGCCATTTCCTAATTTTTGGGATTTTCTTGGATTTTTTAGAATTTTTTTGGAAAACGGTTGCCGGAAGGGCAAAAGCGTCATTTCTGGAAAGACCGGGGGTCAAAAGACCCGAAACAGGTCTTGGCCAGTTGAATGTGGCCGTTTCCTATTTTCTGGAATTTTTTGAATTTTTTTGATTTTTTTTATTTTTTGAATTTTTTATGATTTTCCATTTTTTATTGATTTGTTGAATTTTTATTATTTTTTATTATTTTCTGAATTTTTTAATATTTAAAAAAATTTACGGGCCGGGTCAGACCCAGCCCGCGCGTCGCGGGCGCCCGGTCCAACCCTATGGGTCGAAACCAGTCTAAAAACGACACCGTTTTGATTTTTTCTATATTTTTTAAAGATTTTTTGATTTTTTTATTCATTTTCTTTAATTATCCAAAAATCAATAGAACGGACGGCCGTATTGTACCACGTGGCCACCTTCGGTGTCTCCTATCTAACAGTAGATCGGACGTCCCACAGGATCCACTTGGCACAACCTCGTCCATCAATTCTAATTTTATTTTCTAATCATATTTATTAATTCTGAAAATCCTTTTTTGTTTAAATTTTTCCAAAAATCCCATATCGCGAAACGTGGCAAGACCACGGCCGTCCGATCTGGGTGTTTTATTTTTATTACCAATCAGCCCTACCACGCTGACGTGGCTGTTGATGTGGCACGCCACGTCAGCACTTTGACCGTTGACTGGTCCAGACCCTGCCGGAATCGCCGGCGCCTCACCGGAGACACGAAACCGACGCAAAAAAGACAGATTTAAGGCCTGATT
The DNA here is from genome assembly GCA_021437785.1 of Rhodomyrtus psidioides. Classification (NCBI taxonomy): domain Eukaryota; kingdom Viridiplantae; phylum Streptophyta; class Magnoliopsida; order Myrtales; family Myrtaceae; genus Rhodomyrtus; species Rhodomyrtus psidioides. The sequence continues at coordinate 527,052 of JAILYB010000226.1, read as the reverse complement.
TTGACACCATTCGACCCCCCACGATCTCTACATCAACATTCAGCAATAACATGGTGAAGGCGACGTTGGAAACAGGCCGGAGGGACACCGACAGGTCCGGCGCCGGCGAAGCATTTACAGATTTTTTTTTTTTGCATTCAAACTCGGTTTCAATCATTCAAGGAGCATCTAAAGGAGGTCTAGGGACTCACCTGAGCTCGTTTCGAGCTTGCCGTCCGCCGTGCTCGCCGGTGTGAGCTCTTGGTTCGGTCCGAGCATGGTAGAGCTCCGGCCATCGTTTCGGGCGCCGTTTCGATGCAAAATGAAGACACACGCAGCTTAGAGTCGGTTCTAGAGAGGCGTCGAGGCTAGATTCGCACAAAATGAGGCCGGTGAAGGCACGACCGAGAGTTATAAATTCAATCTCTCATTGAAGCATTTCGTCGAGCAGTTAATATGCGTATGAAAAAAAAAGGTCCGGGGAATATACCGACTTGATTCGGGCTCTTCGACGGCGACTAGGGCTTCGGTGGTAGTTGGTCCGAGTCGCTGAACCTCTGTGAATGCTCCTTTACGCTCCCGTTCTTGCTCGGTTCGACTCTCCTCTTCCAATTGAGCCCCAAATCGACCTCTTTTCATGAAATTGGTGGCAAAATCGGACTCCTTGACATGTTTTCTATCTAATAGGGGTATTTTCGTAAATTAATTTATTGAAATTTAGTGAAAACCTCAAATTGTCCCTAGGATCTGAATATGATTTTTGCCCAATCGAAGGTTGAAACGACCGAATTAGTCAAAATTGAGGCCACCAATGGGTTCCTCATGATGAAAACTATAGGGTAGAGGTGTTTGATTTTAATGGGCATGCCCGTGTGAAATTTAATTTCAAGATTTGCGAAACCGGGGACTAAATTGAAAGAAAATTATGTAATGAAGCCCTTTTGGTTAAAATTGATCAAATTGGAGGGCAAATTGACCCAATTGCACTTCAAGACTTTATAATCCAATGTCATAGCTTCTAAAAAATGAGAATTGAAAATTAAAAGACTCGAAAAGAATTTTTTTAGGCTCGGTTCGCGTTTATGTTTGTGAAGGAACATAGTGACCCAAAACCGAATTGTCAAGATTTAAAGTGACACACTTGAAGAGGAAATTAAAACCAAATTATTTAATATTTTTGTGTATTTTTCTGACCACGAATGGTAGTTTTCTGATTTTTTGGATATTTTTAATAATTAAATAAATTCAAAAATTATTAAAAATTATGAAAAATATTTTTTGTTCAAAAGTGACTCTTGAGACTAGGCTAAGGCCTCCAAAGTTGATTTTGTAATTTTATGATTTTTTGGCTATTTTTAATTAATTTTGGGAATAAAAATCAAAGTAAAAGGAAATTAAAAATCAGGTGTCAACAGCTGCCCATCTTTAAGAGTGAGCTCGTCAGAGGTTGCTTTCAAAGAGAAAATGACACCTGAATCTTGACCGACACGACTGGGGAAAAGAAATGCTTTGACATCGGACCCTTAAGCCTTTTAATGAATGCTCAAATTAATCCTCGGTTTGCTCTTGCAATTTGAACTTGGGCTGGAGGGAGGGAGGTTTACCTGAAGCTCACATGTCGAATGCTGCCGGTTATGACAAATTTTCACGAAGATACCTAGGATTCGTTAATCAGAATATTCTAGGGAGATTAAGCTCTGACCTGTATGGTATGTCATACCATTATGGGATTTCTAACTGGTAGAAATCTAAGAAAGGCGCATCCCACGCTTTAGGATTTGCCAAGGATTTTGATCTGTAAGGTGGATCGGACCTCTATGTTGATCCTTATGGCGGTATCTATCTTGTGTTGACCCTTCAGGCGGTATCTACCATGAGTTGATCCTTTAGGCGGTTTCTACCTTGTGTTGACCCTTCTAGCAGTTTCTACCATGGTTTGACCCTTCAGACGGTTTCTACCTTGAGTTGACCCTTCAGGCGATTTCTATCTTGGTTTGACCCTTCAGGCGGTTTCTACCTTGAGTTGACCATTCAGGCGGTTTCTACCATGAGTTGACCCTTCATGCAGTTTCTACCTTGAGTTGACCCTTCAGGCGGTTTCTACCATGGTTTGACCCTTCATGCGGTTTCTACCTTGAGTTGACCCTTCAGGCGGTTTCTACCTTGGTTGACCCTTCAAGCGGTTTCTACCATGGTTTGACCCTTCAAGCGGTTTCTACCTTGGTTGACCCTTCAGGCCCTTCAGGCGGTTTCTACCATGGTTTGACCCTTCAGGCGGTTTCTACCATGGTTTGACCCTTTAGGCGGTTTCTACCTTGGTTGACCCTTCAGGCGGTTTCTACCTTGATTTGACCATTCAGGCGATTTCTACCTTGGTTGACCCTTCAGGCGGTTTCTACCATGAGTTGACCATTCATGCGGTTTCTACCTTGAGTTGACCCTTCAGGCGGTTTCTACCTTGGTTGACCCATCAGGCGGTTTCTACCTTGGTTTTGCTTTGAAAATGGGTCTCATGACGAGGGTTCTCCACGTCCGATGAGACTGCCTGATTTTTGAAAAAGGGTCCCGAGACGAGGGTTCTCCAAGTCTGATGGGATTACCTAATTTTTTGAAAGAGGGGTCCCGAGACGAGGGTTCTCCATGTCTGATAGGACTGCTTAATCTTTTGAAAAGGGTTCCCAAGACGGAGGTTTTCCAAGTCCGATGGGATTACCTGTTTTTTGAAATGGGTTTTCCCATGGTGGAGGTTTTTCACATCTGATGGGATTGCTTGATTTTTTTGAAAGAGGGTTCCCGAGACGAGGGTTCTCCAAATCCGATGGGATTACCTGATTTTTTTTAAAAAGGTTCCAAAGACGGAGGTTTTCCATGTCCGATGGGACTGTTTAATTTGTTTGAAGATGGGTCCGAGGACCAGGGTTCTCCACGTCTGCTGGGACTGTTTGATTTTTTTGAAGAGGGGTCCGAGGACGCGGGTTCTCCACGTCTACTGGGACTGTTTGATATTTTTGAAAATAGGTCCTAGGACGAGGGTTCTCCACATCAAGCTAAGACTGCTTGATTTTTGAAAAGGGGTCCTAGGACGACGATTCTCCACGTCTGCTAGGACTGTTTGATATTTTTGAAAAGGGGTCCTAGGACAAGGGTTCTCCACGTCAAGCTAGGACTGCTTGATTTTTTGAAAAGGGGTCCTAGGACGAGGGTTCTCCACGTCTGATGGGACTGTTTGATTTTTTTTAAAGGGGTCCTAGGACGAGGGTCTCCACGTCAAGCTAGGACTGCTTGATTTTTTGAAAATGATTTTCATGACGAGGGTTCTCCATGTCTCGATCTTGAAAAATATTTCCCATGACTAGGGTTCTCCATGTCAGATGGGATTTTTCTGATTTTGAGAAGAGTTTTTCAATACCCCTTTTTTTGAAAAAGATTCTCATGGTGTGGGTTCTCCACGTCAAAGGGGATCACTTCTTTTTTCTCTTCTTCTCTTTTTTTCTTTTGAAAAGGGTTCTTCCTTCCTTTTTTGAAAAAGATTCCTATGGCGTGGGTTCTCCACGTCAGAGGGGATGTTTTTGACTTCTTTTGAAAAATGGTTCTTCCTTCCTTTTTTTGAAAAAGATTCCCATGGCGTGGGTTCTCCACGTCAGAGGGGATGTTTTTGACTTCTTTTGAAAAAGGGTTATGCCCTCCCCACTTCTTTTAAAAGATCCTGGAATTTGTCGGGATTTCAGTTTTGAAGCAGTGAAAGATTTTATTTTGACAAAACTTCACTTGGGTTTGCTGATGCGACATTCTGGGAGCTGGATTCTCCAGGTAACCTACAGAAAGTTCAAACCTGCGTGCTCCACTCCACGGAGCAAATGTTTTTCTGGGATTTGGGGTCTCCAAAGATCCTGTAGAAAAATAAATTTACAAGTTCTTCTCTTCAGAGCGAGGCTTTGTTCTGGGGATTTTGGGAATCACCGAAGATCCTGCAGAAGCTCGCGCCTGAAAGATTTTTCTTCACCAAGAAAATGTTAGTAATCATTGGGAAGACAACGGCTATCCACCTGACAAAACCGTATGACTTAAGTTTAAACATGTATTTTGATGCTGGAGGTTATTCAAAGCATTCTTGCAGCATGCAAATGTAATCACAAATTCCTTGCACAAAAAAAAAAATCTGGATCAACAGTTTGAAGATTCCAAAAAGAGTTTGCTCAAAACATCAATTGGAATATTTCTCGACAAGGAGGTCTTCTCACCTGTTTTGAGATAATGGTTTTTATAGGGGATGCACTCAATTCCCTACTAATATGTGCCTAGGATTTAGGCTCATTTGCAGCGCATACATTCTGATCGGTCGGGAGGTCTTCCACGGGACCGTAATGTTGGGCTTGAATATTGGTCTTCAAGGGGGACCCGCTTTGGAGTCGAGGCCATTGAATGAAAGTCTTCACCATCTGCTCCGGATTTACAAGTCAAGAACCCTGCAAAATGAGAAAGAAATAGTCTTGCTCGTACCTCTTCGAGCTAAGCTATATGTTAACCCAAGTGTCTTAGTCAGAGAAGACTGTTTCAGGGTCATGATGTTGGTAGGATTGGGGACCAAAAAAAGGCTTATTTTTGGCTCATAATTCTTGAAGGGTTTGACATTGGTGATCATTGCAAATTTGCCACATGTCCTTACCTTTCTGCATCCTCAGTCTTTGAGGTGTGCGCCCGTTTTTGAGGTGTGCACAAATCCTTTAGAGAGCGACTCTTGTCGCATTAAGAAGATTGACAACTCAGTCTGCGTCTTTGCTCCGCGTCTGACACCATTTGGAGGAGCAGCCTTTTTGATCTGACTCCTTTAGGGGTTTTTCTCTCTTTCCCACTAGGCTTCATTGGGGATCAATCAAACAATTTTCACGAGCATCAGCCTTGCTTTTACCAGCCACTTTGCTTTTTCTTGATGCTGGGGATTTTTTCATTTTTTATCATCATTTTTTTGAAATCCCATTTTTCTCATATTCAGGAGACCATGTTAGACCTATGACTGAAAGTCTAAACATGCTTTAAACATCAGCGGAATTTTCTTCGTAATCCCTAAGTCTTGAACTCATCCGTCTTGAAGTGATGTTGCATCCGTCTTGGAATGTGCAATGATCGCCAACAGGTTCATGAAATGAATTTGCAGGCTCAACTTAGCTGTGCAAAGGATATGGTGTGTGGGATAGAGAAATGAATGCTTCTCGTCATCCTATGACACTTGGATTACCATATAAAACAACACACAAAGATTAATGTTAGTCCGAGAAAGAAAATTTCTAACCAATTTCTCCTGATACTGCTGGACTTACTCCCATTTTGCCCCGATGTGGGGCAGTTCTTGACATGGTTGAGAATGAAAACCGCCGTTCAAAGGGGTTGTCAATGGTCACCTGTAGTGTTTGGGGATATGAAACGAATGCCTCTGTCATCCCAATCCATGTAATCGCTGCGAATAATCCCTACTTCCGTGGGTCCAGATTTTGCTATCTGATCCGCTCCACTTCTCTCTCAAGTGTGTATAGGACATGTTTGGATTAGGCTTTGCCTCTCGTCTTTTGAGAAAACGTCATTTTGAAAGTTTTGAATAACTTTTGATTGGAAAAATCTCTTTCATTTTCTCCAAAAATTTTACCCGTCAAGGGGATTTTATGATGCACCATGCATGTTCTTATTCATGTTCAGACAACCTCCTGTTTTAAAACATGAATGCCAATGAAATTAGAATTCTATGTCTTTTCTAGACATCAGATTCTGAAAGTTTTTCTTTTTCTCTCTGCTTTTTTTTGTTTAACATCTTCAATGTATTGGGGAAAGGGATACTTTCCTGTCCACGGTGGCTAGAGATCCCGGAAAATGCAAAAGAACCATGTCATTGTACGTTCACAAATTTTTCAAAAAATTGGAACGATACATCTTACCCTTGGTCATGTATTCCAACGGGTAATACATGGGATGTGAAAAGATATTTTTCCTTGATGGCGAGCCCCTGTCAAAGACGGGAATTAGGTGTCAGTTTCCGTTCCAAAATTCAAGACAAATTGGAACGATACAGCTTTGTTCTTGCTTTGTGTTTTCATTTGAACACAAACGTATGGCTTGCAGAGGTTGGCCATCTATATTGTAGCCTTGATCCCTCCTTTTGGTTGGCGATAAATCCTTCTCAAGGATTTGCCCTAGAGGAGATTAATTTGTGATTTTGGACGCATTCTAGCGACACTCTTCATAGTTCCTTTTATTCAAGGAAAAAGGAAATTTTTATCAGAATGCATATCAAAGCATGTAATGTGGGAGCGATACTTTTTACCCTCCGCTCGGTCTTATAATCAAAGACCATTTCTTGGAGTCCTGACTTCTAAGGCCGATAATTCTGTTCGCCTCCCTATCGGCGAGTTCTTTTCTTTTATGGCTTTTTGATGCCGATAATTTTCTGTTCATCCTGACGGCGAATCCCTATCAATGATAAACATTAAGCGTTAGTTTGAGTTCCGTAATTCAAGATAAATCGAAATGATACTGCTCTACTCTCGCTTCGCGTCAAAGATGTGAGGTTCGCAGAAGTTGGCCATCTAGCTTGTGGCCATGATCTATCCATCTGGCTGGGCGACGAATCATTCTCAAGGATTTGGACGTATTCTACGCCATTTTCCAGGGTTCCATTTCTTGGCAACCTGCCCCTCTTGAAACTGATGTTTCTTTGCGCCTCCCTGTTGGCGAGTTATTCCCTTTTGTGGCTTTCTGGCGCCACCAATTTTCGTTCACCTAGGTTGGTACCCCAGGGTTTAATTCTGATGTGGACGACTCTGCAATTGCGTCCATTGACTTTGCCAGAGAAGACACATCTTTCTTTGTCCAGCGTATAAATGATTCACTCGTCCTAGTTATGCGTGATTTGTCATAGCTAGGTGACGCTTGCCCCAGCTAACTTCATTTTTTTGCATTTTGCTGCAATCCCCATCCTCTTTGGGGATGTCTTCTCTCCTAGGACTCATGGTGACGTCTTACTGATGTATTCCTCTCTTTCGTCGATTGTTGACGTGCCACATTTGGTGGGGGTCATTTCAGTATCGTATACTGATATGGAAGATGAATGTTGCTTCCTCTCGTCTGCATTTGTGGGTGTTGTTCGTGAGATGATCCTCGATCACGTCAAAAACTGTTTTGCCCCAGTTGAGCAACGTTCGTCTTGGTAACATGCCTTAACACTTTCCGTGTTTGTTGGCAATTTTCAATCCAATTTGAAGACGTCCATGCACCAGCACATGAAGAGACAGGCATAGGTTCTTATCTGTCTTCATTTGAAATTTCAGGAAAGAGATACTTCCTTTGAGGTTTTGTCCTTCCAACATTTGAAGGGACGGTGTTCTTCAAGTATTTTGCCCCGGTAAGGCTTGTCTTGATGTTTGTTATCTCTGGGTTTGATAACCCTGGTCCGGTACGCTTTCCTGGGGGTTCATGAGAATTTTCCCCGGCTTGGCTTCTCGAAGAAAATGGGGGAACTTGCCCCCATGGATTTTTGTCGATTCTGGTAATCTATCTCAATTGCCAGAGTCTTCGATTATTTTTATATATCTCTAGACAGCTTGACAGTCTTGAAATTTATTGTGCGGCAATTCGGTGATTCTCTCAATCACAGTCGCCATTTGAGGTATTTGACGTTTCCCTAGTGAAGAGAAGAAACCCCATGAGTAAAGGGCATGTATAATTGACTATTGGAATCGATATAATTTACCCTTGAAATTTGTTCTGCGGGAACCGGCATTTCTTTCTTTGGGTTCTCTGTATGCAGGATATGTGCATGATATGCATGATGCATGTTAGGTATGCTTGCAACGAAAAATGAGTTCGTGCTTTTCACTCTATTCAGAGAAAGCATTTTTATCAGATGTGTCAATCTGCAAAATTTGAATTTTTCTTTTCAAGTGTTCTTTTCACAGAGATTTCCAACATGTTTTATGCAGATACTCTTCAAGGTGAGGTACGTACTTTAACCCTTGAGGTGTTAAATATTTTTGCAGATTGGAGAAATAAGGGGTGAAGTGTTTGTTAACTCTGTCTTATGCAGGTAGGAGTTTAGGATGTATGATTGTGTGGATGTTTATATTGAAGCGGTGTTTGCTAAATGAGATGCATGTTTATCGCTTTAGCACGACACCGAAAATACACACAACCGCGCCTAAAACCCCGGGCGCCGCCTATAGGAAAACAATAGAAGGGATTGAAAATGGAATCTCCGTGAGGAAAAACACGGGGTAATCCACTTTTCAATTCCGCTCATTTCGAACTATGGATCGAGCCCTAATGCAACGATAGTTGTGCAATGGAATCTGCTCTTTCCAGAACTCGAGGTGGGAACCTTAACCTTAGGTGCCAAATCCTCTGATTTTTAGAAGTTTACCATCACTTGTTTCATGCGCATGTCTTTGGGCGGTTGGTACACCTAAAACCGCACATAAGTCGACGAGTTTGGTTGGTAAGACTCTCTATCCCTCAAATCTATTACAGTTCATATAAATATAGGCATTTCATTCATTTCATTCTGGTGATTAGATTAAATGCCATTTCAAGGATAGATGTGTGTGTTTTTTCCCAAACGTCCTTGATAGAAGACGAGGAGGATGATATCCCATGGCGAACACCGAGTGAGCAACAAAAGAGCCTACTATGGACCTTATTGAGATATCGTCCAATGAAGATGACGAGTTGGGGCAAGTGATCCGGAAGCCACAGATCGAACTTGGGGCATCCTTAAACGTTAGGATCACATTCCTTTGTTTCATTTTCCATTACTAGTCCTCTTGTATAGGGTTTATTTTTATCGAGGCTTTTTCTATCCCACCCCTTAGAGTGATTGTATTAGGGATCTATTGGTGTATACATTCAGATGGAACTTGGTTGTATTTCTTTTGACGGGTCATGGGAATGTGATAGTGGCATTTTCTCTAATCATCCGAATACTCCCAAGTCAAGTTTATAATTCCTTTAGAGGAAATTAAAATTGGAAGTCTTACACGACCTTTTGGTCGTATAGAGTAGTCCAATCTCAATTTCTCTAGAAGGAATTATACACTTGAATTGTTTCGTGCATGTTTTACGTCGCTGGTAATCCACGATAATTGATCGAGAATATCGACGTTGTTTTGAATTTAATGACGAGATAGATGTCCAAATTACTCTCGTTCTTAACAAAACGGCCTTGATTTGGATGCCGTATCTTCAATTAAATTTAAAACACGTTATTATGCCTCGCACTTTTGAGTAATTCGTTCCTCTCGAAATTGATCAAAAGCGATTATTTTGAATTACATTCCTTTCAATAGTATGCTTTCTTTCGAGGAATATTGATAAAAACTTTTCGCGCAAGATTAAAACCCTTGTAAAAGTTCTTGTCCTTATTAATCACGAGCAAGCATAAGATTGAAATGGGTCTATGCTTTCTTTTTCAGATTATTCCTTCTGACTCGGTCTTTTCATTTGCAGGTGAAAAACAAGTAGTATAGAGAAATCTTCTCTTGGACAAATCTGCAACTATTCTTCCATCTGATCATGAGCGAGTTATAAAATCAGGACGTATTTGCTCGGCTTATTGATATTATGGTTCGACTCACCCAAGTTGAAGATGTTTGGATGCTCGAAGAAATGAACCATACAGAAGTTAAAACACACACACGAGAACTTTCATTTATTTTGCTCGGCGGAGGGTTTTCAGAAGCAGGTCATACAAGTCGGGGTGGAAAAGTAAAGCCAAAGTGAGCCATAATTAACGACACAAAGGATCCCAACTGACCTTCCATGTTATTAATGCTCTGCTCATACTCCCAGCTCCGCATGTTGTGGTCGGCAAGCCTGAGGAGAAGACTTCTGCATTCTCCCTTAACTTCGGCGACCTTGGCCTCGTGTTCGTCGGTGACTACTTCCAGGTCCCGAACCAGTCCATTCCCGCGAGCTATGTCCTCGGTTATCTTGTCGAGCCGTTCTTCCTGCCAGTCGCTCTGAAGCCTCAACAGGACGTTGCGGCGGTCATGCTCGCCGGTGGTCAGGGATATGGCCAATTGATCCACCAGATTTCTCCTCTCGCGAAGCAACGTCGCGACCCGCTCATTAGCAAACTCGACGGCCTTTTTGTAACTATCAACCAGATAGTTGGTCAGCACCAAATGATCAGATTGATCCTCATAACGAGCCCGCAAGACGCGAGCCACGAGAATCTCCCGATTAGCAACACGATAGGCCTCTAAGGAGTGTGCAAAGAGAGTCGGGAAAGTTCTATATTCCCTCCCCAGTGTAGTACCTTCGAGAGAAGTGGTATCAAGGTCCTCGAGCAGGACACAGATTGCATCCTCGGTTGCAGAATGATCGGTTATGTGCGCGTAACCGCGACCCAGTAGGTTATAAAGCTTTTCCCACTGGGCCAAGACATCAGTTGAAAAAGTGCGTACGGGAGAGGAGGCCATTTGCGTTGGGTTGGCTTGAGAATAAGACGAGTTTAACAGAGAGATTAGAAGGAAGAGGCTGATTATGCGAGAACGTTAACCTTCCATACATTAATTCCTCATTTTATAGCAACTCGAGGATGATGAAGGGTCTCAGTAATAATGCTGGTGGAGCCCAGTTAGGGGGTAAAGCAGGAGGTCCCCTCACGAGAACCAATGGATTCGTTTCGATCCGCGATTTCCGGCTCATCAATTAAAAGATGTAAAAGATTTGTCGGGATCATCATTATTGGAGTTAGGTGGGAGGTAAGCGCAACTATCGAAGAGAGCCCTAACAGGATTTGGCAGTCCCATCACGTTGAAAAGCTAAGCGAGAAATTCAAAGTCTTGAGGGGGAACGTTTGCCTAATGATGCTTGAAGAGCGTCTCCTGAACATACGAAGTCACTCGAAGAAAACTTTATAGGGGGTGAGCATACAGGAGAGAGTGGAGAACTCTGAGTGGGCAAGAACCAATCAAACATTTCTCAATCCAACATATTTAAGAGGTTATTGTCAGCTGCTAGAGGCGACTGACTCAAAAATCTCAGAAATTGAACTACAGAGGGATCTCGAAGATTCCAAGATCAAGTCTAACGCCAAAACCATGGAGCCCAACACTTCTGGCAACGAAAATCAAGATCACGGCGACGACGACAACGACATCCACGATGCTCAACTCGGGAAAAGAAGACGTCCTCACCAATACTCTCAGGAGGAAACCCAAATGCTGGAAACCCTTTTCAGTAAAAGTCATTACATGAAAAAGAAGTGGAGAATTGAATTGAGCCGGGAGTTGGGGATTAATCAGTCGAGGATCCAGTTTTGGTTTCAAAATAGGAGATCCAAATCGAAGGCTCAACGCAAACGTCAGGTGGTCGAGATTTTAAAGGAAGAAAACCAAAAGCTGCGAACAGAAAACATGAGGTATGAAAAAGCTCTCAATATTACCGTTTGCCCTCATTGCGATAACCTCATCGCCCGCGGTAAGATATTCCCCGATAAGCCTCACGCAATGATTGAAGACGTTCATTTACCACCCTACTCCCTCGGGGCATCTCCTGCTCACCCAGATTTTGCCGGAGTCATGCATGAGCAGGATGATCCTACGAAGATGATACAAACGCCTCCTGGGGGATGGGATTTGCATCGCTTTGATTGGAGTTACAGTTTCAAGGAGCTGGATGTTACCGCCGACCAGCTCAAAGCATATCAGCCTCATGCACAACAATTTTTGATAGGGTCGGGTCCTGCTGGAGATGAGTTAATCAGTCGTCAAGGCATCGATGCAATTTTGGGCCACGATAAGAGGAGGTTTGCTTGGCCCCCTGAACTGCATTCCAGATTCCTAGACGTGGTTCACTAAATGGGGATCGATTCAGCAACTCCGACATGCATATTTAAGGCCATGAATGTACTGGGGCTTAGTAAGAAACTGGTCAGGAATCACCTTGCTGCCTACAGAAAGTTATTAAAACAACGTCGAGCGGAGCTAAACCGGGAGGAATCCGTCTCGAGCTCAAAAGCTAGGGGCGACCGCCATTGTAATGCTCAGGCATCAAGAGACACACGGCCAAATCTAAGCATCAATCAAGCTAGCAACTCGACCACCGGCAAACTGAAAGCTAATCAGAATGTCCTCCCGGGCCATTTCAACACTTCTCAAGAGCGCGTGTCACAAGTACAGCGAGTGCGCACTCCTCCATTCGAGCAGCAGTCGGCTGGTGCTCTGCCTGCCGCTAGTCAACCCACAACAGACGATTTCTTCGATGAGGGGCTCGATGCCTTGTTCAATCAGTGGGAAGCTGGCATGCTTGGACAGCCATGATCTAGCACCTGACTCGGGGCACGATGGGTTGGTCGCTACGATCACCCATGGAAAGAAGAGCATGTTCACGAGTGGATCACTCTTTTTATCCATTGTAAAGTTCCTATGGGAACATTTTTCTTTAATGGCTATAGTTAATTATGTATGAAAACCAACGCTATCGACGAACATCGTCATGCTCAGTTGTGATGATCCCTTGTTAGATTAAGTCTGAAACCAGAGACGGTCTTTAAAATTTTGAGTGGCCACGAACTCATTCCTCACCAAGCGCCCGGGATGCTGAAATGAAGAGTAATAGCATGCACAGGGAAAATGCCACTTTCGTTTGAACGATGAAAAGGGGTTGAGAGAAGATCATGGCATTAATTCCCATGGAGCTAAATGAATTAAACGGAGTCATTAATTGCGGGTCCACCACTGCTCCTCACGTTCTCGGGCCTAGCAAATCATAAAAGGCGCCGAAAGATTGTAAACCCACCACTTTGAAGACTGAACTAGGGGACGAGCGCATTACTCGATAAAACCGAATCAATGCAAGAGAGTTTGTGATCCTATCACGAGGAAAAAGAAAGGGGAATACAGACGATGAGTAATTGCAGGATCTCGGGAGGAGCGCTTGCTTGCTGGTCTTCATATGCAGCCTGAAGGATGGTTCCAGGACACGCACAATCACTTGAGAAAATTTCTAGAGTGAGCAAACACGAAAGAGCGAATTGAGAAAGCTGAGTGAACTAGATCAGCCTGAGATACCCCGATCCATCATGTTTAAAAGTTATTCCCATCTGCTAGAAACGCCCGACCTGGACATTTCTGAGCACGAACTGCTGGGAGACTTTGAAGATCCTGGAGCTGAATCCTGCCCGAAGGCCATAGAGACTGACTCCTCCAGCGATGAAATTCTAGGTTTCAGCTACGAAGAAGGAGTATACAATGATGACCGGAGTCGGAAAAGGAAGCAACTACAACGCCACACTCCAGGCCAAATCCGAGAGCTCGAAGCTTTCTTCAATGAATGCCCCACTCCAAGCAGACAACAGAAAATGGAGTTGAGCCGAAAGATAGGATTGGAGCTTTCGAAGGTCAAGTTTTGGTTCGCCAACAAACGAACCCGGGTGAAACAGCAATACGCAGACCATGAGTTACTGGTCCTGAAGGAGGAGAATGAGAAGCTTCAAGCTGAAAGCGCGAGATATAAGGAAGCTCTGACCAAGGCCACCTGCCTTAATTGTGGTAATCCTGTTGTCCTCGGCGAGGTGTTCCTCGATGAACCATCCCTGTTGACGAATAACGCTCAGCTGTTACCGTATTCTCCACAGCATTTTCCGACACAGCCAGATACCGTCGGAGATCTGCATGAGCAAGTCAACACCATAGGATCAACACCAACATCCTCTGAGAAATGGGATATGCATCATCACAGGGGGAATTCTCTCAATGACGAACTCGCTGTCGCAGCCAGCCAATCCAAAGTCGGTGAGTCCCTCCCTGGACAACTTTTGAAACGACTAGATCCCGTAGAGAATAGCTACCGAAGTATTGTCGATATTTTGGGTGATAAGAGAACAAGGTTTTACTGGACCTATGAACTTCACACCAAATTTGTTGATGCAATTCGAGAGCTGGGAGTTGATTCGGCTAGCCCACTACGCATACTCGAGATTATGAATGTGCCGGGGCTCTCTAGAATTAACGTTGAGTCTCACCTCAAGTACTATAGGAGATTGCTAAGGGATGGAAGGATAGCGTTAAACCATCATAAAGCCAGTTGGAGCTCAAGTGCTGGGCAGAGTTACAACCATGATGATTGGAGAGCCAAGAGCACTCAACCGTGTTTCAGCAATGACGGGACTAGCAGTCGTGTCAGTGACTCCTCTAACCCAAATCAGAATGCTCCGCCGAGCTATCTCAATACTCCTCAGGAGTATATGCCACAGTTCCAGCACATAGAGATTCCTCAGTTTGAGCGCGAATCAGTCATTAATGCTGTCCCTGAAGCGGATCTGGCATTGGTAGAGAGTGCACATATAAACCTGCCGGTCATTGGAGGAAGTTCCAATTCGAGGGGTCAAGTTGCTCACGACGAGAGCAAAGAGAGGAATCCCTCGCTTGCAGTCGACGACAGCCAATCTGGGCACCAAGGGCTAGAAAGAACAGGCGATTTCCTTGAGGAGGAGCTGGACACTTGGATCAATACTCTTCAGGAATGTATGTCTCGACCCCAACAGGGCAATGATGAAGGTTCCAGCTCAAAGACTCCAGTTCCTCACAATGAAGGCGATGAAGGAAATCTGCCCCCAACAATTGTTGATACCCAACTTGAGCATCAATGGCTCGAAGACCCGAGCAATTTCCTTGGCGATGAGTTCAATCTTTGGCTCGATCAATTTGGAGCCGGAGGGCCATCGCAGTGGTGACGCAAGGCAGGTGACCAAACGTCTGATGCAAGGCATGGTTACTCGATGAAAAATGCTTAGACGAAAGAGGTGGAACACTCCTATTGAATATGTTGTTGATCGCACTGTAAGGTTCCCACGGGAACATCTTTCATTAATGTCTAGAACTAATTGCGCGTGAGTGTCAACATCACCCTTTGAGCATCTTCAAGCCGAGGGCCGTGGATTAATCGCTTAATCCGTGGAGCAAGTTCCCCGAACAATGACTATCACCCGCGGAGTATAATGGGATCTACCCCTTCAATACGAAATACGTTTGGCCGCGAAGCCACCTATTTGGTAAAACGATGTATCGTTCCTAAACGATCTTCAATCGAATACCGAAGTAATGTCTCCTTTCTTTCCCTTCTCAGGTGATAAACGTGGATAAATCACTCAAGGAGCCATTTGTTCGAATAACAGAACAGACGTCGCCTAACTGGGGGCAGATGAACCATTGATGTTGCAAACACTCCAAGAATGGATATGCGGATTTGATAGATGTTGTTCATATCAATACGCAATATCAGAACGGGATGAGAACCAAGAGTAAAGTTGTATCGTTCCAATTTGTCTTGAATTTGAGAATATGAATTGATACTCGTTATTTATCCTTGACAGGGGAATCGCCTTATAGACGAACAGGTTTTCACATCCCATGTATTACCCGTTAGAATACATGACCAAGGGTAAATGGTATCGTTCTAATTTTTTGAAAAATTCGTGAACGTACAATAACATGTTTCTTCCGCATTTTCAAGGATCTCCAGCCGCGAGGGACATGTAAGTATTCCTCTCCCAAATCCCTTGAAGATGTTGAATAAAAAATAGAGAAGAAAAGAAAAGCTTTCAGAATCTAATGTCTAGAAAAGACATAGAATTCAAATTTCATTGGCATTCATGTTTTGAAACAGGAGGTTGTCTGAACATGAATAAGAACATGCATGGGACATCATTAAATCCCCTTTGACGGGTAAAATTCATGGAGAAAATGAAAGAGATTTTTCCAATAAAAAATTGTTCAAAACTTTCAAAATGACGTTTTCTCAAAAGACGAGAGGCAAAGCCTAATCCAAACACGTCCTATACACACTTGAGAGAGAAGTGGAGTGGATCAGATAGTAAAATCTGGACCTACGGAAGTAGGGACCATTCGCAGCGATTACATGGGTTGGGACGACGGAGGCATTCGTTTCATATCCCCCAAACACTACAGGTGACCGTTGATAACCCCTTTGAACGGCGGTTTTCATTCTTAACCCTGTCAAGAACCACCCCACATCGGGGCAAAATGGAGGTGAGTCCAGCAGCATCAGGAGAAAATGGTTAGAAATTTTCTTGCTCGGACTAACATTAATCTTTGTGTGTTGTTTATATGGTAATCCAAGTGCCATAGGATGATGAGAAGCATTCATTTCTCTATCCCACACACCGAATCCTTTGCATAGCCAAGTTGAGCCTGCAGAATCATTTCATAAACCCGTTGGTGATCATTGCACATTCCAAGACGGATGCATCATCACTTCAGAAACGAAGGAGTTCAAGACTTAGGGTTTGCAAAAAAAATTCCTAAGTTAATGTTTAACCTTGTTAGACCTTTGATCATAGGTCTAACGTGATCCCATGAAGATGAGAAAAAGTGGGATTTCAAAAATGAATGAGAAAAATCCACGGCATCGAGAAAAAGCAAAGTGCCTGGTAAAAGCAAGGCCGATACTCGTGTAAGTTGTTTGATTGATCCGCAATGAAGCCGGATGGGAAAAGAGGAAATCCCTAAAGGAATCAGATCAAAAAGACTACTCCCCAAATGGTGTCAAGCGTGGAGCAGAGACGCAGACAGAGTCATCAGTCTCTTAATACGACGAAACGCTTTCTGAAGAGCTGGTGCACACCTCAAAATCGGTTGCGCATCCCAAAAACTGAAGGTGCAGAGAGAAAAAGGGCAGGTGGTAAATTTGCAATGATCACCAATACCAAACCCTTTGTAATTTCTGGGCCAAAAACAAGCCTTTTTCGGTCCCCAATCCTACCAATGTTACAACCCTGAAACAGTCTTCTCTAACTAAGACACTTGGGTTAACATATTGCTTAGCTCGAAGAAGTACGAGCAAGACTATTTCTTTCTCATTTTGCAGGGTTCTTGACTTGTAAACCCGGAGCAGATGGTGAAGACTTTCATACAATGGCCTCGACTCCGAAGCGGGTCCCCCTTTGAAAACCAATATCCAAGCCCAACATTACGGTCCTGTGGAAGACCTCCCGACCGATCAAAATGTATGCGCTGCGAATGAGCCTAAAACCTAGGCACAGGTTAGTAGGGAATTGAGTGCATCCCCTATAAAAACCCACTATTGCAAAACAGGTGAGAAGACCTCCTTGTCGAGAAATATTCCAATTGATGTTTTGAACAGACTCGTTTTGGAATTTTCAAACTATTGATCCAGATTTTCCATGCAAGTAATTTGTGATCACATTTGCTTGTTGCAAGAATGCTTTGGATAACCTCCAGCGTCAAAATGCACATTTCATGATTAAAACTTAAATCATACGGTTTTGTCAAATGGACAGCCGTGGTCTTCCCAAAGATTACTAACGTTTTCTTGGTGAAGAAGAATCTTTCAGGCTCAAACTTCTGCAGGATACCTGGAGAACCCAGCTCCTAGAATGTCGCCTCAACAGACTCAAGTGAAGATTTGTCAAGATAAAATCTTTCACTGCTTCAAAAACTGAATTCCCGACAAACTTCGAGATCTCTGAAAAGAAAAAGAAAAAAAAACCCTTTTAAAAGAAAAAGTCCTATCAGACGTGGAGAACCCTCGTCCCAGGACCCATTTTCAAAATATCGAACAGTCCCAGCAGACGTGGAGAACCCTCGTCCCAGGACCCATTTTCAAAAATCAAGCAGTCTCATCAGACGTGGAGAACCCTCGTCATGAGACCCCTTTTCAAAATTTAGGCAGTCTCATCGGACGTGGAGAACCCTCGTCATGAGACCCCTTTTCAAAATTCAAACAGTCTCATCGGACGTGGAGAACCCTCGTCATGAGACCCCTTTTTAAAAATTAGGCAGTCTCATCGGACGTGGAGAACCCTCGTCATGAGACCCCTTTTCAAAGCAAATTGAAGGTAGATACCGCCTGAAGGGTCAAATCAAAGGTAGATACCGCCTGAAGGGTCAAACCAAGGTAGATACCGCCTGAAGGGTCAAACCAAGGTAGAAACCGCCTGAAGGGTCAACCAAAGGTAGAAACCGCCTGAAGGGTCAAACTCATGGTAGAAACCGCCTGAAGGGTCAACACAATGGTAGAAACCGCCTGAAGGGTCAATCAAAGGTAGAAACCGCCTGAAGGGTCAATCCAATAGTGAAAATCACTTAAACGGTCAACTCAATGGTCCGATCCACCATACGGATCAAAATCCTTGGCAAATCCCAAATGGGACGCGTCTTCCTTAGATTCCTATCAGTTAGGAATCCCATTATGGTTTGACCTACCATACGGGTCAGAGCTTAACCTCTCTAGGACACTTTAGAAACGAGTCCCTAGAAATTCTCTTGAATCCATCAGACACTGCGAAAATCGCACAAACATCGAATAGGTAAGTGGCAGGTATGTTTCTCTACTATCTCACTCTCTCATGTCAAATAAATGTTTCCCCTTTCAAGAAAGAGCATACATCAACAAGCATGAAAAAAAAAACCGGATGTCATGACTCCTTTTCCTTTAGTTTCACGAGTCGAGTTGATCAGGACTCAGGTGTCACAATGTCTTTGAGAGAAACCTCTGAGGGGATCCCTCTGACGAGATTCCTCTCAAAGAGGGGCAGCTGTTGACACCTAAATTTTGATCAACCTTTTTGTTTCCTTTATTTTTTAAAACAATTCATAGAAAATCCATAAAAAGCTGAAAAATTACAAAATCAACTTTGGTAACCTTGGCCAAGCTAAAGGGACCATTTTGGATAAAAAAATATTTTTCGTATTTTTTCGTATTTTTTATTATTATTATTTTCGAAAAATATAAAAATAAAATAAAAATCAAGAAAAGTAGTATTCGAGGTCACAAAAATATAGAAAAATAGTCAGTATTTTTATTTTTATTTTTCTTTACTTTTGGACCTCATAAAATAGTAAAATTCAGGTTCGATTTTGGGTGTTTTCTGATCACCATAAAATTGAATTTGGCAAAAATATTAGTAATGATTAAAAGGAAAAGGAGTGAAAAACATCATCATTCAAAAGGAAAATGGAACTAATCATTTTGTCTTTGCTTTTGATTATTTTATTATTATTCTTACTTTTTAATATTTTATTTTATTATTATTTTATTATTATTTTATTTTTTATTATTATTTACTCACCTTTCCCCCTCATCCGTCGCTGGCTTCTTCTTCCTCTTCGGCTCCTTCTTCTTGTTCTTCTTCCTCTCCTTCCTCTCCCGTAGCTTCTTCTTCCTTTTCTTTTCTTCTTCTTCGTGGACGCCTAAAATGGAAACCCCCATTCCGCCGTCGTCGCTAGCCGTCGTACCTCAAAGCCGCCGTGAATAACCCAAGACCCGCGGCCTCCACCAGTTTCGGAGTTTGGTTCGGGTTTGTTTCGGATCGGGCCAAATCCGTCATCGCCAAAGCGCGCTATCGCCTCCGGCGACTGCTCCGGAGTCCTACCTCCTCCCTCGGAGCTTGTGGAGCCTACGCGCCACTAGTGGAGCTCAGAAACGGCCTCGGGTCACCGTCTCGTCGTCGGAACGTGTCCGGGCGTGTCGGAGCGTGTCGGGACGTGTCAGAGAGTGTCGGGCCGTGTCGGAGCGTGTCGGGCCGTGTCGGGCCGTGTCGGGCCGTGTCGGAGCGTGTCGGGCCGTGTCGGAGAGTGTCGGAGCGTGTCGGGCCGTGTCGGAGCGTGTCGGGCCGTGTCGGGCCGTGTCGGCGTGTCGGAAAGTGTAGCCGTGTCGGAGCGTGTCCGAGCCGTGTCGGAGCGTGTCGAAGCCGTGTCCGAGCGTGTCGAAGCCGTGTCGGAACAATGCATGAACAGTGTCGGAACAGTGCATGAACAGTGTCCAATTTTTTAATTTTTATTTTATTTTTTAGTCTTAATTTGTGAAATTGACTATCGACATTCTAATGGTGATCGACAGGTAACGGGCATGGGGATGGTCGCAGGCTTGGGCTGGGCGATTGAAGGCCGGTGTCCAATCCGGTATGTTTTACGTACCCGATCCGTATATCAGGATTATTTTTCTAAAATATTGCATTTATAGACTTGATTTGTATTTATTTGTTTCAGTCTAGTGGTTAGCTTATTTATCTGGTTAAGTGTTATCTATTGTCAAAGACATGTTTTTTGTTAAAATATTTTCTGAAAATATAAAAAAATATTAATAAATAAAAAAATGCCAAAAAAATGGAAAAATTAAAGAAAAACAAAAAAATTGAGAAAAATTGCAGAAAAATTATAAAAATTGTCCAAGGCTGAAAATGACAAAAAAATTGATTTGTTTTCATTTTTGGGATTTTCTCCCATTTAATCCAAAATGGCGATTTCACCCCTCAAAGGGTAAATCGTCTTTGATATTCTGATGAATTGTGGAAATTGCTTAGAATTTGGTGATGGGCCAGATGGGTGGT
Source organism: Rhodomyrtus psidioides (assembly GCA_021437785.1). Classification (NCBI taxonomy): domain Eukaryota; kingdom Viridiplantae; phylum Streptophyta; class Magnoliopsida; order Myrtales; family Myrtaceae; genus Rhodomyrtus; species Rhodomyrtus psidioides. Next base: position 506,717 of record JAILYB010000226.1, on the reverse strand, counting down.
TAAACCTTATGTCTAAGATTTCCACATTTCATTTCCATTTTTAGAAAATGACGATTTTACCCTTCGAATGGTAAATCGGTTTCTAAAATCACGAAAATTGCCAAAAAATAGGAAATGGGTCAATTGAGTGACCAAACCTGTTTTGACTCCGGATTCATTCCAAAATGATGATTTTGTCCTTTTTGGGCAAATTGTCCCCTTTGTCTCAAAATTACGATTTTGCCCCTGATGGGTAAATTCATGTCTAAATCATTCCTAAGCCTGATTGATGTTTCTCTAGGCCAATATGGCCTTATTAGGAATGCCATGTGATTTATTTGTACACTTGAATTCATCGATTTGTGCACTTTATTATTGATTGTGATTGCTATGATAGTCATTCCTTTCTGCATGAACTCCTAGATTTAGAACTCGTACCCCACTCATCTGCATGAAATCTTTGGTCAGAAAATTCAGTCAACTTAGGTACCGAAAGGGCGTCAACTTTGACAGTTGACGTAACTAAGTCCCCGAACCCAGTTCTCTGGTTATCGCAGAATTGAATAGAAACTCCCGACTATTCAATAGGGTGGTCCAATCATACCCTCCAAAAAATGATTGGTGGCGACTCCCTGGCATGCACACTTAGCACATGTCACTAGACCACACTGAAGGTCGACTACGCATACCTCCGTTGCGATTTGGGTAATGGGCCTTGGGAGAGGCCCGCGTCCGACCAGACTGGACGGCCCATTAGCCCTCGAGAGCCCGACAACCTCGAGAGGGTCGCGACATGTCCCGATCGAACAAAGACCATGGAATATTTGTCAAGCCACCAATTCGATCATATGTACAAATCTAACTTGACATGCATTTATATGAGACATGAACATTTCATTCTCAATCATAACCTCGACCGAGGATTTCAATGCATTGTTACAATCAGATCACACAGGACATCATACCTTTATTAATAAGGAGACAGATTCCATATTGCGTACACATGTGACTTCGTATGTGCCTGAACTACGACCATCAAGTACAGAGACGAATCAACGACCCGCCAATATGCGCACTTGTGAACCATAGCCATTTATCACACAAGTCAACACTGTACCTCAGGTCTAAGGATTATTTACACAAGACCAAAGCATGAACGATTAGACATTGACCATGCAAAAAGCTTCCATGTTGCTAATCATTCAATATGTGTCACGTTCAGTGAACTTGTCCGATACAAGCACCTATGTTCTAACTCGGATATCACAATACCCAATGACTTGTGACTCGTCATTTCCTTAAGTATCTGATACTTAATTATGAAGTTAAGAACATACCGACCTCAACAGGATCATTGATATCCATTCAATAATCCATTGATCGAGAACTTTTTTAAAGATTCAGTCTAACCGTAAACCTTTCACACATATTCTCAACATCTTAAGAATAGGTTCGGCTACAACTGATCTTATGGATTTTATTCATTTATATTTGGACAAATGAATAAATACGTCTTTGCCACTGATAAGAAATCAGAAGTGCAATGGATATACCCAATATGTGACTATTACACAATTTCTTTAGGGCATATCTCTAACAATCTCCCACTTGCACTAAAGCCAACTAGTTTGGTACCTCAAACCCATTTTATCAAGGTGTCTTTCAAATAAAGAATGAGGTATTGCTTTAGTAAAGGGAGCTGCCACGTTTTCCGCTGAGGCAATTTTCTGCAAGGCGATATCACCTCTCCCAACTATTTCTCTGATGAGATGGAAGCGTCTCTCAATGTGCTTGGATTTCTGATGAGACCGTGGTTCCTTTGCTTGAGCTATAGCCCCATTGTTGTCACAAAACAATGTAATCGGCTGCTCAATGGAAGGAACTACTCCAAGTTCAGAAATGAACTTCTTCATCCAAACAGCTTCCTTCGCCGCTTCAGAGGCAGCTACATACTCTGCCTCAGTAGTGGAATCAACAGTTGTGCTTTGTTTGGAACTCTTCCAACTAACGGCACCATCATTGAGTGTAAAAACAAACCCAGATGTAGACTTAAAGTCATTCGGGTCTGATTGATGTTGACACATGATTTTTGAGTCACTCTCTGCTGGGAACCTAAAAGACAGGGTGCATCATCCATAGGTTCCCAGTAGAGAGGAGTCCTATTCATGGTCTGATTCACCATACGGATCAAAACCCTGACAATCCCTAAGAGACTAGGTGCATCATCCATAGGTTCCTAGCAGAAAGGAGTCCTATTCATGGTCTGATCTACCATACGGATCAAAACCCTGACAATCCCTAAGAGACTGGGTGCGTCATCCATAGGTTCCTAGCGGAAAGGAGTCCTATTTATGGTCTGATCCACCATACGGATCAAAACCTTCGACAATCCCTAAGAGACTGGGTGCGTCATTCACAGGTTCCTGTCAAGTATAGGAATCCCATTCTGGTACGGCTTACCATACAGGCTAAAGTTTAACCGCCCTAGGATACTCAAAAGACGAGTCCCTAGGTATTCACTAGAACCCGCTATACACCGCGCATACCGCACGAGCATCAGGCAGGTGATCAATAGGTAAATAGCAGGTGGGTCTCCCTACTTTCTCTCTCGCGTCAGCAAAAGAATGAGGAGCAGAGCGTTCACCAGCGGGACAAGAAAGATTGAGTGTCAAGATTCGTTTTTCTTTTCCCCAGTCGAGTCGATTTAGACTCAGGTGTCACCTGTCTTTGAGCGAAACCTCTCACGAGATTCCTCTCAAAGAGGGGCAGCTGTTGACACATGATTTTTGACCAAGTCTTTTTGAGTTTTGTCTTTAAAAAATCACAAAAAATTCATAAAAAGTCAAAAAATTACAAAATCAACTTTGGTGGCCTTATCCAAGCCCAAGGAACCATTTTTGACCAAAAAATAATTTTTCATATTTTTCACATTTTTTTTATTATTTTTAGAAAATAGAAAAATACTCAAAAATTCAAGAAAAATAGCATTTGAGGTCACAAAAATATGGACAAATATCCAATATTTTTATTTTTAATCCCTTGTATTTTTAACCTCACAAAAAATCAAAATCAGATTCAATTATGGGTGTTCCTTTGTAACCCATGCTATTGAATTTGAGAAAAAAATATCAATTGAGTCTTTTAATTTACAATTTTGGTATTTTCTAGGATATTGACATCCATTCTAACTGTCCCTTATTGCAATTTAGCCCAATTGTTTGTACAAATTGCTCAATTGCACGAATTTGGCAAAATTACATACTAAAATTGCATTTTTAGTCCTTGAAATTGAGCATAATTGAAATTACTTTCAATTAGAGGGCTATCATTGCAAATTAAACATACTACCCAATGGGTTTCACCATTTTGAATCGATTGGCACAGGTAATTTGACCCAATTTGATCATTTGAACATTCAATTGCATAATTCCCCAATTTGCAATTAAAAGGAAATTTGGGGTTTTTGTTGAAATTGATATGAACTTTTGGGCAAAATCACATTTTTTGATTGAATCCATGCCCTAGATTCGATTATGAGGTTCAATTGTAAAAATTTCCTACTAATTTGGGTTTAATTTTAAAAAAATCCAATTCGGAACCGGTTTAGACAGGTCAGACCGCCGGTTCGACCGGTCGAGCCGGTCCAGAACAGTGTCATCTTCTTCCCCGGGAGTCTGCGCAAATGAACAGTAAAATGCCGAGCTTTGATAGCCAAATTGACAGACCAATCGGCAATGATTCAAGACACACTTGTGGGCGTTTGTTTCCTTAGACCGTTCCATGTCGATTGACACTAAGATCACGACCAATGGTCGCTCGAGGAAGAAGCAATCGGCTGGTCAATCTCACAAACCTGCGAAAGTCAACCAGAGCGAGCTCAGACCAAATTCATGCCAAATAGAGCTTGCCGGAGCTCCTAATGGGGATCAAACGGTGTCCCAACCAATTCTGTCGCCGTCGACGTACCATTTGGCACGTGACAGCACGTGAATCCAAGTGGGCTAACGTCCACTGTTCGAGCGGGAAACCGAGCGGAGGTATATAAGCCAATCGGCCTTCGCGAAGCGAGAAGAGGGCGAATTCGGTTGAGAAAGAGGAAACAGAATCGAAAGAAAGCGAGAGAGAGAGAGAGAGAGAGAGAGAGAGAGAGAGAGAGAGAGAGAGAGAGAGAGAGAGAAAGGGCTCGTCCTCCAACCACCATTGTCGAGGATTGAGCTCGAATTCATAGAGCGGCGGTCAGGCCTTTACAGGCTAGACCACAGCTCGCGAAGATCATCGGGAGGCCGCCCGTGCTGAGGAGAAGCTATCGCCGTCAACCGCGCAGCCCAAAACTGCCAGAACAGGTAATCCCGAACTTCGAGCTCAAGCTCTGGTCTTCAATGGCGGACCTTGATTTCGGTTTCAATCTTTGCGATTCCCGTGTGCTTTTCATCCCTGAGACATCACTGACCATCGTCGCGTATCTACTTTGCATTGATTTTGCCTGAGCACCTTGAATCGAGTCTTCAAATTTAGTTTCCATAGCCAACCACTGTCCATCCTCCCCCAAGCCAAATCTAGGCCGTGCGGGCTCAATCGGAGCCCAAGGTAAGCTTTTTGCACCTCCTGCCATGTCAATCTGTAGAGGAATTGATCTTATTTCGTGTGATTGAGCTTCCATGGCCGTACTCGGCAATTCGCACGATATTCCCGATTCTGTGAGTAGGATGCTTCAATTCTCAGATATGTTAAACTAGAGACAATTGCGAGTCAATTGCCGTTGGTCTCATGTGATTTCACCAAGATCTCACCGTACAATCGTCGCCGGAGAAGCACAGCCGTTCGTCCAAGTTGCAAGCGCGAGGTTGAAGACGAAGCTGACGTGGCGTGGTCAGCGGGTCAAAGCTTTAGGTGGCGTTCGGCCATTGGTCCACGTGGATGTCGAGTCAGCTCAACCGTTAGGTTGTTAGGCTGAGATGGAATTGATCCAACGACCGAGATTAATTGAGTCTAATAAATGGTGACCGTCCGATTAGAAATTAGGATTATCCGAAAATAATTTTAATCGTAAAATCAATCAGAACAGAAACGGTGCCGTTTAGATAAAGGGTCAGGCGACGTCGTTTTAGGTTAGTAGGAACGGATGGTCCAAATTGAGTCTTACGTTTTAATCGTGACCGTAGATTTAAGCAATTAGATCTAACGGCCCGGGGCGAGTCTCCATTCAATCTGAACCGCGAGATTTAGTAATCTCATCCGGCGATCGTGGATTAGCCACGTGGTCCATCAGGGACCGTTGAATTAAATCCGGATTATCCGAAAATGAAAAACGCGAGATACGGTGTCGTTTTGGTCGAGGATTTCGCGGGTCCGGGTCTGGGCCGGGTTCCGACCGGAGTGGGTCGGGTCGACCCGGTCCGAATCACATTTTTTAAAATAAAATAATCAGAAATGATTTTTAAAAAATAAAAAAATCAGAAAAATCTTAGAAAATCCAAAAAAATACTAGAAAATTCCAGGAAATTCCAAAAAAATGTGGAAAAAATGTGGAAAAATCCTAGACATCCCAGAAACCCCCAAAAATCGAGGGTTGACCACAGACAACTGGTCAACCCTATTTTTGGGGTTTCTCACCCAATTTTCTGAGACTTGACGATATTACCCTTTAAGGGTAAGTCGCCTTTGCTGAGTTTGTATGATAAAATCGATAATGCCAAATTAAGAATTAGGGTCGAGTAATCAACCAATTCTTAGGTTTGGGTTTTCGAGTCCCGCCCCTTTCCTCAAAATGACGATTTCGCCCCCTCAATGGGAAAATCGTCTTTCTTGTCTCAATCAAGTTCTGAGAATTGCTTAAAGATTAGGGTTCGGGTCAGGTGGACGACTTGCCCTAATATTTAAGATTTTCAGTTCTCATCTTTGTCCAAAATGACGATTTTACCCCTCCGAGGGTAAAATCACTTTTAAATTCAAGAAAAATCCTGGAAATTCCCGAAAAATAGGTAATGGATTGGATTGATGGCCAATCCTATTTCCCCTGTCTTCTGACTTCCCAATTCATCTAAAATGACAGATTCACCCTTTCAAGGGTAAATTTTCCCCCGAATTATTCAAAATTACGATTCTGCCCCTCATGGGCGAATCATGTCCAAATCACTCCTAAGCCTTGATTGATATTTCTCTAGGCTAATAGGGCCTCATTAGGGATACCATGCTGATTTCATGTGTTTTATCCGCATGCATTGGATCCTTGATTTGCGCATTTATTCCTATTGATTGTGATTGATAGGATAGCAATTCCAATCTGCATGAACTCCTAGATTTAGGATCAGCACCTCACTCATCTGTATGAAATCCTAGGATCAGATAAACCATTCAGCTTAGGTACCGAAAGGGCGTCAACTCTAACAGTTGGCGTAACTAAGTCCCCGAACCCACTTCTCTGGTTTCCGCAGAATCGAATAGACCACTCCCAACTATTCGATAGGGTTTCCGATCGTACCCTCCACGAAACGATTGGTGGCGACTCCTTGGCATGTACACTCACCACATGTCACTAGACCGCACTGAAGGTCGATCACGTAAATCCAGCAGTTGCGACTTGGGTAATGGACCTTGGGAGAGGCCCGCGTCCGATCATACAACATCGGACGACCCATTAACCCTCGCTAGCCCGACGATGCCGGCTCGAGAGGGTCGCGACAAACTGGCGACTCCACTGGGGACTATTCGAACCCGGAATCTCTAGTTTCGCAGACTAGAGGACTTGAGCCGATTAAAAAGTTGTTTGATTTATCTGACCTTATTTTCTGCAGATGCTCTCGAAGATGAGGTACTTATGCTAACTATTGTGTTAGATGTTTTTGCAGATTGGAGAAATAAGGGGTGGAGTGATTGTTGACGTTTTTCCTGCAGGTTGGAGTTGGGAATGTATGTTTACTTTACGCACCTACTGAAGCGATGTTTAATACAAATTGATGTGCATGACTTTGCATTGTGATGATCACGACACATGACACACACTGGCGGTCAAACCCCGACTGCAACCACCCCTAGGTTACCTTAGATAAGGAAAGGGTGCACAAAGGATCTTGTGTTTGATTGCACTTGAGACTTTCGTACTCATTCCTGCTCATCATCTGCATTGGCGATGTCTAGCCCTCTTGGGTAGGTACCCTTGGGGAGGAATCTGTCTCGTGTGGATCGTGGGAGCCTGAGCCGTAGGTTCCTCACCTGATTATTGATTTCTTAGAGTATACCCACTTGTCTCATGCGCATGTCTATGAATGGTTGGTATACCTAAAACCGCCCATTGACAAGAGGGGGACATTCCACATTCCCCCAGGTATGGTGGGTAAGGCATTTATTTCCGATCTACTTTACTACTCCCTGCTCCATAATGTGACTCATACATTACATACATTCATATGCATTCACATCATGCAAATCGCTCAAGTGACTAATTGAAACAGCAATGGTAATAGGGTAGAATGTCGCTGTTCCCTAAGAGCTCGACAGAATTGGTGACCTTCGAATACCTGAGGAAAGTCATGCGCCCCGGACCAAACACAAGGCTACACTTCACTAGATTCGTGCATGGTCGGGAGCTGACTGGACGTAAGCTAGGATATGCGGAAGACTGTTAAACCCGTTACTATGTCGATAACCTCAAATTTAAGCGAGAGGCAGACGAGATGTTCAAGAATTATCTGGAGATGAAGAGACAACGTCGTAACCAGCTGGCCAGGGAAGCATATGCCCGTCGAAAGGTTGAACTATTGGCCAGAAAAAGTGTGCCCATAGTCACTTTTTGCGGAAGAAAGAGGCGCCCCGCGACCAAGACAAAACCGAAGCGTATCACACTCAAGAAGGCGAAACCCGAGAAGACTCCTGAAGTCGTCGTACCGTGGACCAGAGAATGGTCGGAGGAACTACAGCCTCTGGACCAAAACACTGAAGACGACTCCCTTACACTTGATTAGAGGAAAACTCCCGACCAACTATCATTTGGATAGACCCCTAGAAAAAGGGTGATTTAGACCCTCACATTCCAACGGTCTTTTACAGCTTTCTTGTTTGAAAGATCTCTCTTTACCTTTCTTCCATTAAAACATCTTGATTGTAATAAAAGTTCACTCCACTTTGTTCTTTTGATGTATTGACCAATGGAATGTGACGTTGCTATTTCCCTTAGTCACTGAGTAAACCTGACTAGATTGCATAATTCATTTCCTTGAAATTTAAATTAGGCTTTGAGTCAGGCTTTCAAGACCTGAAAAATGTCCTAATTTCCATTTCTTCAATTGAACTATGCAATCGAGTTAGCTCATGGATATCTCATAACATCTGCACGTTCATATGTTTGAAGTAATTTCTGACGATTAACTTTTCAAAATCATTTGCATATTTTAGACTTGATGGGAAAGAATGATATTCAAGTATTCAAAATCCCCCGGGCCGAACTCCAATCATGGTGGGACAGCATGGGCGAAGCTAGCCAAAAGTATGCTGAATCACGGTTAGGATATCTGTTAGACCTGCTGAAGATTGAGTGTCCACTTGCCTTTATCCAAGCCATGGTGCTCTATTGGGATCCTACCACCGCTACATTTTGCGTGGAAGGACTAGAGATTACTCCCACTATCGAGGAATACAGCGCCGTCATCGGAATTAAGTTCACTCCTACGCCCGTCCGACCCCCCATAGGATTTGAACCCCTGAGTCAGTTGGCTGAGTTCCTTGACACAAGTCTAAATGAAGTCAAAGCAGATGCAAAAAGCAATTCTGGACGAGTCTCCTTATCTTTCCTCATAGACTGATTTTCCTGCCTCACTGCTGCTAAAGGAACCAAATCTGGTAGAGCCTTTGTCTTGGCATTCTTTAGCTTTGTACTATTCCCGATCTCATCTGTCACCTTTGACCCTGTCATGGCCATAGTAGCTAGACAAGTCTGTTGTGGGTGGGATTACTCAAACATCCTCCTTGCCGAGACCTTCCTTTCCTTAAATCGCTTCAGGAAAAATAAAAATGGAATCTTAGAGCCTCTAGTGATCTTTTGTATCTATGGTTCACATCCCATATCAGACAATTCCACATCCGCATGGGTTTTACTGAAATCAGCATTGATGCACATCATCTTAAAACCTTTGTCAGAACACATACACGTGTTCCTAAGTTCAACTTCATAGAGTGAAAAAACTTCCTTAAAATCCTAAAACCCGAACAACTCCGATGGCGGCTAAGGTTGCCAACGCTGAGCAAAGTCAGATTGACCTGCGATGATGGGGGTCCAGTCCCTTTGCTAGGATTCACGGGCGCTACCGCATACTATCCAAGGAGGGTGATTCGACAGTTTGGAGCTCTACAGGAGATCCCTTCTCCAACGGAACCTGGTATCTTTTCCTTTGACTTACCAAGCCGGACCCTCACAGAGGAGTGTTGACACCTGATTTTTTACCATCTATTATTGTGATTTTTATTCTTTAAAATTAATTAAAAATATAAAAAAAGTTCATAAAATCACAAAATCAACTTCGGTGAGCTTAGCCCAGCTAAATGAACCAATTTGATCAAAAAAATAATTTTTCATATTTTTCGTATTTTCTGTAATATTTTGGAAAAATAAAATATAAAAATATAAAAAAAAAGAGAGGAAGAATTGGATAGCCAGTCAACCTGTTGATTCGTTGACCAAGAGATTCCAAAGGAGCTCACAGTAACGTTTCTGCACGTTGGTCTTTGGGCCACACAAAATTCAGTGACCGACCAAAGATGGAGGGAAAGTTGGGCAACAACAAAAACACGTAAACAAAGAGAAAGAGATGGCGAATGGGGTGGTCAAATGGGCAAAATAGGGAATAAAAAAATAAAAGAGAAGGAATCTGTAGAAAAAGGGGTTCCACGAGGAACCAAAAAAAAAAAAGAAGAGAATAAAATAAGGGGGGGCAGCGGCTGGTGCTCTGGTGCTAAAAAAGAAAAGAAAAGAGAGAAGGGGAGGAGGAGGTGACTCCATTCGCAATACGAAGCCACTCATAACAGAGGGACTGACGGCTGAATAAAAAAAGAGCAGTGAAACCAGATTTTTTTGTTCACAAAGAAGAGCACTCGGATGGGATCCATTGATTGATAAAAAAAAAGGGACAGAGGGAATAGATCAAGGAACCGAGACGAGCAAGCTGTGGTCATCTGTTGGAGAAATTGCTTGTCCGGCAACATTCGAAATGTTTTCTGTGGTGCGAGGACGGCCGTAGACGCTTGCTCCTTCTGCCGTTGAAACTTTCGCCCCAAACCAGGCTCCATGAAGCTGGCCATCACTGTGAACCAACGGCCTCCTTCGACCATTGCCACCGCCACCTCGAACTTGCTACATGCATCGCTTCTGCCGCGTGGCCGATGACGCCGCTGCTCATGCGGCTCGTGCCTTCGCCCCGTCCGTCGTCGCTCACCGAGGTCGCGGAGCCTAGTTACTGCCGCGACTCTGGCCTTCCCCGGCTCTTTCTCTCTCTCTTCCTGGCAGCCACCTCGCCACCCCCGGCGTCGCTACCCCGCAGTGCAGTCGCGCCATCCGTTGTCCTAGTAGAGCCGACCCAAGTCTCTGTCTCGAGCTTCGACGGGCCCGAGACCCCAGCTCCGCCAGCCCACCGCTCAGTCACCGCCCAGCTTCCACCCCAACGCTGTTCGTTCTGCCCGGCTCTTGTTCCGCGACTTTGCCGACCCCTTCCATCTTCTGTTTCAGCCTTGTTTAGTCGCCCAGCCGCGCCACCAGAACCAAGCCCGAGCCCCCCGACACCTCGCGCGATCACCACCTCCCATCCTTCGGTTCTGTACCCGTTGCCTCTGCCTAGCCCGCGGCCACCATCTGTTGATACGAGCCATCTGATGTCGTCCGACGCCTCCCAGCCCCGCCACCTCGACCCATCACGGCCAACTCAGTGACGGCGTGAACGTCTGGTGACGCTGGTCGCGAGCAAGCCCGGCGTTGGCTTGACCCGAGAGCTACTGCTTTATTTGTTATTCTGTTTGGTCGATGCCATCGCTCTGTACGTAAGGTCCTTCCATGGTGGCACTCCTCACGGGAAGCTTCCATCCGTGCCGCTCAACTTCTTCAGGAGACTGCCGGCGAGCTGACTGTGTCTGTGAGAATACCCGTCTCTGGGCGACCTTGTTAGTGTCCGAAGGTGACGAGCGGCAGTCACATGAGTCGGCAGGCGACGATCACGACGACGTGGCGGTTGAGCCTCAACGTAGACCAGTCGGCGGCTCAGGGGGCTTAGGCTGCGATCTGACAGGGGCGTTGAACCGACCTTGGAGCGAGTCCCGACAACGAGCAGATCCGGTGTTTCCGCGAGGAAGTCGCGAGGCTGAATAGTGGCGGCGGCATGATGAACGAGTTCGGACAGCGAGTCGAGCGAGGGCTGTTGGCTTCGAAGGAGCAGAGTCGCCGTCGGGTTTCGCAGAGCAAAGGTGACGCGAGGATGAAGACGATGAACAGTGATAAGGTAAGTGGGCTGTTCAAGTGGGTTTTTAAAAAAAAGAGGGTCCGGCTAGTGGGCTTGGCTATTTTATGTTAAAGAGTTTAAAGGGTGAGCGTGAGGGAATTGGGCCAGTAGTCTGAATTAGAGGCCCACTTCGTACAAAAATAATAATAATATGGGGCTTGGGCCTCTTGTTGTGTCCGCCGGGCCCGGGGTGGTTCTTCCTATTCGGGCCTAATCAGGCCTGATGGTTTGATCCAGACCCGAGTCCGGAGCCCGACCCGAGCTGGTATTAATAATAATAATAATAATAATCATAAAAAATAAAAAAATCATTAAAAATTCGGAAAATTCAGAAAAATTCAAAAAAAATTCTCAAAAATGGGAAATGGCCACAATCAACTGGCCATGGAATATTTTGGGTAATTCGGTATCCAAACTTTCCAAAAATGACGATTTTGCCCTTCGGGCTAATCGCCTCCAAATCTTCCCATATTACCCCTGACCGAAATCACACATTCCCTAAGCCCTTATGGTTATGTTAGGGAGCCATTGATTTGAATTGATGTGATTTATTTATGTACTTGATTGCGCTTTCATTTAAATTGATTGTGATTGATAGGAATAGTCTTCCAATCTGCATAAACCCTGAATCAAACCTACCTCGCCTAAAATTGCGCCTGCATGAGCTCTTAGCCAGGAAAATCACTCGCGTTAGGTACCGAAAGGGCGTTGGTAATGACACCGACGTAACCAAGTCCCCGAACCCAAAATCTCTGGTTCCGTAGAACTGATCGATCTCTCCCAATCGATCAGTAAGGTTTCCGGTCTACCCTCCAAGAAAGACCGGTGGCGACTCCAAATGCATGCACAATTTGCACATGCCACCACGACCACACTGAAGGTCGAAAGCGATCGACTCTTATCGTCGAATCCTTTAAAAAAATACTCCCGCCGCGATTTGGTATGGGCTTGGGAGGGCTCGCGCCGATCCAAGACCCGCGATCGGTAATCCATTAGCCGCGTCCGCTTTCGGACGGGTCGCGACAGCTGGCGACTCCGCTGGGGACTCTTGCTCTAGAACATATGATTCTAGACCTCAAGTGGACTTAGGCCGTAATTAAAACGCTGAGTGATTTTTCTAACCTTGCAGGCGCTCTCGAAGGTGAGGTAAGTCCGCTTATGGTAGGTGTTATATGTTTTTGGCAGATTGGAGAAATAAGGGGTGTAGTCCGTGATTAACATTGTCTTATGCAGGTTGGGCGTAGGAATGTATGTTGTGTGGATGATCTGAAGTGCTGATTGATAAACTGTTGTGCATGAATTGCTTTATGATGATCACAACACGTGGACACACACAACCGCGCCTAAAACCCCGGGCGCCGCCTTTAGGAACACAATAGAAGGAATTGAGAATGGAATCTCCGTGAGGAAAAACGCGGGGTAATCCACTTTTCAATTCCGCTCGCTTCGAACTATGGATCGAGTCCCAATGCAACGATAGCTGTGCAATGGAATCGGCTCTTTCTAGAACTCGAAGTGGGAATCTTAATCTTAGGTGCCAAACCCTCTGATTTTTAGAAGTTCACCATCACTTGTCTCATGCGCATGTCTTTGGGCGGTTGGTACACCTAAAACCGCACACAAGTCGACGAGTTTGGTTGGTAAGACTCTCTATCCCTAAGATCTATTACAGTTCATATAAATATAGGCATTTCACTCATTGCATTCTGGTGATTAGATTAAAAGCCATTTCAAGGATAGATGTGTGTGTTTTTCCCAAGCGTCCTTGATAGAAGACGAAGAGGATGATATCCCATGACAAGCACCGAATGAGCAACAAAGGAGCCTACTATGGACATTATTGAGATATCGTCCAATGAAGATGACGAGTTGGGGCAAGTGATCCGGAGGTCACAGATCGAACTTGGGGCATCCTTAAACGTTAGGATCACATTCCTTTGTTTCATTTTCCATTACTAGTCCTCTTGTATAGGGTTTATTTTTATCGAGGCTTTCTCTATCTCACCCCTTAGAGTGATTGTATTAGGGACCTATTGGTGTATACATTCAGATGGAACTTGATTGTATTTCTTTTGACGGGACATGGGAATGTGATAGTGGCATTTTCTCTAATCATCCGAATACTCCCAAGTTAAGTTTATAATTCCTTTAGAGGAAATCAAAATTGGAAATCTTGCATGACCTTTTTGGTCGTATAGGGTAATCCAACCCCAATTTCGCTAGAAGGAATTATACACTTAAATTGGTTCATGCATGATTGTGCGCCGCTGGTAATCCACGATAATTGACCGAGAATATCGGCGTTGTTTTGAATTTAATGACGAGATAGATGTCCAAATTACTCTCGTTCTTAACAAAACGGCCTTGATTTGGATGTCGTATCTTCAATTAAATTTAAAACACGTCATTATACCTCGTACTTTTGAGTAATTCGTTCCTCTCGAAATTGATCAAAAGCAATTATTGTGAATTACATCCCTTTCAATAGTATGCTTTCTTTCGAAGAATATTGATAAAAAACTTTTCGCGCAAGATTAAAACCCTTGTAAAAGTTCTTGTCCTTATTAATCATGGGTAAGCATAAGATTGAAAGGGGTTTTTGCTTTCTTTTTAAAATTATTCCTTCTGATTCTGTCTTTTCATTTGCAGGTAAAAAATAGGTAACAGAGAGAAATCTTTTCCTGGATAAGTCTGAGGCTATTCATTCATCTGATCATGAGCGAGTTATAAAATCCATATTTGCTCGACTTATTGATATTATGGTTCGGCTCACCTAAGTTGAAGATGTTCGAACGCTCGAAGAAAGGAACCATGCAGAAGTTAAAACACACACGAGAACTTTCATTTATTTTGCTCAGCGGAGGGTTTTCAGAAGCAGGTCATACAATTCGGGGTGGAAAAGTAAAGCCAAAGTGAGCCCTAATTAACGACACAAAGGAGCCCAACTGACCCTCCATGTTGTTAATGCTCTGCCCGTACTCACGACTTCGCATGTCCTGGTCCGCGAGCTTGAGGAAAAGGTTTCTACATTCTCCCTTAACCTCAGTGACCTTGACCTCGTGTTCTTCGGTGATTATTTCCAAATCCCGAACTAATCCATTCCCGTGAACTATGTCTGCGGTTATTTTGTCGAGCCGTTCTTCCTGCCAGTCGCTTTGCAGCCTCAATAGGACATTGTGGCGGTCGTGCTCGCCAGCGGTCAGGGATAGGGCCAATTGATCCACCAGTTTTCTCCTCTCGCGAAGCAACGTCGCGACCCTCTCATTGGCAAACTCGACGGCCTTTTTGTGACTATCGGCCAGATAGTTGGTCAGCACCAAATGATCAGACCGATCCTTGTAATGAGCCCGCAAGACGCGAGCCACGAGAACCTCCCGATCAGCAACACGGTAGGCCTCTAAGGAGTGTGCAAAGAGGGTCGGGAAAGTTCTATATTCCCTCCCCAGCGTAGTACCTTCGAGGGAAGTGGTATCTAAGTCCTCGAGCAGGACACGGATTTCATCCGCGGTTGCAGAATGATCGGTTATGTGCGCGTAACCGCGACCCAGTAGGTTATAAAGCTTTTCCCACTGGGCCAAGACATCAGTCGAAAAAGTGCGCACGGGAGAGGAGGCCATTTGCGTTGGGTTGGCTTGAGAATAAGACGAGGCTAATAGAGAGATTAGAAGGAAGAAGCTGATTATGCGAGAACGCTAACCTGCCATACGTTAATCCCTCATTTTATAGCAACTCAAGGATGATGAAGGGTCTCAGTAATAATGCTGGTGGAGCCCAGTTAGGAGGTAAAGCGGGAGGTCCCCTCACGAGAACCATTGGATTCGTTTAGGTCCGCGATTTCCGGCTTAACAATTAAAAGATGTAAAAGATTTGTCGGGATCACCATTATTAGAGTTAGGTGGGAGGTAAGCGCAACTATCGAAGAAAGCCCTAACAGGATTTAGCAGTCCCATCACGTTGAAAAGCTAAGCGCGAAATTGAAGGTCTTGAGGGGGAACGTTTGCCTAATGATGCTTGAAGAGCGTCCCCTGAACATACAAAGTCACTCGAAGAAAAATTTATAGGGAGTGAGCATACAGGAGAGAGTAGAGAACTCTGAGTGGGCAAGAACCAATCAAACATTTCTCAATCCAACATATTTAAGAGGTTACTGTCAGCTGCTAGAGGCGACTGACTCAAAAATCTCAGAAATTGAACTACTGAGTGATCTCGAAGATTCCAAGACCAAGTCTAACACCAAAACCATGGAGCCCAACACTTCTGGCAACGGAAATCAAAATCACGGCGACGACGACAACGACATCCACGATGCTCAACTCGGGAAAAGAAGACGTCCTCACCAATACTCTCAGGAGGAAACCCAAATGCTGGAAACCCTCTTCAGTAAAAGCCCTCACTTGAAAAAGAAGTGGAGAATTGAATTGAGCCGAGAGTTGGGGATTAATCAGTCGAGGATCCAATTTTGGTTTCAAAATAGGAGATCCAAATCGAAGGCTCAACGCAAACGTCAGGTGGTCGAGATTTTAAAGGAAGAAAACCAAAAGCTGCGAACAGAAAACATGAGGTATGAAGAAACTCTCAATATTACCGTTTGCCCTCATTGCGATAACCCCATCGCCCTCGGTAAGATATTCCCCGATAAGCCTCACGCAATGATTGAAGACGTTCATTTACCACCATACTCCCTCGGGGCATCTCCTGCTCAACCAGATTTTGCCGGAGTCACGCATGAGCAGGATGATCCTACGAAGACGATACAAATGCCTCCTGGGGGATGGGATTTGCATCGCTTTGATTGGAGCTACAGTTTCAAGGAGCTAGATGTTACCGCCGACCAGCTCAAAGCATATCAGCCTCATGCACAACAATTTTCGATAGGGTCGGGTCCTGCTAGAGATGAGTTAATCAGTCGTCAAGCCATCGATGCAATTTTGGGCCACGATAGGAAGAGGTTCGCTTGGCCCCCTGAACTGCATTTCAGATTCCTAGACGTGGTTCACCAAATGGGGATCGATTCAGCAACTCCGACACGCATATTTAAGGCCATGAGTGTACCGGGGCTTAGTAAGGAACTGGTCAGGAATCACCTTGCTGCCTACAGAAAGCTATTAAAACAGCGCCGAGCAGAGCTAAGCCGAGAGGAATCCGTCTCGAGCTCAAAAGCTAGGGGGGACCGCCATTGTAATGCTCAGGCATCAGGAGGTACCCGGCCAAATTTAAGCATCAATCAAGCTAGCAACCCGACCACCGGCAAACTGAAAGCTAATCAGAATGTCCTTCCGGGCCATTTCAACACTTTTCAAGAGCACGTGTCACAAGTACAGCGAGTGCGCACTCCTCCATTCGAGCAGCAGTCGGCTGGTGCTCTGCCTGTCGCTGGTCAACCCACGACAGACAATTTCTTTGATGATGAGCTCGATGCCTTGTTCAACCAATGGGAAGCTGGCATGTTTGGACAACCATGATCCAGCATCTGACTCGGGGCACGATGGGTTGGTCGCTACGATCACCCATAGAAAGAAGAACATGTTCACGAGTGGATCACTCTTTTTATCCATTGTAAAGTTCCTATGGGAACATTTTTCTTTAATGGCTATGGTTAATTATGTATGAAAACCAACGCTATCGACGAACATCGTCATACTCGATTGCGATGATCCCTTGTTAGATTAAGTCTGAAACCAGAGACGGTCTTTAAAATTTTGAGTGGCCACGAACTCATTCCTCACCAAGCGCTCGGGATGCTGAAATGAAGAGTAACAGCATGCACAGGGAAAATGTCACTTTCATTTGAACGATGAAAAAGGGGTTGAGAGAAGATCATAGCGTTAATTCCCTTGGAGCTAAATGAATTAAAAGGAGTCATTAATTGCGGGTCCACCGTTGTTCCCCACGTTCTCGGGCCTAACAAATCATAAAAGGGCGCCGAAAGATTGTAGACCCACCACTTTGAAGACTGAACTAGGGGACAAGCGCAATACTCGATGAAACCGAATCAATGCAAGAGAGTTTGTGATCCTATCACGAGGAAAAAGAAAGGGGGAATACAGACGAGGAGTAATTGCAGGGTCTCGGGAGGAGTGCTTGCTTGCTGGCCTTCATATGCAGCCTGAAGGATGGTTCTGGGACACGCACAATCACTTGAGAAAATTTCTAGAGTGAACAAACTCGTAAGAGCGAATAGAGAAAGCTGAGTGAACTAGATCAGCCCGAGATACTCCGATCCATCATGTTTAAAAGCTATTCCCATCTGCTAGAAACGCCCGACCTGGACATTTCCGAGCACGAACTGCTGGGAGACTTTGAAGATCCTGGAGCTGAATCCTGCCCGAAGGCCATAGAGACTGACTCCTCCAGCGATGAAATTCTAGGTTTCAGCTACGAAGAAGGAGTATACAATGATGACCGGAGTCGGAAAAGGAAGCAACTACAACGCCACACTCCAGGCCAAATCCGAGAGCTCGAAGCTTTCTTCAATGAATGCCCCACTCCAAGCAGACAACAGAAAATGGAGTTGAGCCGAAAGATAGGATTGGAGCTTTCGAAGGTCAAGTTTTGGTTCGCCAACAAACGAACCCGGGTGAAACAGCAATACGCAGACCATGAGTTACTGGTCCTGAAGGAGGAGAATGAGAAGCTTCAAGCTGAAAGCACGAGATATAAGGAAGCTCTGACCAAGGCCACCTGCCTTAATTGTGGTAATCCTGTTGTCCTCGGTGAGGTATTCCTCGATGAACCATCCCTGTTGACGAATAACGCTCAGCTGTTACCGTATTCTCCACAACATTTTTCGACACAGCCAGGTACCGTTGGAGATCTGCATGAGCAAGTCAACACCATAGGGTCAACACCAACACCCTCTGAGAAATGGGATCTGAATCATCACAGGTGGAGTTCTCCCAATGACGAACTCGTTGTCGCAGCCAGCCAATCCAAAGTCGGTGAGTCCCTCCCTGGACAACTTTTGAAACGACTAGATCCCATAAAGAATAGCTACCGAAGTATTGACGATATTTTGGGTGATAAGAGAACAAGGTTTTACTGGACCTATGAACTTCACACCAAATTTGTTGATGCGATTCGAGAGCTGGGAGTTGATTCGGCTAGCCCATTACGCATACTCGAGATTATGAATGTGCCGGGGCTCTCTAGAATTAACGTTGAGTCTCACCTCAAGTACTATAGGAGATTGCTAAGGGACGGAAGGATAGCGTTAAACCATCATAAAGCCGGTTGGAGCTCAAGTGCTGGGCAGAATTACAACCACGATGATTGGAAAGCCGAGAGCACCCAACCGTGTTTCAGCAATGACGGGACTGGCAGTCGTGTCAGCGACTCTTCTAACCCAAATCAGAATGCTCCGCCGAGCTATCTCAATACTCCTCAAGAGTATATGCCACAGTTCCAGCACATAGGGATTCCTCAGTTTGAGCGCGAATCAGTCATTAATGCTATCCCTGAAGCGGATCTGGCATTGGTAGAGAGTGCACATATGAACCTGCCGGTCATCGGAGGAAGTTCCAGTTCGAGGGGTCAAATTGCTCACGGCGAGAGCGAAGAGAGGAATCCCTCGCTTGCAGTCGACGACACCCAATCTGGGCACCAAGGGCTAAAAAGAACAGGTGATTTCCTTGATGAGGAGCTGGACACTTGGATCAATACTCTTCGGGAATGTATGTCTCAACCCCAACAGGGCAATGATGAAGGTTCCAGCTCAAAGACTCCAATCCCTCACAACGAAGGCAATGAAAGAAATCTACCCCCAACAATCGTTGATACCCAACTTGAGCATCAATGGCTCGAAGACCCGAGCAATTTCCTTGGCGATGAGTTCAATCTTTGGCTCGATCAATTTGGAGCCAAAGGACCACCGCAGTGGTGACGCAAGGCCGGTGATCAAACGTCTGATGCAAGGCATGGCTACTCGATGAAAAATGCTTAGAGGAAAGGGGTTGAATACTCCTATTGAATATGTTGTTGATCGTACTGTAAGGTTCCCACGGGAACATCTTTCATTAATATCTAGAACTAATTGCGCGTGAGTGTCAACATCACCCTTTGAGCATCTTCAAGCCGAGGGCCGTGGATTAATCATTTAATCCGTGGAGCAAGTTCCATGAACAATGACTATCACCCGCGGAGCATAATGGGATCTACCCCTTCAATACGAAATACGTTTGGCCGCGAAGCCACCTATTTGGTAAAACGATGTATCGTTCCTAAACGATCTTCAATTGAATACCGAAGTAATGTCTCCTTTCTTTCCCTTCTCAGGTGATAAACGTGGATAAATCACTCAAGGAGCCATTTGTTCGAATAACAGAACAGACGTTGCCCAACCGGGGGCAGCTGAACCATTAATGTTGCAAATATTCCAAGCGTGGAGAGGCGGATTTGATAGACGTTGTTCATATCAATACGCAACATTAGAACGGGATGAGAGCCAAGAGTAAAGTTGTATTGTCCCAATTTGTCTCGAATTTGGGAATATGAATTGGCACTTATTGTTTATCCTTGACAGGGGAGTCGCCTTGCAGAGGAACAAGGTTTTACATCCCATGTACTACTTGGCAGAGTACATGACCAAGGGTAGGATGTATCGTTTCGATTTTTGAAAAATTCGTGAACCTACAATGATATGCTTTCTTTACATTTGCAGGGGTCTGCAGCCGCGACAGATAGGTAAGTATCCCTTTCCCAGTTAGCTGGAGATAAAAAATGTCAGAATACTCTCAACCGGCATAAAGATTTTCCAATGCATCGATATTCATGATTTAAATCGGGAGGTTACCTGAAGCATGAATAGAACACGCACGGTACATCACAAAATCCCCTCGACGGATAAATTTTGGAGAAAAGAAAATGAATTTTTCCAAATATGATTATTTTTCAAATCATTCAAAAGGATGTTTCCTCAAAAGAGAGGCAAGCTCAAATCCAAACACATCCTACATACACTTGAGAGATGAGTGGAGCGAATCAAATAGTAAAATCTGGACCTATGGAGGAAGGGACCATTCGCAGCGATTACATGGATTGGGACGACGGAGGTGTTCGTTTCATATCATAAACACTACAGATGACTATTGACAACCCATTTGAACGGCAGTTTTCATTCTTAACCCTGTCAAGAACCACCCCACACCGGGGCAAAATGGAGGTGAGTCCAGCAGCATCAGGAGAAAATGGTTAGAAATTTTCTTGCTCGGACTAACATTAATCTTTGTGTGTTGTTTATATGGTAATCCAAGTGCCATAGGATGATGAGAAGCGTTCATTTCTCTGTCCCACACACCGAATCCTTTGCATAGCCAAGTTGAGCCTGCAAAATCAGTTCATAAACCCGTTGGTGATCATTGTACATTCCAAGACTGATGCAGCATCACTTCAGAAGACTTAGGGTTTGCAAAAAAGTTCCTATGCTTAACTTTGTTAGACCTCTGATCATAGGTCTAACACGATCCCATGAAGATGAGAAAATGTGGGATTTCAAAAATGAATGAGAAAAATCCACGGTATCGAGAAAAAGCAAAGTGCCTGGTAAAAGCAAGGCCGATGCTCGTGTAAGTTGTTTGATTGACCCACAATAAAGCCTAGATGGGAAAAGAGGAAATCCCCGAAGGAGCCAAATTCCAAAAAGGCTGCTCGCCAAATGGTGTCAAGCGCGGAATAAAAGCGCAAAAGAGAAAGGACAGGTAGCAAATCTGCAATGATCACCAATGTCAAACTTTCCAAGAATTTTGGGCCAAAAACAAGCCTTTTTCTGTCCCCAATCCTACCAACGTTACGACCCCGAAACAGTCTCCTCTGACTAAGATACTTGGGTTAACATATAGCTTAGCTCGAAGAAGTACGAGCAAGACTATTTCTTTCTCATTTTGCAGGGTTCTTGACTTGTAAACCCGGAGCAGATGGTGAAGACTTTCATCCGATAGCCTCGACTCCAAAGCGGGTCCCCCTTGAAAACCAATACCCAAGCCCAACATTACGGTCTCGTGGAAGACCTCCCGACCGATCAAAATGTATGCGCTGCGAATGATCCTAAAACCTAGGCACAGGTTAGTAGGAAGTTGAGCACATTCATTACAAAAGACCATTATCACAGAACGGTGAGGAGCCCTCTTGGATGAGAAATTCTCCAATAGATGTTTTGAACAAACTCTTTTTGGAAATTTCAAATTGTTTGATCCAGATTTTCCGTGCAAGGGATTTGTGATCACATTTGCATGTTGCAAGAATGTTTTGGATAGCCTTCGGCATCAAAATGCACATTTCATGATTAAAACTTAAGTCATACGGTTTTGTCAAATGGACAGCCGTGGTCTTTCCAAAGATTACTAACGTTTTCTTGGTGAAGAAAAATCTTTCAGGCTCAAACTTCTGCAGGATACCTGGAAAACCCAGCTCCCAGAATGTCGCCTCAACAGACTCAAGCAGTCTCATCGGACGTGGAGAGCCCTCGTCATGAGACCCCTTTTCAAAGCATACTAAAGGTAGATACCGCCTGAAGGGTCAAACCAAAGGTAGATACCGCCTGAAGGGTCAAAACAAAGGTAGAAACCGCCTGAAGGGTCAACCAATGGTAGACACCGCCTGAAGGGACAAATCAAGGTAGAAACCGCCTGAAGGGTCAACACAAAGGTAGATACCGCCTGAAGGGTCAACTCAAGGTAGACACCGCCTGAAGGGTCAACCAAAGGTAGAAACCGCCTGAAGGGTCAATCCAAAGGTAGATACCGCCATAAGGATCAATCCCATGGTCCGATCCACCATACGGATCAAAACTTTGACTAATTCTAAATGTTGGAGAAGTTATTTTCCTAGGTAAGCCTTACTGTAGGTGAACCGCTTATGGTCTGATCCACCATACGGATCAAAATCCTTGGCAAATTCCAAAGCGTGGGATGCGCCTTCCTTAAGTTCCTACCAGTCGGGAACCCCATAATGGTATGACCTACCATACAGGTCAGAGCTTATTCCCTAGGATATCCTGAATGATGAGTCATAGGTATCTGCTTGAAAGTTGTCGCAACCGGCAGCATCCGACAGGTGAGCTTCAGGTAAGCCTCTCTCACTCCGGCCCATGTTCAAATTGTTAGAGCAAACCGGGGATTAATTTGAGCTTTCATCAAAGGTCCTTAAGAATTCAATGTCGTAGCATTTCTTCTCTCATTTTCCCAGTTGAGTCGGTTAGGAATCAGGCGCCACCTTATCTTTGAGAGAAGCCTCTAACGAGATTCCCCTCAAAGAGGGGCAGCTGTTGACACCTGATTTTTGACCATCTATTATTGTGATTTTTATTCTTTAAAATTAATTAAAAATATAAAAAAAGTTCATAAAATCACAAAATCAACTTCGGTGAGCTTGGCCCAGCTAAATGAACCAATTTGATCAAAAAAATAATTTTTCATATTTTTCGTATTTTCTGTAATATTTTGGAAAAATAAAATATAAAAATATAAAAAAAAAGAGAGGAAGAATTGGATAGCCAGTCAACCTGTTGATTCGTTGACCAAGAGATTCCAAAGGAGCTCACAGTAACGTTTCTGCACGTTGGTCTTTGGGCCACACAAAATTCAGTGACCGACCAAAGATGGAGGGAAAGTTGGGCAACAACAAAAACACGTAAACAAAGAGAAAGAGATGGCGAATGGGGTGGTCAAATGGGCAAAATAGGGAATAAAAAAATAAAAGAGAAGGAATCTGTAGAAAAAGGGGTTCCACGAGGAACCAAAAAAAAAAGAAGAGAATAAAATAAGGGGGGGCAGCGGCTGGTGCTCTGGTGCTAAAAAAGAAAAGAAAAGAGAGAAGGGGAGGAGGAGGTGACTCCATTCGCAATACGAAGCCACTCATAACAGAGGGACTGACGGCTGAATAAAAAAAGAGCAGTGAAACCAGATTTTTTTGTTCACAAAGAAGAGCACTCGGATGGGATCCATTGATTGATAAAAAAAAAAGGGACAGAGGGAATAGATCAAGGAACCGAGACGAGCAAGCTGTGGTCATCTGTTGGAGAAATTGCTTGTCCGGCAACATTCGAAATGTTTTCTGTGGTGCGAGGACGGCCGTAGACGCTTGCTCCTTCTGCCGTTGAAACTTTCGCCCCAAACCAGGCTCCATGAAGCTGGCCATCACTGTGAACCAACGGCCTCCTTCGACCATTGCCACCGCCACCTCGAACTTGCTACATGCATCGCTTCTGCCGCGTGGCCGATGACGCCGCTGCTCATGCGGCTCGTGCCTTCGCCCCGTCCGTCGTCGCTCACCGAGGTCGCGGAGCCTAGTTACTGCCGCGACTCTGGCCTTCCCCGGCTCTTTCTCTCTCTCTTCCTGGCAGCCACCTCGCCACCCCGGCGTCGCTACCCCGCAGTGCAGTCGCGCCATCCGTTGCCCTAGTAGAGCCGACCCAAGTCTCTGTCTCGAGCTTCGACGGGCCCGAGACCCCAGCTCCGCCAGCCCACCGCTCAGTCACCGCCCAGCTTCCACCCCAACGCTGTTCGTTCTGCCCGGCTCTTGTTCCGCGACGTTGCCGACCCCTTCCATCTTTTGTTTCAGCCTTGTTTAGTCGCCCAGCCGCGCCACCAGAACCAAGCCCGAGCCCCCCGCACCTCGCGCGATCACCACCTCCCATCCTTCGGTTCTGTACCCATTGCCTCTACCTAGCCCGCGGCCACCATCTGTTGATACGAGCCATCTGATGTCGTCCGACGCCTCCCAGCCCCGCCACCTCGACCCATCACGGCCAACTCAGTGACGGCGTGAACGTCTGGTGACGCTGGTCGCGAGCAAGCCCGGCGTTGGCTTGACGAGCGAGTCTCACTCCTGGTGCGACGAGTAATCCTGACGACTTGGCGACTCAGGGAGAGACTCCAATCCTTGCTCAGTTGGCACGACCCGAGAGCTACTGCTTTATTTGTTATTCTGTTTGGTCGATGCCATCGCTCTGTACGTAAGGTCCTTCCATGGTGGCACTCCTCACGGGAAGCTTCCATCCGTGCCGCTCAACTTCTTCAGGAGACTGCCGACGAGCTGACTGTGTCTGTGAGAATACCCGTCTCTGGGCGACCTTGTTAGTGTCCGAAGGTGACGAGCGGCAGTCACATGAGTCGGCAGGCGACGATCACGACGACGTGGCGGTTGAGCCTCAACGTAGACCAGTCGGCGGCTCAGGGGACTTAGGCCGCGATTTGACAGGGGCGTTGAACCGACCTTGGAGCGAGTCCCGACAACGAGTAGATCCGGTGTTTCCGCGAGGAAGTCGCAAGGCTGAATAGTGGCGGCGGCATGATGAACGAGTTCGGACAGCGAGTCGAGCGAGGGCTGTTGGCTTCGAAGGAGCAGAGTCGCCGTCGGGTTTCGCAGAGCAAAGGTGACGCGAGGATGAAGACGATGAACAGTGATAAGGTAAGTGGGCTGTTCAAGTGGGTTGTTAAAAAAAAGAGGGTCCGGCTAGTGGGCTTGGCTATTTTATGTTAAAGAGTTTAAAGGGTGAGCGTGAGGGAATTGGGCCAGTAGTCTGAATTAGAGGCCCACTTCGTACAAAAATAATAATAATATGGGGCTTGGGCCTCTTGTTGTGTCCGCCGGGCCCGGGGTGGTTCTTCCTATTCGGGCCTGATCAGGCCTGATGGTTTGATCCAGACCCGAGTCCGGAGCCCGACCCGAGCTGGTATTAATAATAATAATAATAATAATCATAAAAAATAAAAAAATCATTAAAAATTTGGAAAATTCAGAAAAATTCAAAAAAATTCTCAAAAATGGGAAATGGCCACAATCAACTGGCCATGGAATATTTTGGGTAATTCGGTATCCAAACTTTCCAAAAATGTCGATTTTGCCCTTCGGGCTAATCGCCTCCAAATCTTCCCATTTTACCCCTGACCGAAATCACACCTTCCCTAAGCCCTTATGGTTATGTTAGGGAGCCATTGATTTGAATTGATGTGATTTATTTATGTACTTGATTGCGCTTTCATTTAAATTGATTGTGATTGATAGGAATAGTCTTCCAATCTGCATGAACCCTGAATCAAACCTACCTCGCCTAAAATTGCGCCTGCATGAGCTCTTAGCCAGGAAAATCACTCGCGTTAGGTACCGAAAGGGCGTTGGTAATGACACCGACGTAACCAAGTCCCCGAACCCAAAATATCTGGTTCCGTAGAACTGATCGATCTCTCCCAATCGATCAGTAAGGTTTCCGGTCTACCCTCCAAGAAAGACCGGTGGCGACTCCAAATGCATGCACAATTTGCACATGCCACCACGACCACACTGAAGGTCGAAAGCGATCGACTCTTATCGTCGAATCCTTTAAAAAATACTCCCGCCGCGATTTGGTATGGGCTTGGGAGGGCTCACGCCGATCCAAGACCCGCGATCGGTATTCCATTAGCCGCGTCCGCTTTCGGACGGGTCGCGACAAGGAGGAGAAGAGATAGTTTGAAGCCAAGGTGGCATCCATCATACGCTCTTTGAAGAATTCTCAGGCTGAAGAAATAAGTTGGCCAGAAAACGTGACTCGTGAAGAAAACATTCATAGAGCCACCGCAGAATACATTCAACACTTCAAAGCGACCCGACGAAGCCTTGTCGAGCCCTACATACTCGAATACATCGTGCCGTACGTACCGGGAATAGAGCCGTACATACCCGAAGACATGGGACCACTATCGTATTCAGAGGATGAGGAGCCCCAGGTTGAAGAGGGGAATCCATACTGGGATGATGAGGATACCTTAGACCTCAAACGTCCTAGACTTGAATAGGCTATTCTGTCAAGTGTAAAATAAGCAAACACTGTGATATCTTCTCATACATTCTCATTTCTGTTAGATACTATCTTGGACACATGAGCATGAATATAAGCATGTCTTTCGAATGCATAAAAACTATCGTAAGAAATTACGCCTCTTTTAATTTCATGAATTCATATCAGGAAATGACTAAAAGAACTACTTATGTGAGGCTAAGGCTCACAAGGTAGCCACTTTTTCTCATCTACTGACAAGAAGCATGCAACTGAAAGAATTAAACTGCTTCTTTCTGCCAAAATAAGCGAAGCACTCACTAGAAATCTTTTTGAACAGGTACACTCTCATCACGGAACTGCCAACACATCGTTTCCGTACTCGCCTTAAGACAAGAATGGAGCAGCAAGAATTGACTCCGCGCGTGGGCATGTTGGAGTCTCAGATGACTGCCTTGGCAACTATGATGGCTGACATTAAGGCCATGCTGGAGGCCACCCAAGCTAAATAGACAACAGCCCATAATCAGAACAACTCAGGCCCTTCTACGGTACCTGATGTAACAGATAGAGAAGTAACAAGGGATACCCAACATACAGAGGAGGATGTCCATGAACCAAACAGCCGATCACAACCAAAAGCCTCGCTTGTTGTTATCAACCTCGAGAGGGAGGAGAAGGGGAAGCAGACCCTGAAAACTGAAGCGGAGGCTAAAAGGCTCGCCAAAATCGAAGAGTGCCTGAGCAGTCAAGGTTACGAGTTAGCCCGCTTCGATAAGATATCTCCTTTCGCTAAAGTAGAGACTCCTCCTGATTATAAAGAGCCAGAGTTTGTAAGGAAATATAATGGGACAGGTTGTCCCCGAGCACACCTCAAGTATTACCTGCGCAAGATGGCGCACTATTCAGATTATATCCCGCTACTAATGAACACATTCCAAGAGAGTTTGGCTGGCGCCGCTCTGGCCTGGTTCATTGAGCTAGATCTAGAAGATTACGATGGATGGGAGGATCTTGCAGAGGACTTCCTCAGGCAGTACAAGTTCAACACGGCTACAGCCCCGGCAAGAGAAGATCTTCTACGAAGTTCAAAGGCGAGAGGCGAATCAATCAGGACATATGCCCAGAGGTGGCGAGCCTTGGCTACCCAAGTAAAGCCGTCAATCCTAGAAGAGGAGCTGATCGACTTATTCCTAAAAGCGCTCCCCTATGAGTACTTCGACAAGCTGAACACCTCCGGGTGTCAAACATTTGTACACTTGATAAAGGTTGCTGAAAGGCTAGAATGGGCCTTGAGAGAAAGAAGGCATCATGAAGCTCCTACTAGGAAGCAGTATCCCTTGAGAAAGGAGAGAGAAGCCGGACTGGACATAGCATTTATACCGGATCCCCACAAGCCCAAGCCGTTTGGCAATTCCAATCAGACAAAAGGAGGATCATCCTGGTCAACATCGAAAGTACAAGAGCCTAGAAGAAAGCAACCTCAGAAGCAATTCTCCCAGCTCCCGAGGCCTTTATCCAAGCTACTCCCGATGCTGCTAGAACAACACTTGGTAGCGAAAGAACCGCCTAGGGCAAACCCTGCAAGGTATCCTGGCTTTGATGAGAGCCAGACCTGTGCCTACCATATGGGCGAGAAAGGGCATAATGTGGATAACTGTTATATCCTTAAGCTGAAAGTGCAAGCCCTGATTGATAATCAGATTCTAAAATTTGACAATGCAGCCCCGAATGTACAAGAAAATCCACTGCCGGATCATCAAGCAGTAGGGGCAATATTCTCTGAAGGGGAAGAAGACTACCTTAAGCTAAAGGTAGATATACTTAAGCTGACCGACCTGCTAATAACCGCTTCATCATGCCCAAAAGCAGGAGAGATCTCGACTGACCAAAAGAGACTATGCATCGCTAAGATGATGAGCTTGGGGATAATGTCTGATATCACCAATAAAGAGTTCGAAGGAGTCAAAGCTTCTTTATCTTTGGAAGGAAGCTACTTCGTGATCAAGACTGAGCAGGGTAATACCTGGGGTACCTCACATGAGAATCTGGTAAACAATCTTGGGCCAGTCACTCAATCAGAAGAAGAGTCTGAAAAAGACGAACTGGAAGCCAAGAGACGAAGCCTAGCAGACCTCAAATTTATGGCCGACGCACTTGAGAAGGGCGAAATTATAGACAACATTGGTCAAGATTCTGGAGGATACAACTTCAAAGTGAAATATTCAGCCCCTCCCAGCTTTTATCAAAAAATTGAAGACATCATACCGGACGGATGGGGAGGTATGGATAATCTCTCTCAACTAGAGACCTCGAAGGGCATAGAAGAACTTGACAACACCGTATCGATGGTCGAAGTCGCTTCGATAGTGGTAATCAGATTGGAAGAACTTGATAGCATGAGCGGGGTGAAAGACTACCTAGTCAAGCCCGTTGTGATTCAACTGCCGCAAGAAGAAGCAGACGACGCAACTAAACCAGAGATATCTCATCAGACAATTGTAACTATAAAAGTCCCCCCAGCAGAAGAATACGATCATAAAGCAGTCCATTGGGACTATGGGACCACACATGTAGACGTGGTAATGAGGTCCGGACGATTATATGCCCCTAGGGAGGGCGAATCCGAAAAAAGGGAGGTCTCAAAGGAAGACGCGGAGAAACTCATATCGATCATCAAAACCAGCGAGCTTGAGGTGATAGAACAGCTGAGGAAGTTACCCGCTCAGATATCCCTATTAGATCTATTCATCAATTCTGAAAAACACAAGAACGCGCTGTTGAGGATACTTAATGAAGTACATGTCCCTGAAACAATTAATGAGGTACAATTAGGGGACTTTGTGGGGACGATCCTTTTAAAAGACCAGTTGAGCTTCTCTGACGAAGACTTCCCCATGGAAGGAAGAGGACACAACAAGGCCTTGTATATTTCCGCACTATGTAACGGAAAAAGAGTGGCGCACGTATTGATCGACAATGTATCAGCCTTCAACATCTGCCCTTTGGCTACCCTAAGGAGGTTGGGAATCAATGAAGAAACGGTTAAAACATCCAAAACGGCTGTGAGAGCTTTCAACGGGATGAGGAAGACGGTGGTAAGTGAGATTGAGCTTGACGTGTCCATTGGCCTGACAAAGTTCTCTATAAACTTCCAAGTGATGGATCTGCCCAGTGCATTTGGGTTCTTGCTGGGAAGGCCTTGGATCCATACAGCAGGAGCTGTCCCTTCAAGCTTGCATCAAAAAGTACGCTTCGCAGTAGATGGGAAGGTGATTACCGTACATGGAGAAGTCGACCTCCAGACATACCAGAGCAGTGCCATACCCTATGTTGAACCTGAAGTGAAAACATAGGCGAGTTATCATTCCCTGGAACTGGTAGCAACAGTTCATACCCCGGCAGGGGCAAGGCTAAGAACCACATACATCTCAGAAGCCAGTCTTCTACCAGCTAAGATGCTGCTGGCATACGGATTCAACCCCGAAAAAGGCTTAGGCAGACATAATCAGGGTATAAATACCCCACTGCAGTTAAAAGCTAACCCACATAGAATGGGCTTGGGGTATCAGAAATATCACATGGATGGATCTGGCCCAAAGACAATAGGCCGAGGTCGAGGCAGAAGTCTGGGACGCCTGGGAGGCCGAAACAGCCCGAATGACTCATTCATTGGTTCTCCAACTTGGAAAGGCAGGTCTCAAATGTTCAATAACCCTTTGAATACCCACTTCAACCAGAACTCTAAATGGTTATCTGAAGAAGATGTCACTTCACCAATAGAGCCAGATCTGACGAATCATTTTCTCCAAGATGACGCTGTGAATGTCATCATGGAGTGGTTGGACAATGGAGCCACTTCCTCTGAGTAACGAGACTCTTCCCTTATCTTTAAATACTGCATTTAGAACTTTTTGCATTCTGTCGCATTTTCTTTCCATATTGTACGTATAGGAAAACGCCTTTGGATCTCCGGCCGTTGGTCCAAATAGCACATCTTGTAACGCGGCCCATCTTGCATTTAATAAAGCCATACATATTTTGTTAAGGACATATGGAATCACGAATCAGCCCAATGATGATACTAGTCTTCTGCACATAAGCGTGAGGCCTGATTTGCCATATGACTCCTGATTTCCAAAGAGCTTTCCTTGGGGCAATGATATCCAATGACATGAGGATTAGTCCCATTTATACCCGTACCTATTTCTAAAAACTCTTTCGAAAGGACTTTCCATAATCATGCATGTCATTCTTATGGAATACCAACTAACCATACTCATGACATTTCAGGCATATCATCTCAAACATGCATACCAGGTTGTTACGAGATTCGGACTTCTCCAGTAACCATTCTTATAGCATTGAGGAAGATGGAGACGAGGGTTATCCGTCTATCCGCAGAGATTGGAATGCTTTTGAAGAATCAACACCTCCCACTTTAGAAGAACCAATCATTGTTAACCTGGGAGACTCCGTGAATATCAAAGAGGTCAAGATCGGAGGGCATTTATCCCGAAATGAAAAGCTCGAGTTCATGGAGTTATTAAAAGAATATCAAGACATTTTCGCATGGTCTTACGCTGATATGCCAGGCCTAGACCCTAAGATCGTGGAACATGCATTACCCACGGATCCCGGTGTCCAACCTGTCAAGCAATGCAGTAGACGGATGAAGGCTGAGTTAGAGGACAAAATCAAGGAAGAAGTCATGAAGCTTCTTAGGGTAGGCTTTATTGAAGCTATCCCATATTCAGACTGAATTGTAAATATAGTCCCCGTCATGAAGAAGGATGGTAAAGTTCGGATCTGCGTAGATTACCGAGATCTGAATAGAGCAAGCCCAAAAGATGATTTTCCACTTCCTCACATTGATGTGTTGGTGGATAGCACAGCAGGTTATGAATTGTTCTCGTTTATGGATGGATTTTCGGGGTATAACCAAATCTTCATGAAACAAGAAGACAAACGAAAGACTGTTTTTACCACACCCTGGGGGAACTTTTGCTACAAAGTCATGCCCTTTGGATTAAAAAACGCCGGGGCTACCTATCAAAAGGCCATGGTCACATTTTCCATGATATGATCCACAAAGAAATTGAAGTATACGTCGACGACATGATCGCCAAATCCAATAAAGGACAGGATCACATACAGGTGTTGAGAAAATTATTTGAACGCCTGCGCAAATATAAGTTGAGTTTGAACCCTAACAAATGTGTGTTTGGGGCAAAATCTGGGGAACTTCTCGGGTTCATAGTCAGTAACAGGGGCATTGAGATTGATCCTTCAAAAATTCAAGCTATCCGCAATCTGTCAACTCCCTCCACAGTAAAAGAAGTGAGAAGCCTTCTGGGGAGACTGAACTATATTGCCAGATTTATCAATCAACTATCTGATGTGGCTAAGCCAATCTTCAAATTGCTTAAGAAAGGCACGAAAGTAACATGGGATACTGAATGCAGTAGGGCATTCCAAATGATCAAGAACTATCTGATCACACCGCCGGTACTTGTGCCACCAATTTCTGGGCACCCCTTGACCTTATATCTGACTATACAGCAGGAATCCTTGGGAGCCTTACTCGCCCAAACAAGTCCGATAGATGGTAAAGAAAGAGCCATCTATTACCTAAGTAAGAAATTCACACCATCTGAAGCAAAATATGCACCAGTCGAAAGGGCATGTGTAGCAGCGGTATGGGTACTTCGCAGACTGAGACAATATACCTTACACCACCACATTCAGCTCGTAACAGAGAACGATCCTGTCAAATACCTCTTGGAGAAACCCGCTTTAATTGGGAAATTAGCAAAATTGCAAGTAATGCTATCTGAATTTGACATCAAGTGTTCTCGACAGAAGTCGGTTAAAGGAAGAGCTATAGCTGACATGCTAGCAGAAAACCCATCAAACGGTGAGTCTCCTAAAGTAACAAGCACATAAGGTCAAATTCTCAACTTAGCAGAAGACAAGTGGGTCATGTACTTCGATGGTGCTGTTAATCTATCAGGGGCAAGCACTGGGGCAGTACTGATATCCCCCGATGATCAACATTACCCTGTGGCGGCAAAAATAACTTTCCCTTGCACCAACAACATCTCAGAATATGAGGCGTGCATTTTAGGCCTACGATTGGCCATTTCCATGAAGAAACCTAGGTTGCAAGTTTTTGGAGATTCCATGCTCATCATCCTACAAACACAGGGAGAGTGGAAGACGAAAGATGCAAAACTCATCCCTTATCACGAATACCTTGAAGAATTGATACTTAAGTTCGAAAAAGTGTCATTCGAGTACCTATCAAGATCTCACAATCAATTTGCAGATGCGTTAGCCACCTTGGACTCGATGTTGTAAACAACTGGAGGATTGAATATAGAACCCCAAAGGATCGGTATAGTTGAAAAACTAGCTTATTGTATGCTAATCGAAGAAGAATTGGATGGAGAGTCATGGTATTATGACATCAAGAATTACCTCTCGAAAGGGGAATTCCCTGAAGGATGCCAGCCATGAGGCCGAAGGTACATAACCAAGATGGCCAGCAAGTTCTTTCTCAATGGACAAATTCTATACAAAAGATCCTTTGATTCTACTCTATTGAGATGTGTAGATTCCAAAGAAGCGAATATCCTCTTAAAAGAGATCCACGAAGGAATATGTGGGCCTCACATGAACAGCCACCTCCTCGCCAGGAAGATCATGCGGCTTGGCTATTATTGGATGACCATCGAATCAGATTGCTGTCAGCACGTCCGGTCATGCCACAAGTGCCAAATATATGATGATAGGATCAATGCACCCCCAAACGAACTACACCAAATGTCTGAAGTTTGGCCTTTCTCTATGTGGGGGATAGACATGATAGGGCCTATTAATCCGGTAGCTTCAAATGGTCATCGCTTCATCTTGGTAGCGATTGATTAC
This sequence comes from Rhodomyrtus psidioides, assembly GCA_021437785.1. Lineage (NCBI taxonomy): Eukaryota > Viridiplantae > Streptophyta > Magnoliopsida > Myrtales > Myrtaceae > Rhodomyrtus > Rhodomyrtus psidioides. The sequence continues at coordinate 473,582 of JAILYB010000226.1, read as the reverse complement.
TTCACAAAATGGGTAGAAGCCGGCTCTTACAAGAATGTCACTACAAGAAATGTGGCAAGATTCATCAAAAGAGACATCATCTCCCGGTATGGTACCCCTCTGGCAATCATCATAGATAACGGGTCTAACCTAAACAACAAGGTTGTTGATGATCTACTGGATCACTTTAACATCCGACATCTGAATTCATCTCCTTACCGCCCACAGATGAATGGGGCAATGGAAGTAGCCAACAAAAATATCAAGAGAATCTTGGCTAAAACAGCAGAAAACTACAGGGATTGGCACGAAAGGCTGCCCTTTGCCTTGATGGCTTACCGAACGTCGATCAGGACTTCTACAGGGGCAACTCCCTATAGTCTGGTGTATGGGACAGAAGCAGTTCTACCCGTAGAAGTTAAGATTCCCTCTTTGGGAATCTTATCAGAAGATAAACTCTCTGAGTCAGAGTATTTCAAGCACAGATATGAACAGCTGAATTTAATAGACGAGAAACGTCTTAAAGCCATTTGCCATGGACAAACTTACCAGAAAAGGGTAGCCATGGCGTTCAATTGAAAGGTCAAGACCAGAAACTTCGAAGTAAATGACTTGGTAATTAGGAAAGTTTTGCCGAGTATTACCCATCCAGGGGGAAAATTCACTCCGAATTACGAAGGCCCCTACGTTGTCAAGAAGATCCTCACGGGAGGAGCATTGATTCTTGTAAACTCCGAGGGAGAAGAACTGGGGCACCCTGTAAATTCAGATGCCGTGAAGAAATATTACCCTTGAAATAAAATCAGATTCCGATCATATGCCCTACCCCGAATTGAGCCTACTCTTCATGATAGTCTTTGCATAAGCATGTCATGCATCCATGCATACATTAGCATGTTCAATATTGCAGGACCCAAGGAAGCAGGGTCGGGATAGATTGGAATGCATGATCAAGAGGACTTACTGTCGTGGTGGTCAGATTTTCACAAGTCTACCCACTTCCGTTGAAGTACATGATCAAGGGTAAGGTGTATCGTTCTAATTTCCTGAAATTCGAGAGCATACACTGACATATTCCTCTTATGTTTTTCAGGAATCTCTAGCCACACTGGGCAGGTAAGTATTCCTTTCCCAATCTTTTAGGTTTTAAGACTGTCAGAACCCTTTTTGCTAGAATTTGAAGGCTCCTTGGAATATAGCATGCATTCAAATCTCATGTCTAGAAAGACGCAAATTCTCACAGTCATATCATTGGCATTCATGTTTAAACTTGGAGGTTATCTGAACATGATTGAAATATGCATTGTGCATCATAAATCCCCTTAGAGAGTAAGTTTTGGAGAAAGCAAAATGAACTTTTCCAACGAAAGTTGTTTGAACCGTTCAAAAGGATGTTTCCCCAGACAAGAGGCAAGCCTGGTCCAAACATGTCCCATACACACTTGAGAGATGAGTGGAGTGGTAAGGATAGCAAGACCTTGACCTACGGACGTAGGGGCTATTCGCAGTGATTACATGGATTGAGACGACGGAGGCATTCGTTTCTTTATCATAAACAATACAGGTGACCATTGATAACCCTTTGAACGGCGGTTTCATTCTTTACCCCTGTCAAGAACCACCCCACACTGGGGCAAACTGGAGGTATGTCCAGCGGTATCAGGAGAAAAATGGTTGGAAGTTCTCTTGCTCAGACTTGCATCAATCTTCATGTGTTGCTTGTCATTTTAACTTCTATGGTAATTCAGGTGCTTTAGGATGATGAAAAGCATTCGTTTCTCTATCCTATACACTTTTACCCTTTGCATAGCCCAGTTGAGCCTGTATTTCGTTCCGCAAAACCCATTGGTGATCACTGCATATTCCAAGACGGAAGCGACGTCACTTCAAAAGCAGAAGAATCCAAAATACAGGATTTATGAAAAATCCCTGAATTAATGTTTGAGTGCTGAGATTCAAGTTATGAATCTAGCACACTCGTTTGAAAATTCTGATTCCCAAAAGAAAGGAAAAGATGGGATTTCAAAAAAAAAAAAAGAGAAAAATCCAATCTTAGGCATCGAGAAAAAGCAAAGTGCTTGGTAAAAGCAAGGCCAATGCCAGTCCGAATACCTGTACGCTCGTGAATCATGTGTTTTATCTTGTAAATGCCAAAAGGTGGCATGGTACCTTAGTATAGGTCACTAGTGAGATCTGATTGTACGAGAAAATCTCCAGGGAGCTGGACTGCGAAAGATGCTCCCAAACATGTCACACCCAGATGATGAAAGCATAGACAGGATGTTGACGCCATCTCAGCATGAAAGAGATATTCTCTAAAGACAAATGTGCGCTTCGAAGACTGACAATGCTCTTCAAAAACTATCAATACACTTCAAAGGCTGAAGACGCTCTTTGGACCAGAAGGGGACAGATGACGGCAAATCTGCAGTGATCACCAATGTTAGAACCTTCGCATATTCTGAGCCAAAAACAAGCCTTTTTTGGTCCCCAATCCTACCTACGTTACAACCCTGAAAAGCCTTTTCTGATTAAGGCACTTGGATTGACATAGGGTTTAATGTCTAAGCTTAGCTCGAAGAAGTTCGAGCAAGATTATTTCTTTCTCATTTTTGCAGGTTTCTTGACTTGTAAACCTGGAGCAGACATTGAAGATTTCTCTTCGAAAACCTTGACTTGCACGCAAGTCCCCCTTTTTTTGAAAACCGTTGACCAAGCCCAACATTACGGTCCCTTGGAAGTCCTCCTGATCGATAGATGTGTATTCACTGCGAATAATCCTGAACCCTAGGCGCAGGTTTGATAGGAAATTCGAGTGCATTCTTGGTAAGAGACCATCATCTCAAAAACGGTGAGAGGACCTCTTTGATGAGAATACTCCGTTGGACATTTTAACCAAACTCTTTTGGTAATTTCAGATTGTTTGATTCAAACTTTTCCCACAAGGAATTTTTGATCACTTCCGCATATTGCAAGGTGTTGGATAACCTCCAACATCATAATGCATTCATTAAATTCTTTCATGACTATGATATAAGTCATAAAGAGCTGTCAGTTTAACATCGGATATCACTTAAAGACCATTGATGTGCCTTTGGTAAGAAAAATTTTCAGATTGGAGCTTCCGCAAGATTCTTGACGACTTCGGCTCCTGAAATAGCTTGTATCATTCTTGGATACCTAGACTACCCAGATCCCAGAATGTCACCTCCCATGTCAAAAAGACAATATTTGGAATTATCTCCCTGTGTGAGATTCCAGTATTACAGGTTTGATCTTTCTACAGGATGTCTGGAGTGCCCAGATCCCGGAATATCAACTCCCATGTCCAGAGGACAATCTTTAGAAATCATCTCTCCGTGAGATCCCAGTGTTACAGGTTGGAACTTTCTGCAGGATGTCAGGAGCTCCCAGATCCTAGAATGTCACCTTCAATGTCGAAAAGACAATATTCAAGATAGTCTTTCCGCAAGATCTCAGGTAACCCCTAGATCCCAGAAGAATCTCATTAAAATTTTTGCAGGTTTAAGTTTTCTGCAGGATACTTGGAATCCCCAAAATCCCAGAATAACACCTCGCGTGTCGAAAGGACAGTTTTCAAAATCAGCTTTATGTAAGATTTTAGGTAACCCCTAAACCCAGAATAGCCCATGTGGTGAAGCCTAAGGGTTAGGCACACCTCATTTGTAAAGATCCTAGTTAATTGCTTAGAATATAGGATCAAAATGTTCGACAATCCCTAAAAGACTGGGTGCGTCATCCATAGGTTCCCAGCAGAGAGGAGTCCTATTCATGGTCTGATCCACCATACGGATCAAAACCCTGACAATCCCTAAGAGACTGGGTGCGTCATCCGTAGGTTCCTAACGGAAATGAGTCCTATTTATGGTCTGATCCACCATACGGATCAATACCCTGACAATCCCTAAGAGACTGGGTGCGCCATCCATAGGTTCCTAACGGAAATGAGTCCTATTTATGGTCTGATCCACCATACGGACCAAAACCTTCGACAATCCCTAAGACACTGGGTGCGTCATTCACAAGTTCCTGTCAAGTATAGGAATCACATTCTGGTACGGCTTACCATACAGGCTAAAGTTTAACCGCCCTAGGATACTCAAAAGACGAGTCCCTAGGTATTCACTAGAACCCGCTATACACCGCGCATGCCGCACGAGCATCAGGCAGGTGATCAATAGGTAAATAGCAGGTGGGTCTCACTACTTTCTCTCTCGCGTTAGCAAAAGAATGAGGAGCAGAGCGTTCACCAGCGGGACAAGAAAGATTGAGTGTCAAGATTCGTTTTTCTTTTCCCCAGTCGAGTCGGTCTAGACTCAGGTGTCACCTGTCTTTGAGCGAAACCTCTCACGAGATTCCTCTCAAAGAGGGACAGCTGTTGACACATGATTTTTGACAAAGTCTTTTTAAGTTTTGTCTTTAAAAAATCACAAAAAATTCATAAAAAGTAAAAAAATTACAAAATCAACTTTGGTGGCCTTAGCCAAGCCCAAGGAACCATTTTTGACCAAAAAGTAATTTTTCATATTTTTCACATTTTTTTATTATTTTTAGAAAATATAAAAATACTCAAAAATTCAAGAAAAATAGCATTTGAGGTCAAAAAAATATGGAAAAATATCCAATATTTTTATTTTTAATCCCTTGTATTTTTCACCTCACAAAAAATCCAAAATCAGATTCAATTATGGGTGTTCCTTTGTAACCCATACTATTGAATTTGAGAAAAAAATATCAATTGAGTCTTTTAATTTGTAATTTTGGTATTTTCTAGGATCTTGACATCCATTCTAACTGTCCCTTATTGCAATTTAGCCCAATTGTTTGTACAAATTGCTCAATTGCATGAATTTGGCAAAATTACATACTAAAATTGCATTTTTAGTCTTTAAATTGAGCATAATTCAAATTACTTTCAATTCGAGGGCTATCATTGCAAATTAAACATACTACCCAATGGGTTTCACCATTTTGAATCGATTGGCACAGGTAATTTGACCCAATTTGATCATTTGAACCTTCAATTGCATAATTCCCCAATTTGCAATTAAAAGGAAATTTGGGGTTTTTGTTGAAATTGATATGAACTTTGGGCAAAATCACATTTTTTTGATCGAATCCATGCCCTAGATTCGATTATGAGGTTCAATTGTAAAAATTTCCTACTAATTTGGGTTTAATTTAAAAAAAATCAAATTCGGAACCGGTTTAGACCGGTCAGACCGCCGGTCCGACCGGTCGAGCCGGTCCAGAATAGTGTCATCTTCTTCCCCGGGAGTCTGCGCAAATGAACAGTAAAATGCCGAGCTTTGATAGCCAAATTGACGGACCAATCGGCAATGATTCAAGACACACTTGTGGGCGTTTGTTTCCTTAGATCGTTCCCCGTCGATTGACACTAAGATCACAACCAATGGTCGCCCGAGGAAGAAGCAATCGGCTGGTCAATCTCACAAACCTGCGAAAGTCAACCAGAGCGAGCTCAGACCAAATTCGTGCCAAATAGAGCTTGCCGGAGCTCCTAACAGGGATCAAACAGTTTCCCAACCAATTCTGTCGCCGTCGACGTACCATTTGGCACGTGACAGCACGTGAATCCAAGTGGGCTAACGTCCACTGTTCGAGCGGGAAACCGAGCGGAGGTATATAAGCCAATCGGCCTTCGCGAAGCGAGAAGAGGGCGAATTCGGTTGAAAAAGAGGAAACAGAATCGAAAGAAAGCGAGAGAGAGAGAGAGAGAGAGAGAGAGAGAGAGAGAGAGAGAAAGGGCTCGTCCTCCAACCACCATTGTCGAGGATTGAGCTCGAATTCATAGAGCGGCGGACAGGCCTTTACAGGCTAGACCACAACTCGCGAAGATCATCAGGAGGCCGCCTGTGCTGGGGAGAAGCTATCGCCATCGACCGCGCAGCCCAAAACTGCCAGAACAGGTAATCCCGAACTTCGAGCTCAAGCTATGGTCTTCAATGGCGGACCTTGATTTCGGTTTCAATCTTTGCGATTCCCGTGTGCTTTTCATCCCTGAGACATCACTGACCATCGTCGCGTATCTACTTTGCATTGATTTTGCCTGAGCACCTTGAATCGAGTCTTCAGATTTAGCTTCCATAGCCGACCACTGTGCATCCTCCCCCCAGCCAAATCTGGGCCGTGCGGCCTCAATCGGAGCCCGAGGTAAGCTTTCTGCACCTCCTGCCATGTCAATCTGTAGAGGAATTAATCTGATTTCGTGTGATTGAGCTTCCATGGCCGTACTCGGCAATTCACACGATATTCCCGATTCTGTGAGTAGGATGCTTCAATTCTCAGATATGTTAAACTAGAGATAATTGCGAGTCGATTGCCGTTGGTCTCATGTGATTTCACCAAGATCTCACCGTACGATCGTCGCTGGAGAAGCACAGCCGTTCGTCCAAGTTGCAGGCGCGAGGTTGAAGACGAAGCTGACATGGCGTGGTCAGCGGGTCAAAGCCTTAGGTGGCGTTCGGCCATTGGTCCACGTGGATGTCGAGTCAGCTCGACCGTTAGGTTGTTAGGCTGAGATGGAATTGATCCAACAACCGAGATTAATTGAGTCTAATAAATGGTGACCGTCCGATTAGAAATTAGGATTATCCGAAAATAATTTTAATCATAAAATCAATCAGAACAGAAACGGTGCCGTTTAGATAAAGGGTCAGGCGACGTCGTTTTAGGTTAGTAGGAACGGATGGTCCAGATTGAGTCTTACGTTTTAATCGTGACCGTAGATTTAAGCAATTAGATCTAACGGCCCGGGGCGAGTCTCCATTCAATCTGAACCGCGAGATTTAGTAATCTCATCCGGCGATCGTGGATTAGCCACGTGGTCCATCAGGGACCATCGGATTAAATCCGGATTATCCGAAAATGAAAAACGCGAGATACGGTGTCGTTTTGGTCGAGGATTTCGCGGGTCCGGGTCTGGGCCGGGTTCCGACCCGAGTTGGTCAGGTCGACCCGGTCCGAATCACATTTTTTTAAATAAAATAATCAGAAATGATTTTTAAAAAATAAAAAAATCAAAAAAATCTTAGAAAATCCAAAAAAATACTAGAAAATTCCAGGAAATTCCAAAAAAATGTGGAAAAAATGTGGAAAAATCCTAGACATCCCAGAAACCCCCAAAAATCGAGTGTTGACCATAGACAACTGGTCAACCCTATTTTTGGGGTTTCTCACCCCGATTTTCTGAGACTTGACGATATTACCCTTTAAGGGTAAGTCGCCTTTGCTGAGTTTGTATGATAAAATAGATAATGCGAAATTAAGAATTAGGGTCGAGTAATCGACCAATTCTTAGGTTTGGGTTTTCGAGTCCCGCCCCTTTCCTCAAAATGACGATTTCCCCCCCTCAATGGGAAAATCGTCTTTCTTGTCTCAATCAAGTTCTGAGAATTGCTTAAATATTAGGGTTAGGGTCAGGTGGACGACCAGCCCTAATATTTAAGATTTTCAGTTCTCATCTTTGTCCAAAATGACGATTTTACCCCTCCGAGGGTAAAATCACTTTTAAATTCCAGAAAAATCCTGGAAATTCCCGAAAAATAGGTAATGGATTGGATTGATGGCTAATCCTATTTCCCCTGTCTTCTGACTTCCCAATTCATCTAAAATGACAGATTCACCCTTTCAAGGGTAAATTTTCCCCCGAATTATTCAAAATTACGATTCTGCCCCTCATGGGCGAATCATGTCCAAATCACTCCTAAGCCTTGATTGATATTTCTCTAGGCTAATAGGGCCTCATTAGGGATACCATGCTGATTTCATGTGTTTTATCCGCATGCATTGGATCCTTGATTTGCGCATTTATTCCTATTGATTGTGATTGATAGGATAGCAATTCCAATCTGCATGAACTCCTAGATTTAGGATCAGCACCTCACTCATCTATATGAAATCCTAGGATCAGATAAACCATTCAGCTCAGGTACCGAAAGGGCGTCAACTCTGACAGTTGGCGTAACTAAGTCCTCGAACCCACTTCTCTGGTTTCCGCAGAATCGAATCGACCACTCCCAACTATTCGATAGGGTTTCCGATCGTACCCTCCACGAAACGATTGGTGGCGACTCATTGGCATGTACACTCACCACATGTCACTAGACCGCACTGAAGGTCGATCACGTAAATCCAGCAGTTGCGACTTGGGTAATGGACCTTGGGAGAGGCCCGCGTCCGATCATACAACACCGGACGACCCATTAACCCTCGCTAGCCCGACGATGCCAGCTCGAGAGGGTCGCGACAATTGAAAATCAGAATCAGTATACGCTTCAACTTTAAACTCTCCTTCTCCGTATATCAAGAATAAATCCTTAGTCCTTCGCAAGTACTTTAGGATATTCTTGACTGCTATCCAGTGCTCTTCCCCTGGATCAGACTGATATCTGCTAGTAACACTTACAGCATGCGCGATATCAAGTCGCGTACATAGCATAGCATACATTATGCTTCCAACAGCGGATGCGTAAGGTATCTTTGCCATCCGCTGTCTTTCTTCAGGAGTGTTGGGACACATCTCCTTGGAAAGACGGATTACATGCCTAAAAGGCAATAATCCTCTTTTGGAACATTGCATGTTAAATCGTGTTAACACTTTATCTATGTACGTAGATTGTGAGAGGCCAATCATTCGTCTCGATCTATCTCTATAGATCTTGATACCTAAAATATAGGTTGCCTCTCCTAAATCTTTCATGGAGAATCTCTGTGACAAGAATAGTTTGATCGATGATATCATCGGTACATCATTCCCGATCAAGAGTATGTCATCGACGTACAAAACTAGAAACGCAATTGCGCTTCCGCTGACCTTCTTATATACACATGATTCATCCGGATTTTTAATGAAGCCAAACGATTTGATTAATTCATCAAAACGGATGTTCCAACTTCTGGATGCTTGTTTGAGTCCATAAATGGATCTCATAAGCTTACACACCTTTCGACTTTCACCACAAGATTCAAAACCCCGTGGTTGTTCCAATAGATATCCTCCTCGAGGAAACCATTTAGAAAAGCCGTTTTGACATCCATTTGGAATATCTCATAATCAAGGTGCGCAGCTATAGCCAACATAATCCGAATAGATTTCAGCATGGCTACAGGTGAGAAAGTTTCGTCATAATCGATCCCTTCTTTTTGACGATACCCTTTCGCCACCAGTCGTGCTTTGTAAGTTCCAACCTGACCATCAGCGTTTATCTTCCTCTTGAAGATCCATTTACAGCCAATTGGTATAATACCATCAGGCAGATCAACTAGAGTCCAAGCATCGTTGGAATACATTGAATCCATTTCGGTTTGCATGGCTTCTAGCCATTTACCAGAATCGATGTCCAACATCGCCTCTTCATAGGTGCTTGGATCACTCAATTGATTACTATCATTCATAATGAATAGTGACTTAATATTTTCAACCGAGTGTCCATATCGAATGGGTATACGAGATGTTCTCGTACTTTTCCTAAGAGGTTGTGTATCAGAAGCTCCCACTGAATCAGAGATCGGTGTCCGAACTTGGTTATTTGATACTTCATTATTATCTTCTTGTAAGACTTTTTTCCGCCCAGCACCACCTTCCTGAACGAACTGATTCTCCAGAAAAGAAGCGTGCCTGCTGACCGAAACTTTTTGGTCAGAGTGAAAATAGAAATAATATCCAAGAGTTTCTTTTGGATATCCAATGAACCGACCATGTTCAGACCTTGCCTCCAATTTTTCTGTTCTCAGCTTCTTGACAAAAGCTGGACAACCCCAAATCTGATATGATTAAGACTTGGTTTCCTACTATGCCATATCTCATAAGGCGTAGTTGGAACAGATTTGGATGGCACTCTATTCAGTAAATATGCAGCCGTCTCAAGGGCATATCCCCAAAGGGACATAGGCAAATCGGTGTAGCTCATCATAGATCGCACCATATCTAATAAAGTACGATTTCTTCTTTCAGATACACCATTATGCTCTAGAGTTGCAGGAGGTGTCCATTGTGATAAAATGCCATTATCTTTAAGATAATCCAAGAATTCAGTACTAAGGTATTCACCTCCTCGATCAGATCGAAGTGCCTTAATACTTTTTCCTGTTTGTTTCTCAACTTCATACCTAAATTCCTTGAACTTTTCAAAGGATTCAGATTTATACTTCATTAAGTACAAATAGCCATACCGTGAACAATCATCGGTAAAGGTAATGAAGTAAGAATAATCACCCCTAGCAGTTTCATTAATTGGTCCACATACATCTATATGTATCAATCCTAGTATGTCAGCAGCTCACGCACTATGTCCCACAAAGGGCGCTTTGGTCATTTTTCCTAGAAGACAAGCATTACAAGTCGAGTATGGTTCAAAACCAATTGGATCGATATATCCATCATTACTCAACTTGTTAATCCTATCTTCTCCAATATGACCTAATCGGAGATGCCAAACAAACTTTGGATTTGGAGTATCTCTAGGGCGTTTATTGGTTATGGCATTTACATCATGATTATTTTGCTTATTGGTAATCGTATTACCGGACATTGTAATGGTATAGAGATTATTCATTAATAATCCAGAACCAACACACATTCTATTATAATAAATAGAACATATATCATCAGCAAAAGAAAATTCATAATTTTCTTTGCCCATACGAGGTATAGAAATGATGTTTTGTATAGCATTCTTATAATGCAAACAGTTCTTTAAAACCAAAATATGTCCTGAAGGCAAACATAAACGAAAAGTCTCTATAGCTAATGCAGCAACTTTTGTCCCATTTGCAAATGTAAGGACAATCTCATTTTGCCCTAGCATCCTGCTTATTTCCAGATTCTGCAAAGACATACAAATATGTGACGTTACAGCAGAATCTAGAATCCATAAGCTGGATTCAGCACTAACCATAAGATTAGTTTCAATAATCATAGACACCATACCTTCACAAGGTTGGTTCTTTGGCTTGACCTTCAAGCTTGCGAGTACTTCTTACAGTTCCTCCTCCAGTGCCTCATGACACCACAATAATGACATTTCCCTTTTTCAATCTTGGGTTTTGATTGCACAACAGCTTTCATAGGCTTCTTCCATTTCTTTTTCTTCAAAATAGTCTTACTATTTGAAGAAGAAGCCTTAGCCAAAGCCACAACATTTGGTCTTGTATTGTGCATTTCCTTCTCATAAATTACCAACATGCTATGTAACTCAGCAAGGGTTTTCTCCATATTATGCATGTGGAAGTTTTGAACAAAACTAGAGAAGGAATCAGGTAAGGATTGGAGAATCAAATCCACAGCTAAGTCATTGTCCATGACAAGATTCAGCCTAGCCAATTCTTCTATGTGCCAGATCATTTTCAAGACATGATCATTAACCGATGATTTCTCAGCCATCCTCATGCGGTACAATGCTTTAGATATCTCATATCTTGAGGTTCGACCATTCTCATCAAAGAATTCCTTTAGATGCAATATGATCGACCTAGCATCTACCATTGCTTCATATTTTTTCTGAAAATCATTGTTCATTGAAGCAAGCATATATGACCTAACTTTTAAGTCATCGTCATGCCACTTATCATAAGTGATACGTTCCTCTTGGGTCCCACCCTCAGGAAAAGAGACTGGCATATTTTCATCAAGCACATACCCGAGTTTTTCAGAATTGAGAACAATTCTCAAATTTCTTACCCAGTCGGTGAAATTGGGACCAGTCAAACAATTCTTGTCGAGTATTGAAGCGAGCGGGTTTGTATTCACCATTTTTCAGAGTAATTTATATCTGTGCAGAAAATAAATTGTTAGCCGTTGTCTAACTATTTCATTTTGGCCTTTAAATGAAATAGATCATCCCACTAAATTTATACACGGATCCCATACTCCTTAAAATGAGAAACGGTAATCTTTGTTGGGTAAAGATTACTAGCGGGGATTGGAGTCCCACGAGCTCATAGTCCACCTCACCTAACAGTTATTGGTGTTTGTCGCGACCCGTCCGAAAGCGGACGCGGCTAATGGATTACCGATCGCGGGTCTTGGATCGGCGCAGGCCCTCCCAGGCCCATACCAAATCGCGGCGGGAGTATTCTTCGACGATAAGAGTCGATCACTTTCGACCTTCAGTGTGGTCGTGGTGGCATGTGCAACTTGTGCATGCATTTGGAGTCGCCACCGGTCTTTCTTGAAGGGTAGACCGGAAACCTTATTGACCGATTGGGAGAGATCGATCAATTCTGCGGAATCAGAGATTTTGGGTTCGGGGACTTGGTTACGCTGGTGTCATTACCAACGCCCTTTCGGTACCTAAACGCGAGTGATTTCCTAGCTAAGAATTCATGCATGTGCAATTTTAGGTGAGGTAGGCTTAATTCAGGATTTCATACAGATTGGAAGACTATTCATATCAATCACAATCAATTTAAATGAAAGCGCAATCAAGTACATAAATAAATCACTTTAATGCACATCGATTCAGATCAATGGCTTTCTAGCATAACCATAAAGGCTTAAGGAAGGTGTGATTTCGGACCATGGGTAAAATGTGAAGATTTGGAGGCGATTAGCCTGAAGGGCAAAATCGTCAATTTTTGGAAGGTTTGGATACCGAATTACCCAAAATATTCCATGGCCAGTTGTTTGTGGCCATTTCCCATTTTTGAGAATTTTTTGGAATTTCTTGATTTTTCTCCAATTTTTGGAAGACATTCGCCCAAAGGGCGAAATCATCATTTTAAGAAGGGTCGGGGTTCAAAACACCCGGAATGAGTCTTGGCCAGTTGTTTGTGGCCATTTCCTATTTTTTGGGATTTTCCTGGATTTGTTTTAGAATTTTTTGGAAGACGGTTTGCCGGAAGGGAAAAACCGTCATTTCGAAAAAGATCGGGGGTCGAAAGACCCGGAACAGGTCATGGCCAATTGAATGTGGCCATTTCCTATTTTCTGGAATTTTTTAGAATTTTTTAGAATTTTCCGAATCTTTTTGAGTTTTTTATGATTTTCTATTTTTTATTGATTTTTTGAATTTTTATTATTTTTTTATTATTTTCTGAATTTTTTTAATATTTAAAAATATTTTCCGGACCGGGTTTGGACCCGGCCCACGCCTCGCGGGCGCCCGGCCCGACCCTTCGGTCGAAACCGGCCTAAACGAAACGACGCCGTTTTGTATTTTTAAACATTTTTCTATTTTTTTTAACAATTTTTTTGATTTTTTTTAATCATTTTTTTTAATTATCCGAAAACCCACAGATCGAACGATCATCATTGTGCCACGTGGTATCCTCTAGCGCGTCCGATCCTGGGTCAGACCGGACGGTCCTCCGAATGCCACTTGGCACAATGTCAACCGTCGGATGAAAATGTTTTTATTATTTTCGAAAATAATTTATTAATTCTGAAATTTTTTATTTTATTTAGAAAATATTTTTTTTATTTTGTTATTTAATTATTGCTTAACTAAAATGGTTGGGTTCGGATAGGATTCTTGGGGCCCGAATTAAGCCCAACAGACCAATTAGCCTAAGCCCAACCCTCCCTCTACCAGCAACAACGCAGACCCAATTCTAATTAAGCCCACGAGACTAAACACTAACTATCCAACCCAACATGAGAATAAAACTCACCATACTATTCATCGTCTTCACGTCCGTTCCCTGCATGAAAACAAGACTGAGCGCACCACCGCCAAGGACCTGAGTTCCACGATCCAGACCTGCTTCGGGACCACCTCTGCGTCGGGGCTCAGCCGTTGCGTCCCTCACTCGGCGGATGGATGGTTGCTCATGGTGCCCTCAAAGGATAGATCGTCAGCGCAAGGTTGGTCGGGTGGTGGCTGGCTTCGACGAACTCGTAGTTGCTATCGGTGACGGTGAAGGCTACTCGGTGCTAGACTTGGTGGTCAAAGTCTCAGTGGACTTCTCAGCAAGGCGGTTCAGCGTTGGATCGTCTTGATCTCTACCGTGATGGGAAAGGATAATTCAACAAGACTTGTGGCGGATTGATTGGGCAGCTTGCTTGAAGTCCACTGAAGCCCCCCCTAGATTGTCGATGGAGGCTGTCTGGACAGAAAGAAGACCAGAAAGGGAGAGGTCCGCCTGGTACAAGGCCGACGAAGCGATATCACCGCAATCGTTCGAGCTCGGTTGTCGAATCGCTGCGGATGCAGGGAGTTGGAGTGGCAACGCCAAGGAGCTGCAGGGACCCCGAGAGGTCGGACTTCCTCTCCTTTTTCAACGTCCCCTTGTTTTATGCGAGGCAGTGGCCATGCTGATGATGATGGTGGCTGTGACCAGGTGAGCCGGATGGAGGAAGAGGTGGTCTCCGTTTTCTTCCTCGAGACAGCTTCTTAGCCCATCGACGGCCGTGAGTCGTAGGGACTAGCTCGTTGCGTCACGCCCGGCTGATTGGTATCGCTCTGGTTCGAAGTACTTCGGCGGTTGGCGCGCTTCGACGGTTGACGCTCATGCATCGCCTGGGTTCGGCTGCTGAGCTATCAACTTTCACCAACATAGCCAAATGTTGGAGCGACATCTCATCCCACTACATCGTCGTCGGCTGTCTTTGTGCGAGAATTCGTCTAGACCGATCTCCTGGTTCGTCGTCGCCTCGCTCGTCAATCTTCAGGTCGTTGGCGTGCTACGTCGACGATTCGCCGCGCTCGGGTACGAGCTCAAATCCCACGCCGCCTCTCGAAGTTCACTCAGTATCTCATCGATCCGTTTCGAGGCAGTCATGGAGCATCCTCTCCTTCCTCGTCCTCAGGCTCTTCCCTCCTTCGTCCTCATTTTTTTTTTCAGTCGAAACCTGAGCTCAGAGAGAAGTCACGATTCCCCCGCTTCGATAAAGGCGAGAGCTGTGTGTCTCACTCTTTTTGGTTGCGACGACCACGGTCTTGGAATCCTTCTCCCTCACTCTGGCATGTCCGAATATGCTATGTCCTCTCTCCTTCTTTTTTGTTTAATCCTTCTTTTTTATTGCATGGTGGAGGACAGACTCCTGCTGTCCTCTACTTTTCCCTTTTTTTTTTATATTATACTCTTGTTTTTGGTTGAGGCGCCGCTCCCCTACCTTTGCTCCATTAATCTGTCTTCCACTCCCTCCTCTTTTCATTTTTTTAAATCATTCTAGTCCCCTCACGAAGAAGAGAAACAATGGGCGTTTATTGCATACGGTGGTCGACGTCAAGATTATAGAATCTACAAATTAAAAGACTCGATTGGCATTTTTTTGGCTCGGTTCGAGTTTATGTTCGTGAAGGAACATTGACCCGAACCGAATTTTCAAGATTTAAAGTAACACACTTGAGTAGGAAATTAAAAAAAAATTATTTAATATTTTTGTGTATTTTTCTGACCACGAATGGTATTTTTCTAATTTTTTGGGTATTTTTATAATTAAATAAATTCGAAAAATATTATAAAATACCAAAAAATATTTTTTGTTCAAAATTGGTCCCCGAGGCTAGGCCAAGGCTTCCAAAGTTGATTTTGTAATTTTATGACTTTTTTTTGATATTTTTAATTAATTTTAAAGAATAAAAATCACAATAATAGATGGTCAAAAATCAGGTGTCAACAGTGTTCTATAAACTTAGTGAGTGAATCAGCTTATTCAACGCATCATATGCGAGTCACAATCATAACTTTGGCCTCTAGATCATGAAAGTCTCACCTGACAGTTATTGACTTCATAATCATAGTTAAGTCTTACCCATCGTCTCATGTAAGTATTGAAAACACAAACGATCCCCTCACCTAACAGTTATTGGAAATCGTTTGGTCTCAACCCCACAACATCATATGCTTAATGGATTGGTCCACAATTATAAATGACAATTGACCCCTATGTATCCATAACCGATCAATCAACCACTATAATATAGGATCAAACCACGACGATGGAAGGCCACGAGTCCGAAACCCGTCACGACTTAATATATTTTAAAGGAGATTTTGAGTCATTTATAGGTCTCACTTTGCACATTAACCGGTTTAACATGCTCATGTAAACATAATAAATAAATAGATGTCAATCACATAAACATCTATCCTACGTGGTGATCATGGAATTATGATTTAATGGGTCTCGAGCCAATGAGACCACATTTAATCATTTTAATATTTTAATAATGGAGAGCCGCTCTTCACTTCTTCTTGGTTCCTTGAACTCTTCAAGAACCGGGCCCAAAGAGCTCGCCGGCTTAAAAGGCTCCTCCACGTAATCCTCGTAGCATTTACATCAACAATTGACTATGCTAAAAATAAAGATTACATGATAATAAAAGGAGTACGCAGCCTCCATTTAATAATTACAACCCCAAAAATATAAATAATCACCATACATTCATATATACATCAATCATATTGATTAGGGATTTTTCCATGATCACCACCCTTCCACGTAAGTAATAAATTCACAATTTAAAACTTAGGAAGGCACAATAAAAATTCTACGTTGAATCATATTCAAAATGTTTACGTAAAATAAGATAGCCATAAATTTTCGATTCAAAATTGATTTAGTCTCAATTTTTGCTACGTTGATTAATTTATCATATAAAATAATCAACCTCCATTAGCCATGTAAGACGAACAATTCGTTAATACATATTGGCCATAGTATTGCAAAAATTACAAAAATCAATTAAATGCACGAAAACGCCTAAGGATTGGCTCTGATACCACTGTTGGGATTCACGTAACACGTACGGGCAAATAAAAATTAGTAAACGCAGCGGAAATAATAAAAACCCATACATGTATCTCCAGAGGCGTACTTCGTGCATCTCAATCGAAAAATCACAAAGCACCCAATGGAGTAAATAGACTACCTCTTGTAGCGTGCTTGAAACGGAGGTGTCGGTTCGATGTTCTTCGATCTCAGCCCCACAAGTGTCGGGCCTCTAGTTCAGACACACCACCAATTAACGAACGGGGAGACGACTAATAATTCCACAACAATTGTGCTAGCAATTTGCGGAATCAATATTCCAAACCAATTTACAGAATCAATATTCCGAACTTGGTATATTTTGGTCACTCAAAATTATGAGAATATAGAGAGTGTTTGCGTTCTTCTCTCAAAGCTCTCAAAAATCTGCACACTCTACAAATGTGCCAACCTTAACCTCAAAACTCTTGCCATCCTTTTATAGCCAAAAACACCTTCCAATAAATTGTATTGTAAAATAGCACTAACAAATAATAAATGCTTTCTAAAAATAGCACTCACAATTTATGATAAATAAATGCCATATAAAAATAGCACTAACAATAGCACTCACAATTTATAAATAGCACTCACATCTTATAATACAAAAATGCTATTTAAAAATAGCACTAATAATTATAAATGCTATCTAAAAATAGCACTCACAATTTATCATAAATAAATGACATTTAAAATTAGCACTAACAAATATAAATGCTATCTAACAATAGCACTCACAATTTATCATAAATAAATGCCATTTAAAATTAGCACTAACAATTATAAATGCTATCTAACAATAGCACTCACAAATTATAATTAGCACTAACATTTTACAATACAAAAATGCTATTTAAAAATAGCACTAACAAATGTGTTAAAAATAATAATAACCATTATTATTATTACAGGAGTTAAAGAGGTTACCAAACAGTAAAATTTGTATAACATACAAATACTTAGAGCATACGTGTACATCGTATATACACGTGCAAGTGACCAAAAAGAGAAATAAAATTAAATCTCATTTAATTTTAATTTCAACCCAACTAATTGGTATAATTGCAAACAAATTTGCAATGTCGTCTTTCCATACTGCGTTGTCATGTATTGGTTATGGTGTGTGACATTCCTAGGTTCATCACCAAGCTGGCAGTAAGACATGCACTAACACATTAGTACTTCCAAGAGAATTGATTGTCTCGATCATCCTCTAGGTCCTACAAGCCATGAGTGACATCTAGCAATATGTCATGGCTACCCAGACAGTGTGAATTCTTTTTAAGAACATTATGAACCTGTCAGCTTTGGCTACAGTGTAATTCAATCCTTCTGTCTTACTATGTCCCGATCGAACAAAGACCATGGAATATTTGTCAAGCCATCAATTCGATTATATGTACAAATCTAACTTGACATGCATTTATATGAGACATGAACATTTCATTCTCAATCATAACCCCGGCCGAGGATTTCAATGCATTGTTACAATCAGATCACATAGGACATCATACATTTATTAATAAGGAGACAGATTCCATATTGCGTACACATGTGACTTCGTATGTGCCTGAACTACGACCATCAAGTACAGAGACGAATCAACGACCCGCCAATATGCGCACTTGTGAACCATAGCCATTTATCACACAAGTCAACACTGTACCTCAGGTCTAAGGATTATTTACACAAGACCAAAGCATGAACGATTAGACATTGACTATGCAAAAAGCTTCCATGTTACTAATAATTCAATATGTGTCACGTTCAGTGAACTTGTCCGATACAAGCACCTATGTTCTAACTCGGATATCACAATACCCAATGACTTGTGACTCGTCATTTCCTTAAGTATCTGATACTTAATTATGAAGTTAAGAACACACCGACCTCAACAGGATCATTGATATCCATTCAATAATCCATTGATCGAGAACTGTTTTAAAGATTCAGTCTAACCGTAAACCTGTCACACATATTCTCAACGTCTTAAGAATAGGTTCGGCTACAACTGATCTTATGGATTTTATTCATTTATATTTGGACAAATGAATAAATACGTCTTTGCCACTAATAAGAAATCAGAAGTGCAACGGATATACTCAATATGTGACTATTACACAATTGCTTTAGGGCATATCTCTAACACAGGGAGCGGGTTTTCTTGTACGTTTGGAGCCACGTTGTCAAATTTCAGAATCTGACTTGTCAATCTGAGCTTGTACCTCCAGCTTAAGGATATAGCAGTCATCCACATTATGTCCCATTTCGCCCATACGGTAGACACAAGTCTGGCTCTTGTCAAAACCAGGATACTTAACCGGATTTGCCCTAGGTGGTTCCTTTGCCACCAAATGTTGTTCTAGCAACATCGAGAGTAGCTTGAACAAAGGCCTCGAGAACTGAGAGAACTGCTTTTGGGGTTGCCTCTTTTTGGGCCTTGCCCTTTTGGTGCCGACCATGATGATCCTCCCTTGGTCTGATTAGAATTGTTAAGCATCTTAGGTTTATGGGGGTCTAGTATGAATACTATTTCGAGCCCGGCCTCTTTATCCTTTTTCAGGGGATATTGTTTTCTAGCAGAAGCTTCATGAGGCCTCCTTTCTCTTAAGGCCCATTCGAGCCTTTCAGCCACCTTTATCAAGTGTGCAAAGGTCTGACATCCCTGAGGTGTTCAGCCTGTCGAAGTATTCATAGGGGGAGTGCTTTCAGGAACAAATCAATCCGCTCGTCTTTTGTGATTGACGGCTTTACTTGAGTAGCCAAAGCTCGCCATCTTTGGGCGTATGTTCTAATTAACTCGCCCCTTGCCTTTGAGGTTCGCAGTAAATCTTCTCTTGGCGGGGCCGTAGCTGTGTTGAACTTATATTGCCTAAGGAAGTCTTCTGCGAGATCTTCCCACCCATCATAATCTTCTAGGTCCAGTTAGATGAACTAAGCCAGAGCGGCGCCAGCTAGACTCTCTTGGAATGTGTTCATCAGTAATGGAACATAGTCTGAATACTGCGCCATCTTGCGCAGATAATATTTGAGGTGAGCGCGAGGACATCCTGTCCCTTTATACCTCCTCACGAAGTCCGGTTCCTTGTAGTCAGGAGGGGTCTCCACCTCAGCGAAGGGAGATATCTTGTCGAAACGGGCCAACTCATAGCCCTGGCTGCTTAAACATTCTTTAATCTTAGCTGATCTCTTAGCCCCCACTTCGGCTTTTACAGTCTGTTTCCCCTTTTCTTTCTTCTCAAGGTTGACAACAACAATATGGGGTGCTTTTTGTTGTGACTAGATGTTTGGGCATACGGACATCTTCCTCTGTATGTTGGGTATCTCCTGTCGTTTCTTTGTCAGCCATACCGGGTGCGAATGGCAGACTCGAGTTGTTCTGGTTAGGAGCTACTGTCAGTCTGGCTTGGGAGGCTTCCAGCATCGCCTTAATATCAGCCATCATAGTTGCCATTGCAGTATTTGATATTTCCCTATCAAAGGAAAGAAGGTTCGTTTCTGAACGGCATAAAAAATGGGCAATTGGAATTGATACAATTTACCCTTCGTTCCTTGGGTCTTGGCATTTCCCTTTCATTTGGATTCTTTTGCCTTGACCTGTCGACATCTTTCAAGGAATAATATGCATATAAATTATGCATGCATGATATGTATGATGCAAGTGATCTAAGATGATTCGTGTTTGCAATGAAAAATGGATTCATACCTTTCATTCTTGTTGACAGAAAGTATCTCTTCATTAAGTATGCCAATCTGTAAAGTTTGAATCATTTATTTTTGAATGCTCTTTTCAAAGAGACTTCTAATTGTTAAGAAATTTTTTCAAGTTTTCTCGAGAATTTTGTTCGCAGATTGAGCCATTATGATGCTCTTGAAATCATCTATCCTAAATGCATGTGTGAGATGATATGAAAAGTGGGTACTCCCTGTTCTGCCATTTGAAGTCGTTGGTTCTTGGGTGTCTTGACTCTGTTTATCACCTGAGAGGAAAAAGATAGGAAATATTATTTCCACATCTGATTGAAACTTATTTAGGAACGATACGTCCTTTTTTTACCAAGAGGGATGGCTCGGCATTGTTCTTCTTGGAAGCATTGTTGCTATGGCGAAACGCTTTTTGTACTCAATGGATGGATTTCATTCCATTACATTCCATGAGTGATGACCATCGTTTCGGGGACTCGCCTCACGTATCACCATGATGAATATGATGTCTTCGGCTTTGGCATGCTTTCTGGATAGGGAAATGATTTGCCCCCAGCAGCTGAATATTCCACCTTGAGTTAGCTGATTTAGCCATATGAAGCTCCATTGTATCGCGCTAATGCATTCCCTGTTGGGTGAGTTAATCACTTCCATGTCAAGTGATTTTGGCGTTTTGCGCCCTTCAATGTATTCTGACACCTGTCTTAAACTAACATTCTCTGTATATGAAAGAGGAACATCTCAGTCATTTGTATGAAATGGAATCATAATAAGGGAAAATTTACTCCCTTTTGTGACATCAGAGGATAAAACTTCATCGTAATTATCCGAAGGTCTCGGCATTTGATGTTGCACGATGTTCGACAATATTTGGGTTCTGTCACTCTCCTTCTTGAGGTTGGGTGATCTTTCGCCACTTTCGCTCTATTGATGCATTTCAATCTTCATGGTCTTTTCGATTTGTCATGACTTCATGCCATTCCTCAAGCACCCTACTACTCGAGATCCACAAGTGTAGATTTATCTCTATTTGTGTACATTTACACCTTGAAGTGTTGCTTCGCAAATAAGCATTCAGTTTTCTTCATCCCTACATATAGAAAAGAAGATGATCATTTCATATCTTGAGAGGATTGAAATGAGGAACGATATACACCCTTTTTTTGGTTGAGTGATCATCAATTTCATGGTGAGAAACACGAGTATTTGTACTCGAGACGTGCTTCAATTGGCGATCGTGCCATGTCACATTGGCCTCTAGTTTTGAGGGTCCACAATTGAGTCTTCTTTAAAGGGACAAATGTCGATCTCACACAATCCTTTTACTTCACCTACATGACATGAGGAAGGAATACGTCAATTGTTGCACAACATGCTCTAATTGAAACGATAACAGATTTACTATCCCCAGAATATATTTCCTCAGCTCCCATCACTTTGAGCATCAGAGATGAAGGAATGTTCCCTAACGATCCCCATTTATTTTTTATAATCACCTGCAAGAGTGAGTAACCATGTCATCCTACAATCAAATCAATTTAATTTGGAACGAATACATCCTTTTTGACTTAGAGAGGTCGATCCAGATCAGGTTGCCCCCTTTTTTTCACGTTGTCTTGTTCTTGGCTTATCATTGTCGATTCATCTTATTTTGGAAACCCCATGGGTGGCTCCTGATGAAGACGTATTTCTTTTCATGTTACAGGGAAAACAAGCCTCGCATCATTTGGCCTTCAGTCATTTTGACCTGTTGGCAAAAGAAATAACCAAGCAAGTCAAGTATAACACTCGAAGTTTTTATTGGAACGATTACAGTTTTACCATCGTTCGATCATATCTCGCATGCGATTGGATGAAGGAATCTTCAATGAATGTATGTCATGTATAACCTGTCAGAAAGGAGACACACTTAGCATTTTACATAGCAAAGACATCTCTCAATGAGGTCGCCTCTTGTAATGAAAGTGAGGCGACAATACATATCCCATAATCCCTATTTACAGGCATCTGATGTCCGCCAAGATTTCAAGATAAGAGGATACGTCATTAAAAGATCGATCCATGGTCATCAATCAAACACCCATTTAATTTCGAACGTTTAATACGCAAACGGGGGCATTAATCTTGAAAGATTGCTTTGTGACATTTTTCTTGTGAAAATCATGTGAACTTCGTTTTAAGAACTCACTACACAAAGGGCGACTTCCTAAGAGACAACCTACAGACTCATGGTTGAAGTCCACGAGGGCGACTTCCCAAGAGACAGATTACCGACTCATAGTCGAAGTCTACGAAGGTGACTTCCTATGAGACAACTTACCGACTCTTGGTCGAAGTCCACGAGGGCGACTTTCCAAGAGACAGATTACCGACTCACGGTTGATAGTGCATGAGGGTCACTTCCCGAGAGACAAATGGCCAGCTCGAACCATAACTCGAGCACATTTTCAAACTCTACACAGATCTTGCGCCGTTTCGCGTCAAAAGGAAACTTCTGGCAACAGATGGGCCAGTACCTTAGCATCCTGCCATCCATTGGAAGACTGGAGGTTAAGGGAATCATTAGCTCATGAGGTATTTGGTAAAACAGGTATTTTCATAGGCGATCCATATGCAAACTTCTTTGATGTGAGATAGGAGGAGTTTTGACACATGTTATCTATAGCATTGCATTTCATGCATCATTTCCTTTTGCAGCAGAAAATGGGATTTAAAACTCCCGCAAAAAAATTTCACCATCATCATTTGCATTTGCAAAATTTAGGTTTCAATTTTAGTCTTTGAGCGAAATCTCTGCGAGCCTCCACTCAAAGAGGGGCAGCTGTTGACACCCAAATTTTGACTACTATTTTTAGTCATTTAATTTTTCATAAAAATCAGGAATTGATTTTAGTTCCTACAAAAATAATTAAATCACTTTTTTTAGGTTCATTTTAGCATGCATTACATTTTTTGGAACTGGCGGCGGAAGCAATTAACTTTATTTAAATTTAAAATATTAGTTTGTGGGCGATTAATCTCGATATTATCATATCTCCAATGTTGAATGATATGAGCAAATTGATATGATAATATCAAAGATTATCGGGAATATCAGAATATGTGCTTTGAATTAAAATAGGAAAGAGATATGGGCAAGAAACCCTAACCTCGTGCCTATATATACATACATCGTGGGAAAATTTTGAGGAGGCCACACAATATTTACACACGGCAGAATTGAGAGAGAAGGGTTTTTCTTGCAAGTTCTGGAGGCCACTCAAATTCATATACGGCCACTATTGAGAAAAAAAAATTCTGTTCGTGAGAGAAAGGGAGGTCGGCAAGAACTTTTCCGCTGATCATTCAAGTGAGAAAGGCTAGAGAGAGAAAAAGTGGCAAAAGAGAAGCTCCTCCCTCCGAGCTCTCTCTCCTTTTGCAGCCGACCCCGAGCCGACGAGTTGCTATTGTCGCTACCCCAAGACGCCTTCAGCCTATAGACAAGCAGTTCTTTCCTTTCCCGATGGCGATGTACCAATCCGAGCAACTCTAGCGTATCTCAAGCCGGTGATTCTGTCCACGAAGCTCCAAACCACTCCTGCAATATCCATCATCAAGTCCACCGAGTTGGATAACGTGCGGAAATCCTTGTTGTAGTCCCCCAGCATAAATATTTTTATTTCTGAATTTTTCTGCAGAGATAGTCACTTGCCTTGAGAGCAAATATAATGGGGTTGCAGCTTTGAAGAAGAATCCGTCGAAACCGTGTGTTGTCCGAGCTAGTCTCGAACGTGCCCCTGCGATCGATCCAGGTTTGGCCATCAAGATTCGACAGTTCGAATTAAGAAAGTAAATTTTGCACGAGCAAGGGAAAGTACGAAGCCCGCGATCCAGGTAAATTACTTAGCTTGGACATTCTGACTATTTGTTGATTGATTGGATTGCATTGTCTTGGAAAATTTCGTTGCAAGTTCAGGAGCATTCAATCAAACCAGGTTGCACAACAAATTTTGAATACTTGGCATATCTCGAACTATTCTGAGTAGCACATGATTAAGATATTTGGGGAATTTTGTTTAGGTTGATATTGTGCGACAAAATGCTTAATTTGGCCTTGCGGAATATTTTACATATCTTTTGGATCATGACTATCTTCAGAATATTTGACATTCATCACCAAGTTTCAATTGGGAGCACGTCTTATGTCGTTAACTCATGCAGAATTTTGCGGGGATTTAAGGAGTGAATCTTCGAATTTCATGGTAGCTATTTTCGCATGTTTCTAATGCCGTTATCAAAGCAAAGTGCTGATTTTTTTCGAAAATTCAAATAATGACTTTTTTTTTATCTAAACCGTCAAGATCAAATTTTTGTCAAGAAAATTGCGGATTTTGTCAATCTGATCTATCACCGTTTAGGTCTGATTTGATATCTCTGAAAAGGCCATTTTTAATTCAAGAAGTGGAAATTTTTTGGAAAATTCGAAAAAGGATGATGTTTGTGATTTTGCTATGAGTATCGATTGACAGGTTGCTATCTTGATTGATTATTGCTATATCTTGAAAATTTCCTGAAGATTTAGAAAGATGTGGTTTCCTAGAAATCCCATCTAATCGAATTTTTAGGAAGATAAGGTTTTCTAGAAACCTTATCTCATAAAATTTTAAGCAAGTAAATCAAGGTAATGAAATCCTCATGATATCCCATATTTTCGAAAATTTGAATGGAAGAAACAAAATTACATTCATACATATCTTGTCACGTCTCACTCAAATTAGGATAGCATATCTTTAACATATCTCATGCATATCTCATATTTTAGAACATATCCATGGCATATTTTGGTGTATCATTGCATCGCATTCCATATTTTCAAAATACCCTTGCATATCTTTAAACTACATCTTGTGTCATGCATTTTTCTCATTGTCGAAAATAAAAAAAAATAAGACAAAAAATATGCTCATGCATTGTCATGTTCGTGCATTATATCTTCGAAAATTGCATACCCATGCCTCATCATATTTTTCGAGAATCATGCATTGCATACCATATCTTGCTACGTCGCATGTTCATTGGCATATAATGTCAGTTTGAATTCTTTGTGTTGCATGCTATTACATAGTACGTAAATATCATGTCATTTGCATGTTTTAAATTTGATTAATTAATTTTTGTATGTAGGGCAACTCAACCTTAAATTGCATGTTTTGCATGTTTAGATAGTTTCATGTCATTCATGCATGTCATCTCGTCATTTAGATAGTTGCATGTCATTGCATTTATATCATTCATGCATTGCATAAAAAAAAGAAAATCCCAAAAAAGGAAACACCTCATTTGA
Organism: Rhodomyrtus psidioides; assembly: GCA_021437785.1. NCBI lineage: Eukaryota > Viridiplantae > Streptophyta > Magnoliopsida > Myrtales > Myrtaceae > Rhodomyrtus > Rhodomyrtus psidioides. Next base: position 447,837 of record JAILYB010000226.1, on the reverse strand, counting down.
GCTTCAAAATTGATTCAATTTGAGTCGTTAATTTAGGACATCTCACATGGAAGTAAGGTACCGAAAGGGCATTAGTTTTAATTAACTAGTATAATCAAGTCCCCGAATCCACAATCTCTGGTTCGCAGAAGTAAAATGGTTCTCCTGTTGTTTTACTTAGGTTTCTAATCAACCTACCAAAAATGATTAGTGGCGACTCCAAATCTAAATCATTTTCAATTAATTTAAGTTGCGATTTGGTAGGGCTTGGGAGAGTCCGTATTAGGTTTGTTAACCTGATAATCCATTAGCCTAGAAATAGAATTAATTTTTTTTAGGTCGCGACAGCTTGGCGACTCCGCTGGGGATTTACAATTCGATTTTTCGAAAAAATTTAAGACTTAACTGGTTCACATAAATTTTTCAAAAAATTAAAAGTTTTAGTGGACTTAGGCCTGATGGAAAATTCCATGGATGTCTCGCTTTTGGAGATCTTGGTTGAATCTTACCATTAAGGTGTTAAATGTTTTTGCAGATTTGGAGTGATAAGGGGGCGAAGTGTTTGCTAACCTTTTCTTGCAGGCTGGAGTAGGAATGTATGTTTTGGGGTTATATCGAAGCGTTGTTTTGATATATACTCTGGTGTATGTCTTTACTGCCTTTGCATCCACACTTAACACACACAACCCGCCATTGGACCTGAATGGCTAGGCTTAGGATGGTATTTGATTAGGGGCACTTCGGCCATCGCCATCTGGCCCGAGTCACCCTTCTCGAGTCTCGAAATTTTCTAAATCGGTGCCAAGAGTTATCACCCCCGTCATTCGCCATGTGATGCGGGTTGTTTCTTGGCTGAGCCGGATGTCTGCGGGGAATCTCGATTCAATCACAAGCCAAAGTGATTCAATCCAGGTATCCCTGGGGCTCCACCTTTGCTAAGCCTTGATAGATAGAAATCGAACCCCACGTCGCATTTCATCTGCATGTCTATGTGATTGGTCATTTCAAACATCCCAAAAGGCGGTACTCTCTTCAATCCTTATCCTCCTGCTTACTTATATTTTCGGGTCAGTCCATGACTGTTTTAGGCGAACACTTTGCATTGTTTGATTTTTTAGAGTGTCTTCTAGTCATTTTTGAATTTTAATGTCTAAATGGGAAATGTTCAGAACATTTTGAGCTATTATCTATAAAAATTTGAGAATGATCCATGGTGTTTTCCATTTATTGAAGAATATTTATTGAGGGTAATGTAAGTTGGAATTTCTGCAGTTTTCTGGCGCTCATCTTGTTTGGCGGATTACCATTTTTAAACGAGCTCACTTGCCAAATAATGTAAAATTAAAGTTGTAGGTTGATGTTTCATATAATAACCTGCAAAATTCTAGGTTTTAATTCACACTTTAAGGGGGTCCTTCGTTCATTTAACAAAGACCGGACAAAACAGTTTTCTGGACAGAAATTTTCCAAAGATACATTTAACTGTATTAATCCATCCATTATCTGTCCAAACTCCAAACACGAAAGTCTCTCATCGTGGCTTTCCTTATCAGCTCGTAAAATTTGAGAATTTTTTGGTCAACATACGAATTAAGAAGAATTTTATCGTAACGACCGACGAAACTTAAAAACTGCCTGATTCAGTCCATTGCTCATATCTGTTTTGTTTCGTTGGGTCTAGAGGGTTGTCATGGACCGGCTCACTATTCTCGCTCGTTATACTAACTTTTCGTGTGGTAATTCATTAAGGTGATATATCATGGATCACGGCCAAAGGAGCAATCGCCAGATATTGTTCTTGATTCTCTCACATCTTGGTGTTCCCTTGGTGATACCTTACATCATCTCCAGCATCCAACAAAGGGGAATTGGGAATTGACCTTCACAAAACATCAAAAGGAGTCTGACTTTCTTTTTCTTTCTTTGACAGATTCTAACGAGACCACCTCGGCGAAGGCAAATTTTCGTCGACATAACCACAAGTTTCCGTGAGGCCATTAGAATAAGACCAAGATCTGCCCATGGTCCAAGCACTTGCTTTGAAGTCCTTGTCATCAGTGAGCGAACGGTGATCGTGCGCCTTGCCAAGTCCTTAGCCAAGCACCACCACTGTTGTGAGAAGTTCAACCGTGAACTTCCATGCGTCAAAATGAGGCCGCTGCTCTAAGTTTCAGCAATATGTTCCCATACTCCGAGCCTTGCACGGACGATGTCCTTAGTCATTTGCAGACGCTAAAAGATCAAAGAATTATCTGCTGGAATCCTCTTATTCATGGTCATATAGTCCAGAAAGTTAAAGATGGGAAACAAAAGGATAAGAAAAATACTGCACTTGGGACAATTCACCTACAATTCTCGAGCTGCTAATTTTTCTGGAGTTCCAACTCAGCTGATTCCTCGTCACGGTCCCACGACGACGTCGCTTGGCATGCCGAGCCGATCACCAAACTGAGCGTTCACTATGTTCAGTCCGAGCAATACTTCTGCGGTCATTTGCATGCATAGAAAAAAAGATTGGTTTGGTTTATTTTTGTCCGTAATTTTTCTTGATACGGTGGTACCTCACACGTCCATTTCCTTAAATTCTTTATAGGTACTCATGTTTACTTGGTGACTTGTCAATCACCCATGATGCGGCATACTCAAAACTCATGCGAGAATCCACTAGGATATTATGGGATGAATGAAAGGCCACATTCGATCGACACTACAGAAGAGGAGGGCGTGCACAAATTTGGGTTGTTCGACACTAAGCAATTAACACTAGTTCACGCCAAGAGCCATTGTGAACACTCTTTTGTCCGCTCATCCACCATATCCGCAAGCTTCTCGATGGGCTAAGTTCGAATTCAGAAAATTATTTGCGAATTAGGGGCGAATTCTTAATTCCAATCACGCATCAGCCCGATCATCCTAGGATGGCCCATGAATGTCGATCATTGAAGCGAGCTAAAAATCCCTTCTAATGGCCGGTTGAAGTTAATCCATGATTCACCCTCAACAGACCGCGCCACGTCAGCTGACACAAAAACGGGGCAAGGCCAAGATGACCCGATCTCAAAATGGAGTATCTCTTTTTAGGCCCGATCATTTTTGAAAATAACCTTCGATTTTCATTCTCATAGGTGCCAAGTTAAAAGGATCAGGTGTAAAAAACAAGTGGTTTGCCAAAAGCTCATAACCAAGTTCCCAACACAGGCCATGTCTAGGGCAATCCCGTATTTTGGCAAAGCTTTGGTCATCCGAAATACATATCCTAGTTGAAAATGGGGTAGATCTCGAGTAAAGGGAGTATTTTTCTCATTCTCATGTGATTTTCAAAGGCGATATTTTCCTTCTTGCAGGGTCATGCAACCGATCATGATGGTCATCATTTTTGAACAGGGGCAACCAGAGCATCGCAGGTCTTACCCAACTTCTTCATGCGTGTGCCCCTCGCTCTGGGGCAAAGACGAAAATGAGCCAATCCTTGTCGCGACCCTCTTGAGGTTGTCGGGCTCTCGAGGGCTAATGGGCCGTCCTGTCTGGTCGGACGCGGGCCTCTCCCAAGGCCCATTACCCAAATCGCAACGGAGGTATGCGTGATCGACTTTCAGTGTGGTCTAGTGACATGTGCTAAGTGTGTATGCCATGGAGTCGCCACCAATCATTTTTTTTAGAGTGTGATTGGACCACCCAATCGAATAGTTGGGAGTTTCTATTCAATTCTGCGAGAACCAGAGAAATGGTTTCGGGGACTTAGTTACACCAACTGTCAGAGTTGACGCCCTTTCGGTACCTAAGTTGACTGAATTTTCTAGCCTGAGATTCATGCGGATGAGTAAGGTATGAACCCTAAATCTAAAAATTCATGCAGATAGGAGTGATTATCCTAGCAATCACAATCAGTAATAAAATGCGCAACTCAAGGAATCTAGATATGCAAATAAATCACATGACATTCCTAGTAAGGCCCTATTTATCAATCACAGCTCAAGAATGATTTAGCTGTCCTAGTCATTCTACACACGATCTAACCTAAGAAAAGCATTAGGAAGCATCGAAGGAGTTCGAGAGTACTCACATGGGGTTCGTCGTGCCCTGATTTGGTCTTGGACGAGCTATCGAGCTCATGCCGACCCGATTATATTTAGGGATCCACTCGGCGTTTTACATCATGAAATCATGTGAAACAAAAACGAAAATATTCAGCAAGGGGAATTTATTATAGATGGTGGTCGATCTAATTGGACGTCAAGACTAAAAAATATGTAGAAATTTACAAATTAAAATACTCGAATGACATTTTTTTGCCAAATTCAACTCTATGCGTCGTGAAGAAATACATGCAATTGAACTTGAATTTTGACTATTTATGAGTTCAAAATGAAAAGGAAATTAAAATAAAAATATTGACTATTTTTCTATATTTTTACGACATCGAACGCTATTTTTCTTCATTTTTCATGTATTTTTCTATTTTTGGAAAATATTAAAAAATATGACAAATTATTTTTTTATCAAAAATGGTTCCTTTAGCTTGGTCAAGGCTACCAAAGATGATTTTTTAATTTTTTTAACTTTTTATAGATTTTTTATGAATTTTTAAAAAATAAACTATGAAAGACTGATCAAAAATCAGGTGTCAACAGCTGCCCCTCTTTGAGAGGAATTTCGTCAGAGATTTCTCTCAAAGACAAGGTGACACCTGTGTTCCGATCGACTCGACTGGGAAAAGAAAAGAAATCATGACATCCAATTTTCATGTCCATCAATGTGTGCTTTTCCTTAAAAAGAGATGTGCTCGTTCAATTCCCTGATATGATGTAAGAAAGTTAAGGAGTAGATAGACTTCCCTGCCCCTTACCTGTCGAATGCTTGCGGCATTTTCTGTGTCTGATGGGTTCAAGTAGATTCCTAAGGACTTGTCATCGGAGTGTCCTGGGGATGTTAAGCTCTGACCTGTATGGTAGGTCAAACCATAATGGGATTCCTAACTGATAGGAACCTAAGGAAGACGCATCCCACATTTGGGAATTTGCCAAGGGTTTTGATCCGTGTGGTGGACTAAACTAGAAATGGCTTGCCTAATGTAAGGCTTATTAGGGAAAACGAATCCTCCCGCGTTCGGGATTCATCAAGGTTTTGATCCGTATGGTGGATCGGACCATTGGGTTGATCCTTCAGGCGGTCTCTACCAGTCCTTTGACCCTTCAGGCGGTTTCTACCATTCATTGACCCTTCATGCGGTTTCTACCATTGGTTGACCCTTAAGGCGGTTTCTACCATACATTGACCCTTCAGGCGGTTTCTACCATTGTTTTGACCCTTCAGGCGGTTTCTACCATTGGTTGACCCTTCAGGCGGTTTCTACCATACATTGACCCTTCAGGCGGTTTCTACCATTGTGTTGACCCTTCAGGCGGTTTCTACCATTGATTGACCCTTTAGGCGGTTTCTACCATTGAGTTGACCCTTCAGGCGGTTTCTACCATTTATGAGATTCCAAATTGATATGAATCAAAGGATGACGTACCCGTTCTTTGGGGCTAGTCGGAGACTCGATCATTCTGTGGATCGGTCTTAGAAAAGATTTGCCTACTAAAAGGCTTCACCTAAGGATGACGCACCCAGTCTTTGGGGCGGCCAAAAGTCCTACAGAAAGCTTAGACCTGAAAAAATTTTCCTCGCCAAGAAGATATTAGTGATCTTTGGGAAGACAATAATTGTCTAACTGACAAAATTCTACAACTTAAGTTTTAGTCATGAAATGTGCATTTTGATTGCTGGAGGTTATCCAAAACATTCCTACCATATACAGATGTGATCATAAATTCCTTGCACGGAAACTCTAGATCAAACAATTTGAAAATTTCAAAAAGAGTTTGCTCAAAACATCCATTGGAGTATTTCTCATCCAAGAAGGCTCCTCACTGCTCTGTGATAATGATCTTTAATAGGGAAAGTGCTCAATTTCCTATCAACCTGTGCCTGGGTTTCAGGATCATTCGCAACGCATACATTTCGACCGATCAGGAGGTCTTTCACGGGACCGTAGTGTTAGGCTTGGATATCGGTTTCCAAGGGGGACTCACTTTTGAGTCAAGGCCGTTGAACGAAATTTTTCACTATCTGCTCCGGGTTTACAAGTCAAGAACCCTGTAAAATGAGAAAGAAATAGTCTTGCTCGTACTTCTTTGAGCTAAGTTATACATTAACCCAAGTGTCTTAGTCAGATAAGACTGCTTCGGGGTTGTAACATTGGAAGGATTGGGGACCGAAAAAGGCTTATTTTTTGCCCAGAAATTGTGAAGGGTTTGGCATTGGTGATCATTGCAAATTGGCCACATGTCCTTCGAAGAACATCTCCATTTCTTGAAGTGTACACTCCTCTTTTAGAGCGCACAAGGATGTTTAAAAGCGTCTCTTGTTACATTAAGAGACCGTCTGTTTGTGTGTTTGCAATTTGAGCACGACATCATTTGGAGAGTAGTCATCTTGATCTGACTCCTTTGCAGGGTCTTTTCATCGTATATCTAGACTTTACTGGGGATATTTTGAATAGACATCAGCCTTGCTTTTTACCAGGCACTTTGCTTTTTCTTGATGTCTAGGGATTTTTCTTTTCCCCCTCTTTTTAATCCCGTGTTTTTCTTTTCTTTTGGAGCTTGGATTTTCGGCAATCATGCTAGATATGCAACTTAAACTTTGGCACGCTTCCATTCCTAAAGTGATGTTGCCTTTGCTTTGGAATATGCAATGATCACCAATAGGTTGATGAAATGAATTTGCTGGCTCAACTTGGTCGTGCAAAGGATAACAGTGTGTAGGATAGAGAAATGAATTATTCTCGTCATCCTATGACACTTGGATTATCATATAAACAACACACAAAGATTTATGTTAGTCCGAGCAAGAAAATTTCAAACCGTTTACTTTCTGATACTGTTGGACTAACCTTCATTTGCCCCAATGTGGGGTGGTTCTTGACAGGGTTGAGAATGAAAATCGCCGTTCAATGGGGTTCTCAATGGGCATCTGTAGTGTTTGGAATGAAGAAATAAATGCCTCTGTCATCTCGATCCATGTAATCGTTGCGAATGACCCTTATATCCATAGGTTAAGGTTTCGCTATGATTTCCAATCTCCTCATCTCTCAAGTGTGTATGGGACGTGTTTGGATTAGGCTCGCTTCTCTTATGAGAAAATACCCTTTTGAACAGTTCAAACGACTCTTGTTGGAAAAATTCATTTCATTTCATCAAGATTTATCCTTCAAAGGGATTTTGTGATGCACCATACATGTGTAATTCATGTTCAGACAATCTCATGTTTTAAAACATGAATGTCAATGAAGTAAGAATTCTATGTCTTTTTAGATGTGAGAATCGAATTAATTCTGAAAGTTTTTAATCTCCAATGAATTGGGAAAAGGGATACTTACCTGCCCATCGAGGCTGGAGATCCTGGAAATATAAAAGGGATATGTCATCGTATATTCTAAAAATTTACAAAAATTGGAACGATACATCTTACCCTTGGTCATATGCTCCAACGAGTGTACAAGGGTTGTGAAAATATGTCTGCCCTGATGGCGAGCTCCTGCCAAGGATAAATATTAAGCATTATTTTGGGTTTCCAAATTCAAAACAAATTGGGACGATACTACTTTACTCTTGATTTGAATTCCATTCTGCATGCCAATGTGCAGATTGTAGAAGCCGGCCCTCAAGCTTGTGGCCATGATTTCTTCGTCTGGTTGGGCAACGAATCCACCTCGAGGATTTACGTCGGAGGAGATTCATTCATCTTTTTGGGCGTGTTTCATGCATTGTTATGTTATTTGAATGCATGGCTTCTTGGGTGCCTCGTCTCTGTTCATCACCTGAGAGGAAAATGAGAGAACATTATCCCCGCATCTGATTGAAAATCATTTAGGAACGATACGTTCTTTTTACCAAATGGGTGGCTCCGCGGCCAAATGCGCTTTAAATTGAAAGGATGGATTCCATTACGCTCTGCGGATGATAACTATCGCTTCAAGGACTTGCCCCACGGATTAAACGATGAATTTGATGTCTTCGGCTTCGACATGCTTTCCGGATGTAGGAATGGTTTGCCCCCATTTTCAGTGGAGATGGGTTTTGTCGAGTGGGCAACATCAAAAACTCATCCTAGATTTGGCTTTAGTCGAAGGTTGAAATCCCGACCTTGGATAAGCGAATCATGATTCATCTCCTTCTGCTTCGGATTTGTCATTTGCATGCTTCACATTTTACAATACCAACTTCGCCGCTTGATGAAAATGAATCGATGATTTTCGAATTGCCCCAAGTTCTATAGTCATCTGCGTCGAATCTCTTTGAACTTCATCGGGTGATAGACCAACTGATAAAATGATTTTTCAATCTCGAGATCGAACTCCTGACGTTTCGTACCACTTCCATTTCACTGACTACCAGGACACAGCACTATTGGCGTCCCTAACTGGTTCGTTTTTTGTTATAAAATTCTTGAAGCAGTTAGCGACCCCCATCGAGAATGAAACAAGCTCAATTTAGAGTTCATAACGACTAAAGGTCCTTTAGAACGATACAGAGCTAACCGTCTTTGAGCTCGCTCGGGCTTTTGCTCGCATTTTCCTATGTGAAGCCTTTAAATGTTTTTCTTCGTGGCGTTCAATTGATTCGCCTCGACTCTAATCTAACAAGGGATTGTCGCACTCAAGCATGATGATGCTCGCAGGTAGTACTGATCGCTGCCCCAGATTAACTCTAGGCATTAAGGAAGATTATCTTGCATGGAAGACTTTATGACAGAAAGATTAATGATACATCCAGTCACATGTGCCTAGTTCCCTTGAGGATTCTCGGTGATCAGCCAGTTACACCATGAATCAGACATATAATCGTCATTTTGGATCATAACTTCATAAGTCCATCAGTTTTAAACTGATCGATCCAGATATGGAGCTCCTCATCAAGGAAATCTTTTGATTCTTCGAGCAACTGATATTCGGGTTGACCATCATCGCTTGGCGTTGAAGGATTCCTGTTTCTGTTGTGAGCGATCTGATTCTTCGAGCTAGAACCTTCGTCGTTGCTCGAGATTATAAGAGGATGATTGATCGGTTCACTATCAAAAGCACCTTCCATTTGGGAATGGAAGAAACAAAAATCCTCAGAGCATCCGCCTGCTTGATCTTCCGAAATCATATGCCCAAGCCGGGCAGATCTTTGAACACTAGGCGCAATATGTTGATCGGGGATAGGAAGAGCACTAGCGAAAAGTTGCTGCTCAAACCAAGGAGTTCGTACCTGCTGCACTTGTGGCATATACTCTTGAGGGGTGCTGAGATGATTCAGGGGAATATTCTGATTAGCGCCCAAGTAGTCAATGGTGCTGCTACCAGCTTGGTCGGTGCCTAGATTCGGCAGGGTATTTCTTACTTCAGGGGCATTGTAGTTATAGCCATGCCTAGTGTTTAGGCACAAGTTGAGTTCTTTCAGGTTCAGTGCTGTGTGGCGCTGTCTTAGCGCCCTTCTGTAGCTCTTGAGGTGACTCGCGACTCCATCTTTAGTGAGTCCTGGTATGTTCATGATCTCAAGTATGCGCGTTGGATATGCTGAGTTGATCCCTAGTTGCTGAACCGCACTAAGGAACTTGAGATGAAGCTCGGGGGACCAATTGACCCTCGTCTTCTTGCGACCCGGAACAGTGTTGACAACTTGGCTATTGCTCTCTGGCCTATTTCCAGTAGGATTTGATCGAGCCGGAAATTGTTGTGGAGGGAATTCATCAGCTTTGGATTGGTCGGTCGTGATAGTAAGCTCATCGTTAAGGAAACTCCAATCATGGTGACGCATATCACATCCTTTAGAAGGCATCGGTATTGACTTCGTAGAATTGATTTGTTCATGCATATCTCCAACAAAATCCGATTGTATCGAAGATGGTTCGAGGGAGTGGGGTGGTGAATGAGCATTTTCAATCCTCATATAAGGCTTATCAAGGAACATTTCGCCGAGAGTGATAGGGCCACCGCAATTAAGGCAAGCGATAGTGCTGGGAGCTTTCTTATACCTCATGTTCTCCGCTCGAAGCTTTTCGTTTTCCTCCTTTAGAATCGCAAGTTCTTGACGTCTGTGTTGAGCCCTCAATTTGGCTCGCTTATTTTGAAACCAAAACTTGACCCTCAAAGGTTTCATCCCTAGCTTCTGGCCCAATTCATTTCTTTGTTTCATGTTCGGGAGAGGGCATTCTGAGTGTGGCACTGGCGACGTTTCCTTTTCCGGGATTGACCATCGCTGCTGCTGTTGTCGTCGCTGCTGAGATCCTGAACTTCGTTGCCGAAAGGGTTGGGTTCTGTGGTTCTGGTACCAGACGCCATCCTAGAATCTTCGAGATCTCTCAGTAGTTCATTTTCTGAGATTTTTGGATCAGTCGCCTCTAGCAACTGATGGTAACCCTCAAACATGTTGGATCGAAAAATGTTCGATCAATTTTTGCTCGCTCAGGGTTCTCTACTCTCTCATGTATGCTCACTCTCTCTAAATTTTCTTTTGAGTGGTTCTGTATGCCCATGAAACGTTCTTTAAACATGGATGAAGATCATCAGGCAAGCGTTGCTCCCAAGATTTCGTATTTCCCGCTTTGTCGTCTTCTTTCTTCTTTTCAACGTGGAGGGACACCAAATCGATTTCCTTTTCTCGATATCCATGTCTGTCTCCCACTTATTTTCAAAAAGGTGGAACTACGCTCGCCTCCCGCTCAGTTTTTTAATATGATGGGACCGCCAAATCCTTTCGCAACTTTTTTCGATAGTTGCGCTTAACTCCCGTTCAATTTTAATATGGTGACACCGACATATCTTTTTACAACTTTTTTAGGTTTATCAAGCCTGAAATCGCAGACTGGGATAGATCTGATGGTTCACCGAAAGAGCCACCATTGCTTTACCCAATTAACTTGGCTCCACGAGCATTATTGCTATGCCTTTCTTCATTCTCGAGTTGCTATAAAAGGAGGAGTTAATGCAGAGAAGATTAACACTCTTACATAATTGTCTTTTCGTATTTTAATCACTCTACCACACTCATCTTCTTCTCCCTCACTCCAACGAAAATGACCTCCTCTCCTATTCGCGCTTTCTCGGCCGAAATTTTGGCCCAGTGGGAAAAACTCTATAACCTCCTCGGTCGAGGCTATGCTCATATAGCCGATCACCCAGAAACTGAAGATGAAATCCGTATTTTGCTCGTGGAAATAGACACCACCTCCATCGAGGGCACTAATTTAGAGAGGGAATATAGAATCTTCCCAACCCTCTTTATAAACTTTTTAGAGACTTACCGTGTCGCTCATCGAAAAGCTACCGTGGCTCACGTTTTGCGAGCTCGCTATGAGGATCGGTCCAACTGCTTGGTGTTGGCCAACCTTGTGGCCGATAGTCACAGAAAGGCTGTTGAGTTCGCCAACAAGCGAGTCTCGATGTTGCTTCGCGAGAGGGGAAATTTGGTGGAGCGCTTGGCCTTATCCCTGACCACCTATGAGCACGACCGTCATAATGTCGTGTTGAAGTTTCAATGTGAGTGGCAGGAAGAAAGGCTTGACAGCATTACCGCGGATATAGCCCATGGGAGAGGACTAGTTCGGGACCTGGAAATAGCCGCCGAAGATCACGGGACCAAGGTTGCCGATCTTAAATGGGAATGTAAACGCCTTCTTCTTAAGCTTGCAGATCTCGAGTCTCGAGGTGGTGAGTATAAGCAAAGCATCAATAATATGGAGGGCCAACTAGGTTCCTTTGTGATGCTAATTAGGGCTCATTGCGGTTTTATGTTTCCACCCCGATGATTTGTATGATCTGCTTTTAAGGTCCCTCGATTGAGCGAAATGAATGAAAGCTCTAATGTGTGTGTCTCAACTTCTGTATGGCTGACTTTCTCGAACACCTGACCACTCTCAACCTAGGCAAGCTGCGCTTTGACATTGATGATTCGAGCGTGTACATCTTGATTTTTTAATCTTGCTTATGATCGGATAAAGGAACCTCCCACCGCGATTATCCACAAAAAGACTTCTCTTCTCTACTTGTTTTTAACCTGTTTCAAATGAAAAGGCAGAATCAGAAGAAAGAATTTGAAAAATAAAGCATAAATCCTTTCAATTTTATGCTTACTTGTGATTAATAGGGATAAGAGCTTTTACAAGGGTTTTGGCCTTGTGCAAAAGCTTTTATCAATATTCCTCAAAGGAAAGCATATCATTGAAAGAAATGTAATTCACGATAATCGCCTTTGATCAATTCCAAGAAAATCAATGGAATGTTCAAAAGTACACAATTACGATGTGTTTTAAATTCAATTGAAGATACGGTATCCAAATTAAAGCTGTTTGCTAAGAACGAGAGTAATTTGGATATCTATCTTTTCATTAAATTTGAAAAACACGAATACTCTTGATCAATTATTGTGGATTACCAATGATGCAAAACATGCATGAACCAATTCAAGTTTATAGTTCCTTCTGGCGAAATTGGGATTGTATTGCCCTATACGGCCAAAATGTTGTATAAGACTTCCAATTTCAATTTCATCCAAAGAAATTATAAAATTGATTTTGGAGTATTCGAGTGATTAGAAGAAATGCCACTATCACATTCCAATGACAAGTCAATAGAAATACAACAAATTTCAATCTGAATGTATATAAACACAAATAGATGCCTAATACAGTCAATCTAAGGGATCAGATAGAGAGGATCTCAGCAAAATAAATCCTATACAAGAAGGCTAGAAATGAAAAATAAAACAAAGGAATGTGATCTTAATACTTAGGCTCTTCTTGTCCACTTGGCGCTCGTAATGGGATGACACCATCTTCATCTTCCATCAAGAACATTGGGAGGAAAACACACATATCTATCCTCAAAATGGCATTTAATCCAATCACCGGAATTATGCAATGAATATAATGATTAAGAGCTGTAACAAGTTCGAGGGATAGAAAAGTCTTACCAACCAAACTTAAGAGAAAATCAAGCTTCTCTGTATTTTTTGCAGTGTTAGGTATACTAACCTTCCATAGACAAACGCATGAGACAAGTGAGGGAAAACTCCTAAAAATCAAAAGATAGGGCTTGATACCTAAAGCCAAGGTTCTCACCTCGAATTCTGGGAAGAGCCGATTCCATTGCACAACTATCGTTGCATTGGGACTCAATCCATAGTTCGAAGTGAGCGGAATTGAAAAGTGGATTACCCCATGTTTTTCCTCACGGAGATTCCATTTTCAAATCCTTCTATTGTGTTCCTAAAGAGGGCGCCTGGGGTTTTAGGCGCAATTGTGTGTATTCATTGTGTCGTGCTAAAGCAATAGACATGCATTTTATTTAACAATCACCGTTTCAATATAAACATCCACACAATCATACATCCAAAACTCCTGCCTGCATAAAACAAAGTTAACAAGCACTTCACCCCTAATTTCTCCCATCTACAAAAACATCTAACACATTCGTTAGCATATACACCTCACTTTCGAGAGCATCTGCATAAAATTAGGTTAGAAGAATCAATCAACTTTTTAATCGGCTCAAGTCCACTAAATGGTTAAGAACCAGTCCCCAGCAGAGTCGCCAGTCTGTCGCGACCCTCTTGAGGTTGTCGGGCTCTCGAGGGCTAATGGGCCGTCCTGTCTGGTCGGACGCGGGCCTCTCCCAAGGCCCATTACCCAAATCGCAACGGAGGTATGCGTGATCGACTTTCAGTGTGGTCTAGTGACATGTGCTAAGTGTGTATGCCATGGAGTCGCCACCAATCATTTTTTTTAGAGTGTGATTGGACCACCCAATCGAATAGTTGGGAGTTTCTATTCAATTCTGCGAGAACCAGAGAAATGGTTTCGGGGACTTAGTTACACCAACTGTCAGAGTTGACGCCCTTTCGGTACCTAAGTTGACTGAATTTTCTAGCCTGAGATTCATGCGGATGAGTAAGGTATGAACCCTAAATCTAAAAATTCATGCAGATAGGAGTGATTATCCTAGCAATCACAATCAGTAATAAAATGCGCAACTCAAGGAATCTAGATATGCAAATAAATCACATGACATTCCTAGTAAGGCCCTATTTATCAATCACAGCTCAAGAATGATTTAGCTGTCCTAGTCATTCTACACACGATCTAACCTAAGAAAAGCATTAGGAAGTATCGAAGGAGTTAGAGAGTACTCACATGGGGTTCGCCGTGCCCTGATTTGGTCTTGGACGAGCTATCGAGCTCATGCCGACCCGATTATATTTAGGGATCCACTCGGCGTTTTACATCATGAAATCATGTGAAACAAAAACGAAAATATTCAGCAAGGGGAATTTATTATAGATGGTGGTCGATCTAATTGGACGTCAAGACTAAAAAATATGTAGAAATTTACAAATTAAAATACTCGAATGACATTTTTTTGCCAAATTCAACTCTATTCGTCGTGAAGAAATACATGCAATTGAACTTGAATTTTGACTATTTATGAGTTCAAAATGAAAAGGAAATTAAAATAAAAATATTGACTATTTTTCTATATTTTTACGACATCGAACGCTATTTTTCTTCATTTTTCATGTATTTTTCTATTTTTGGAAAATATTAAAAAATATGACAAATTATTTTTTTTTATCAAAAATGGTTCCTTTAGCTTGGTCAAGGCTACCAAAGATGATTTTTTAATTTTTTTAACTTTTTATAGATTTTTTATGAATTTTTAAAAAATAAACTATGAAAGACTGATCAAAAATCAGGTGTCAACAATCCTCAACCTGAGGAATATGATGCCTGATTTGTTTGATTTTCTCATTTTTTCTGGGGCAACTTAGATTTTCTCTTTCCTGATAATTTTCTCACATCCTTTCATGGTCATTTTCTTGAGCAAAATGCATGAGATTTTCATGAAACATGACACAATGCTTGGAATTTCCATATCCATGTGCTTTGAGAATGATTACCCGTTGCATGATTTATGCATGACTATTCTTCATTATTGATTTACCAACTCTGAATATGGAGCATAAGCTGTGTGTGATGCATCGAATGAACAGAATGGGGCATGACAAGATGATGAAAGGCAAGCAATTTCCACACATGTCCCATATTTTAGCCCCCAGTGAGCTGAGCGTAGTGAGATTCCGTATTCCTCAAGGCGATGGGTTTTCTCGCAAAAGGTACGATTACCGAAATGACAGAGGCATTCAGTTCTCTATCCCAAACATTACAGGTGATCATTGTTAACCCTTTTGAGCGGCGATTTTATTTCTCAACCCTGTCAAGAACCACCCCCACATTGGGGCAGAATAGGGCGATTCCAGAAACAGAATGAGGTAAATTGTTAGAAATTCTTTTGCTCAGACTAACGTCAATCTTCGGGTGTTTCTTTGTATTTATGCTTGAACTTTAATTCAAATGCCTTAAGATGACGAAGAGCATTCATTTCTATATCATACACACTATATCCTTTGCATAGCCCACTTGAGCCTGCAAATTCATTTCTTAAACCCCGGTTGGTGATCATTTTCTCATTCCAATGGCGATGATGACATTTTTCCAAGGAGCAGAGCCGAAGAGGAATCGGGTCAACAGAGAACTTTTGAATAAACTCATCTTTTGGTGATGCTTATTCTTGTTCAAGATCATGGGATTGTAAAAAAAAAAACAACCTGAAAAGGGCACACTCCCCAAAAAACAGAAGGAAAAAAAAGAAGAAGAGGAGAGATATCAAAAAGCTCTCTTCGAAAAAAACAAGCATTCCCTCGAAAAAATCGAAAGAAAAAAAAAAACAACACAAGCTTTTTCTCAGAAAAAGAAGGAAAATGGGAGTCGGGAGTAAGAAAAGCAAGGGCTCAACTCAAAGAAAATTTGGGGCATGGAAAAGCAAAGTGTCTATCAAAAGCAAGGCCAATGCCCATTCGAATCATTGTACAGTACTTCTAAATTTTCAATGTCATTTTGTAAATTCCATGTGTTTGCATTTTCTTGTAATGGAGTCCAATTATACAGAACACTCTCCAGTCAATCTGCAAAGTGCAATTCCTAGCAGAAGGCTGCTACATATATTCTGAGCCAACGATGGTATTCTTTGAAGACATTTTTAGAATAATGATCACCAATATCAAACCATTCTCATACATATATTCTGAGCCAAAACGAGCCTTTTCGTTCCTCAGTCCCTTATCCTAACCTGCGTTACAACCCTTTAAAGTCTCTTCTGATTAGGGCACTTGAGTTAACATAGGGTTAAACGATTTTAAGCATCACTCGAAGAAGTTCGAGCAAGATTATTTCTCTCTCATTTTTGCAGGGTTCTTGACTTGTAAACCAGAAGCTGATGATAAAGAATTACATTTCATAAGCCTTGACTCGACTAGAGTCTCATTTGAAAACCTTTGACCTAGCCCACATTACGGTCCAGATTAAGACCTCCAGATCGGCTCGATCGTACCAATTGCGAGATTACTCGGACCATTGTCGAATGCGATGATGGTAAGATTGAGTGATTTCTCTTGAATCCTGCAGTCAAGGTATACAGCTTTTCTCGAGAGTGAGAGAAAGCCCTTTCGAACTTAAGTCCCCATTCAGGTTACATCCGAGGTACTCACAATATGATAACCTCCCTGAGCAGAATTGGTAATGCAAATTTGACGGAATAGTTATGCATGAACTATGTTATAAAACATTGTTTCATTTGTAGTATAATTTTGCATCAAATCGTTGAACGTGTTTCAGCATGTATGCTTGCTGCCTCTGACATGGTTTGGCAGGTAGCACAATCAAGAATGTTCGAATTACCTCTTGAGATCTCTAAATTCATTCGAAGGTCATTAAATCAGTGAGCCTTGCTAGCAAATGCCGATCAGAATTGTCAGAAAGAGAATGGACAGGTATGATGCAGTCAGCCTACCCATCGCTTACTCATTGTTCAGAAAATTTAGGTAAGTTTTCCGAACCTTTTTAAATCGACCTTGGTCGTAATCCCTCTTGTGGTCGCATTGACAATTTTTCAGGCGTCACACCATTTTGTATTCATACTGATCCAATTCAGATGATACATCTCTTGCCTTGATACGGAGAGACCTACTAATACGAAGAAGGTCGCAAGAGACAACCTACGAACTTGGTTGAAGTCCACGAAGGTGATTTCCCAATAACAAACTTGCCTATCCCTAGTTGAAGTCCACGAGGGTGATTTCCTAGTTTACTATCTCATGTTGAGATCCACGAAGGTGATCTCCTGAGAGCCAATTTCATGGTCGAAGTCCACGAGGCTGACTTCCCAAGAGACAATTTACCGACTCATAGTCGAAGTCCACAAGGGCGACTTCCTAAGAGACAACCTACAGACTCATGGTTGAAGTCCACGAGGGCGACTTCCCAAGAGACAGATTACCGACTCATAGTCGAAGTCTACGAAGGTGACTTCCTAAGAGACAACTTACCGACTCTTGGTCGAAGTCCACGAGGGAGACTTTCCAAGAGACAGATTACCGACTCACGGTTGATAGTGCATGAGGGTCACTTCCCGAGAGACAAATGGCCAGCTCGAACCATAACTCGAGCACATTTTTAAACTCTACACAGATCTTGCGCCGTTTCGCGTCAAAAGGAAACTTCTGGCAACAGATGGGCCAGTATCTTAGCATCCTGCCATCCATTGGAAGACTGGATGTTAAGGGAATCATTAGCTCATGAGGTATTTGGTAAAACATGTATTTTCATAAGCGATCCATATGCAAACTTCTTTGATGTGAGATAGGAGGAGTTTTGACACATGTTATCTATAGCATTGCATTTCATGCATCATTTCCTTTTGCAGCAGAAAATGGGATTTAAAACTCCCGCAAAAAAATTTCACCATCATCATTTGCATTTGCAAAATTTAGGTTTCAATTTTAGTCTTTGAGCGAAATCTCTGCGAGCCTCCACTCAAAGAGGGGCAGCTGTTGACACCCAAATTTTGACTACTATTTTTAGTCATTTAATTTTTCATAAAAATCAGGAATTGATTTTAGTTCCTACAAAAATAATTAAATCACTTTTTTTAGGTTCATTTTAGCATGCATTACATTTTTTGGAACTGGCGGCGGAAGCAATTAACTTTATTTAAATTTAAAATATTAGTTTGTGGGCGATTAATCTCGATATTATCATATCTCCAATGTTGAAGGATATGAGCAAATTGATATGATAATATCAAAGATTACCGGGAATATCAGAATATGTGCTTTGAATTAAAATAGGAAAGAGATATGGGCAAGAAACCCTAACCTCGTGCCTATATATATATACATCGTGGGAAGATTTTGAGGAGGCCACACAATATTTACACACGGCAGAATTGAGAGAGAAGGGTTTTTCTTGCAAGTTCTGGAGGCCACTCAAATTCATATACGGCCACTATTGAGAAAAAAAATTCTGTTCGTCAGAGAAAGGGAGGTCGGCAAGAAATTTTCCGCTGATCATTCAAGTGAGAAAGGCTAGAGAGAGAAAAAAGTGGCAAAAGAGAAGCTCCTCCCTCCGAGCTCTCTCTCCTTTTGCAGCCGACCCCGAGCCGACGAGTTGCTATTGTCGCTGCCCCAAGACGCTTTCAGCCTATAGACAAGCAGTTCTTTCCTTTCCCGATGGCGATGTACCAATCCGAGCAACTCGAGCGTATCTCAAGCCGGTGATTCTGTCCACGAAGCTCCAAACCTCTCCTGCAATATCCATCATCAAGTCCACCGAGTTGGATAACGTGCGGAAATCCTTGTTGTAGTCCCCCAGCATAAATATTTTTATTTTTGAATTTTTCTGCAGAGATAGTCACTTGCCTTGAGAGCAAATATAATGGGGTTGCAGCTTTGAAGAAGAATCCGTCGAAACCGTGTGTTGTCCGAGCTAGTCTCGAACGTGCCCCTGCGATCGATCCAGGTTTGGCCATCAAGATTCGACAGTTCGAATTAAGAAAGTAAATTTTGCACGAGCAAGGGAAAGTGCGAAGCCCGCGATCCAGGTAAATTACTTAGCTTGGACATTCTGACTATTTGTTGATTGATTGGATTGCATTGTCTTGGAAAATTTCGTTGCAAGTTCAGGAGCATTCAATCAAACCAGGTTGCACAACAAATTTTGAATACTTGGCATATCTCGAACTATTCTGAGTAGCACATGATTAAGATATTTGGGGAATTTTGTTTAGGTTGATATTGTGCAACAAAATGCTTAATTTGGCCTTGCGGAATATTTTACATATCTTTTGGATCATGACTATCTTCAGAATATTTGACATTCATCACCAAGTTTCAATTGGGAGCACGTCTTATGTCGTTAACTCATGCAGAATTTTGCGGGGATTTAAGGAGCGAATCTTCGAATTTCATGGTAGCTATTTTCGCATGTTTCTAATGCCGTTATCAAAGCAAAGTGCTGATTTTTTTCGAAAATTCAAATAATGACTTTTTTTTTTATCTAAACCGTCAAGATCAAATTTTTGTCAAGAAAATTGCGAATTTAGTCAATCTGATCTATCACCGTCTAGGTCTGATTTGATATCTCTGAAAAGGCCATTTTTAATTCAAGAAGTGGAAATTTTTTGGAAAATTCGGAAAAGGATGATGTTTGTGATTTTGCTATGAGTATCGATTGACAGGTTGCTATCTTGATTGATTTTTGCTATATCTTGAAAATTTCCTGAAGATTTAGAAAGATGTGGTTTCCTAGAAATCCCATCTAATCGAATTTTTAGGAAGATAAGGTTTTCTAGAAACCTTATCTCATAAAATTTTAAGCAAGTAAATCGAGGTAATGAAATCCTCATGATATCCCATATTTTCGAAAATTTGAATGGAAGAAACAAAATTACATTCATACATATCTTGTCACGTCTCACTCAAATTAGGATAGCATATCTTTAACATATCTCGTGCATATCTCATATTTTAGAACATATCCATGGCATATTTTGGTGTATCATTGCATCGCATTCCATATTTTCAAAATACCCTTGCATATCTTTAAACTACATCTTGTGTCATGCATTTTTCTCATTGTCGAAAATAAAAAAAAAATAAGACAAAAAATATGCTCATGCATTGTCATGTTCGTGCATTATATCTTCGAAAATTGCATACCCATGCCTCATCATATTTTTCGAGAATCATGCATTACATACCATATCTTGCTACGTCGCATGTTCATTGGCATATAATGTCAGTTTGAATTCTTTGTGTTGCATGCTATTACATAGTACGTAAATATCATGTCATTTGCATGTTTTAAATTTGATTAATTAATTTTTGTATGTAGGGCAACTCAACCTTAAATTGCATGTTTTGCGTGTTTAGATAGTTTCATGTCATTCATGCATGTCATCTCGTCATTTAGATAGTTGCATGTCATTGCATTTATATCATTCATGCATTGCATAAAAAAAAGAAAATCCCAAAAAAGGAAACACCTCATTTGAGCTTCAAAATTGATTCAATTTGAGTCGTTAATTTAGGACATCTCACATGGAAGTAAGGTACCGAAAGGGCATTAGTTTTAATTAACTAGTGTAATCAAGTCCCCGAATCCACAATCTCTGGTTCGCAGAAGTAAAATGGTTCTCCCGTTGTTTTACTTAGGTTTCTAATCAACCTACCAAAAATGATTAGTGGCGACTCCAAATCTAAATCATTTTCAATTAATTTAAGTTGCGATTTGGTAGGGCTTGGGAGAGTCCGTATTAGGTTTGTTAACCTGATAATCCATTAGCCTAGAAATAGAATTAATTTTTTTTAGGTCGCGACACATTCGACCCCCCACGAACTCTACATCAACATTCAGCAATAACATGGCGAAGGCGACGTTGGAAACTGCCCGGAGGGACACCCACAGGTCCAGCGCCGGCGAAGCATTTACATAATTTTTTTTTTTGCATTCAAACTCGGTTTCAATCATTCAAGGAGCATCTAAAGGAGGTCTAGGGACTTACCTGAGCTCGTTTCAAGCTTGCCGTCCGCCGTGCTCGCCGGTGTGAGCTCTCGGTTCGGTCCGAGCATGGTAGAGCTCCGGCCATCGTTTCCGGCGCCGTTTCGATGCAAAATAAAGACACACGCAGACTTAGAGTCGGTTCTAGAGAGGCGTCGAGGCTAGATTCGCACAAAATGAGGCCGGGGAAGGCACGACCGAGAGTTATAAATTCAAACTCTCATTGAAGCATTTCGTCGAACAGTTAATATGCGTATGAAAAATGAAGGTCCGGGGAATATACCGACCTGGTTCGGGCTCTTCGACGGCGACTAGGTCTTCGGTGGTAGTTGGTCCGAGTCGCTGAACCTCTGGGAATGCTCCTTTGCGCTCCCGTTCTTGCTCGAACTCCCCCCACTCCCTCGGTCGAGCTGTCATGGTGGGTCTGCAACTTAGTTGCAGACCCGGTCGAACCGGGTCGGGTCGAATCTGACCCGACCGGCCCGGTTCGACTCTCCTCGCCCAATTGAGCCCCAAATCGACCTTTTTCATGAAATTGATGGCAAAATCGGACTCCTTGACATGTTTTCTATCAAATAGGGGTATTTTCGTGAATCAATTGATTGAAATTTAGTGAAAACCCCAAATTGTCCCTAGGATCGGAAAATGATTTTTGCCCAATCGAAGGTCGAAACAACCGAATTAGTCAAAATTAAGGCCACCAATGGGTTCCTCATGATGAAAACTATAGGGTAGAGGTGTTTGATTTTAATGGGCATGCCCGTGTGAAATTTAATTTCAAGATTTGCAAAATCGGGGACTAAATTGAAAGAAAATTATGTAATTAAGCCCATTTGGTTAAAATTGATCAAATTGGAGGGCAAATTAACCCAATTGCACTTCAAGACTTTAGAATCCAATGTCATAGCTTATAAAAAGTGAGAATTGAAAATTAAAAGACTCAAAAAGAATTTTGAGGGAAGGCGAACTCTCTCTCTCTCTCTCTCTCTCTCTCTCTCTCTCTCTCTATTGATTCTGTTCACCCTCCTCCAATCGAATCCTCCTCTTCTTCCTCTTTCTTGCTTTCTTTTTATATTTTTTCCTTTGAAAAAACGGTTCGTGCAGGGCGAAAGAGGGCTGGTGACCTACGCACGTGCAGACACGTGCGAAATGGTCACCGACGATCGGTGATCGACGGGAATCAGATGGCCAGTTTTGTTAGGACCTCCGATGATCGCATTTGGCGTGAGTTTGGATGAATTTCATCTGAGTATTGTCGTTGTTGACTTTTACAGGTACCGCGACCTTGACCGGTCGATTACTCCTCGTTCTGGCGACCATTGGTCGTGATATTGGTTTCGATTGACAGGGAATGACTTGAGGAACAAAATGCCCACTGATGCATCTTCAATTGTAGTTGATTGGTTGATCAATTGCTTCGTTAAAATTCAACCCCGTACTGTTCATCTGCGCGAGAATCTGAGGAAGAAGATGGCATTATAGCGAACCGGTTCGACCGCCGGTCAGACCGGTCTGAACCGGTTCCGAATTGTAATTTTTCAAATTAAACCCAAATTAATGGGAAATTTTTGCAATTGGTCCTCATAATCGAATTTAGGGCATGAATTTTATCTAAAAATATGGTTTTGCCCAAAAGTTCATATCAATTTCAACAAAAACCCCAAATTTTCATTTAATTGGAATTAGGCAAATCATGAAATTGAAGGCTCAAATGATCAAATTGGACCAAATTACCTATACCAATCGATTCAAAATGGTGAAAAGCATTGGGTAGTGATTTCAATTTGTAATGGTAGTCCTTGAATTGAAAGTATTTTCAATTATGCCCAATTTCAAGGACTAAAATGCAATTTAGTATACAATTTTGCCTAATTCATGAAATTAAACAATTTGTACGGACAATTGGGTTAAATTGCAATAAGATACAATTAGATTGAATTTCAAGATCCTAAAAAATGCCAAAATTGCAAATTAAAAGACTCAATTGACATTTTTTAACCAAATTCAATCATACGTGTAACAAAAGAACACGTAAAATCGAATTTGATTTTGGACTTTTTGTGAGGTAAAAAAGACAAGGAATTTAAAATAAAAATATTGACTATTTTTTCATATTTTTGTGACCTCAAATGCTATTTTTCTTGAATTTTCAAGTATTTTCCTAATTTCCAAAAAATACTAAAAAAATGCTAAAAATATAAAAAAATATTTTTTTTTGTCAAAAATGGTTCCTTAGGCTTGGCCAAGGCCACCAAAGTTGAATTTATAATTTTTTTGACATTTTATGATTTTTTTAATGAATTTTCTAAAGATAAGCTAAAAAAGGCTGATCCAAAATTAAGTGTTAACACCCTCTATAATTGGTCGACTAGTGGGCTTCACATTTCGATACGCCTTTACATCTCGTGGACCGAACACCATATAATAACCCGAGTCTGTGAGCTGGGACACATACAACAAATTCTTCTTCATTCTTGGCACATGATACACATTTTTCAATTCAACCTGCTCTGAATTGAATCGGGGAGTTATCACCATCTTGCCAATTTGAGAAATTGGCAACTTCGTGTTGTCTACAGTAATGACAACACGTCCACCAGCATAATCAAGCAAGTTCGACAGCTTGCCTTGATATCCAGTCATGTGATTCGAATATCCTGAATCAATAATCCAAACAGCATCATAATTAATCGACTTATCACTCACATTGACTAAAGTCATCGAATCGTTCATCTCGGCAATAGACGAGGCAGCGAACTCGTCTTGCACCTCCGTTGCAACAGACGCATGGAAATCCCATTCCTCATTGCAATCGATCTTCTTCGATGATGCTGCAACATTTCCTTCAACTCTCTTGGCTCGACAATCTCTAGCAAAATGACCTTCCTTACCGCAGATGTAACATCGTCTACTACGCCTTTTGTTGTCATTGCCATTGCGATTCCGCCAAGCTCCCCTCAGTCAACGACTTGTCTCTCCTGGACGCCTTTGCCATTCTCCACGAGCTGATGCTGTTGCTTTTCGACATGACTTTTCTCCGGCTTGCTATCTCTATTGTCGGCACCGAATCTCCCTTGGCTCCTAAACCCTTTTCTATCATTGAAGAGAGCACTCTCGTCTCCCTTGATCGTGACATTATACATTTGATTATCTAAAGTCTCTTGGTTAGCCAAGATATTCTCCAGATCGATCAACGTCGGTTGAGTTGCCCATCCACGAGTAGCCGTAACAATACCATTATACTCCGACTTTAACCTGTGAATAATAATCCTTCTCATTCTTGTTTCTGATATGGCATTATTTGGATCCATCTTTGAAATTTCGTCACAAATAGACTTTACTTTGGAGAAATACTGACTCACCGCCATATTTTGCTGTGACATCGACAGCAACTCGTTCTCCAACCTTTGCAACTTGGCATCATTCGATCTCGCGAATAACGCTGCCAAGTTATCCCACGCCTCCTTGGGAGTCTGAGCACTCTTTATGTGCTGCAGTAAGTCATCTTCAATAGTTACAACAAGAGCATAAAAAGCCTTACCCGTTTTGATCTTCCATCTCCTCTGTTCACCATCGTCTATGGGTGCTGTGGTTTTGCTGCCGCCAACAATATCCCACAATTCTTGACCCAACAAGTACTCCAATTATTATAATTGGAATTGTTGAGCTTCTCAATGCCATTCGTTGAATTTGAAATCTCTATCATCTGACAGGAAATAATGCCCGACACTACTCCAAGAAACATTGATCCCTGACCAATCGATCACATTCCCTGACTGTACACTGGCAAAACTTCAACATACTCCAGTCCTCGACCGCTTGCTCACGAACAATGGTCCCTGACCACCGTCTTCACGAACCACGCTTTGGAAGACTTGACTCGCGGTCCCTGACAACTTGGGCTCTGATACCAAATGTTGAATCTCAGAAACACAAAGCTCAGATACCAAATGTTGAATCTCGGAGGTATGCGTAGCGCTTTGCTAACAAGATGATCTACAACTATTGAAGGTGAAAGGCTCACTCAATAATACTCACAAGAAAAGCTCTCAAGAGAGGAGATAGATAAACTATTGTATTCACCTTATTCACCTTACTGAAACAACTACATGACTCGCCTTTATATAGGCATCAAACACGACTCTTGACATAACCTAAATACGTGAAAGGACACGTCTAGATACATACCTATAATTATACATTGAAATACTAAAAGACTCTCGAGACACATAACTAATGATGACTCTTGAAAAACAACAAAGCAATAAAGGCACTTTAACACGCATGCCGAAAAGACATCCATCGGGAACCGAATAGTCTTTCGACAACAATCAAAATACAAAGAGCCACACTATTGAAGATTCTAGAGTAGGTAGTGATATCTTCAATATTACACAGAGCCGATTTGGGAATTGTAGCTGAGCACGGCATACACGGTCTGAGTAATGGTGAGCGCGAAGAGGAAGATGGCGGCGGTGAGGGACAATATCGACCAAGGACT
Organism: Rhodomyrtus psidioides; assembly: GCA_021437785.1. NCBI lineage: Eukaryota > Viridiplantae > Streptophyta > Magnoliopsida > Myrtales > Myrtaceae > Rhodomyrtus > Rhodomyrtus psidioides. The sequence continues at coordinate 422,381 of JAILYB010000226.1, read as the reverse complement.
GCTGAAGTAGGTGCTATAGAATTTAATCCACCAGCGTTTGAGAGTAGCCCTCCCCTTGTTGCAGGGCTTCTGGCCGTACTCATAGATTTTCTTTTGCACGTCGTTGAGTCTCCTGTTGGATGGGAGCGGCACTTCCGCGCAGAGCGAGTTGAATAGCTTGGCGACCTCCGTGTTGCTCCCGGGGGCATTCTTGATGATGCCTTGGGCGAGAAGCAGCTTGACGTCCCGCTTGTTGTTGATGATTTTGTCCATGAAGGTGACGTAGGACGTGATCTCGTTCCCGACCCCGACATGTAAGCGCTCGAAAGTCATGAGGTTGAGGAAAATGGAATGGGTGGCGTCGTCCACCTTGATACAGGGGAGCCTCAGGCCCCCTTCGGAGAAGGAGATGTCATCGAGGTAGCCGTTCTCGATCTTCTCGAACCGGATCCAGGCCTCGAGCTCAGTGGCCGACTGGATTATCTCCTCGACAGCAAGAGGCTTCTCGTCTTCCTGCTCGTCCGGGACCTTCCTGGGCTCCCTCAGCAGGCCTTTCCTGTAGACGTCCAGGACATGCAGGCATCTGTCCATCCCTCTGACGTCCTTGTTGAGGGAGTAGAACTTGAGGATGAGCTCGCTGATGTAATCGTATTGGTCACGCTGCGCTTGACGGAGTAAAAGTCAGTGCATTGAATGCGAGATGGTTGTCGAGTCCATACTACCAGCATAAAAGGTTGAAAAAAGAAAAGAAAAAAAAGAGGTACTTCAAAGGAGTGTTTTTTCAAAAATAATATTAAAAAAATAAATATTTACAAATTTAATATAAAAAATATTTATTATTTTTGGTTTCCCCAACAATTGAATTACATATGAGACCTGGGGGAGACGTAAGGGTCCGCGGGAGGAGTGGGGTTGCAGGCCCCCACGTGGAGGGCCTGCACCCCTACCCCACGGCAATTCAATTGCCAAGGGAGGAGACCTCCCCGCCCATACCCCACTCTAGCTGCCTTTTAAAAATAAAATTAAAAAGTATTTATAATATTAGATTAAAAATAAATTATTTAAAATTTTGGGTGTTGCACTTTTAATTTGTTTGCTTTGCTCAACAGTCCAATTGTCGAGCAAAGCATTTAATTTTTTTTATTTATGTAAATTTTTATTTGACGCCACCTCGTCATTTCATGATCTGTCGTAAATATTTTTTTTTTATGTAAATATGATTGTTTCGTGGCCCGTGAGCGAACGCCGTCGCTTCGTTTGTTCGCTCGCTTTTCTCGGAGTTGAGGCACGCAAATATTTTTTTTACCTAAACATGATCGCTTCGCGGTCCCATGAGCGAACGCCGACGCCTCACTCATTCCCTCGCTTTTCTTGGAGTTGGGGCGTGTAAAGATTTTTTTTACATAAATTTGATCGCTCCTTGGCCCTGCGAGCGAACGCTGTCGCCTCGCTCATTTTTCTCGGAGTCGAGATGCGCAAATATTTCTTTATGTAAATATGATTGCTTCGCGGTTCAGCGAGCAAACGTCATCGTCTCGCTCGTTGGTTCGCTTTTTTCAGAGTCAAGACGCGTAAATATTTTTTTACGTAAATATGATCTATCCGTGTTCCCAAGAGCAAACGTCATCGCCTCCCTCGTTTGCTCGCTTTGCAGCTCCATGAGCAAACACCATTGCCTTTACGTAAATATGATTGCTCTGCGACCTCGCGAGCAAAGTCGTCACCTCGCTCGTTTTTCTTGGAGTCAATATCAACATCAACAATATCAACAGCACATTTATCCCAAACTAGCTAGGGTCGGCGGTCGAAGAACCACAAAGATTCATAAACATAAAAGCAAATCCAATCGAGGGACTCGTTTTTCTTAAAGTCGAGCAGTGTAAATATTTTTTTTACGACAGGATCGCAAAGAGACGAGGCGCCGACGAAAAAATATTTACACAAATAAAAAAATTAAAATGATTTGTGGGACTGCCGAGCAAAACAAACAAATTAAAAGTGCATGATTCAAAATTTTAAATAATTTATTTTTTTAATCTAATATTGTAATTTTTTAAATATTATTTTCGAAAAAAAAACTCTCCAAAGGACGGATAGATTTATAAATGACTAACTATTTAAGCGATGCAAGCAATAAATTTTTTAAAAAAATTACTTTTTAAAATTATTCTTTTTTCGCAAAAAAAGACGAGAGCCTAAGAAACTGACCTCCTCGCCATTGTTCTCCTTGGCGACCAGCCAATACAGCACCCCTAATGGCAGCTGATTCTCCAGCAGCAGCATGTCCCGCTGTATGGCCGTAATGTATTTCCGACGGTAGATGTTGAATTTGGGGTTATTGGGCGCATAGTAGCGCATGTCCTCTACCTTAGCCCTCATGATCTCGAGCATGAAGCAGCCGTCCCTGATCATCATTTCCAGGAACCCGTTCTCCTCGTCCTTCTTCCCTTTCTTGCCCAGTTTCTTCCATTTCTCGTCCAGCGTTTGGTAGCTCTTCTCGAGGTCCAGTGGCACCTCGCCCAGGGACTTCACGAGGGACACTGTGGTCTCCTGGGACCGATTGAGGAAGTGTTGGAGCGCGTGCTCCTTGTGTTTCTCCATTGGTTCGAGGGTGCTCTTGCCGTGGTGGTAGGGGCCGAAAGAGACAATCTGCGGATCGTAGAACTTGCGGTTACAGGTGCCAGTTTTGTAGATGGACGGACTATCCCAGTTCTGTTTGCAGCACGGCAAGCTCTTGTTGGGCACAGGAAACATGGTTGGGCAAGTTTCAGAGGTTTCACAAGTTTCTGTTCTGGGTGAGAGAAGAGGAGAATCTATGGGGAGAGAGAGACAGAGAAAGAGGGAGGGAGGGAGGGAAGAGACTACGAAGTTTGGGGTAGTCCAAGCCCAGTGCTGCCTATCGATGTATTAATAGAGGTGTCAAAATAGGTTCTTGGTCCACTTTGTAATTCATATAAATTGAGTCGCGATTAAGTATGATTTAATTAAATTTTGTGAATGGATTGATACGAATTTGAGCTGTAAAATCGAAGTTAATATGAATGTCAAATGGGTTGACCCATATCCAACCAACTTAAGCACGGATCTTTAGGGACAACCGTTTTGTCTATCTATTTTTCTATTCTCAAGATTTAGAATAAAAATCCGTTTGATAATGCAATTCAATTTTTTATTTATGCGACAAATTTTTAACTTAGAAATAGGTTTAGAATAGAAATGAGAAATATAATTTTTTTTAATTTTCTATTTTTGGAATAGAAATAGAATAAAAAATCTTCTCGTTGTTGGTCTTCGACTGCCATCAGCCAATCGTTGGTCGTTGGTCCCAGCTAACATCAGCGGGTCATCGGTCTCCATCACCGTTTGCTGTTGCTGGTTGTTGTTCATTAATCATCAGCCGACGGAGGAAAAAGGAAATCTAGTACCATAAATTAAATTAGATATAAAAGTGTTTTGGCAATGTGTCTGGTCAGGTATGTGCTGTTAGATTTGTATTACATGAAAATATGTCAGAAAATTATTAAATAGACCGGACCATTTTCGATTCAATCCGACCGTCGCAATAATCGTAACCCCCCTATCGTCGCAACCCTAATCTCAATTGTAATCATAGAAGTTTTATGTTTTTATTAAATGAATTTTTGTTTCAGGAATAAAAATTTTGTTTCGTTATTAAATGCGCTTCTCTACATAGAAACTCATCTAGAAAATAAAAATAGAATGTTAAAAATTATTTATAGAATGATTACCAGAGTAAACCAATATTACCATCTCCTTCTCAGCAACAATGGAAGTGGGGCAGTCGATTGTAGAACGTGACAAGACAAGCCACATGGCTTTCTCGCAAGAATCAGAGTCAAAATCTGATTATGGGTGAAGATCCGATTTGAAAAGGGATCGTCTAACATTTCCTTAGAAGATTAGGCCATAACCTTGCAATCCGGGCCGCCCGCGTTATGAATGGATGGCCCAGATTATTACTAGCAAAAATATATAAAAAAAATTTAAAAAATTACCCAATAAAAATAGAAGATATGGGCCGTCCGTTCAAAAATGGACGGCCCGGATTGTAAGATTAGGTGTCTAATATTCTGAGGAAATGTTAGGCGATTCGGATCCGATTTGTAGAGGAAAAGGGTAGTTTGAGGCTGCGAGACAAATGGAAGAAGGAAATCTGAGAAAGGATCCCAGGTCGACGGGAATATCTGTTTGATTAAGGCTTCATTCTTTGATTTTTTTTTAATTAAAAGTTCATGAATATTTGCAATTAATCCTGAAGTGTTGAACCCACGCCTGAATCGGGAGATCAAAATTGACCAAATGATTCATCCACCGTACGTCTTGACTTTAAGGGGGAATACGAGGACAATTTGGCGTCAATTTTTCTTGTCTTTATCTTCCACTAAAGATCTAGGTGTATTACTGATCCTGTTATTGCTTTTGTTTCAATTTTAATATTTGCAGGACATCCATAGCTAACTCATCAAACATGGACGTTGTCATGCACTATCGAGAGACATCAATGCATTGTGGAGTCCAGGAAGTCAAGAATCCGAGACAAACGGAAAAGGACAATTTACAGTACATCAACATCAACAACACCTTTTTCCCAAATTAGGGATCGACAGTCGATGAACCCCAAAAAGAAAAAAAAAAGAAAAAGCAAAGATTGATTGAGGAAAAAAGAGTAAAATATAAATAAAAATAGGGAAAAGTGACTAAGGACTAAAAAGGTCAGCCTGGAAGATAGGAAATCTACCACTCTCTAATATTAATAGCTTTCCTCCACTCCGTCTTAAAATAAATACGCCAATCTATTTCCTACATCATTAAATCTTGTTTTACTACTTTCTCCCAAGTTAGTTTTGATCGACCTCTTCCTTTCTTTATGTCATGCTCCTGATAACAAACTTCTGTTCTTATTGGACCATCTAGGAGTTTTTGAAGAATATGCCCAAATCATCTCAGTCTATGTTCTCTCATCTTTTATGTCCCTGGTTCTACTCCAACTTTCTGTTGATTATCTTCATTTCTTATCTTATCCATCCTTGTATGCCCACACATCCACCTTAACATCGTCATCTCCGCAACTCCCATCTTATGCACATGTTGCTTATGTGCTGGCCAACATTCAGCTCCTATAGCATTGCGGGTCTTACTGCTGTTCTGTAAAATTTTACTTTTAGCTTAAAAGGGATTTTACGATCACACAAAAAACTTGATGCACTGCGCCATTTCATCCAACCTGCTCTGATTCTATGGCTTACATCCTCATCGATCTCTCTCCCTTTTGCAATATAGCTTAAAAGGACAATTCACAGTAGTTTGAAAAATTTGATATATTTGATTTGTCTTCTTCCTTTATTGTCTAGATTCGTTAGAACGAGGTAACATCCAACTAAGGCCGGTTGATTGAGAGGACACGGCATATGAGACCAAAAGGGAGACATGCAATGGCGCTTATCTTGAGAAATTCATTGTTTACACGAGGGAATCCATTCGCGGGTTTTTTTCCAATTTAATACAAAAAATATATATTTACAAAATTAGATTAGAAAAAAAAAATTATCGATTTAGGTCTCGCGCGCTGGGATAAGCAACGCGCGAGACCCGCGCGCTGGTCAAACCAGCGCGCAAAGCTTGCACGTCGATTTTACCAGGGCGCAACCAGTGCGCCAACCAGCGCGCAAGTGCTGGCATAAGCAAGCAAAAGGTCGCTTTTTTTTTAAACAAATTTTTTATTGTAACAAAAAAATTATATTTATTATTAATTTTCGGCGATTTTTATTTGCTAGGAATTTTACGACGAAGTGTCATTGGAAATGTACGCTATATATTTTGTGATGAAATTTCAATAAATTGGATGTTTTGTTGCAAATTAGCAAGGAATTTTTTTCGGCTAATTTTCCGTACCTAAAATCCTTTTTTATGCTTTTCAATTATTTTATATTTTTAGACAAAAAATTATTTTTTTTTGTTTTTGTCCCCAGTATGCGATGAATTTCTAAGCTATATTTTTGCAACAAACGTATCGCAAATTTCGTCGTACGACACGTTTATATTTTGTGACAAACTCAAATATAAACGTGTCGTAAAATACAAAGCGTACATTTTCAACGACAAACGTGTGAGTTTGTCGCAAAATACAAACGTGTCGCAGGACGAAATTTGCGACATGTTTGTCGCAAAATATATAGCTTAGCGTGTTTCACGGTGACGTCTAACGTGTCGTTGGAAATGTACGCTTTATGTCATGCGACAAACGTGTCGCATGAGTTTGTCGCAAAAGATAAACGTGTCGCAAGACGAAATTTGCGGTACGTTTGTCGCACGACACGTTTATATTTTGCGACGAACTCATGGGACACGTTTATTGCAAAATATAAAGCGTACATTTTCAACGACAAACGTGTGAGTTTGTCGTAAAATATAAACGTGTCGCAGGACGGAATTTGTGATATGTTCATTGCATACTGGGGACAAATACAAAAAAATAATTTTTTGTCTAAAAATAAAAAATAATTGAAAAGCATAAAAAAAGGATTTTAGGTATGGAAAATTAGCGAAAAAAAATTCCTCGCTAATTTGCAACAAGACATCCAATTTATTGCAAATTTTGTCGTAAAATATATAGCATACATTTTCAACGACACTTCGTCGTAAAATTCGTCTCTAATAAAAATCGTCAAAAATTAATAATAAATATAATTTTTTGTTACAATAGAAAATTTGTTTTAAAAAAAAAGCAAGCTTTTGCTTGCTTTATGCCAGCACTAACCAGCGCGCGGGTCTCGCGCGCTCCTCCTACCAGCACGCGAGACCTAAATCGGTAAATATTTTTTTCTAACCTAATTTTGTAAATATATATATATATTTTTGTATTAAATCGGAAAAAAACTCTCCATTCGCAAAAGAAAAACAGAACAAAGAAAGAGAGAACTTTTATCCCATCTCTCTCGGTGACCGCGTTCATAAAATACCAAAAGTGGAGGGAGTTCTGCACATAATGAAAGTGATGCAAGAACGTGGAAAGTTCATAGGAGAGAAGAAAAGCAAGGCACACTTCATTGCAATTAAAAGGAGGGGTCTTGATTTGTGGTTTGATATAGTTCCGTGTTTCTTAACTCCCACTTATATGCCCATTTTGTTTTCTGTCTTTATAAGGGACCATTTTGAAGCAGGTCCCGTTTGCCCCCCAAGTAGACATGACCGGTTCCGCCAAAAGGTGGAACCGGAACCGGCCCTTAAGAGGTCGGTTCCGGTTCCAAACTTCTAATTTTATTTTTAAAATAATAAAATAAAATTAATAAATTATAAATTATAATTAAATTGTACATTGTAATAAAATTTGGAAAAAAGAGAGAGAGAATGAATGGGCTTGAACTTAATTAATTATCATTAAATGCCTACATATCTTCTTGGGGATAGAAGAATCAAAGCCCATGTAGTTCTCTTACCTTTGGTAACCTCCAACTTACCTCATCGTCAATCGTCGCTACCCATTGTGGTGGTGGTAGTATCTCCATAGTCATCACTGAAGAATTCGTGTTCTCGATCCTGCTCTTGTTGGCGAAATTTAGCCTTTGTCCAATCATCGACACAAGCTTGACACTCCACACTTTTTGGACTTAATCTTGAACGGCGATGGTCCAAAATTAATCGTCCAGCACTAAATGCTTGTTCAACCGCCACTGTTGAAGAAATGGTCGCTAATATTTATTTCGCGATGAGGGAGAGAACTGAAAATTGAGTTGAATGATTCTTCCACCACTCAAGAATCTTGAAATCTGCGTTGTTTTCTGAATCGCTAAACTCAAAAGAAATTATTAAATAGTTTTCTAATTCGGAAATACTACATGTTGATGTCCCTTTATGTTTTTTTTTTTGCCTAGTCTTGAGAATTTTATACCCTCTACTAAGTGGTGAAATACCCGCATCGCTTTCTGAGACAATATGCTGGGCAGATTCATATCCAATGTCGCTTAAACCATATCTATTACAAAATTCATTATATAATGCTACTATAGCTTCTTTAACCTCTACTTGTATAATTGAAATATTTATTACTTCATCCAAATGTAAACAATCATAATAATAAGTAGTCAGATAATCTAATAAACCATCTAATTTAGTACGTGGATCGAAAATAATACCAACAAAATAGACAAGAGGAATGTTCAAATAATAATGCAACCATTTTTCTCGCATTACTAAAATACTCGAAGCTAAGTCAGTATCTTTTTCATATGCATTAAAAACATTAGCAATATTAACGCACTCTATTAAAAATAAATGCGTAGTAGGATAATAAATACCAGATAAAGTTTTAGTAGCATCATTAAAATTTTTCAAACAATCTAAATTTTTTTTACAAACGTCCAATGTTGCGGAAGTAAAGCAATATCGAGAACAATATTTGAAATAAATGAACATAATAAATCTTTGTAATCAAAAGTTTGTAGAAGCATCTCGTAGGTAGAATTCCAACGAGTCGGAACATCTTTTGAAAACCTTCTTGCCATTCTCCTATTTTCTTTACAAAATTTTCCCCACACTTTCATAAGTTGAGGGCGGCTTCATAAAAATCTAATTGCACTATTTATTGGGTGGAGAGAAGTTACAAGAATTCGTAAACCATCTTGAACACATAAATTCAAAACATGACAAGCACATCTAATATGAAAAATTTGTCCGCCAAAAGAGGGTTTACACATTTTTTCTAACTCGGGAATGGAAACAGTATTTGCGGCGGCATTATCAAAATCAATTGAAAAAACTTTATTAATCAAACCATATTCTTCTAAAACTTGCCTAATTATTCTACAAATATTATGTGCCGTATAACTTTCAGGAAAAACTTGAAATGCAAGAAGTCTTTTTTGAATAACCCAATCATCATCTATCCAATGACACGTAACACCCATATAAGAATTAATATTCCAAGAATCACTCCAAATATCACTACCTATATGTACACGTCCTTTGAATTCTTCAAAAAATATTTTCAATTTATTTTTTCGATCTTTATAAACTCGTTTAAGTTCGCGTTTAAGAGTAGTTTTCGGAACAGATGGTGCTTACGGAACCAGCGCAGTGTTTACCAAATATCTAAAATTAAAATTTTCACCAGTATTAAACGGAGCATGCTCAATGGAAACATATTCAGCTAATGTTTCTTTATAAAGTGCATTAATGAAACAGAATAAAGGATGATGGTTAGGATTGGCGAACCCGGAAATTTGTTGTTGGCTAGTGTTGATCCCCGCTTGCGTTGGATGTTTTTTCGTCAAATGCCGACGAAATGTTTCATAACCATCTCCTTTACCAAGTTTGTATTTTTGCGGACAATATTTACAGCTTATATCAAATTTACCTTCATTTTCATTCCATACTTTGTCAAAGTGTAGCCATAAGTCGGATTCTCGGCTCTTTTCAGTGCCGGCTCATTTGGTATCGACGATCCTTCGACACCAATGGCAGCGGCAGTAGGATGATAAAGACTTTCTTGCGTTGCGACGTGCTCGACGTCGGGATTGGGAACATCGTCGTCTTCTCAACATGCATATTCACGAGGATCATATTCATGAACAGGAAAAATCGGATTCTCCCATCTCCATCGGGCACTTTCCCTTTCTAGTATTTTTGCTTCCACTTGCCATTTTTTGAGAGAATTGATCGGAAAGTTGATTCAAAGAATTGAGACGGAATTCAGAAAGAATATCGGATCGAGAGAATTTGACTTGAGAGTTGAGACTTGAGAATATAGGAGAGAATTGAGAGAAATTGTGAGAAAAATAAAGAGGGATTGTGAGGTTTTTATAGAGTTTTTTTTTTAAATGAAAATTCGCAACAGGTCGAGGCCAATGGTCCTCGGCCCGTTGGGGAAGAGCCTAACGGCTCTTCCCGAGGGAGGGCCCACTGCCCCCCACGCCACGCCCTTTTTTTGGGCCTGTTCCCGTTCGGGCCCGTGGGCCCGGTCAACGGGCCGGTTCCGGGTCCACGGGCCCAAATGGCCATGTCTACCCCCAAGTGAGATGATGAGTATCTCAATTATACACGGTTCCACTTGGTGTCGCTTTGCAGTTCACAGTGTTTCTTCCCAGAACAAGTGTGGTTGTTCCAAAAAACTCATCGCAGCTCTCGACACCTTTGCAGTATATTGATCCACGGAGGTTCCCGCGCACTTTGGTCCAAAGTGCAAGTTTGCTGGTCAAGTTTTCGATTGAACCAATTCACTCTCATTTTTCATTAACTTTTAATTTTGAAAATTATTTAAAAATAATACCAAAAAAATCATAAAAGAAAAATTCAAAATTTGAACTTCATGTCAGAATTCATTAAAATTGTCAAACTGAATCATTTTCATGAAATACGTACCGAAATTGCATTAATTGAAAAATTAATATAACCAAGTCCCAGAACTTTTAATCTCTGGTTGGTAAACAAAATAGTTATCCTGCTATTTTATTTAGGTTTCTAATCAATTTACAAAAAATGACTAGTGACGATTTCAAGTTAAATCTTTGTTTCAAATTGACCATAAGTTGTGATAGAGAGCTTGAACTAGGTTAATTAATTAAATTAAGTAATATGCTAATCCATTAACCTAAAATTGGAGAATCCGAATTTTTTAGGTCGCGACACATATTCAGGAACAACCCCAATAGACATAGTATTCTGTGAATTACTATAAAATACGAACCAAAAGTCGTAAAGTGAACATAAATATAGGAATCTTTGTTGCCAATAATCTGTGAATTTGATGTATGCCTGATCGATATATATGTGCACTCCTTAAAGAGTTAGCCAATCATGGGTGTCAAAAGGCCATAATTTAGGAATTAGAATTGGATCAATTTGAAAGCTGCATGATAACCATTTTGGTTCTCTGATTCTGCTCCCTAGAACAAAAAAAAAAAATGAGAATCCTGTTTGTTAACGTAAATGATTTTGATTATGTTTCCAAAATCAGTTTTAGATAATCAGAATCAGTTTTAGAGCAAAATCCAGAAAAAAAGTTGGTTCTGGAAAAAACAATCACTTTGTAAAATACAAAACAGAATAAAGTCTCACATATCTCACTTTTTCCTTTCACTTATCTCATCACTTTTCCCCCAACCTTGTTGAGAAAAACTCATAAGTGATTTTGAAGTTGACAAAATAATCAATGCACTCTTAGTTTTGAGATAATGTCGTGAAATACTTGTTTTGCAGATTGTCCTATGGTGCATGGACGCACAAGATTGAATCTATCAAAAGATAGCTCAGGTGTGATTCTGAGGGACTCAGATGCTGTATAGTGCTCAGACGTTGAGTGGGGTTAACTTAGACATTAGAATGATACTCAAGTTCTGGGAGAAGTTTTTACGTGCAGTAACAAGAACCTCAAGAGCTATTCAAAGATGTTCTTGATTGACATATTACATCAATTACAACGGTTACAATCGAGCTGGATTATTCTTGAAGATTATCGGGATAAAGATCAATCAAGGAGACGAACATAACTTCCTATTGAAGTTATCCATCTATGGAAGAGACATAACTGTATGGACGATTTGATCTTAATGGGAATAACTTTCCTTTGGCAACCCTTAACAGCTACGAGATTTTCTTTTGGATACAGTCTCGTCCAAAAAGGTAGTTTTAGAGAGCAATCCTCTGGAAACCTTGCAATAGCTAGTTGGAGGCGGAGGAGTATAAAATAAATATTAAGGTCGAAGAGAATAATATTGGCTTTAAAAGGGAATAATGTTCATAATTTCAAGATCAACAGAACTTCAATTTTTATTTTCTTCTTGATCCATCCATTGTAATTGTAAAGAGGTGTACACAAAAGTGTTGCGTGTTAGGTGTGGAGTCTTGCATCTCAAGGGAGATCACTAAGCTGTAACCCCTAAGCAGTTCACTAGTGGAATCCAACCGATTAGCTGATAGCCGAATAAGTGGACGTAGGCTTGAACAAAGCCAAACCACTATAAACCCTATGTGCAGTCTTATTTATGTTGTGGCTAGCGTTGTCACATAGATGGGGGTGAATAGGTGATTATAGTGCAATTTTCAAAGTTTATCACGGAATACAAATTGCACATGCATTAATGCGACGTCTCAGATGATGGCAACACAATATATTGCTATGAACGATGCAGTTCAATTATCACAAAATATATAATATGAACAGAGTAAGGATAGAGAAGACTGCATAGAGGGTTTATAGTGGGTCGGCTTTGATTAAGCCTACGTCCATTTCTTCGCTTATCAGCCAATCGGCTAGATTCTACTAGTAAACTACTTGAGAGGTTACATCTTAGTGATCTCCTTGACACGCAAGATACCCCACCTAGCGCTCAACACTCTTGTGTACACCTCCTCACAATTACAAAGGATGAATCAAGAAGTGTGTAAGACATGAAGTACTCTTGATCTAAGAATTATAAAGACTTTTCCCTCTTAACGCCGATCTTTTTCCCTTCGACCTTGAGATGTCTTTTATACTCTTCCGCCTCCAATCTAATCTTTGCAAGGCTTCCAGAAGAGGTCTCTCTAAAACTTCCCGTTTGGACAAGACAATCACCAAAAGAAGATCTCGTAGCCGTTGGGGATTGCCAAAGGAAAGTTTTCCCTGTGCGGATCAAATCGCCCATACAATTATGATCCCGGGTTTTCATAGATAATTTCTTTCATTTGGAAAGTCATGTGTGTCTCCTTGATTTCGCATCCTTAATTGATATCTATCCCCGAGAATCCTTATGAATGATCCAACTCGATTGTATCCGTTATAATGTATCAATTATGTACATTTCGAAGTCCTCTTCAAGTTCTGATTACTGCACGTGAATACTCCACTCAGAGTTTGAGCATCATTCCAACGTATGAGTTATCCCCGTTCAACGTCTGAGCTCGAACTAGCCTCTGGGTCCCTCAGAAATCCCATTTGAGCAAAACCATTTTTGACAGATTCAATCATGTGCATCTCCGCACCAAAGGATAATTTGTAAAACAAGTATTCCATGACATTATCCCGAAACTTAAGAGTACTTGGATTGTTTTGTCAGCTTCAAAATCACTTAGGGGTTTTTCTCAGCAATCTCCCCCTTTTTGATGATGACAAAACTATCTACAAAAGTAACGATGATTTGAGTAATAAAGATGAGCAACTATAGTCTGGTTACTCTTTAGTAGAGTCTTGCAAAAAATATGTTTATCAATTTATCTTTTGTTCTTCTAGCAAGTGTAAGTTCTGAAGCTCAATAAGTTGATATATCAATATAACGAACAATCTCAGAACTTGGGATAACTCTTAAAATTTTAATCTCAAGCATAAGTATTGTTTTAGAGTATAGACATGTGATTCTAATTGAATTTATAGAAACTTAATCACATGTATGAAAATCTTGAGCAGTATGACAATTGTGAGCGAAATGCTTGTGATTTAGAATTACCGCACAATAGCTCAGAACTTGTAGTTTTAGCACATGCTCAGATTATGATGATTCTAACATGCTCAAGTTAACCTGTTTTGGTAAATATGTTACCAAACATACAGATTAATAAGATACTTAAAGTAAAGAACTTGTTCACCGGTTCAATTTAAGAAATGATATTTTTGTTCAGATCTTGTTCTTGCTGAACATGGGAACTTATGTTCTCATATTTTTAGTTTGACAACCTATGAACTTGTATGCATATCTTTACATACACTTCCTGTTTGTAAGTACTCACATATTTTGCACAGCTATTGTACCTGATACAACAAATCATTCACAGGATATATACACATTATAACATTCACAGTGATAGGCATATCCTGTTTGCACAAAGTCATACATATCCTGTTTGCATAATGTATATACACAAAGTCATAGCATATCCTGTTTGCATATTGTGAAACTTTGTAAGCTGTTTTTGCATACTGTACTGTGTGTAATTTTTGTAACTTCTCCCCCTTTTTTTATCAACACAAAAGGGTCAAGAGAATGATCTAAAAGATCAAACATAATCAATAAAGCACGAATATGGAGTTTTACTCTCCCTGAATGTAATATTCATCCACTAAATCACAAGAGGGTGAAACAAATCACTGATTAGTAGTAATGACTCCCCCTGAATAATATATCATCGAATATGGAGAGTTACTCCCCCTGAATGATATGACAATAACACCAAATAACAGTGATGCATGCTATGATCATAAAGAAGATACTTAAACTTCCATAGCAATAGTCTAAGTGCAATATCGAAACATCCAATTAAATATTAAAGCACCAACAACCAGAGTTAAACACAAAAAAGAAATAAAAAATATTTGAAAGAAGTTGAAAAATCTTTTTAGTCTTTGTGGGCTGGTTGGGAAGTTGATGGGGCTGAACTGGATTGGGTTTAAATCAAAGATACGATTTGCCGACGCAAGTTTTATTTGTGAATAAAATGATTTGAGGATTTTAGCTTGAGAGTTTGTTGGAAGATTCAACATAGTGCTGGAGTACAGTAGTTTTTGGACATTTAAGCTATCTTCAATTTCATTCTTCTTCTTTTCACTCTGCTCAAGCTCTAGACAAGTAAGATGACATTTCTTCCCCATGTCATCACGTAGACTTTGGCTCTTCAGAATTATTTCTTCTCAAAATTGAGATAAGGTGATGTTCAGGTCTGTTCTGAACTTTCTCAAGTTATCCTTGCATTCACCTTGTTTGAACAGGATATCCCATAACTTGTATGTATCAGAGGCCTCTTCCTTTTTATCCACTAACAAACTACTCGAGAGGTTACAGCTGAGTGATCTCCTTGACACGCAGGATACCCTACCTAGCGCTCAATACTCTTATGTACACCTCCTCACAATTACAATGGATGAATCAAGAAGTGTGTATGAAATGAAGTACTTTCGATCTAAGAATTATAACGACTTTTCCCTCTTAACGCTGACCTTTTGTCCCTTCGACCTTGAGATGCCTTTTATACTCCTCCGCCTCCAATCTAACCGTTGCAAGGCTTCTAGAAGATGTCTCCCTAAAACTTCCCGTTTGGACAAGACATACGAAAAGAATATCTCGTAGCCGTTGGGGATCGCCAAAGGAAAGTCTTTCCCGTTCGGATCAAATCGCCCATACAATTATGATCCCGGGTTTCCATAGATGATTTTGTTCATTTGGTAAGTCGTATGTGTGTCTCCTTGATTTCGCATCCTTGATTGATCTTTATCCCCGAGAATCCTCAAGAATGATTCAGCTTGATTGTATCCGTTGTAGTGTGTCAAATAAGCATATTTGAAAGTCCTCTTCAAGTTCTGATTAGTGCACGTGAATACTCCATTCAGAGCTTGAGCATCGGTCCAACGTCTAAGCTATTCCCGCTCAACGTCCAATGTCTGAGTTATCCCCACTTAACGTATGAGCTCCAACCAGCATCTGAGTCCCTCAGAAATCCCATCCAGGCAAAATCTTTTTGACAGATTCAATCCTGTGCATCACCGCACCAAAGGTTAATCTACAAAACAAGTATTCCACAGCATTATCTCGAAACTTAAGAGTACTTTGGATTGTTTTGTCAACTTCAAAATCACTTAGGGGTTTTTCTCAACACTTCTTACTTATTTTCCAAGTGTGCAAGCTTCGTAGTGCTTGGTTCTTTCAAATTTGGCTTCTGGGAGCACTTTCACTACTTCTTCTTGGAAAGCTTTGATATTTGCTTGAGGCTTATATGTATTAGTTTCCTATGCCAAATTTTTGGATCATCTTTGACAGATAAAAGACATTTTTCTTCCTCAGATGATGTATCTTGAAGGTACATGTTACCATGTTTTTGTACAGTAAACGAAGATTCATTATATTTACTTGTACCTGAGCACTTATTCTCTGCAAAATAAACTTTATATCCAATATCGCATAATTGACTGATGCTAATAAGATTAAAATTCAAACCCCTAACCAATGAAACATTATTGATTTGAAGATGTCCAATTTTCACGGTTCCTTTGCCAATTATTGTTCCTTTGTTATTTCCTCCAAAGGAAACGTTTCCACCATCGAACATCTCAAGATTGATGAATTTTGTTGCATCTCCAGTCATGTGTCTGGAACACCCACTATTGAGATACCATTTATTTATTATTATTTTTATTGGTACCTGTAATGATCAATGAAATTCAAGTCTTCTTTGGTACCCAGATCTGTTTGAGTCTTTTGGGATTAGCAATATTTGCATATCTAAGAATGTCTCGAGTTGATATTTTGATTTTGGAACAATAACTCATAGAATGTCTAGTATCACCACAATTTGAACAAGTATATAGATCTTGATCTTTGAATTTTACAAACTGTTTTCGTAAGATTTCTTAGGAGGTCTTCTCTTAATTCTTTCCTTAATAGAAGGAAAATAATTTTCACAATACTTTCCTCTTGAAAACCCAATTCCGATTTGTTATAATATGGAACCCCTATAGAAAGTATGTGTTGTAATGTTTTGGATCTCGTAGAGAATTTTTTGCGAATATTTGAAATTTGTTTCCTTAAAGAAACATTTTCTCTTTTGAGAAGATTCTTTTCCTTTTTCAAGGAATTCCTCTCTTCATTAAAAAAATATTTATTTCCTTTTCCAAAAAATAATTTTTTCTATTAAGGGTTTCCATTTCTGATTTCAAACGAATATTCTCATTAGACACTAAATCAGACTTCTCACTCAATTTAGAAAATTCTTTTTCAAGAAAACTAATCTTGTCTTTTTGACAGATATTACGCTGTTTAAAAGTAGCTACTTCCTTTTTCAATTCGGAAAGTCCTTTAAGATTAGCTTTATATTCTAAGCATAGCTCATCTATACAATTGGGTACCTCAAAAGGAATGATTGAATGAGTTACCTCGAGGTCATCATCTGAGTCCGCCATAAGACATATGTTGGCGTACTCTTCATCACTTTCACATTCGGTGTCGTTCCAAGTCTCTGCTTTCAAGGCTTTCTTGAATTTTTCATTTCTGTCTTTCTTCTTTAATAGAGGGCAATTGGGTTTAATGTGACATCTCTTCTTGCATTTGTAGAATATGACTTCTTGGCCTTCACTCTTGGTCTCCGATGATCGTTTCTGATCATATCGTCTGAGATCTTTTCTGTCTTTGAAGTTCCTGCCTTTCTTAGCCATTCTTCTAAATCTTTTGATCATGAGTGCTAACTCCTCATCATCTTCATTTTATGAATCTGAAACATCAGAATCAGCATTAAATTTTAAAGGAATGGATTTCTTACCTTTTGACGTAGTCTCTTCATTGACTTTTTCTTCCTCAGAGGATTGAAGCGTTCCAATAAGCTCGTCCATGGAAAAATGAGATATTCTTTGAGTCTCTCGAATGGAGGTTTTGACATTGTCCCATTCATTTGTGAGAGCTCTCAACAGCTTGTTGACTCTCGTTGGTGTGAATCTGTCAAACATAGGTTTCACAGTTTCTCCGAGCTTCATTTTGAATGTTTCATATTCGCCAAGAAGGACATTGACTTTAGTCTTCTTGACTCTGTCTGTTCCTTCATATGTGATGTAGAGCTTTTCCCAAATCTCTTTCAATGAGGAATAATCTGCAATGCATTTATATTCAGTAGGAGATAAAATCATTATAAAATGAATAGATAGCCTTTGCATCAAGAGCATATCTCTTGGCAATCTCAGTAGTTGATAGAGTGGCAGTCGGCGTTGAATTGTTATCACATTCATTTGATCCGGTCGTGACATTTGCAGTCAGATTCACTCTTCGTTGTACAACATCCCAAATCTAGGGATCTTGGCATCTGATATATGCTTTGAATTTGTTTTTCCAGTCGCTATACTCTTTCCCTTCAAAATATGGCGGTCTGTTGTTGCTTCCACATTCGATCCATGTGGGAGAGAAGTTGCTAGCCATAAAGATCGTTAGCTCGGAAGTAAAAACACTTCACAAAATATGAGCACCAGGCTCTGATACCAATTGTTGTGGCTATCGTTATCACCTAGAGGGGGGTGAATAGGTGATTACAGTGCAATTTTCAAAGTTTATTGCGGAATACAAATTGCACAGGCGTTAATACGATGTCTCAGATGATGGCAACACAGTATATTGCTATGAAGGATTCAAATGCAGTTCAACTATCACAAAATATATAATATGAACGGAGTAAGGATAGATAAGACTGCACAGAGGGTTTATAGTGGTTCGACTTTGATTAAGCCTACGTAAACTTCTTCGGCTGTCAGCCAATCGGCTGGATTCCACTAATAAACTGCTTGAGAGGTTACAGCTTAGTGATCTCCTTGACAGGCATGATACCCCACCTAGCGCTCAACACTCTTGTGTATACCTCCTCACAATTACAATTTATGAATCAAGAAGTGTGTACGAAATGAAGTACTTTTGATCTAAAAATTATAAAGACTTTTCCCTCTTAACGCCGCTCTTTTGTCCCTTCGACCTTACGATGTCTTTTATACTCCTCCGCCTCCAATCTAACCGTTGCAAGGCTTCCAAAAGAGGTCTCTCCAAAACTTCCCGTTTGGACAAGACAATCACTAAAAGAAGATCTCGTAGCATTTGAGGATCGCCAAAGGAAAGTTTTCCCCATTTGGATCAAATCGTCCATACAATTATGATCCTGGATTTCCATAGATAATTTCTTTCATTTGAAAAGTCGTGTGTATCTCCTTGATTTCTCATCCTTGGTTGTTCTCTATCCCCGAGAATTCTCAAGAATGATCCAGCTCGATTGTATCCGTTGTAATGTATCAATTAAGTACATTTCGAAGTCATCTTCAAGTTCTGATTACTGCACATGAATACTCCACATCAGAGCTTGAGCATCATTCCAACGTCTGAGCTATCCCCGCTTAACGTCTGAGCTCGAACCAGTCTTTGACTCCCTCGAAAATCCTATCTGAGCAAAACTCGTTTGGACAGATTCAATCTTGTGTATCCCCGTACCAAGGACAATTTACAAAATAAGTATTCCACGGCATTATCTCGAACTTAAAAGTACTTGGATGTTTTGTCAACTTCAAAATCAGTTAGTGGTTTTTCTCAACACTTTATCCCTTACATTGATTTGATTATATATATGTATCTTGTGATAGTTTAATTTCACACATAGCACATATTGTGATATAACGTGTTTTGATCATATGAAGGTTGTGCTTCAAGCTCGTGCAATTCCAATTCCGTGTTAAATTCTGAAAATTGCACTATAATCACCTATTCACTCCACTCTAGGTGATAACACTAGCTGCAACAATTGGTGTTAAAGCTTGGTACTCATATTTTGTGAAGTATTTTTACTTCCGAGCTAATGATCTTTATGGATAGCAATTTCTCTCTCCTACTTGGATCAAAGGTGGAAGCAACAACATGCCACCATACTTTGAAGAGAAAGAGTAAAATGACTAGAAAAATAAATTCAAAGCATACATTAGATGCCAAGGTCCCCAAATTTGGGATGTTATACAAAGAGTAGTGAACCCCACTGCAAGCGCTACAAGCAGATCAAATGCAGGGGATGACAACAACAATATAATGCCAACCATCACTCTATCTGCCGCTGAAATAGCAAAGAGAGATGCTCTTGATGCAAAGGTCATTTATTCATTTTATAGTGCATTATCTCTTACTGAATATAAACGTATTGCAAATTGTTCATTGTCTAAAGATATTTGGGACAATCTCTACGTCACCTATGAAGACATAGTCAAGGACTCCTTCTCGGCTAGTATGAAGCATTCAAAATGAAGCTCGGTGAAACAATAAAAGAAATGTTTGATAGATTCACTGAAATAATGAACGGTCTCACATATCACGGGCAACCAGTTTCTGGATTGATGAAAGTGAACAAGTTTTTAAGAGCTCTCACAAAGGAACGTAATAATGTGAAAACTTCCATTTGAGAGACTCAAAGAATATCTCCACTAGCAATGGAATCTAATGTTGAAATAAAGAATGAGGGCGCAACATCAAAAGGTAAAAAATTCATTGCTTTGAAATCTAATGTCGATTATGATGTTTTAGACTCTGAAGATGAAGATGTTGATGAACTAGCATTCATGATCAAAAGATTCAAAAGAATGGCAAAGAAAGGAAGAAATTTCAAAGACAAAAAGGATTTCAGAAGATATGATAAAAAAAGATCATCTGAAGGCAAAAATGAAAGTCAAGATGTCACTTGCTATGAATGCAAGAAGAGAGGGTATATCAAACGAAATTGCCCTTTATTAAAGAAGAAAAGAAAGGATGATAAATCCACAAAGTCCTGAAGGCAGAGACTTGGAGCGACACAGAATACGAAAGTGATGAAGAATATGTCAATATTTGTCTTATGGCCGACTCGGATGATGAACTCGAGGTAACAAATTCAAAAATTTATTTTTGAGGTATCTACCTATATAGATGAGTTGTGTTTAGAATATAAAGCTACTCTTAAGAGACTTTCGAAATTAAAAAAAAAAAAAAGGAAGTAGCTATTTTCAAATAAAGAGATGTTTCTCAAAAAGATAAGATCGGTTTTCTTGAAAAAGAAATTCTCTCAAATAAAAGAGAATCATATTTTGTTTCGAAATAAAATACTCAATTAAGTTCTAGAAATGAATTTCTAGAAAAAAGAGAACATCTCTTTAAAAGAGGAAAGAGATCTTCTTGAAAAGGAAGTAGTTCTTTGAAAAAGGAAAAAGATCACTCGGAAAAAGAAAATGGCTCTTTAAGAAAGAAAATTCTAGATATTCATAAAAAAATTCTCATCAAGGTCAAAGACATTACAACACATACTTTCTATACTTTCTAACAAATCAGAACTCGATTTTCAAAAGGAAAGTAATGTGAAAAATCATTTCCTGAAGTGAAGGAAAGACTTAGAAAAAGGCCTCGTAAATTCTGTTACAAAGATCATTTTGGAAAACGGTTTGTAGAATCTGAAGGGCACAATTATTCTACATGTCCTGAGTGTGGTGATACGAAACACTTTAGATACCACTGTCCTATAATCAGAAGATCAACACGCGACATTCTTAGATATACAAATGTTGCTAACCCCACAGGATCCAAACAAATTTGGGTACCAAAGAAAACTTGGGTTTCCTTGATGGTTGCAGGAACCAATGAAAAGAAGAAATAAATGATACTTTGATAGCGGTTTCTCCAGACACATGACTGGAGAATCATCAATATTCATCAATCTTAAATTGTTTGATGGAGGACATATTTCTTTTGATGAAAATAACAAAGGAACAATTATTAGCAAAGGAACTGTTAAAGGGTTTGAATTTCAATCTCATTAGTGTTAGCCAACTGTGCGATATTGGATATAAAGTGTCCTTTGCAGAAAATACGTGCTCAGGTACAAGCCAAGACAACAAGTCTTCATTCACAAGACGAAAACATGACAATATGTATCTTTTGGACACATTGTCTGAGGATGAAAAATGCCTCATATATGTCAAAGATGATTCAGAACTTTGGCACACAAAGTTAGACCACATAAGCCTCAAGAAATCACAAAGCTGTCTAAAAATAAGCTAGTGAGAAGACACCCAGATGCTAAATACGAGAGGGACCAATCATTGTGTAGCTTGCACACTTGGGAGACAAGTAAAAAATTCTTATAAATCCATAAATGAAATTTTTACTAACCATACTCTACAACTATTACACATGGATGTCTTCGGACCTACTCGAATTTAAAGTATTGGAGGTAAAAAGTATTGCTTAGTTGTTGTGGATGATTATACTAGATTTACTTGGGTGTTCTTCTTTGCACACAAGAGTGATGCATTTTCTCACTTTGAAACCTTTTCTAAGAAAGTTCAAAATGAAAAAGGCTACTCAATTTCAAGTATCAAAACAGATCATGGATGGAAATTTAAAAATTAGAACTTTGTAGATTTTTGTGATCAAAATGGTTTAAACATAACTTCTCTTATCCATACACTCCACAATAAAATGGAGTTGTTAAAAGGAAGAATCGATCCTTGCAAGAAATTGCATGAACTCTTTTGATTGAAAGCAAAGCTTCATCCTATTTATGGGTTGAAGCTATTTCCACCACTTGCTATATTAGACCATTACTTGAGAAAACACCCTATGAGTTTTACAAAGGAAAGAAATCAAATATTTCATACTTTCATGTATTTGGATGTAAATGCTATATTCTTAAGAATTCAAGTGATCGGTCTGGTAAGCTTGATAAAAGATCAAATGAAGGAGTATTTCTGGGATATTCAACATCAAGCAAAGCTTACTGAGTATTCAACAAGAACTCACAAACAGTTGAAGAATCCAAGAATGTGAAATTTGAAGATGAGTACACTGTTCAGAAGACAGACGCTGAAGGCATAATACTAAGTGAGCAGAACTAATCATCCGAGAATGAAGAACCAAATGAATCTTCTCAGAACATGGAAGAAACTTAGCCAATCACAACTTCTGAAGAAGCACATGCTGAAGAATCTCTTAAAACTAAGCATGACAAGTCAAAGAGAAACTGAAAATACAAATCCAATCATCCTACAGATCAAGCCATTGGAAATATTGATGAAGGGATAAGAACCAAATCCAAATTGAAGAATGCTATAAGCGCATTTGCTCTGGTTTCTAAAGCAAAGCCCAAAAGAATGGAAGAAGCTCTTGAGGATGAAAGCTAGATAGAAGCAATGCAACAAGAGCTACATTAGTTCAGACTTAGTGAGGTTTGGGAACTAGCACCTAGACTAGAGGATCATCCTATTATTGGAGCCAAATGGGTCTATAGAAACAAAATGGATGACAAAGGGAAAGTAACAAGAAACAAGGCAAGACTCGTTGCAAAGGATTATTCTCAAGAAGAAGGGATTGATTATGCTGAAATATATGCCATAGTAGCAAGATTGGAACCCATTATGCTGCTACTTGTCTATGCTTGCTATCATAACTTCAAGCTATATCAAATGGATGTCAAGAGCGCATTCCTGAATGGATATATCAAAGAGGAAGTCTACATTGAACAACCTCCAGGCTTTGAAGATCCAAGGAGCTCTGATTATGTATACAAATTGAAGAAAGCTGTCTATGGACTCAAGCAAGTACCACGAGCCTGGTATGAAAGGTTAAGTAATTTCCTTACCAAAAAGGCTTCGAAAAAGGTAAAATTGATACAATTTTATTTATCAAAAGGGAAGGTAAAGAAATATTGCTTATTCAGACATATGTAGCTGATATTATATTTGGATCATCTAACGAAAATCTTTGCAAGAGTTTTTCTCAGATCATGCAGAATGAATTCGAGATGAGCATGACGAAAGATCTTACATTCTTTCTAAAACTACAAGTCAATCAAATTGAACAAGGCATATTCATACATCAAGAGAAATATGGTCTTGAATTAATGAAGAAATTTGGTTAGAAGAATTATAAGAAAATTGAATTACCAATGTCTTCTTCGTCCAAGCTAGAGAAGGATGAACATGGCAAACAGATTGATCAGAAGCTATACAGGAGCATTATTGGTTCATTGCTATATCTTACTGCTTCTAGGCCTGATATCATCTTTAGTGTATGCATGTGTGCTAGATTTCAATCAGATCATAAGGAATCACATCTTACTGCAGTCAAAAGAATAATTAAATACATAGGAACTAATCCTAATCTACTATTGTGGTATCTTAAGACATGAGACATTATATTACATGGCTATTCAGATGCTGGCCTTGCAGGTTGTAAGTTAGATAGTAAAAGTACTTCAAGTACATGCTAACTTCTGGGATCAATGATGGTGTCTTGGTTTTCCAAGAAACAAAACACCATGGCTCTATCAACCGCAGAAACTGAGTATGTTGCATTAGGAAGTTGTTGTGCTCAAATTCTATTGATAAAGCTCCAATTGAAGGACTTTGGTGTTCAAGCTCACAACATGAAAATCAAGTGTGACAACATCAATTCCATCAACCTTACAAAGAATCCAATTCCACACACACGAGCTAAGCATACTGAAATTAAACACCATTTTATTCGTGATCATATGCATAATGGTGATGTTAATATTCAATTTATTGATTCTAAACATAAATTAACTGACATATTCACGAAGCCCTTGAGAAAAATAAATTTGAATATATTAGACAATAATTAAGTATTACTGATATGCCTGTTTGAGCTGTTCTCTAGACATGTGAACTTTGCTTCTGAGCAATTTGCAACATCTGAAATAAGCAAGGAGACGCCAAGCTTCATCTGAGAAATAAGTCCTTGATAAAGGATATCAGAACTTAAAGCATCATATGAAGATATCTCCATCTGAGTGGATACGACAAAAGATTTGATCGTTCAAATTTTTTACGTGTAAGCAGTTATTTTTAGCAATAAATAAGGTCCGCACCATCATAATCTTTTTGTATTGTTTGTGCTGATTGCCTTGATTGATTAGATTAAATTGATTGAAGTAATTGAGTTAATTGAATATCTTCTCAAAATTATTTCATCGTATCTTTTCAAAATATTCCTATTTCCAAACGAGTTTGGGCAGCCCAATAATTAAATTTCTTCTTTCGAAAAAGATGTACACACTTACTTTCCATCCATTCCTTCCGAAAAACATTCTCTCTCTTAAAGTTCTATCTTTTACTGTTCATGTCTTCCAACAATTCTCCTGCTTCAAAGAAATCTCCCATTGACGACCTAAGAATTATCTTGAGTGATCTAGAAGATGAAGATCATCTCACTCTTGAAGAATTCATAATGAAAGCATGAAAGGAAAGAGAGGCTACACTAAAAACCAAAATGAAAGAAGAAGATATCTCTCACAAGGAGATGATAGAAGAGTATCATGCTTTTCTGCAAGAAAACATAGAAGACATTACTAAAGATGGAATGCAGCTAATTGAGATCAAAGAATCTAAATCTCAAGGGGAGAATATGGAAATTGGGTCAGGACATGAAGAGGATGAGATGAGTCGGAATAACGACTCTGAATTGCTGAAAGACATCATGTACTTCCAAAATGAGTTGAAGCATCTGTTGTGGCTAGCGTTATCACCTAGAGGGAGGTGAATAGGTGATTATAGTGCAATTTGAGTATTTTTTTCGCAGAATATCAATTGCACAGACGTTTCTATAATGTCTCAGACGATGGCAACACAATATATCAATATAAACAGTTTGTATGCAGTTCTACTATCACAGATTATATAATATGATCAGAGTAGGGATATAAAAGACTGCACAGAGGGTTTATAGTGGTTCGGCTTTGGTTAAGCCTACGACTACTTCTTCGGCTATCAGCCGATCGGCTGGATTCCACTAGTAAACTGCTCGAGAGGTTACAGCTTAGTGATCTCCTTGACATGCAGGATACCCCACCTAGCGCTCAACACTCTTGTGTACACCTTCTCACAATTACAATGAATGAATCAAGAAGTGTGTATGAAATGAAATACTCTCGATCTAATAATTATAAAGACTTTTCCCTCATAACGCCGACCTTTTGTCCCTTTGACCTTGAGATGTCTTTTATATTCCTCCGCCTCCAATCTAACCGTTGCAAGGCTTCCAGAAGAGGTCTCTCCAAAACTTCCCGTTTGGACAAGACATACCAAATGAAGATCTCGTAGCCGTTGAAGATCTCCAAAGGAAAGTCTTCCCCGTTCAGATCAAATCGCCCATACAATTATGATCCTGAGTTTCCATAGATGATTTTGTTCAATTGAAAAGTCGTATGTGTGTCTCCTTGATTTCGCATCCTTGATTGATCTCTATCCTCGAGAATCCTCAAGAATGATCCAGCTCGACTGTATCCATTGTAGTGTGTCAAACAAGCACATTTGAAAGTCCTCTTCAAGTTCTGATTACTGCACGTGAATACTCCACTCAGAGCTTGAGCATCAGTCTAACGTCTGAGCTATCCCCGCACAACGTCCAACGTTTGAGTTGTCCCCGCTCAACGTCTGAGCTCCAACCAGTATCTGAGTTCCTCAGAAATCCCATCTGAACAAAACCTTCTTGACAGATTCAATCATGTGTATCCCTGCACCAAAGGATAATCTCCAAAACAAGTATTCCACGGCATTATCTCGAAACGTAAGAGTACTTGGGATCATTTTGTCAACTTCAAAATCACTTAGGGGTTTTTCTCAATAATGTCCCCATTTTTTATGATGATAAAACTATCCACAAAAGTAACAATGATTCAAATAAAAGAGTGAGCAACTAGTATTTAGTTACTCTTAGTATAATCTTGCTAAGAATGAATTTCAACAATCTGTCCTTTGTTATTCTAGCAAGAATAAGTTATGAAGTCAATAGTTAACAATATAAGCAGTCTCAAAACTTGCGATAATGCTTAAGATTTAGAGATTAAGCATAAATATAGTTTCAGAGCATAGACATGTGATTCTACTTGATTTTCTATAGAACTTAATCACATGCATAATAAGCTTGAACAGCATGGTAAATGTGACCATATTGCTTGTGAAATAGAATTGCTACACAATAACTCAGAACTTGTATATGAGCATATCGCTTGTGATATAAACTTGTTATACAATAGCTCAGAACTTGCAGTTTAACATAGGGGTATGCATGGTCCGGGCCGATCCGGTCCCGGCATGAACCCGGGGATCGGACCAATAGTCCGGTCCCCATAATTTCATGACCAAGGACCGGACCTGAACCGGAAAGGACCAGGACAGGCGGTCCGGTCCGGTCCCGGTCCCGGCCCAACCGCTATAAAGCCTACTACTATTTCAGCGAAAATGTGCTCACGTACTAACTATTTCGACCGTGAGGCTAGTTTCACAATGAATAAAAAGTCCATGAAAATCATTACGACCTACTCAATTGAAATGACAAAAAGGAAAGCTACTGGACCACCAGCAGTAGCCGCAATTCTGCTCTGAAATGCGGTCCGAGTAAGATATGGAGCAAATGCTTGATAACAGAAGCTAGCACTGTTTCTTCTTGCCTAGGATGGGGTTCTACAGTGAAAATGAGCACCTTCAGGTTTCACGAAACGTTTGACATCTAGCATAGAACTTCGTGGTTTCTTTGGGTTGATCCGTGTTGATTCCATTTCAAGGCACAACTCAAATGCCTAAGAAAGATTCGGCATTACAGAGACTTTCTTGTAACATATGCAACTCACGAATTGTTGGTGTACAAGAGCCAAATGCTGTAACATACTATCCTCATTAATAGACTACATTCAATTGAAAAAAATTCAAATCAAGATGTGAGATAAAAGGAACATAGTTCGATGGTGTTGTCGGACCATTAAAACAAATATACAATCCCATCAGTAAATTTTAGGTTAATGATCAATGGTAGGGAATTTTTCTTTAAATTATTATTCTGTTTTGTTTTAATTTTTTTTTGTAATGATATATATTTATATATAAATAATTATATATTATTGGCGATCCGGTTCCAACACAAGAAATCGAGGACCGGACCGTCCATGTCAAGGACCGGACCAACCCGCTCGATCCGGGCCGGTTTAGTCCAGTTTGCACACCTCTAGTTTAACACATGCTCAGATTATGATGATTATAACATGCTCAAGTTAACCTGTTTTGGCAAATATGTTACCAAACATACAGATTAATAAAATACTCAAAGTAAAGAACTTGTTCACCTGTTCGGCTTAGGAAATAAATTATATTTCTTTTCAGATCTTGTTCCTACTGAACATGGGAACTAGTGTTCTCATACTTTCAGTTGTGAAAACCTATGTGAATATCCTATTTGTATGTGTTCTCACATATTTCTTATAACTGTTGTACCTGAAATAACTTATCATTCACAGAACATGATATTCACAGAACATTCATAGATATATCCACAGAGATAAACATCTGTATATATCCACAGAGATAAATGTCTGTGTGAACTTTGCATGTCTTGTAACCTGTTGTATGCAATATTATGACTTGCTGTCACAGATGTCCTTTCTCCTTTCTCCCCCTATTTGATGACTTATCTCTTGTAACCTTTTTCTTAACTTTTGTAACCTGTCTCCCCCTTTTTGTCATCAGCACAAAAGGACAAATGAATGACCGAGAAGGTCAAACACAGAAACTAAAGCATATAGATGGAGTAATACTCCACATGAATATATGATTCATCCAGTAAACATAAAGGGTAACATATAGAACAGAAAGAACAATGAGTACTCCCCTTGAATGATGTAGTAGTAAAGATGGAGAGTAACAGAAAGGCAATCATGAAATTAACTGAAACAATATCCAAACAACCATCTAGAATATTCAAGTACAATACCAATAAATAAAATTGTCAAACGATCAACCAAAAACAACACATTAAGAAGAAGAAAAACATTGGAAAAATGTTTTTAATCTTTTGGAGTGGGGTGACAGGTAGATGGTGCAAAGGTTGATTGGACTTGGCTTTGGGGGATCTGGACCAGGACAAACTGAGTGATTTGGCTAAATTTCTAATCAATTTGCTCCTTTAGTTGGAGAATATCCCTATCCATCTGAGCAAGCTGAGAAGCTGTAAGGTCCTGAGCAGTGGTCCTTTGCAATGCTATTTTAGCTTCTACCTTAGCATTCAGACCTTCAATCTCTGAGTGTAGAGAGTCTCAAATGATGGTCAATTTATGATCCCGAGCTTTCTGATTCAGTAACAGTTCTTTGAGAAAGTCTGAGTCTGTGGCATGATCGGTGTCATCAGCCTGAGTACCCACGTGTGAAGACTCCCCTTGAGTTCTAACTAGTAGCTCAGATGATGATACTGACTTGCCTGGGGAATCTGCAACATCAGCATCATGGAGATCCATCTCAACATCCCCCCCTTCAGACATAGCTCTTTGAGGAATTACCCCTTCAGTTCTGAGAAAGTCAGATATGTTGACCCGGGCAATCTCTTCAGCCTGTTTGCAAGCCTTTTCTACAGCTTCCGTTTCCATTTTTTCTTTCTCTACTTGTTCCTTCTTCTTTCTCTCTTCTTCTCTGGTTTCTACTTCCTGTTACTGCTCCAAATCCTTTGTAGGGACATCCTCATTTGTTGATGTCATAATGGTTGTTACCAAATCTTCTAGCTCAGTTTCACTCACCATTGAGCTGTCAGAGTCATGTTCTTTCTCAATTCTGTCAAGCTTCCTCTTCTTGAGGGTTGATTTGGTCGGTTTGTGAGCAACCATTTTAATCTTTCTCTTGCGAGTGGATTCTAAAGATTGTCTTGCAGGTTTAGGCTGTGGAGTCTTGGCAATAGGTTGCTTCTGAGTAGGTTTCTCATTGATCTGTGGCAAATCGACAAGCACTGTTTACCTTTTTTCTGTCTGTCCACTTTCCATCCTCAACCTTATATCCCATCTTGGTAAGCATTGTCTCACCAGTGCTACCTTGAGGCATCTCAACTGATCTGAGTTCTAAAGGGGTTGGTATCCTCAGATACTCGAAAATTTTGCTAATCAGTGAACCATATGGCAACTGACCCTTGGTCTTTTTCACAGCTCTCCTCATGTGTAGAAAGATTAAGTGTGGGAGAGAGAAGGGTTTGCCATTCAGAATGGCCCAAATGAGTTTGTCCTCATACCTAGAGATATCAGTCTTGGAGGATCCTTTAGGCCTAAGGTAGTTGATGACTACCTTATGCAAAATTATGGTTCGTAATGGAAAAATGTGATGTTCAACGTGAGGTTTGTTTGATCTAGAGAGATTGGGATTTCCATACAGCTTCTTGTAGACATCTTCATCAGAGATAGGAATTTTGGTAAAAGTGAATGGTTCAGACTGAAGAATGTCTACAAAGTCTGCAGCACTTAGAATGATATTTTGCTCATGAAATGAGAATTGAATTGCATCTCTATCAAATATAGTGAAGTTAGAGTAAAAATATGCAGTCAATTCAGGATAGCAAGGAGTGGCTAATGAGCAAAATTATTGCAGATGGAGATTCGTAATAGGATAAAGAATCTGCAAGACATTCCTCTCAAAGAAATCAAACTCAACAGCTCGGTTGGTCATGACACCTCAAGCAAGCAATGCCTCATAGCATTTCCTGTGCTTTGTTGTTCTAAACAACTTATTTGCAGTCTTTTCATCAGCCAGAAATTTCATCACTATAGGCTGAAAGTGAGCATAGATTCCTTCATCATCATCTTCTCTCAAATGATCACTAACAGAAATTCCTTCATCAGCAACTTCTTCAGCAATTACAATAGAGGCAGAAGATTAATCAACTTTCTCCTTTCCCTTTTCTGAAGATTTATCCGTCTTCTCTTTCTCAGAAGTTCTAATGTTCTGAAATTCAGCACTAACTTTGGTCGTCTGCCTAATTTCAAATTGGGTCATCATCTCACTAAATTTTTGAACTTCTCATTCATCAAATAACCCATTACTACGCACAAGCTCGACAATATCCTGTGGGGGTCTTCCCTGTTCCCTTATAGTTTTAATCAGGTAACTCGTGGCTCTAACTAAGTGCATCCTTTTATTAACAGGCAAACTAGCTTTCTCTTCGGGTGTCTGAGTTACCGTGTTTATGATGCGGTCTTGTAGCTTCTTTTTCCGTTTCTCAACGGTCTCAAGAGAACCTCGAATCTTGATTCCTGCTACCAGCTTCTCGGATTTTCTCTGTCTGTTCTCTTCCTCACCCATTTTGGGTGAGTCGGTGAGATCATAAGAGGTAGGAGCATCAACGACGACTCTGGGTGTCCGAGATTCAAGTTGACCAAATCGACGAGAGCCTGTTGATTGAGTTTTCTTTGTGGAAGATGCCTTGTCCGCCATTAAAGCTAGATGAGTGAAGAGTGTTGATTGAGAGGATTTAGGTTTTCGTGAAAGAATCGAAAGGTTGCAACTTTGGAAGTAGTCGAAGAATGTATGAGAAGCAGGAGTGTTTCTCTTGGCTTTTAAGGAGGGACAACGCTTCAGCTTAGGTTTACCTTTTGAAGGTTTGGAAATCATTTTATTAAACGATATAAACAATTTCTTTTTGGAAGGTTTATACGAAGTCAATCAATTTGAATCAATCAACTAATCAACCAAATCAGTCAATTAAAGCAATCATGGCAATCAGCATAATCCACACAATCACAATATTTGTAAAATATTTAGAAAGATTGTGAAGATGCGTACCTTATTTGTTTCCAAAAATATAACTACTTACGCGCCAAAAATTTGAATGATCAAACCTTTAGTCGTTCTCCACTCAAAAGATGTCTTCTTCACATGATGCTTTAAGCTCTGAGTTCCTTGTAGTTATAAAGCTTCTTCAGATGAAGCTCTGGCATCTTTTGCTTCTTCCATATATCACTTTAAGCTCTGAAGCAAGATCGTCCTCTCTAGATAGCAGCTTAAACAGGCATCATAGTAATACCTAATTCTTGTCTGATATATTCAAATGTGTTCTTATCAAGTGGCTTGGTGAATATGTCATCTAATTGATGCATTGAATCAATAAATTGAATGCTAATATCACCATTATGCACATGATCACGAATAAAATGATGCTTAATTTCAATATACTTAGCTCGTGAGTGCAGGATTGGATTCTTGGTGAGATTGATTGCGCTGGTGTTGTCACATTGGATTTTCACGTTGTGAGATTGAACACCAAAGTCCTTCAGTTGTTGCTTCATCCATAGGATTTGTGCATATCAACTCCCTAAGGCAACATACTCAGCTTCTGCAGTTGATAGAGCTACAGTGTTTTGTTTCTTGGAGAACCAAGACACTAGAATTGATATGAGAAGTTGACATGTTCCTGAAGTACTTTTTCTGTCTAATTTACAACTTGCAAGATCAGCATATGAATATCCATGCAATATAAGATCTGAGATCTTAGGATACCATAGTCCCAAATTAGGATAGGTTCTTACGTATTTAATTATCATTTTGACAACAGTAAGGTGTGATTCCTTGGGATTTGATTGGAATCTAGCATACATGTAAATACTAAACATAATGTCAGGTCTGGAAGCAGTTAAATATAGTAATGAACCAATCATGCTTCTATAAAGCTTCTGATCAACCTGTTTACCCTATTCATCCTTATCTAGCTTGGATGAAGAAGACATGGGCAAATCAGTTTTCTTACAATTTTTCCGATCGAACTTCTTTACTAGTTCGAGAGCATATTTCTCTTGATGTATGAATGTGTCTTGTTTGGTCCGATTGACCTGCAGTCCTAGGAAGAATGTAAGTTCTCCCATCATGCTCATTTCAAACTCATTCTGCATGATCTGAGAAAATTCCTTGCAGAGATTTTTGTTAGATGAACCAAATATAATATCATCTACATAAATTTGAATGAGTAAAATTTCGTTACCTTCCCTTTTGATAAATAAAGTTATATCAATTTTACCTTTCTCAAAGCCTTGGTTGGTAAGGAAATTACTTAACCTTTCACACCATGCTCATGGAGCTTGCTTGAGTCCATAGAGTGCCTTTTGAAGTTTGAACACATGATCTTGACATTTTGGATCTTCAAAACATGGAGGTTGATCAACATAGACTTCCTCCTTGATATATCCATTCAGGAATGCACTCTTGACATCCATTTGATATAGTTTGAAGTTGTGATTGCAAGTATAGGCGAGTAGGAGTCTGATGGATTCCAAGCTTGCTACTGGGCATAAGTTTCATCATAGTCGATTCCCTCTTCTTGAGAATACCCCTTGGCAATAAGTCTTGTTTTTTCCTGGTTACTTTGCCTTTATCATCCAATTTGTTTCTAAATATCCATTTGGTTCCATTGACAGGATGATTCTTTGGTCTTAGCACCAATTCCCGTACTTCATTGAGTTTGAACTGATGTAACTCTTGTTGCATAGCTTCAATACAGCTTTAATCTTGAAGAGCTTCTTCAATTCTTTTTGGTTCAAAATAAAAAACCAGAGAAAATGCATTTATTGCACTTCTTAGTTTAGATCTGATTCTGATCCCTTCATCAATGTTTCCAATGACTTGATCGGTAGGAAGACTGGATTTGTATTTTCAGTTTTTCTTTGACTTTTCAAGCTCATCTTCGATTGATTCTTCATCATTTGGATCTTCAGAAGTTGCAGTTGGTTGCTTATCTTCCAAGTTCTGAGAAGATTCAGTTGTTTCTTTGGCCTCAGATGATGTGTTCTGCTTCTCAGATGATGAGTTCTGATCATCTGACACTTCATTAACGGAAGCGATCTTCTGAGTAGTGTATTCATTCTCGAATTTCACATTCATGGATTCTTCAACTATTTGAGAATTCTTGTTGAAGACTCGATAGGCTTTGCTTGAGGTCAAATATCCCAAGAATACTCCTTCATCTGATCTTTCATCAAACTTACTTGGCCGATCACTTGAGTTTTTAAGAATGTAGCATTTACAACAAAAAATATGAAAATATGAACTATTTGATTTCTTTCCTTTGTAAAGATCATAGGGGTTTTCTCAACCAATGGTTTAAGAAAAACTCGATTTATAATATAACAAGCAGTAGACACAGCTTATGTCCAAAAATATGAAGGTGCTTTGCTTTCAATCAATAGAGTTCGTGTCATTTTTTGTAAAAATCTATTCTTCCTTTCAACAACTCCATTTTGTTGTGGAGTGTATAGAGATAAAAAATTGTGTTGAAAACCATTTTGATCACAAAGCTCAGCAAAGTAATGATTTTCAAATTCCCCTCCATGATATGTTTTGATGCTTGAAATAGAATAACCTTTTTTTTCATTTTGAACTTTCTTTGAAAATGTTTCAAAGTATGAGAATGCATCACTTTTATGTGCAAAAAAGAACACCCAAGTAAATCTGGTATGATCATCCACAATGACCAAACAATATCTTTTACCTCCAATACTCTGAGTTCGAGTAGGTCCGAAGACATCTAATGTAACAGCTGTAGAGCACGTTCAGTAGACAGTTCATTTATAGATTTGTAAGAACTTCTTACTTGTTTTCCCAATGTACAAGCTGTCACGCCCCGAACACTGTGAGCACTTGAACATCACACCTGGCCGTCGATCTTTAGTTTGTTTCCCAGGATCTCTCGGCCTACAATGCATTTTAAACATCCGTACTTATATGGAAGCGACAAACATCTTCACTCATCAATTATAAATTGAAATGACTTAGGACAAAATGGTACACTTCAATTCATACAGCGGTCGAACACACTCAAGGGTTCAATCTCTAATCCACGAAACCAAATACAATCCCTAAGACCACAAAATGTGAATCCATATCCTGTAATTTCATCTTCGAATACTCAACCTCGACAAACTTCTTGTCTCTTCGCCTGGGACCTGAAAAATGTTAATCCCCAACGGGGTGAGATATAAATCTCAATAAGTAAACCCTAAACCTAGACCAGACCGCCAGTCCCCCCATACCACACCACAATGCAATTCACAAAAGCTCATTGAGGCATTATTATATAGCATCTCAATATCACTTTCTCATGGCACCTTGATATAAAGAACATCGCCATCAAGCATATCACATACTATGATAACCAAGTTTCACACATTAGCCTAAAACAAACATATCATTTTCATAAGTCATCAATATGACATCCATTTAATCATCGCCAGGGCCCACGGCCGCGATGTAGTTTCAATTTATTCAAGCATCGCTAGGGCCCACGGCCGTGATGTAATTTCAATTCACTCAAGCATCGCCAGGGCCTACGGCCGCGATGTAATTTCTCAGGGCCCACGGTCAATTCAATAACAATAATAGAGCCCATGGTCAATTCAATAATAATAATAGGGCCCATGACCAATTCATATGAATACATGGCTCAATAGCCGCACTATATCACAAGGCAATCAATCTCACAATTAGTTTTCCTTGCCATTTCAATCGACCAATCAATCAATTCAAGCTATAGGCTTCATCAAGCAATCCAATCATCCAACCAATCTATCAAGTAGTGTCCTAACGTTCGAGTAAAGGTTCAAGGGACACTTACCTCATTAAGCAAGCTAGCAATTTCCATCCAAACGACCCTCCTAGGTCAGCAAGCCTACGGCCAAACATGGCGCTCATGGCGTGCCTAGGAAAACCACATTATAACTCGATTATTTCTCAATTCCATCACGCCAATACCTCAATAACGCCGACAACACCTTATTCTCAAGTCTTCATAATGTTAATTCAATACCCCTAAGCATACCAATGTCATTCTATCAAGGCAAGTGATCACAATTTCATTCCACCAAAATCTGCCCTTTTCTTAGCCCCACGACCAGGCTCATTATCTCAAAAACTACAATTTTTCTACTGACCTTTTCATAAAAAAATTGTAGGGCCTTAAACTTCAAGATCTTATTGACATGTGGGTGAAAATGGAGCTCAATTCGGATACTGGACGACTTAGAACGACTCAATTTAAAATTAGGGCGCGTTATTGGCAGATTGAACGTCATATCACGTTTTCTCCTCTAACAGCCCTTTAATCACCTCTTTACTCAAATTCCTCTCAAAAACAACTTGCCAATAGATCAGACATCAACTTTAGGAGCCCCATCGAAATTTTTTTTAGCGAAATCACACCATAAAGCTTTGAGCGGCTCGGTTTCCCCACGGTCCTTCCACGGTCAGAATCTGTCCGATTTTAACCACCCACAATCAACCATGAAAACTCATTTTAAAACCATCTATTTGCAGCTATAGACCATATGAACATAGTGCTAGATGTTATGAAGATCTCCTAAAAATTTTGAGGTCATTTGGAATTTCTAAGAGCTAGAACCAACACTTCTCCTCAGCTAGCTCAGAATCTGTTCGTTTTTCTTCCAAAACATCCTATAAATTAACTAGACCTCTAAAAATCACAAAACCAATTGGAAATTGTCAAGACATCTTGAACTAACCTGTGGTGGTCGGGGGCAATGAGACAACAACGGGAGGGGCCGGTCATACGGACCGAACAGGGACACAGAAACTGGTCGGGCGAACAGTGTTTGGCTAGAGAGAAAATGAAGAGGAAAATGAAGAAGATGGAGGAGGGAGAAGGGATGGTCAACCAAATGAAGCTGCATATCATACTCCCCAAATAATTGGTGACATTTTGACAAGATGCTCATTAATAGTGATTAATACTTGGCTTCTTCTCCTCTTGACACTTGTCAAGCCACCAATTATTGGCCTTCTAAGCTTTGACTCTCTTTGACCAGCTTTCCCTCCAATTTTCGGCAGCTACTTGAGATTGTTAAATGACCATTTTGACCTTCAAAGGTCCTTAAGGCAAAGGAATATATTTCTCAAGGAGTAACTTTTTCAATAATATAAATCCGGTTAGCTGATGACAATCATATAACTTCTCAATTGACTTCAAGTGGCACATATGACAAGCTATAATCATCTTGTGTGGTCAACAGTATTTATATGGAAAATTTTCACGCTTTAGGTGGGCTGTAGAATTTTAAGAGTCAAAGATCTTCTAATGCAATAATGTTTCTTTGGTGTCTAAGCAAATCTCAATTGTTGATATAGAACCTATTTGTGTAGATCAACCATTCAGTGTGCGCGGTTTCTAACAGTCTTTAGAGAATGCCGTTGTTATATTAGGTGGGGAGCATGCATCCTCCACGTAAGGTACTAGCTAAGTTTTTGTAATTTCGATCACTTTAGTACCAAAACTTTCAAATCGATCACTTTAGTGTCAAGTTTTTGTAATTTCGATTACTCAAGTGCCAACTTCTTTTAAAAATGAACACTTCAGTGCCAAGTCCAATGAGCCACGTCAGCTCAAATATTAATAAAAAAAATATACTTGTCGGATTTTCAGTGAGCCACGTCAGCTTAAATCGGAGTTAGCACTAAAGTGGTTGTTTTTAAAAGAAGTTGGCACTTAAGTGATCGAAGTTACAAATACTTAGCAATAAAGTGATCGATTTGAAAGTTTTGACACTAAAGTGAGCGCCATACACAACTTATGACACTTGGAGTGTACTTAAGTCCATTATAGTCCTATTCCATTACCACAACCAAGCGGACCACTAGAGATTCAAATCTACAATTTTCGAATGCTTAATTATTAAGCACTTTGCAATCACCAACTTTAAAAGCTTGCCTGAAATTAATGACATGCTTAAGTATCTTGTTAAAATATGTCTCGAGATTGAGCCCGCGAACGAAACTAATCAAAGATTTATTAAAGAAGAATAATATATTTTGGATTTTTTGTGGATTTTCAAAATCAAGCAAAGTAGAATATTTGGGTATAAATTTATTGAAGCATGCAACAATATCCTTATCCGAATTAGGAATTTTATTCTCAAATTGAAAAGTCCAACTTTCAATATGGACTTTGAGTTGAGTTGGACGATTATTTCGTCAACCCGGATATTCTGCTGACCAATATATTCTGAGCAAATTTGGATTTCTGTGGCGGTGATACAGATAATTTAAGGGTTCTTTTTTTGTGTTCTTTCTTTAATATATATTAAGCAATTAATGTCGCGGATGCCGGCGGACGTTTTGAAGCGCGGCTTTTGTTGAGTGCTTGGCAAGAGTTTTTTTCGTGATTTTGTTCACAGAATTACATCAAGAATTCAAGTATCGAAGCTCATTAAATTCTTGTGGTAAGAATTTGCGTATAACTCCTTTATGAGATTGATAGATTATTTCGTGAGGAATTATGAGCTAAATATTATGTGTGTTATTTGATGTAATTGGGGTTGAAAATACTGAGAGCGTTTGAGTTACTTAAGTGTGGTTTGTAATCTCTGATTGTATTGCTTGACCTATAGTAGAATTCATTGCTGCTATTCCGTAGATGTAGATCTCTACGATCGAATCACGTATAACTCGTGTCCAGTTTATTTTCTTGTTCTGTCTATTTTATTGTTCGATCACTTGTTCTGCGCAATATATCTCATAGACAAATGTACTTGCTTAAAGGAGGAAGAATGCAACATTTTCTTTGCAATAGTCGAATGCCTGATTACTTGATCATAGCTAAATTGCGGACTCTAGTGAGATCTAGGTATGAAAAACAGTAAAACTTATGATCAATATTTACTTTGGAATTCTCGGATTGATCAGTGGACTATTCTCTATTGGCTCTCCATGTGATCGTGATATAGATATCAATAGTCGGACCGAATCACATAAATATCTGGTGCTTCTTTATTGTTCCTCGTTTATTTCTCTACTAATGACGTATTGATTTGATTGTAAGATTCGGTTCACTTTTCACGTTAATTTTACAACATTTTCATATTGACAAGTGCTTGGATAAGTTGCATAACTGCTACAATTAATAGTCAGTATACACAAAAATCTCATGAACGATGTTGACGTAATCCGAAAGAGACTAATCCAAATCAATCAAATTCAACACGGGAAGAGCGTTTGGGGGGTTGCCCAAGTGAGGAGAGTATCACTTTATGGGCACCGGGAAAAGACAAAAAGTGTTTAGGTATGTCCCATGAAAAACGTGGGGGTCGAATTGCATAAATTAAAAAGTACGTATTGAAATTAAATGGACAGAAGAATACCTAGAGTGTCAATATTTATGTACTGCTCTCACTTTAGTATCAATTTTTTTCGGATCACTTAAGTACCAAATCAGAGAATAAATGATCAGTTAAGTGTCAATTCCTGCCAAAAAATGATTACTTAAATGTCAATTTTGGCCAATAAGTACACATAGCATTTTCTATTAATTTTTTAATATTATGTTTTTTCAAAAAAAAAATTCAGTCCATAGGGTGTCCACATGGCAATTTTTCCTTTAAAATTCAATCCACATGAATGCCACGTGTAATATCTTTTTACGAAATAAGCTAAAATATTTTTAAAAAATAAATTATATTTAAATAGCTAAATAACTAGAGAGAGAGAGAGAGAGAGAGAGAGAGAGAGAGAGAGAGAGAGAGAGAGAGAGAGAGAGAGAGAGAACAGTTGCAACAGCAAGGGCTTCAAGCCCTTGCTACTACAGCCTACCATTGCTAGCAATGAGGACTGGGGACTGCTTGGCCGATGTGACATCCTGAAAATTCACCTATTGTAAAGTGCCAGAATTCAATAAAAGGAATTAAATTGAATTTCAGTCTGTAAAATATTTTGCATCGTAAGAACTGAAGAGACGATAATTGGACGAATTCTGAAGCTTAAGTCAATTTAGATTAGGTTTCAAAATCTTAATCGCCGCGTATTAGGATCGAGATCCCCGCACCTAAGCGTAGTCCCGGTCGAGCCTAGTATCTGGAAAGAATAAATTACCACTATGTCAGTCGAG
The DNA here is from genome assembly GCA_021437785.1 of Rhodomyrtus psidioides. Classification (NCBI taxonomy): domain Eukaryota; kingdom Viridiplantae; phylum Streptophyta; class Magnoliopsida; order Myrtales; family Myrtaceae; genus Rhodomyrtus; species Rhodomyrtus psidioides. Next base: position 383,253 of record JAILYB010000226.1, on the reverse strand, counting down.
CCAAATTTGGTTCAGTCCTGAAATATCAATTTATCGAATTACCCTTCAATTATTTGAGAGAGACAAGGATATTCAAATCCTTGTGGGCCCCTTTGGTCAATCCCATCCCCAAATTCACTCACCCACCCATCCAATCACCTTTAGTCAAGGGGTCAAACTCTCTCTTCTCTCTCTCTTCTCACGTCTGATCACTCTTTCTCTCTCATCTCGCGTCTCCCTCTCTCTCTCTGCTCTCTTTCTCTTTTTCAATTTTGTGGATCACCTTTCCCCCCGACCGAACACTTTCCTCTTCATCTCGGGTTTTTGTGCGACCACTGCCCCTCAGCCGTCGACCGCCATCTCCAACCACTGCTCGCCACCTTCGCCGACCCTCGGAAGCCATCGTCGGTCGTCACAAGCCGTCGGAAGCCGTTGAAACAGCTCGGGAAGCCATGCCTGTTTTGGCCTCCACTGACCCGAGAACTCCAGCCTCTCCTCCAGTTGTTTGTGGGGCTATCGCCGCCTCCCACCACTTCATTGTTACTCACCCACCTCCTGAGCACCAACCCGACCTACTCTCCATCGACCACCGGAGCCGCCACAAACAGTCTTGGAACTCACAGCCCTCTGTTTTCGGGGTTGCTGTGTTTGGTTTCTATTCCAGCGAGAAACCGCCACTTCTGCCGTTCATCACTGCCATCGGCGGCCACCCTGAACTCCCTCATCGACCCTTAGAGTGTGTGGTGAGTAGTCGTCGCCCGTGGAGCTGTGAAGCACTCTCGAATTGCTCCCCTATTCCAACCACGCGAATCCCCTATTTTCCCCCAATTCTGTCCAACCGTCGTTCCGTCGCCTCTGGCCGCCGTCTACTTCCCTTATCCGGTCCCGACGGACATCCTTAGTTCCTTGGTGAGCCCTCAAACCTTTCTCGACCTTGCTTTGGCCTTTGAGGCCGAGAAACACCCTGAAACAGTCCGGTTCCCCTATTTCGCAACTAATCGGCTCTATTTCAGCCGCCGCTCGCCAGAGCTCCAGTCGCCGGCCACCTGTCCCGGTGATCCTTGCCGAACCTCCAAACATTTTCCCACCATCGTTGGGTTGATTCGTCGTGCGTTTAGCCGTGTTCCCACCGAGAACCACCGTTGCGGTCGCCGTTCGTTGTCGCCGCCCGTGCCGTCGCCGTTGAGACCGCCCGAGCTAACTCACTTTGTAAGTTGACCCTAATCCTTGGTTAGGACGCGAAGTAGGTGTGGTTGAGATTAGCCCTGCACCTGTTTCGGCGCTTCATGCAGTACTTGCTGATCTTCTTCTGCACGACGTCAAGGCTGCCGTTGGATTTGAGCGCCACTTCCTTGCACAGCGAGTTGAATAGATCGGCGACTGCCTTGTCGCTCCCAAAGGCATTCTGGACGATGCCTTGGGTATGGAGCAGCGCGACATCCCGCTCATCGTTGATGATGTTGTCCATGAAGGTGACGTAGGATGTGACCGCGGTCCCAGCCCCGATATGCAAGCGCTCGAGGGTCATGATGTTGAGGAACATGGACCCAGTGGCGTCATCAACCGTGATGAGGGGGAGCCTCAAGATAGGGTTTCCGATCGTACCCTCCATGAAACGATTGGTGGCGACTCATTGACATGTACACTTATCACATGTCACTAGACCACGCCGAAGGTCGACCACGTATATCCAGCCGTTGTGATTTGGGTAATGGACCTTGGGAGAGACCCGCGTCCGATCATGCAACATCGGACGGCCCATTAACCCTCGCTAGCTAGATACCGACTCGAGAGGGTCACGACAAGTTGGTCTCGTTTGGGTCCAGTGGGGGCGGCAAAGGTAACACGGTTCGACAAGTTTCAAAGGTTGCACAAGTTTTTGTTGTGGGGGATCGAAGAGTATCCATGGTGGCGCGCAAAGATAGAGAAAGAACCATGTAGGTATAAATAGAGGTGTCAACCCTCCTCCAGCGTGTGAAAAGTCTTCGAATCTTCGGGACAAAATTGTTGTTTGCACGTGGCACCAAACAGTAAATGTGTACATTTGTGATGCACCTAGGACCGACAGACTCATCAATCAACTACATCGGATTGGGCTCATATTCGGTCGGTTGAAGCGAAACGGCCGTCTGATTAATAGTCGACGCCTTTGGCATTGGATTTTGGCAATTCGGGGTCGTTTAGATGGATTTCCGGGCATTTTTCTATTTTTAGGTAATTTTATAATTTAATGACATCTTTGTAATTTTTGCATTTCTTTTGTCATTAGGGTTGACACCTTATAAAATGTCGTCTTTAGGGTTTTGAGAGCAGATTATTGAATAATGAGAATATCACGATATGATATCGTTTTGAGTGAACAGTGATTGTTCCTCATTCTATCGATTTTGTTCTTTATCGACTTCTTTCTATCGTACTTAGGCATCATTTGGTATTAGAGCATAGGTTGCTTCGAACCGATGGCTGAAGAAAATCGTGGTGGTCGAAGGCAGCAAGGTCATGGAGGCCAGGGACGTGGAGTCGTTCCTGATGCAGATGAACAACCGCGTATGCGAGATCTGCGAGACATAGAAAATGAAGAGCTAAGGAGACAAGTTCGGGATTTGCAGCGACGTCTTGTGGGGGTAGGGCTTGACGCGCAACCCGAAGAAGGAGCGAAATTTGCTAATCCATCCGATGTTGAAGAGGAAGATGAAAACCCTTTCGGGTTCTGGACCAGGGGCGGAATCGAGGAGTACGACCTGGAAATCAACATTTTTCTCAAAATTTCGGAATGAAGATAGAAATTCTTGAGTTTCATGGTAAGGCTCATCCTAATGAGTTTATTGACTGGTTACATACAGTAGAGTGGATCTTTGATATTAAAGATCTGACTGAGGGGCAAAAAGTAAAGTTAGTGGCTATTAGGCTACGAAAGCATGCTTCGATATGGTGGGAGCATGTGAAAAAGCAGCGTGCTAGGGAAGGAAAATCGAAGGTAGATCGTTGGGATAAGATGAAAAAATTATTGCAATTTTTTTTTCCTACTCATTATAGGCAACGGGCGTTTATTGAATATCACAATGTTAAACAGCGAGAGTTGACAGTCGAGGAATATACAGAGGAGTTTGATCGGTTGCGGATGCGTTGTGATGTGGCGGAAGAAGACGAGCAAACAATTGCTCGATATTTGGCAAGGTTGCACTATGAAATTTCTGATGTTGTCCAACTCCAACAATATTGGACATTTGAGGATGTGTGCAGGTTGGCCCTAAAGGTGGAAGGGCAATGTAAAAGGAAAGGCAGTGGTTCCAAGTGGTCAGGCGGCAGTTCCAAATGGTCAGGTAAAGAATCTCGCGGAAAAACGGGGAGCTCTTCAACTAATTCAAACACAACAACAGTTAAGAGTATGAGTTTTAAACCGACATCAAAGGGGGAACAGAGTAGTGCTGGAACTAGCAGGGGAGGAGCTGCAGCCAAGTGGTGTTACAAGTGTTAAGGACTTGGACATTTCGCCGTTGATTGTCCGAATCGGCAGTTTGTAACATTAGTTGTAATCCCGCATTTGCTGAGGACCCCGTTTATGACGAAACTGATGAAGAACGAGAGGGCGTGGATCCAGATAAAGAAGAAATTGTCTATGCTGATTCTGGTGAGTCTTTAGTTGTGAGAAGAATTCTAAATATTGCTGAAGTTGATGATGAATCGTGGTTTAGGATAACATTTTTCATACTAAGTGCACCAGTGGGGGAAAGGTGTGTAGTATGATAATCGATGGAGGGAGTTGTGAGAATGTGATATCTACTACTATGGTAGAGAAGTTGAGGCTGAAAACTGAAGATCATCCTCAACCATATAAACTGTCGTGGCTTAAGAAGGGCAACGAAGTGAAAGTAACCAAGAAGTGTCTGGTACAGTTCTCGATTGGAAAGAATTATGTTGATGAAGTTTGGGGTGGTGTAGTCCCCATGGATGCTTGTCATATTCTATTGGGAAGACCATGGCAATTCGACAGAAAAACTCAGCATGATGGGTTCAAAAACACATACACTTTCAAGGAGGAAGGTCGGTCTATTATGCTGAGTCCTTTAGATTTGAGGAAGGAGGCGAAAAATAATCTGTTGTCCAGGTCAGAATTCCAAGAGGAGGCGGTGAATGCTTCTGAACTTTTTGCTGTTGTGGTGATAAAGCAGAATTCTGACAGTCCAGAAATTCCTGCACCAGTTTTGCCTCTACTAAAGGAGTTTGCCGATGTAGCACCGGAAGAGATGCCACCTGGGTTACCACCTATGAGGGACATTCAGCATTGTATCGATTTCATTCCAGGAGCTGTTATCCCTAATAAGGCAGCTTACAAGATGAATCCTAAAGAACATGAGGAGATGCAAAGGCAAGTGCAGGAGTTGTTAGAAAAGGGTGCAATTCGGGAGAGTATAAGTCCATGTGCCGTACCAGCTTTGTTGGTGCCTAAGAAAGATGGGTCGTGGAGAATGTGCATAGATAGTAGAGCTGTCAATAAAATCACAATAAGGTATCGCTTTCCTATTCCACGATTTGATGATTTGATTGATCAATTATTTGGGGCGACTATCTTTTCAAAGATAGACGTAAGAAGTGGATATCATCATATTAGGGTGCGACCTGGAGATGAATGGAAGACATCATTTAAGACTAGGGATGGTCTGTATAAATGGATGGTGATGCCATTCGGATTGTCTAACGCGCCGAGCACCTTTATGAGGTTGATGAATCATGCTTTTCGTTCTTTTATTGGCCAATTTGTTGTCGTTTATTTCGATGATATTTTGGTTATAGTGCTTCAACTGAGCAACACTTGCAGCATTTGAGAAAGGTATTTGAAGCCATGAGGGAGCAAAAACTATATGCTAACACTAAGAAGCGTCATTTTTGGACTGATCATGTGACCTTTTTGGGATATATCGTGTCCAAGGAAGGCATTCAGATGGATCCAACTAAGATTGAGGCTATCACTAATTGGGAGATTCCGAAAAATATTCATAAGGTACATAGCTTTCATGGGCTAGCGTCTTTTTATCGGAGGTTTGTTCGGGATTTCATTTCTATTATTGCGCCTCTTACGGATTGTCTAAAAGGAGGTAGATTTGTGTGGACCAAAGAGGCGGAAACTGCATTCCAATTACTGAAGAAGAAGGTCACTGAAGCCCCTGTGTTACTGCTTCCTGACTTTAGTGAGATTTTCGAGGTGCATTGCGATGCATCGGGCGTTGGAGTTGGGGGTGTCCTAGGTCAAAAGAATAAGCCAATAGCGTTCTTCAGTGAAAAGTTGAACGAAGCGAAAAAAAGTATTCGACTTATGACAAAGAATTTTATGCTATTGTGAGGAGTTTGGAGCATTGGCGACATTATCTTATTTCGAAGGAATTTTTTTTGTATTCTGATCATGAAGCCTTGAAGTATATCAATGGGCAACATAAACTGAACGCTAGGCATGCGAAGTGGGTGGAGTTTCTTCAAGCTTTCAGTTTTTCCATTAAACATAAAGCGGGAGTGCTAAATAGAGTTACTGATGCCTTGAGCCGAAAACATTCCTTGATGTCCACAATGCAGGTGAAAGTTCTGGGTTTTGATTCTTTTAAGGATTTGTATATTGACGATCCTTATTTTGGCGATATATGGAAGAAGTGCAAAGCGGAGCCTTTTCAGCAATTTCAGATTGTGGAGGGCTACCTTTTTAAAGGTAACAGGCTATGTATTCCTCAGTGTTCTTTGAGGGAGTCAATTATTATCGAGAGTCATGCAGGAGGTCTTGCTGGGCACTTTGGCGTGGATAAGACGATGGCCTTGCTATGCGAGCATTTTTATTGGCCACGAATGGAGCGTGACGTGACTCGATTTATAGAGAGATGTAGGGTATGTCATGTGGTGAAAACCAAAGGAACTAATGCTGAGTTGTATATGCCTCTACCTGTTCCAGATGCACCTTGGGAGGACGTCCGTCTAGATTTTATCTTGGGATTACCAAGAACGCTACGTAATAAAGATTCCATAATGCTAATTGTCGACAGGTTTTCGAAGATGGCACACTTTATTCCCTGTAATAAGACTTTTGATGCTTCACAGGTCGCGCGATTGTATCTACAAGAGGTTGTTAAGCTGCATGGAGTTCATAAATCCATAATCTCATATCGTGATGTGAAATTTCTGAGTCACTTTTGGCGCACTCTTTGGAGGCATATGGGAACCAAATTGCAATTTAGCTCCTCTCATCATCCCCAGATCAATGGGCAGACTGAGGTTGTCAATCGAAGCTTGGGAAATTTGGGTTGGAGATAGTCCAAAGCAGTGGGACTTGGTGTTGCCTCAAGCAGAATTTGCCTACAATCGATCGCAGAATCGAACTATAGGCAAAAGTCCTTTTGAGATAGTTTATGGGCGTAATCCAATTACTCCCCTGGATCTCACGCCATTACCAGTGGACAAACAGTTCAGTTCAGATGCTGATGAGCATGCTAAACAGATCAAAGAGCTGCATTCACAGATTCATATCCAGATAGACAAGCAGAATATGAAGTATAAGCAACGGGTGGACAAACGCAGAAAAAGGGTCGTCTTCAAAGAAGGTGATCTAGTATGGATTCATCTTCGAAAAGAGCGATTTTCGACTGGCAGGTTTAGAAAGTTGCAGCCTAGAGCTGACGGGACCCTTCAGAGTTTTGGAGCGAATTAGTGATAATGCCTATAAGGTTGAGCTGCCGGGTAAGTATAATGTATCCGGAACTTGTAATGTAGCAGATTTATCTCCTTACCACACTGCTGAGGAAGAACCTGAAGAGATTGATACCAGTGGAGATGAAGCAGATTCGAGGGCGAATCTTTTTTCTAGCAGGGGAGGATAATGCACCTAGGATCAGCAGACTCATCAGTCAACGTTATCGGATTGGGCTCAAATTTGGTCGGTTGAAGCGAAACGGCCGTCTAATCAATACTCGACACCGTTGGCATTGGATTTTGGCAATTCGGGGTCGTTTAGATGGATTTTCGGGCATTTTTCTATTTTTAGGCAATTTTATAATTTAATGGTATTTTTGTAATTTTTGCATTATCTTTTGTCATTATGGATGACACCTTATAAAAGGTCGTCTTTAGGGTTTTGAGAGCAGATTATTGAATATTGAGAATATCACGATTTGATATCGTTTTGAGTGAACAGTGATTGTTTCTCATTCTATCGATTTTTTTCTTCATCGCCTTCTTTCTATCGTACTTCGGCATCAATTTGTATAAACTTGAGGTAAAGATGTATGGTGCACGTTTCATACTGAATTTCTACGAGCCAAAACTCGCAACCGTGAAAATATATAAAGGAATTTTCGTTGCCAATAGTCTGCGAATTTGATGTACGCGGGATCTACATGCGCGGACACTTCCTAAGAAGTGAGCCAATTGAGTCTCGAAAGATCATAGTTCAGAGCTTGGAATCGAAACCAATTTGGTGTTATCGATCAATGCAGGAAAATTGGGCACCAAATTGATCGGATCCTCTGTTCTTATTCGTGCATTTCACGTGACGTTATCATCGTACTTTATGGGCACGGTTAATTTTGACATTGGCAATTCATGCATCGGTTTGCGTATAGGTCCATAGAGCCAGACCATTTTTAAAAAAGCAGCAACAATTTAAGGCGAAAATATTGTCAAACTCAGATCTTGAGTTAGGTTGGGTATGAGTCGTTAATTTTGTATTGCATTAAAATGGATTAAATTGGTCAATTTAGATTAGACCATTGTTCTGTTTTGTCAAACCTATGTATAGGACACTTTTGGGTCACGAGCTAAAGAGAAGATGTGCTTAAGCAATGTCCCATAGGAAATGAATTGCATGCATGCGAAACACATCTTGCGACCGTGTCTAAGCCTTTGGTTTGACGAATTTCAAAGTGTGCCTAAATTAAAGGGTCGTTTATTGAGATGCGACAGTAGATATACAATAGTATGTTTGGGATATGGTAGATTTCTTATTTAAGCGAAAATATATGTCTGAACTCAAATCAAAGTTAAACCATAGAGGCAAATGTGAGTTTCTATGTTGAACTGCTTATCGATGTTTGGTTTCATTTTTCTTTTTTAGCTTGGGATTACTTAAAGTGATTGACTGCGAGCATTTATGAGCTCCAACCAAGAGCTCTCTTAAAAGATATCTCGAGTTTGAGCTCATGTATGTAATTTGACCCGAATTGGATGACGAGGACCAATTTTTTTTTTTTATCTAGTACCTATTGGGGTCATGCTATAGCAGTTCAACTAAGATAAGAGTTGCTACTTTACTTTAGACAGAAGGACATCTCAAGTGTCAATATTTGTGTACAGCGCTTGTTGAGAAACAGAGGCGCAGTACTCTACTACTCAGTCTCGATCGACAAGATGATTGACAACAATTGCAGGTGAAAAGGGTCACTCGATAATTTTCACACAAGAGAAGCTCTTAAGAGAGGAGATGGATGAACTATCTAATGTGTTGTATTCACTTTGTTCACCTTACTCACCTTATTGAAACAATTACAAGACTCACCTATATATAGGCATCTTACATGACTCTTCAACTACGCAACCTTTCGACTGACTCATTAATAAACTCCTAGAAATATGAACAGTCAATATTGAGAATAAAAAGACTCTCGAAAAGAACAATACAATAATGACACTAAACATGCTTGTCGAATAGACGTCCATTGGGAACCGAAAAGTTTATCGACACCCATCGAAATACGAAGAGTCGCAATTAAGGAAGAATCTAGAGATAGACGGTGACTTCTTCAATACTCCACCCCCTCACCGACTACTCTCTCTAAGGATAGACCATGCGACCATACCAAGTTGAGTTCGAAATCTTCAAATTTCGCAGTTTCGAGACCTTCTTGTCTTGGCGTACTCCACCTTGATCTCGCTCTGTAGCACCTTCTCTCGCAGAAAATGATAGTGCACTTTCACATGCTTAGTCCTGGTGTGGAAAATTGGATTTTCTACCAAGTTTATAGCGGATAGATTATCACAATATAATGTTGTGATAATCTATCGATTGATGGAGATCTTCCGATAATTGCTCCAACCGCGTACTCTCCTAAGCTGCCATTGCTGCTACTCCGTATTCAGCCTCTGTCATCGACAGGGACATAGTCGGCTATCTTTTACTACACCAGGATACTGCTGCAATAAAAGATTAAATGAGTATCCAGTAGTCGATCGCCGTGTGTATCGATCTCCAACAAAGTCGGCATCACAATGACCGACTAGCTCACCCGATGATTCTCTCTTATATAAAAGGCCACAATCAAGTGTCTTCTTTACATACCTTAGGATATGATTGGTTGCATCCAAGTGAGGCTTCCGTGGTTTCTCCATGAATTGGCTGATTACTCCCACTGCAAAAGCGATGTCAGACCGACTTATGGCAAGGTAAATTAAACTACCTACCAGTTGCCTGTAAGCAGTCGAGTCTTCTAGCTCTCGTCCTTCATCAGCACATAGCTTTGCATTCCCATCTAATGGAGTAGATATAGGTTTGCAATCAAGCATCCCAAATTTTTCCAAGAGATCTCATGCAAACTTCTGTTAACATAGAAACAGTCCTTCCTTTGTCCGATTAACCTCAAGTCCCAAAAAGTGTTTCAGCTTTCCAAGCTCCTTCATCTGAAACCGTACAGAGAGGTTGGCTCTGATTCGACATATCTCGACTCCATCATCGCCAGTAATAATGAGGTCATCCACATAGATTAACACATCTGCAATCTTTTCATCTTCTGCCTTCACGAACCAGCTTGAGTCTTCTGGAGCTACAGAATAACTGCTTTAGAACAAAAATTCTGTAATCTTGCCATACCATACTCTTGAGGCTTGCTTTAAGCCATAGAACACTTTCTTTAGCTTGCAAACATATTCAGAATGAGTTTTGCTCTTGAAACCATCTGGCTGCTCCATGTGTATATCTCGATCAAGTTCTCCATGTAGGAAGGCATTCTTCACGTACATTTGCCACAAGTTCCACGACTTACTTGCTGCAAGCGCTAATAGAACTCGAACTATAGTAACATTTGCCATCGGGCTAAAGGTTTCTTCATAATCGACGCCATACTCCAGTGAACACCTTCGAGCCACTATGTGTGCTTTATACCTCTCTATCGATCCATCTGGCCGATTTTTAAGTTTATAGACCTATTTGCAAGATATATGACGCACCTCTTTAGGTTTCGACGCCAATTCCCATGTCTCATTTTTCTTCAATGCGAGGATTTCTTCTTCCATGGCTTTCCTCCATTCTGCACCCTTTGAGGCTTTCTCATATGTCGATGGCTCGATCATACGAACATCTTCAGTCAATGCGGCATTGGCATATTTGCGGTTTGGTTTCCTTTGTCTTGACGACCTTCGAAGTTGAGGCTCTTCCTCTTCGAGTTCTTCTACCTGACTTGGCCAAAGTTCTTCTATCGATCTTGGACGCTCACCAGATGAACTCTTTGATTCTGGTGACTGTGCTTCAACATCCTCTTCAATCGGCTGATTCTCATCGAATTCTTTCAACCTTTGAATCTCTTCTTCGGTATGCTGTGAATTTGGCAATTCGACGGCTTGGGGTGACTACCATGACAATAGTTCGTCGAACACCACATTTCTGGAAGTATAACACCTCCCTGTTGTAGGATCGCAGCACTTCCACCCTTCCCTATGATCATCATAGCCCACGAATATGCAGCGAACCACCTTCTTATCAAATTTGTTGCGAAGATGATCTGGTACAAACTCATAGCATACACATCCGAAAACTCTAAAATGACTTACCACGGGTTTACGATTCCACAACTTTTCATATGGTGACATAAAGCCAAGCCTTGCTTGAGGCATCATGTTATTTATATGCGCTCTTGTCTTCATTCATTTGGCCCAGAATTTTGGAGGAACATTCTTTGCATGCAGTATGCTCCTACAGGTCTCCGCTAGATGTCTATTCTTTCTTTCGTCGACTTCGTTTTGTTGTGGCTTATACGGACAAGCAAACTGTCGACGTATTTAGCACTCTTGCAAATACTTCGTAAATTCATACAAACTATAATTGCCCCCATTATCAGTACGAAGGCAAATAATTTTCTTGCCTACTTCACTTTTTACTCTTCTTTGAACTCCTTAAATTTGCTAAGCGCCTCTGATTGCTCCTTCATAAAATCAACCGAGACGTACCTAAAAAAGTCATCGACGAATGTGATCATGTACTTTGATCCACCGATAGATGATTGCTTCACTATACCAAATACATCAGAGTGAATGAGTTCGGGAGGCATATTAGCTTTGAATGTCGATTCCTAATATGGAAGCCGATGTGCCTTTCCATACTAGCATTCGGCACAAACCACATCTTCTTGAACTTCTAATTGGGAAAGACCCTTCAGCATGCTTTACTACATAACCACTTTCAACCTGTGATAACTTACATGCCCAAGCCACGCATTCCATAAATCAGGTGTATCATTTCGGGAGGCATATTAGCTTTGAATGTCGATTCCTAATATGGAAGCCGATGTGCCTTTCCATACTAGCATTCGGCACAAACCACATCTTCTTGAACTTCTAATTGGGAAAGACCCTTCAGCATGCTTTACTACATAACCACTTTCAACCTGTGATAACTTACATGCCCAAGCCACGCATTCCATAAATCAGGTGTATCATTTCTTCGAGTTTTGTTTACGTATGCCGTTTGAGCTGACATGGCGTAAACAGACTCCTGTCGACGCCCCTCCATGATTGGTCGACTAGTGGGTTTTATACTTCGGTACACCTTAACATCTCTTGGGCCAAACACAACATAATTACCTAAGTCTGTGAGCTATGAAACAGACAACAAATTCTTCTTCATTCTAGGCATGTGATATACATTTTTCAATTCAACCTATTGCGAATTGAATCAGGGCGTTATTATGGTCTCGCCAATATGAGTAATTGGCAACCTCGAGTTGTCTGCAATAATAACTACATGTCCATCGACATAATCAAGCATATTCGACAGCTTGCCTTGATCTCCGGTCATATGATTCGAACACCCTAAATCAATAATCCAGTCGATATCACAATTAATCGACTTATCACTTATAGTGATTAAAGCTATCGAATCGACTAACTCGGCTGTAGAAGAAGCAGCGAGCTCGTCTTGCGCCTCCATGGCAACAGACACTTGGAAATCCCATTGCTCGTTGCTATCTTTCTTATTCGATGCTACAACATTTCCTTCAACTCTTTTTGCTCGACAATCTCTGGCAAAATGACCTTCCTTGTCGTAGCCGTAACATTGTCCACTTCGTCTTTTTTCATTGCCATTTTTGTCGCGATTCCGCCAAGCTCCCCTTGGTCGAGAGCTCATCTCTCCTGGTCGCTTTTCCATTCTCCATGATCCAGTTGCTTTTTCCATTCGACACTACTTGTCCTCGGCTTGCCATCTCTATTGTCAGTGCCGATTCTCCTCTATCCCTTGAACTCTCTTTTATCATTGAAGAGAGCGCTTTCATCTCCCTTAATCGAGACCTTAGACATTTGATTATCTAAAGTCTCTTAGTTGGCCAAGATATTCTCCAACTCGGTGAGAGTCGGTTGAGTTGCCCATCCACGAGTAGCCGTAACAATACAATTACACTCTGGCTTTAAACCGTGAATGATAATTCTTCTCATTCTTGTTTCTGAGATGGCGTTATTCGGATCCAGCTTTGAATTTCATCACAAATAGACTTAACTTTGGAGAAATAATGACTCACCGTCATATTTTTCTTTGATATCGACAAAAGCTCATTCTCCAACCTTTGCAACTTGGCATCATTCAACCTCGCGAACAACGCTGCCAAGTTATCCCATGCCCCCTTGGGAGTCTGCGCACTCTTTATGTGCTGCATTAAGTCATCTTCAACAGTCACAGCAAGATGGTAAAGAGCCTTACCCGCTTTGATGTTCCATCTTCTCAGCTCACCATCGTTTGTGGGTGTCATGGTGTTGCTGCCGCCAATAATATCCCACAAATCTTGACCCAGCAAATAAAACTGCATGCGGGTACTCCAATTATTATAATTAAAATTGTTGAGCTTTTCAATGCCATCTGACTGGATATAATGCCCAGCACTACTGCAAGTAAGCTTGGTCCCCGACCAATCGATCAGAGTCTCTAATTGTACACCAGCAGACTTTCGACAAACTCCGGTCCTCGACCGCTTGCTCACGAACAATGGTCCCTGACCACCGTCTTTACGAACCACGCTCTGGATGACTAGATTCACGGTCCCTGACAACTGTGCTCTAATACCAAATGTTGAGAAACAAAGGCGCAGCGCTCTGCTATTTAGTCTCAATCGACAAGATGATCGGCAACTATTGAAGGCGAAAAGGGTCACTCGGTAACTCTCACACAAGAGAAGCTCTCAAGAGAGGAGATGGATGAACTATCTAATGTGATGTATTCACTTTGTTCACCTTATTGAAACAATTACAAGACTCGCCTATATATAGGCATCTTACATGACTCTTCAACTACATGATCTTTCGACAGACTCATTAATAGACTACTAGAAATATGAACAGCCAACATTGAGAATAAAAAGACTCTCGAAAAGAATAATAACATTAAACACGCTCATCGAATAGATGTTCATTGGGAACCGAAAAGCCTATCGACATCCATCGAAATATGAAGAGTCGCAATTAAAGAAAAATCTAGAGATAGGTGGTGACTTCTTCAATAGCACTCACTTTGGTGCCAATATATTTTTTTTAATTAATGTGATTTTTTTAGAAATGATTATTTTAGTGCCAACTCCGGTGAGCTTTTCCGAAAATCATAGGTGGCTTCTACGTGACTTGCTAGAGGATTCCAGTCAGCAACAATAAAAAAAAAAGCTAAAAATCAATTAAAAAAATTCCACGTAATACTAAAAAGTTGAAAATGAGCTAAGAAAAATTAGAAGTTGCAGCAGCGGAAGAATCTGAAAAGTGCTTGACCCTCGACTCAATAAAGCCGCACATTGGACTTCCAGAGAAAAAACACACACACGAAGGGCACAGAGAGAAAGAACGACGCAGTGCAAGTTTTACATCCAATCGAGTTATTTTATTTACGAAATATCATGGACTCTAGTGTATGTAGGTATTAAAAAACTTAAACTTATGATCAATTGTTACTTAGGAATTCTTGGATTGACAAGTGGATGATTCGTTGCGGACTCTCCCCGTGATCATCGCTATATGCCAATACTTGGACTGAATCACGTAAATATCCAAGGTTTTTTTTATTGTTCCTCGTTTATTTCTCTCATGATTCCATATTGATTTAATTGGAAGATCCAATTAGCTTCGATGTTAGTTTTACAACATGTTCATATCAATAAGCAAGGAGAGTATGTCGCGTTTTGGGCACCAGGTAAAGACAAAAAGGGGTTAAGTACACCTCAAGTGCCATAAGTTATGTACGATGCTCACTTTAGTGCCAAAATTTTCAAATCGATCACTTTAATTCTAAGTTTTTGTAACTTTGATCACTTCAGTACCAAAACTTTCAAATCGATCACTTTAGTGCTAAGTTTTTATAACTTTGATCACTTAAGTGCCAATTTCTTTTAAAAACGGTCAATTCAGTGCCTAGCCCGATGAGCCACGTCAGCTCAAATAATAATAAGTTGGCGCTTAAGTGATCGGATTTTCGGCGAGCCACGTCAGCTTAAATCAGAGTTGTCACTAGAGATCGTTTTTAAAAGAAGTTGACACTTAAGTGATCGAAATTACAAAAACTTAGCACTAAAGTAATCAATTTGAAAATTTTGACACTAAGGTGAGCACCGTACATAACTTATGACACTTGGGGTGTACTTAAGCCAGACAAAAAGCGTTTAGGTAATGGTCCATGAAAAACCAGTCGAATTGCATAAATTGAAAACCTCGTGCTGAAATTAAATGCATGTAAAGTGACATGGGTAGGGACTTCTCATATTTGACGTGACATTAGATTTATAATTTGGGCTTTCTAATAATTTTTGGGCTATGAGAATAATAGCATATTATGAATTTGTGAGTCTTGAAAAAGTAGACCTCACAATAATTTTTATTTTTTTAGACCCAAAATAAGCCATTATTTTCTTAATAGGTTGAGGATGGTAGCCATGTAAGTATTTCTATTATAACTTACTACTCAACGCCTATATATATATATATATATATATATATATATATATCTCATGTTGCAAGGAATTTTTTTTTTAAAACACAGTATTTTTCAAAGAATGAGTTTTCGATAGTATACCTGATCGGTTAGCTCATGACAGTCATACGACTTCTCATAAATTAACATCAAGCAGCACACAAGACATAGTGTCAAATTATTATAAAAAAAAAAGGAACTTCCACATGCTTCGTGTGAAGAAAATTGGATTCAAGCGAAAATAAGAAGAGAAATGCAAGGCACACAAGAGAGAGAATACTAAAAGTAGGATGTCGTCTAGATGTTGGGGTGTGGTTCAAGCTCCTCCATCGACAAAAAAGCGTGGGAGCAGGCTGGAGTCAGGAGATCACCCCAGCGAGGGCCACGAGGGCAGCGTCCCCGAGTCGCTAAGTGGATTTTATATTTTGGACTCATATTTTATTGGTAGTTTAGGCCTGAATCCATGAGTAGTTACTGCTATCTATACCTTTCTTTCGCTTATAATCGAGTGAGGTAACATGGAAGTGTGAGTTGCTAATTATGGTGGGATTATCTGCTGGATGTAACTCTAATTTAAATGCAAACCAACATAAACCTTATATCTCAATCTCTCTTTCTCTCGCTTTTACTCTCTATTTCGTTTTGATTGTGCACCGAATTTCGACACAAAAAAGTAGCCATTGATGAGCTGAGTGGAGCTAAATTCCGTGAGGATCCAGCACCACCCAACGTTTTCACGTATTGGATAACAGATTCACGTCGTTTCGAATGGACTGGGACGCAAAGGGATCGCTTGCCCTTTCCTCAAAAGGGCAGGTCCTGCCCTTGAAATCCGGGCCGTCCGTGTTATGAATGAACGGCCTGGATCATTACAAAAAAATAAAAAAATCCAAAAAGTTGCCCCCTAAAAATAGAATATCTGGATCGTCCGTCCAAAAACGGACGGCCAGAAAGGGCAGGCGATCCGGATCCGATGGGACAAGCCTATGCTTGCTAGCTTTTATTGAATCGTAAATTAGGATTGGGCCACCGTCCCCACCATTACCAGATTTTTTTTAATAAGACATATTCGGAACTAACGAAGTATGACAGCCTTTAAAAAAAAATTATCAATGCAACTTTTCCTATGTTTTCCTTTTCTTCTCCCAGATTTCCTTTTTTATTTTAAAAAAAAAAACTCTGACTCTTCCTATCTTCTTTCCCTCCATTGTACTTTTTTATGTTTTTTCCCAGTAAAATTACATCAGTAGTGTTAATATTTATGTACGGCGCTCATTTTAGTATCAATTTTTTTGTATCACTTAAGTGTCAAATCGGAGAAAAAACGATCACTTAAGTGCCAACCGCAAGAAATTCAGGCAACCTCATCGAAGTTGGCACTTAAATGATTGTTTAAAAAAAATAGACACTTAAGTGATCTAAAAAAACGATCACTTTAGTGCCAAATCGTAGAAAAAAATAATCACTTTAGTGCCAATTCCGGAGACCTCAACTTAAATAATCATTTTTTAAAAAAATTGGTACTTAAGTGATCAAAAAAAATATTGGTACTAAAGTGAGCACCGTACACAAATATTGGCACTCATGTTGTACTTATGCCATTTTCCCCTGGCTTTTTATTCCCCGACTATAAAAAGTTCAAACGAAGCACGTGTAGAAGTAATATTTCAAAAGGCAAAAAATCACAATGCAGAACTTTTTACAAATCATGAAGATCATGAAGATAGCACATCAAGCAGACTATCCGCGAGTTGAACATCTGTAGATCTTTTCTGATTTGCTACTTATTTATCATGTAGATCAAGCCGTTATCTTTTTCTGATTTGATTATTGTGTAAATCATATTGTCATCTTTTATTTCCACCTTAGTTATAGCCTTATAGGTGACAATACCCCTATTTATATTGTACAATGAATCAACGTAATGCAAGGCTTCAGTAACCCAATTTCCTGTTTTTTCTTCATGGTATCAGAGCCACTCAAGGCACACTGATTTTTTCTTCTTGCAAAAAAAAACCTCGATACAATCATGTCAAAATTTCCATTTCCTTCAAACATCAATGTGGCAAATTTTGTCACGTTGAAGCTCAATGAAAACAATTTTTTACTTTGGGAGACACAGGTATTGTCTCTGATTGGAAGTAAGGACCTACTTGGTTTCCTTACGGGAGAGATAGATGTGCCATCGCAAACTCATACATCAGAAAAAGAAACTGCAGTCAATAATCCAGACTATGCAGCATGGATACGAAGTGATCGTCTTGTGAAGTCTTGGATCGTGGGCACACTCTCGAAAGATGTTCTCGGACATGCCGTTGGTCTCCAAATAGCATCAGAAGTGTGGAGAGCTCTCACCGATCACTTCAAGCAAAGCTCGGTGACACGTGAACTTGACCTTCTTTGACAACTCCAACACATCAGGAAAGAAAATAAACCTTTATCTGTTTATCTTCGCGAATTTAAATCCATTTGCGATCAATTGCACTCCATTGGTAAACTTGTGTCAGATGCTAATAAAGTCTTCAGATTGCTTGAAGGACTTGATGATAATTATGAGCCGTTTAAAACGACTATGTTCAGGCCACCTCTTCTATCTCATGCTGAAGTGGTTGCACAACTTCAAAGTTATGAGTTACGAAACAAGCGCACTCAAATCATGCTCCCAAACAGTTCAATGGCATTTATTTCACAGCAATGTAACGGTGGTTACAAAAATAGCCATAGAGGAAGAGGTAGAGGACCCTCATTTAATTCTAGGGGTCGTGGCTTTTCTCAAGCGAACCAGAATGGTCGGCATTTTCCAGGAAAATATTATAGTCCTCAACAATCCAAAGCTGCTGGTAATTCGCCAAAGTCAAACTTTGGAATGTCAGATCTCATCTGTCAGATTTGTAAGAAGAAGGGGCATGATGCATTGAATTGTTGGTATCGCTTCGACAATAGTTATCAGAGTAGTGATATACCTCATGGCCTGACAGCTCTTCATATTTCAGACTTAAAAGATGAAGAATGGCATCCGGACACAGGTGCTAATACTCACATGACAGATAATCCAAGTAATCTTGTGAATGTAGTCCCTTACCATGGCCATGATAATGTGGTAATTGGAAATGGTGCATCAATACCGATTACTCATGTTGGGACTGGTCGATTTGGCAATGAGACTGGTCAATTTTCACTTAATAATGTTCTGGTTGTTCCGAAAATTAAGAAAAATTTATTATCTGTCTCTCAATTGACGAGAGATTATCCTTGCTATTTTGAGTTTAATGCCTTTGGTTTTTCCATCAAGGACTCCAGGACGCATCGGGTACTGCTGACGGGAACTAATCATCAAGGATTATATACCAATAAGGATCCGCAACCCATGTCATTCTTTTCTCAGAGAAAGAAGGTTGCTGATGAACTTACTTGGCATCGACGACTGGGCCATCCAAATAGTCGTATTTTACAGCTTTTGCAATCTGATGGTTTGATTTCAATAAATAAATCAACTGGTACTTTATGTACAAGTTGTCAGATTAGTAAAAGTTCAAAATTGCCATTTACTTTATCTGATTCTCGATGTACTCATCCATTGGGAAAAATACATTGTGATATTTGGGGACCAAGCCCAATTTCTTCTATGCAAAATTTTCGATATTACGTGGGATTTATTGATGATTTCTCCCGATATTGTTGGATGTATCCGTTGAAGCGAAAGTTGGCTTTTTTTGGAATTTTCCTATCTTTTTAGAAATTGGTTGAGAATCAGTTTGACAGGAAAATTAAAGTTTTCCAATTTGATGGAGGAGGCGAATTCATGAGCAATAATTTTCTTATGCATCTTCGTGAATGCGGAATACAACATCAACTTTCTTGTCCGAGTACGCCCGAACAAAACGGTATTGCCGAGAGAAAACATCGACACATTGTTGAATTGGGGCTTGCTACATTATTTGAGGCATCTATACCGCTTAACTATTGGGTGGAAGCATTTGCAACAACAAATTATTTGATAAATCGGCTACCTTCAACTGCTCTGAGCAACCGAAGTCCATACTCAATCTTATTCAAGAAGGATCCTGATTATTCATTACTCCGAGTGTTTGGATCTCGTTGTTATCCATACTTACGCAACTATGCAATGAACAAATTTGACAAGCGCTCTTTACCATGCGTATTTTTGGGATACAGCGAAAAGCATAAAGGATATCGCTGCTTTCATCAATCTACTGGTCGCATTTATATATATCTCGACATTTTGTTTTTGATGAGAGTTGCTTTCCCTTTACCTCTACTTCTCAGGTTCCTGCTATGACTGAGGAGGAGATATTGCAATGGAGTTCAACTTTAAGTCCACCACAAACAAAAGCCTCTGGTGATCATTCTTCTATGCCCCTAGCCAACCTAGATGTTGGTCAAAATGGTTGCTTATCAACAAATCTTGACTCTCCTAGTGAGCCTGCACGTCTATTTTCTGAGATAGAACCACATTCAAATAGTTCATCCAATCATGAGCAACAATTGGAGGAGATCGATTTTGTCGTTCAAACGCAACTTGAAGCTTCCGAGTCTGAAGCTTCCCCACCTTCAGTGCATCCAATGGTTACACATTCAAAGGTCGGGACCTCAAAGCCAAACCCTAGGCTGCTTTCATCAATCTACTGGTCGCATTTATATATATCTCAACATTTTGTTTTTGATGAGAGTTGCTTTCCCTTTACCTCTACTTCTCAGGTTCCTGCTATGACTGAGGAGGAGATATTGCAATGGAGTTCAACTTTAAGTCCACCACAAACAAAAGCCTCTGGTGATCATTCGTCTATGCCCCTAGCCAACCTAGATGTTGGTCAAAATGGTTGCTTATCAACAAATCTTGACTCTCCTAGTGAGCATGCACGTCTATTTTCTGAGATAGAACCACATTCAAATAGTTCATCCAATCATGAGCAACAACTGGAGGAGATCGATTTTGTCGTTCAAACTCAACTTGAAGCTTCCGAGTCTGAAGCTTCCCCACCTTCAGTGCATCCAATGGTTACACGTTCAAAGGTCGGGACCTCGAAGCCAAACCCCAGGTATGCCAATGTAGCAGTATCATCTATCCCTTCCGAGCCACGTACTGTCCATTCAACCTTAAAACACCCTGGTTGGACAACCGCTATGCTTGAGGAGTTGGATGCTCTTAGAATTAACAAAACATGGGAACTTGTTCCTCGTAACCGTTCCATGAATGTGGTTGGATGTAAATGGGTGTACAAGGCAAAGCTACATGCAGATGGTTCCCTTGATCGATTGAAAGCCCAACTTGTTGCAAAAGGCTTTCATCAAGAGGAGGGTGTCGATTTCATGGAAACCTTTAGTCCGGTAGTCAAACAAGCCACTATTCGCATAGTCTTATCGGTTGCTATTGTTCGAAATTGGGATATTCGCCAATTAGATGTCAAGAACGCCTTTCTACACGGCGACCTCGATGTTCCCGTCTATGTGGAGCAACCACCGGGCTTCCGAGATTCAACTCATCCTGACCATGTCTGCTTACTCAAGCGCGCACTTTACGGCCTCAAACAAGCTCCTAGGGCATGGTTCGACAAGTTCAGTGATTTTCTTACAGAGTATGGATTTTTCTGTAGGAGTGCCGATCCATCATTATTTGTCTACCGTCATGACGGTCATATTATTATTCTATTGCTCTATGTGGATGATATAATTCTCACTGGTGATTCGTTAAAATTACTGAACCATCTTGTGCAGGCACTTGGTCAAGTATTTTCCATGAAAGACCTTGGGGCTCTTCATTATTTTTTGGGCATTGAGGTCAATCAATCCACTGATGGACTCTTTCTTTCGCAACAAAAATATGCATTGGATCTTTTGAATCGGGCATCAATGGTGCAATGTAAGTTGATTGCTACTCCAATAGCGGCCAAGCAACCACCACTCAAAAATGGTGATAAGCCCTATGCTGATCCATCCCATTTTCGAACCATTATCGGCGCTCTTCAATATCTTACTCTTACCCGTCCGGATCTCTCACTTGCGGTCAATATGGTATGCCGACATATGCATGCTCCGACTATTGCTCACTATCAAATGGTAAAACGCATATTGCGATATATACGTGGAACCTCACACCTCGGACTTCGCATTTTATCTCGTAGCTCTCTCCATTTATTTGGCTTTGCCGATGCAAACTAGGCTGGGTGCAAGCTCACCCGACGTTCTACCACTGGTTATTGTACTTTTCTCGGCTCGAACTGTATTTCGTGGTGTGCCAGGAAACAAGTTATCGTTGCTCGCTCTACAGCTGAAGCCGAATACCGAGCACTTGCTTCCGCGACTGCTGAACTCACTTGGATCTACCAATGTCAACCTTCATTACTTTTCTCCGACAACATGTCAGCATTACATCTCACAACTAATCCAGTATTTCATGCTCAGACAAAGCATATTGAGATCGATTACCATTTTGTTCGAGAGAAGGTTACTCTTGGTTCTATTGTAACTCGATATGTTCCGTCTTCTTCGCAAGTTGCTGATATTTTCACCAAACCATTGACTCGAGACAGGTTCTTCGATTTACGAACCAAACTCGGTCTCTGGTCCTCACCATTGCCCAGTTTGAAGGGGAGTGTAGAAGTAATATTTCAAAAGGCAAAAAATCACAATGCATAACTTTTTACAAATCATGAAGATCATGAAGATAGCACATCAAGCAAACTATCTGCGAGTTGAACATCTGGAGATCTTTTCTTATTTGCTACTTATTTATCATGTAGATCAAGCTGTTATCTTTTTTCTGATTTGATTATTGTGTAAATCATATTGTCATCTTTTATTTCCACCTTAGTTATAGCCTTATAGGTGACAATACCCCTATTTATATTGTACAATGAATCAACGTAATGCAAGGCTTCAGTAACCCAATTTCTTGTTTTTTCTTCAGCACGGACTCGAAAGATCAAGTCGACGTCGAGCGTAGTTCGAAATGTGATAAGAATATCTGCACCAAACTCGACTTAGAATATTATGTCTTAACGTAAATATCCAGTGCTTTTTTTTATCGTTCCTTGTTTATTTGTCTAGTGATTTCGTATTGATTTAATTGTAAGATCCGATTAGCTTCAATGTTAATTTTACAACATATTCATATCTATAAGTGAGGAGAGTATGTCACGTTTGGGCACCACGTAAAGACAAAAAGTGTAAGGTAATGTCCCATGAAAAACGTGGGGTCGAATTTCATAAACTGAAAACCTCGTATTGAAATTAAATGCATGTAAAGTGATTTGGGTATCGACTTCTCATATTTGACGTGAAATTAGGTTTATAATTTGGGATTTGCTAGCATAATAATTTCTAGGCTATGAGAATAATAACATATTGTAAATTTATGAGTTTTGAAAAAATCGACCCCTAATAAATTTTAATTTTAATTTATTTATTTTTTGAGACCCAAAATAAGCTATTATTCTCTTATAAATTAACCTCAAACAGCACACAAGACATCGTGTCAAATTAAAATAAAATATAAAAGAAACTTCCACAAGCTTCGTGTGTAGAAAAATGGATTCCAGCGAAAATAAGAAGAGAAATGCAAGGCACAGAAGAGAGAGAGAAGACTAAAGTGTGATGTCACATGTGGTTCATACTCCCCATCAAACAAAAAGTCATGGGAGCAAGCTCGAGTCAAGGGGGACCGCCCTTACGGGGGACCACAAGGGTAGCGTCCCCCAGCCGCTAAATGGATTTTTTTTTATTGTTTAGATTCATATTTTATTGATAGTTTGGGCTTGAACACATGAGTAGTTATTGCTATATAAATCATTTTTTTAGCTTATAATCGAGTGAGGTAACATTGAACTACGAGTTCTAAATATGGTGGAATCATTCGTTGGATATAACCCTAATTCAAGTGCGAATCAACATAAATCTTGTATCTCGATCGCTTTTTTTTTTCTCGTTTTTACTCTCTATTTCGTTATGATTGTGTGCCGAATCTCGACCAGCCATTGACGAGCGGAGTGTAGGGTGATTCACGTGAAGATCCAGCAGTCAGCACCACCCAATATTTTCTCGTACTAGATCGTTTCGAACAGATTGGGACAAGCCTGTGGTAGCTAGCTTTTATTGAATCTTAAATTGGGTTTGGGCCACCTTCCCCACCTTTACCAGATTTTTCTCTTCGACCTGTTTTCTCGTTTCTGTCAACTTCTGAACGAGAGTGAAGAGGCTCCGGTCCAAATTCCGAAATTAATAAGACATATTCGGAAATGACGAAGTATGACAGCTTTTAAATTTTTTTTTATCAAAGCGACTTTTCCTTCATTTTTCTTTTCTTCTTCCAAATTTCCGTTTTCCTTTCAACAAAAATCTCTTTCTTCCTATCTTCTTTCCCTCCGTTATACTTCTTTATGTTCCTTCCCATGGCTATTTATTCCCCTAATATTAAAGTTCAAAGGCAGCGCGGACTCGAAAGATCGCGTCAACATCATGCACGGTTCGAAGTGTAATAGGAATATCTGCACCAAACTCGACTTAGAATATTATGTCTCTCCTTCATACTTTTACATCACAATGATCTTTAATTATTATGTCGATGAAAATGAAAAAAAAAAACACTTGAAAAATTTCCCTATTAAATCGAACAAAATTTCCACGTATCAAATATGATGAATCCCTTTAATTTCAATTAGAAAGATATTATTTCGCAGGCGATAATTAAGACTGGATCAACGGAAACGTTAGAACAGCTCCTCTAGGAAGGCTTTGGCGTGTTTCAGTGTCTCATAGGCAGTTCAGTCGTAGTAACCATATGGGAGATGACATGCCCTTCTGCCTAGGGGTGTCAATGGTTCAGTTCAGTTCGATTTTTTGAAAAATCGAACCGAACCGAACCATTATAAAATATGCTTGAACTGAACCAAAACTTATCCCGAACCGAACCGAACTAAAAAAACTCAGTTTGATTCGGTTCGGTTTTCAGTTCGAACTTCGGTTTTCAATTCGCACTTTTTTTTTTTGGGTGTGTTGGCTCTGATCAGGAAACTCTCAAAAATATAAGTTGGAATTCATTGACTTGCTGGATACATCCATCAAAGTTTCCACTCGTGGGGTATCATTAAGAATTAAAGATACATTACTCGGTTACTTTTCTTTCATTGTTTATTTTATCTTTTGGCATATGATCGCCTTTTGGTACAATAGAATGGAATGAAATAGAGAACTCGGTTACCATGCCGATCAAGAATTGTACTTTTCACCAATCTCCAAAACTTATATTTATACTTCGTAGGCATTTAATCTTGTAAAGTTTTTAATAAATGAGGAATGAAGTCATGATCCCTCCAGTCATAGTGGCACCAAACATAAGAACGAACGAATGCGCTCGTTTTCTTCAACTCAGAACGGAGATCATATCAATCTGTCCACAGTTCAATCTCCAGCAGAGTGCTCTAAAATAATATCTGTCGTATGAAGTAAAAAGGTAGCTAATATCGATGTTACAAGACACCGAACTGTACCAACAGTTTATGAATAAGAAAGAGAAAATGCCATGGTGAATATGAAGAGTGCTGTAGAGATTGGTCACTGACAAGACTTCATACGCCTACCATTCTGTCGCGACCTAAAATTTCGTTAATGGATTATTAGATTAATCAAATGAATTAACCTAATATGGACTCTCCAAAGCCCCACCAATTCGCGACTTAAATTAATAAGAAATGATTTAGATTTCGGAGTCGCCACTAACCATTTATGGTAGGTTGGTTAGAAACCTAAATAAAATAGCGGGAGGACTTCTTATTCCTAAGAACCAGAGATTATAGATTCAGGGACTTGGTTACATTAATTGAAAATTAACTAATGCCCTTTCGGTATCAATTCCATGAAAATGTCTTTTGATTGGTTTATGTGACTTATTTTTTGATTTTTTTTAATTCAATGTGATGCTAATGCAACCTAACTATATGACATGTGAAATGATATGACATGGCAACGATGCATGACATGGCATAATGGCATAGCAAGATGCATGGAAAATGACGTGGCAAAATGACATGGAAGAATGACGTGGCAAAATGACATGGCAGATGACGTGGAAAAATGACATGGAAAATGACGTGGCAAAATGACATGGCAGATAACGTGGAAAAATGACGTGAAAAATGACATGGCAAAATGACATGGGAGAATGATGTGGTAAAATGACATGGCAAAATGACATGGAAAACGACGTGGCAAAATGACGTGGCAAATTGAACATGCAATGAGAGTGATATATATATAGGATGAAATATGCATGCAGGGGTATTTAGTAAATACGGAATGCGATGGATGATATTCGAAAATATTAGATATGCACAAAATATGCTATAAAATTCAAAAATATGCACAGATATGTTTATGGATATGATTTTCGCATTTCCCTTCTTAAGAAATTCGGCCATTATGGGGATACATTGGAGATTTCATCGTCTCGATTTAAATGCCTAAGGTTTAGTGACATAAGGTTTTTTATCTTCCTAAAAATCCATTTAGATGGGATTTTTAGGAAACCACATCTGACTAAAACCTTCAGGAAATCTCAAAATATGGCAAGTCCAATCAAGACAACAAATCCACCCGAATATTTGCCGCGAGGTAAGGAAAGAAATCGTTATCGTGTCATTATCCCTTTTAATTTTCGAAAATTTAACCGACTTTCCATTAAAGATCGATTTTCTGAAGATAGCGAATCAGACCTAAGTGGTGATAGGTTAGATTAACTACATCAAGAATTTTTTTTTATGAAAATTGATGTTTGACGGTTTAGGTCAAAGAATCGTTCATAAATTTCCAAAAAAGGGTTTGATCTTCGCTTCAATTATGGCGCCGAACACATGCAGAACTAGCTTTACTGCAGACCAAAAACAACATGCCATCGATTAGTTTCGGTTCTAACACAAACTTGATGCAAAAGGCTCAATTTTTTCGAACTCTGACTATAAGCTAGCGTAGATGCAAATTTCCAAACTAAACGTGACATCCTGCAAAATATATTCCAAACATTGACGTGCACCCAAATTCTGACAAAACCACCCAAAATCGAGAACTTCCCACATAGCCACAAATGAGTTTCGACAACATCAGTTTCGGAAATTCAAGAAACTCGCTAATCAAGTGCTATGTCTCTGTTTGTCCAGACTCATGATTTCCAATTAATGTTTAGATTGTGCAAACCCAAAACACAATTTGACCAAGATAAACATCCATTGATAGCTAGAGTTTCGATTCAAGATTTACTTCCAATCAATGCATGTTCAGATCTCAAAAATTACATCAATAACAGAGATTCGTCTAGAGATCCTTATGCAAATATCATGAGTCTAATCAATTCTTTATTAGCAATCGGGCATGTTTCAGAACCTCCAGCTTTTAATGCAAAAGCAAACAGTCCATGATAAATAACAATCCCATGATGTATTAAGACATGCGAAAGCAATTGGTGTGATGCACGATTCAACAGATTAGGCAAGCAAGTACTCTAGTGATGAGGAATACAGAATTTACCTAATCCCGCAAAGTTACTCGCTTTTTATTTGAGACCGAGCTCACACAATGGACTGATCGCCGGAGTGCGGACCTGCTTTTGGTTTGCGACGAAACGAAGCAGTGGCGGCGACACGGCAGTTGCGACGTTGTCGAGCAAGGCAACGACAGCACGAGCTGATCTTTGGGTGGTCGATGAACAGATACGAAGATGAGAGAGCAGCGGCGGTGGAAGAACAGCGATGTCAATGGACTGCGAGGGAAGGCTGTGAGAGAGAGTGAATGGCGTAAGGGAGAGTGTATGTCTGTGTCTAAAAAAAATTTCGTAACCCCCCCCCCCCCCCCCCCCCCTTTAACATTTTTCAATGGTCTTTGTAAGTGGACAAATTAATCTGTCAAGGGAGGAAAGCAAATTTCCTTCTCTCTCGTAACCCCCATTCACGGATAAAGATTTTTTTCTAAACCTGTGTATTTCCTTTCTTTGTCCATTTTGCTCTTCTGATTATGGTCGATCAGAATATTCTTCATTTCTTTTTGTTTATCCCCTTGAAAAATGCAGACCAGATCACGCGCTTCGACGAGGCTTTGGTGGAGCGTTTGACTTCTATAGAAATTTTCCTTTTCTTTCTTCACGTGATTGGGGCAGTATGAACAGCCCAAAACCCCTCTCAATCCTTTTTTTTTTTAAAATCCTACCGCACCCGTTGTTTTTGCTCTTTTTCTTGCCATATCCACGTGAATGACAGTCATTTCTTATCTTTCGAGAAGATTCTTGCTGGATGTGTGAGATGCGTTATGGCCTTGGATTGGATTCGTGCGACGAGAAAACAAGGGGAGCAATTCACGCCGTAACTGTGTAAAAGTTGTCCATCTTGATGTAAGAACGTGGCCGCACAGGATGATCCATTGGATCAGCATCCCGTGGATACTGATAAATACGAAGTTTTGAAACATTATTTATCCGCTCAGATATGAATGTAATGTAACTAAAATTCAATTAATCTAAGTGAATAAGAAAATCGATTTTTTTGCTAGGGACTAAGTTTAGTCCCTAATTTTTATGCAATAAATGATTAAATAAGAAATCAAAATTTAGGTGTCAACACATTCAAATGATCACCCATGTTGTCCGTCTCTCCGGCCTTATCTTCCATAGTCCTGGACAAACCAATACTCACTTGATCTGATAAACGATACTAAACCGTCGGAACTCGGAAGTGATCATTCCTGAAGCCCTCAAAAGCTCTTCAATGTGTTAGTTAAGCAGTGCTAGTAGTAACATTAACCATAGCTCAAGTTCGAGCAGATCCATAAAAGTCCCTATGCAAGAAGAAAGAGCACGATATGAACAAGAACAAGAAGAATAATAAGGACAAGATAATCTAGCGCACAAGTTAGGAAAAAAAGATGCAGCAATTAAGCACAATCAAGTTCCTTGATTTAAGTGGCCAGAAATCCCCATTTGCTTCAAAAAATTACTATGATAAAAATATGCCACTAATGCTTTAGCAGGAGCATATCAGTAACCTAAACTATTTCATGCCAACCCAAACACTCGTCGTGTTAATTCTTCTCGGCGACTGCTGTACAATTTCACATCTATGTCTTCAAACTCACTTATCTATGTCACCCATACCAAGTACCAAAAAACTATAAAATTGCGGCAGCAGCAAGGAAATTAGCACAATAATGCCTTAACCTTTTGAGGATTGCATAACCCAAGTAATCTCAGAATTCAAATCCCCTATAGCCTTTTGCACGCCACAAAGATCAAGCAATGATGACCACACAACAACAGATGGATTTCAAATTCTTCGACAAAATAAAAACAGAAAAATCCTAACTTGGAGCTGCTTCATTCAAGTTCCACATTGAAAACAGTCAATTCAACATATCCAAGCTATGCCGTTGAAGAAGCAGAAACATGAGCAGATTCAGAGCTCGCCCGGGATTAAATGAAAGACGGCAATGCTTACCGGAAGAGAGAAATCTTCACTTGTGAATAACAACCAGTTTGAACAATGTACCCCCCGCCTGCACAAAGTTCATGAACAAAGATTTCCAATCAGAATATAGAATTGAAGTGTCATCCTTCAAACTGTAAATGACAACAGAAACTACAGTCTACTATGTTTACTAGCAAAATTTTCTCTATCGAGCACATCTTCTTTAGGATACCTCTCTTAGGAAACCTTACTCTTAATGGAGCACAATCAAGAAAAAAGAAAGATTGTCTTTGTAATAATACATGGAGAACTGGCAACTCCTAATTAGAATTTGGTCATACGAAACATTCCGCACTATAAACAGCTTCTCTATATACATTACTGGTTTAAAAAAGAGTAAAAATTAGTGCAAACTAGAGAAAAGAACACCGAGGGAACTTTGATACAATGGTGAAAATGGAAGAAACTGCAACATATGTACACCTATGTGTATTTGTCGTTGACATATCAAGAACCTAGCTTAATGGTCAATTCCCTCTTCTTTCCTCTGTTTTCCAGCAGGTCTTCATTCGGTCAAGCAAAGAGACTTCGCTTCAGAAGCTCTCTCCAATTATGCAGAAGATGCAATCATGTGATCTGGTCCACAAAAAAAAATGCAGCAACAATGGCTTTGGTGTCAGCTTCAATACACAAAGAAAAAACCCAAATGGGCAAGAAGATAATAGAGAAAATAGAGCAGGAGTACCATGGAGATTCAGGGCATCAGTACCGCTGGTTGTTGCCCCACCAGTGATGCGGATAAGGATGCGATCTACGAATGATGCAGATAAAGTTGGGATTTACGCAATATAATTAAATTGCTATCTATGTAATATTACGTGATATTGCGTAATATTACGTAATCTTTATTTTTAGGCATTTTTATTAATAAATTGTAATTGATATCTGAAAAGTCTGATTTGCTTGTGTTCTATCGCTGAACGCTGCGTCAACCAGTTCACTTGTGTACTTGCTCCAACCACATGGCTTCTTGATCAGACCCTCCAGTTCAAGATAGATTCTCGTGTCGTTCACCGTCAGGTCGTCTTCTTCTTCTACATCGGCCTCATCGTCACCAACAACCGCATTGTCTTCGAGGAGTTTCTCCGACATCTCGTGGAAAACAAAAGACAGATGCGACGGGCTAGCTCCGGACATATGATCCGGCGTATGACTTGGCCCAACCCTGAAATCTCTACCATCCATTGGAGTAGGCCACTGATCGTGCGACTGAATGGCCTCGAAATCCTAGAAATTGCCGAGAACTGAAAAGGGTCGACTACAGTACCATCGAATTCCCATGAAGATCAGACGAAGCTGGAGAACAGCGGTTCGACCTCTTACCTCTGAGACGAAGTGAAAGCGAAGTCGACCCACCGCGCTCGTCGCCCTCCCACTTCAGGATCCGCCCGTCGGCAACGTCGGTTTACGAGCCCCCACCGCTCGAGTCGAAAGGGAGGCTCTCAGGGCCATGCACTCCGGCGACCGGTGCCACCTGCAACAACGAACTTCAATCCCAAGGTGCGCTCGA
This sequence comes from Rhodomyrtus psidioides, assembly GCA_021437785.1. NCBI lineage: Eukaryota > Viridiplantae > Streptophyta > Magnoliopsida > Myrtales > Myrtaceae > Rhodomyrtus > Rhodomyrtus psidioides. The sequence goes on along the minus strand of JAILYB010000226.1, from coordinate 353,066 downwards.
GAGATCGTTCCGAGAGTCAGACCGTAGTCTGTCGTGTGTTGACTGAGGAGGAGCTGACGGATGAAGGAACGAGACTAGCTATTCTAGGGTTTAGAGTATTTGGGTTTGAGAAGCGAGGCCCAAAGAGAAGTTCAGTTCATCGAACTGAACTTAAAAAAATCGAATCATTAATAAAATTATGGTTCTTTTTAGTAACCGAGCTGAGAACCGAACTTAACCGAAAATATTCCAAATTTTAGTTTAGTTCGGTTCGATATATAATGAAAAAGGGTGACAAAATGCACGATTAGTGGGCGGCTAAGTTTGGAGCAACGAGAGACCAATAGAAAATCATGAATTTTGCATTACAAAGGCTTTAAGTACAGTGAAGTTGACATAGTACAAGAAAGTCTTCTCTGCGAGCTTCGTCGCTGACTCTTCTTTTATTACAAACATTAACTACCTTAACATCAACATCATCTTTATCCCAAATTAATTGGGGTCAGCAAACATTAGCTACCTAAAGTAAGTATATAACAAGAGATATGCTTTCATGATAGTACTGTCAGGGATAATGTAGTCTCAACCATAAATTCACATATTATCAGAAATAACTGACAGTATGTCAGACTAGCAGTTTCCATATAAGAATAACAACAATCAACAACTAATTAAGAGAGCCATTAGGAGAAAACCCAAAACATGGAGAAAAATTTATTGTACTGAGAGGCAAAGGGAGGGTTTCATTTTTGGTAGCTGAGCACGGCATATACGGTCTGAATTGCGGTGAGCCCGAAGAGGAGGAAGGCGGCAATGAGAGACAATATAACCCAAGGATTCCTGAAGTAGGTGTGCATGAGGTTGGCCCTCCACTTGTGCCTCCTCTTCTTGCAGTACTCTCTCACCTCCTTCATCACTTGACGGAGGTTGCTGTCCGGGTCGAGCATCACGTCCTTGGCCAGCGAGTTGAACAGCTTGGCTGCCGCCTCGTCGCTTTCCAGGTAATTCTTGATGATGCCCTTTTTGCGGAGCAGGGCGACGTCCTGCCCCTTGTCGATGAGGTTGTCCATCAAGAAGATGTAGGACATGACATCGGTCCCAGCCCCAGGGTCCCCAGCCCTGACAGGGGAGCACTCGAACGCCATGAGATTGAGGAACATGGACTCGGTGGTGTCATCCACCACGATATGGGGGAGCCTCAGGACCCCGTTGACAAAGAGGATCTTCTTGATCTTGAGGCTGTCGGTGTCGCTTTGCTTGAACTGGATCCCGTGCTCACGGAGCTCAGTGGCTGGTGGGATTATCTCCTCGCTGCCCGTGCTCTTCCCGCTCTTCCCGAAGACGTCCAGGATGTGCAGGCATTTTCCCATGCACGCGTTGTTCAGGCTGCGCTGGCTCGCCACCTTGTCCAACGTCGGCTGGTCCAGATTCTTCCTGACGATGTCCAGGACGTGCAGGCATTTTCCCATCCCTGGATTGTCCGGGACGGGGGAGCAGCAGAAACGGAGGATAAGCCTGTTGATGTACTCGTTGTTGGAACCGAAAACACAATACGGGTGACCTTTCGAAAATAAGAACGAGGCACGAAATGGATGGAGAAGAATATGTATATTGGAGAACTTGATTTTTGGCTTCTCTCTTGCTTATCTTACAATACAACACACTCAAGTATTTATAGCAAAAATTAAACACTCCTATGAAGACAACATGTAATTACTATGAAACACAAGACACCTAGTAATGATGACACAACATGTAATTACTATGAAACCCAAGACACCTAGTAATGATAACACCTAGTAATGATAATCACACCAAACTTGCATTAATTACTCCATGGTGCATTAACTCCTCCATGGTCTTATAAAATCAATTTTATGAATATTTTAATAGCCTCCCTTAAAATTGATTTCCATACCAAGCATCTTCTTCAATTTTTCGAACGAATCCGCCTTCAAGGGTTTCGTCAAAATATCTGCAAGCTGATCTTCTGATCTGCAGAAATTAAGATCGATTTCACCATCTTTGACTCGCTCACGAATGTAATGATACTTGATGTCGATGTGCTTGCTCCTGCCATGAAATACAGGATTCTTGGCTAATGCAATAGCCGACTTATTGTCACACATCATTTTAATAGGACCCGTTTGTTCATGCATCAATTCATACAGCATCCTACGAAGCCATATCGCCTGACAAGCCGCTGAAGCTAATGCCATGTATTCTGCTTCAGCTGTCGAGAGAGCAACAACTTGTTGCTTTTTGGAAGACCAAGAGAATACTCCTGATCCAAGAAAGAAAGCATACCCCGACGTACTTTTTCGAGTCTCGGTATCACCTGCCCAATCACTGTCTGTGTACCCCACTAGACCAAAGTTGTCAGTATAAGAATATAAAATTCCATGATCACGAGTTCCACTGACATACCGTAAAATTCTCTTTGCTGCTTGCAAATGTGACTGGTAGGGTTTTTCCATGAACCTGCTAATAATACCCACTCCATAGGTAATATCTGGCCTTGTAGAAACCAAATATCTCAAGCTGCCAACAATGCCTTTAAAATAAGTGGGATTTACCAGCTCACCGGTTCCTTCTTTCTTCAGCTCCAATCGTTCTACTACGGGAGTTCGGATTGGCTTCAGCGATTCCATTTTAAATCGCTTCAAAATATCATTAGCATATTTCTGCTGAGAAATAAATATGCCATCATTTGTTTGCTTCACTTCAAGACCAAGAAAATAGGACATCAGTCCCAAATCAGTCATCTCAAACTGGCTAGTCATAGCCTCCCTGAATTCAGCAAACATTTTTTCACAGCTCCCTGTAAATATCAAGTCATCAACATAAATGCACACAATTAAGATGTCACCGTTAGCATTTGACTTGATATACAGTATATGCTCATAAGGACACTTTTGAAAATTATGCTCCAACAGGTATGTGTCGATACGTGAGTACCAAGCACGTGGTGCCTGTTTTAATCCATACAGAGCCTTCTTCAGTCTGTAAAACTGATTTTCATGCCCTTTCTTCTCATAACCCTGTGGTTGCTCCACATATACTTTCTCTTCAAGGACATCATTGAGGAATGCTGATTTCACATCCATTTGATGGATCTGCCAATGGTTTTGAGCTGCAAGTGCTAAGACCATCCGAATAGTATCCATCCGGGCAACTGGTGCAAATACTTCAAAATAATCAATACCTGGCTTTTGCTTGTAGCCATTTACAACCAGTCTAGCCTTGTAACGGTCCACCTGCCGTTGGGTTTGTACTTTGTCTTGTACACCCACTTGACACCAATAGGCTTCTTACCGGGTGGTAAAGAAGTCAACACCCATGTGTCGTTTTTCTCAATGGAGTGAATTTCTTCATCCATTGCTTCAATCCACTTTTCATCTACAGCTGCTTCATCATAGGTTACAGGGTCACAATCAGCAAATAAACAAAAGTTTACCAGTGTTTCATCAGTGATTTCGCTATCACTGTTTCTATTTCTTGTGACCACATAATCTCTGAATTTTATTGGCTTCTCCTTCAGTCGTTGTGAACGACGTAGTTGAGGTTCTGAAACTGCTGTTGGTGAAGATGTACCTCCAGTTGAAGATGATGAGGAAGATGGATCACTCGTTGAAGATAATGGAGGTGTTTCTGTCTCACCCGCCAGTGGCTCATCTTCGATGATTATGTTTTTCTGGTCACCCTTCTGGTTCCAGTCCCAGGCCTCATCTTCTAAAAATTGGACATCCCTGCTGATAATAACTTTCTCAGTGACCGGGTTATACAGCTTATAACCTTTAGTTGTATCACTGTAGCCGATGAAGATGCACTTCTCGCTTTTGTCATCCAGCTTTTTTCTTCGCTCGTCTGGTATATGGGGATATGCCACGCACCCAAATACTCGTAGGAACGAAACATCTGGTTTGTTTCTACTCCAAGCTTCTTCTGGAGTTCTTCCAAGAACACTCACTGTTGGACACCTGTTTAGTACAAATACAGCACAAGCAACAGCTTCTGCCCAAAATTTCTTGGGCAAATCTTTAGCTTTCAGCATACTTCTTGCCATTTCAAAAATTGTCCTGTTTTTTCTTTCTGCTATACCATTTTGCTGAGGAGTATAGCTGGCAGTCAACTGACGTTTGATTCCATGAATTTTACAATATTTGTGAAATTCATTTGAGGTAAATTCTCCACCTCTATCCGATCTCAACGTCTTCAATTTAAAGCCACTTTGTTTTTCAACATAGACTTTAAATTCTTTAAACTTGCCAAAAGCTTCAGATTTTTCCCTCAAGAAGTGTACCCATATTTTTCTGCTAAAATCGTCGACAAAAATTAGCATGTACCTTTTTTGTCCAAACGATTCCACCTCAACAGGGCCACATATGTCGGTATGTACCAACTCCAGCGGTTGGTTTGCTCTTCTGGCTTTTCCAACTGGAAAAGAGTCTCGGTGCTGTTTTCCAACGAGACATCCTTCGCAAGGACGCCCTGGATCATTAATCAACGGCATGCCAGTCACCATCCTTTTCTGAACTAATTGCTTCATTCCACGAAAATTTAGATGCCCAAATCGAAGATGCCACAGCCAACTGCTGTCTTTCGTCATCGCTTGAAAGCTCAAGAGATTCTTCGTCTGAAGAGTCAGGGGAAACATCCGGTTCTTCGTCATTTGTACCGTCGTGATCAACTTGTTGTTTACACCTCTGATTGTGCAAACTCCATTTTCAATGTGAACTTTGTGGCCTCTTTCGGAAAGTTGCCCAACACTTAGCAAATTCCAAAAAAGTCCTGGCACAAAGTAAACATCTGCAATAGCAACATTAGTACCATCTTTGGATTTGATATTAATATTACCTTTGCCCATCACTGGAATTTTTGATTTATTCCCAAAGTTGACTTCGCCACGGCTTGTCTCATCCAGCTGTGAGAATAACTCCTTTCTTCCGGTCATATGGTTGCTACACCCAGTATCTAGATACAATGTATTAGTATCAACGACAGTTGAATCATCCTTCGCACATGCTAGTACCATGTACTCTTCAGCATCGGTGGCATGTGCATGTTCCGCCGGCACGTACGTCGCCTTTGCATGACACTCGGATTTGTAGTGTCCGAATTTATTACACTTAAAACACTTGACTTTTGATTTGTCAGGTGTTCTAAATTTTCTGGTGAAATTTGAATTCTCACCTCTATCTCGGGCTCCTCCACGACCTCGACCGCCTTGATAGCCTCCTCGGTTTGGTTGAGCGACCCGGCTTTGCAATGCTTGCTCGGAAACGGAACCCGTAGACTTCTGGTTCATTCTTTGCTCATGGGAGCATAATGAACCCATCAACCGCTCCAACGTGAGAGTTGATACGTCTTGTCCTTCCTCGATCGCTGCGACGACGTAGTCAAATCTTTCGGTCAAAGACCTCAAGATTTTTTCTACAACACGAACATCTTGAAGTTCTTCACCATTAACCCTTAATTGGTTAACGATGGCCTGCACACGATCAAAATATGCCGATATTGTTTCCGAGTCATTCATGCGTAAAGACTCGAAATCACCTCGAAGAGTCTGAAGCCGCACCCGCCGGACACGATCATCGCCTTTGTAGGATTTCTGCAAGATATCCCAGGCAGCTTTCGTGGTCTCGGCACTCGATATTTTTTCAAATATCGTTTCCTCCACGGCTTGAAAAATCGCATATAATGCTTTCTGATCTTTCTTCCGGGACTCCACCAGAGATTCTTTCTCCTCCTTTCTCAAAGCCTCGAATGCTTCGGCATCAGCTACTTCGTTGTAGCCACTTTCAACTAGATTCCACAAATCTTGCGATTTGAACAGAACCTTCATCTGGACAGCCCAGTTGTTGAAATTCTTTCCGTTCAACTTTGGAAGCTGCATTTGAACGGAACTAGTAGATGCCATTCTAGCTCTGATACCAAATGTTGGAACCGAAAACACAATACGGGTGACCTTTCGAAAATAAGAACGAGGCACGAAATGGATGGAGAAGAATATGTATATTGGAGAACTTGATTTTTGGCTTCTCTCTTGCTTATCTTACAATACAACACACTCAAGTATTTATAGCAAAAACTAAACACTCCTATGAAGACAACATGTAATTACTATGAAACACAAGACACCTAGTAATGATGACACAACATGTAATTACTATGAAACCCAAGACACCTAGTAATGATAACACCTAGTAATGATAATCACACCAAACTTGCATTAATTACTCCATGGTGCATTAACTCCTCCATGGTCTTATAAAATCAATTTTATGAATATTTTAATACTCGTCCTCCTGCATTGTTGGAGCAAAGTCGGTCCATATTCCCTTCTTCCTGCAGTTGTATGAATTGTCCTAGAGAAAAAAGGTATAAAAAGAAGTTTACCATGTCGGTTATAGAACAGGATTGAAGCATTCGGTTTGATTCCTCCGATATCGCCAAGATGTACTGCGAACCCAGTACGGCGGTTTACATGCGTGCGAAAAATCTCTCTTACAACGGAGCAAAACCTAACGAACTAACCTTCTCGCCATTGCAGACGGCGACCAGCCGATCCAGTACTAGCATCGGAAGCTGATTCTCCAGCAGCAGCATGTCCCGCCTAATGACCGGAAGTACGTTAAACACCCCATGATTGCTAAAGATGGGGTCGTTGGGCGCATAGTCGTTTACTTCCCCATTTGCGAACCTCAGGATCTCGAGCATGAAGCAGCCGTCAGTGATCATCAGCTGCAGGAACCGGTCTGCTGCATCCTCGCTGGTGTCCTTCTTCCACTTCGGGTCCAGCGCCTCGTAGCTTGCCTCGAGGTCCGCCGCCACCTCCTGTAGGGACTCGAGGAAGGGCTTGAGTCCCTTACGGGATCGTTTGAGGAAGTGGAGGAGCACGCGGTGCTTGTGGTACTCCGTGGGGCGGACCTCGTCGTGGTGGTAGGGGCCGAAGGAGACAGCCTGTGGCCGGTAAGCCTCGCTGTTGAGTTTGGTGACGTGGGCGGGGACCCTGTAGATGGACCGCTTCTCCCAGTATTGTTGCTCGTCGGAGGGCATGTGCTCGAGACTGAGGCTCTTGTTGACTTGGACGATCCACTCTTTCGGGTCCAGAGGAGGCATTGTTCCGCAGGATTCACAGGTTCCGCAGGATTCTGTTTGGGAGTGTTTTAGTTATGTTCTTGTTTTTCTGTTTTAAGCGGAAAGGAATGAGAGAATATGTGAATTTATAAGAACGGTGATTATGTAGATCCGGATCCCCTAACATTAGGGATCAATGCTAGGGGTGACATAACCCTCTATCAAGCCGTCCATTTCCATCGGACGATCAAGAATGGGTCGCGTCATTCAAAAAAAAATTTCCCGCCCAAAATTTCCCTCCTCAAAATTTGACTTGACTCATTGTTGACAGTCCGACGAGAAATGGACGGCTTAATGGAGACCCCTAACATTGGGGGATCAATGTTAGGGGATCCATTTCCAATTATGTAACCTATTTGAGTGAATGTGGGATAATAGTTTATTTCGGGTAAAAAATAAATAAATTACAATAAATTATAATTATTGTAGGGTTTATTTTTAAAAAAATTTGTGACCCGTGTTAATCTCACAACCACAAAAGATTGTTATGCTAGCGAAATCCATACTACCGGACGGGTCATGTATGTGTCATATGTCAGGCAAAGAATTGAATGCTCATATTGAATTGAATTGAATATGAACATTGAATTGAATGCATGACATATGATTTGGGTACGGACATCACATATTGAATTGAATGCATGAAAAACGTGGGGTTTTGATGCTCATATTGAATTGAATGCATGACATGTGATTTGGGTACGGACATCACATATCCGACGTGACAACTAAGTTTATATATCTTGGCTGGCTGATGGCAATCATATAGCTTCTTATAAATTAACTTCAGAAGCCACACAAGACATGAAATCTTATATTCCTACGATGCTTCTCTTGGCGTTTCAACATCGCTATATATATAAATATGCCCCATTTATATAGATCAAACATTGAGGTTTTTATTAAGATATTGAGGAGAGGATCGCACGTGACAAAGCTTTGCTAGCATAACATTATTTCGGTGATTGTGAGCATAACATTATTTTGTGAGTAAAAAATTCTTAAAAGTGTGAACTCCACAATAATTTTTGAAAAATTATTACTTATTTTATATGGCTTAAAATAGACTGTTCATCTTACAAGTCACTCAAAAAATTGTTATGTAATCGGTTCTCGCTCAAAAAGATTTGTCACCGCAGCAAACCGAGCCAGCTGTTGTTGAGTCTTAGGTAGGGTTGGGCCGCTCCCAAAGAAGTACAAGGTAAAGCCTCCGAAAACTTCGAGGCCCATCGTCAGATGGTCCATTTCGACATCGTTCCTTCTTCTCTTCTTTGTCTACATAACACCAATTACCAAAAATTAGTGCTCAGAGAGCTTTACCAAATTCAACCTTCTACTATTTTCCAAAATCATATTAGGGGAGGATTAATTTAGTCTTTCTACAAACGCGGTTTTTGCAATTCTGCTCCCCAAAATTTTTAATGCAATTAAGCCCTCTAATTACGGTCAAACCTTTCAATCATCAGCATATAATGAGCTGTATTCGGAATCTTTTCATTGTAGTAAGCTTGTCGGTGCAAATTTAACATCAATATCCGTATGTCATCATGAAGACGTTTGAGATCCGACAACATGTGGAAAGAACTTGCCGAGCAACTTTTAAGAGGGGTAAAAGATTGGTACTCTCGACTTGTGTTTCGATATCATGCTTAAGTTAAACTGTCGAAAAATTCCTAAAACTATCCTACATACCCAATTCTATCTTAAGCTTTTCAATCTTGCCAATTCGATCCTAAACCTTTTAATAATTTGCGATCCAATGCTAAAATTTTCAATTGTGTTAATTAAGTCCTAAACCTTTTGGAAATTTATCTAGTCAGTCCGAGGCCATTGAATGAATTACGAATATAGTCCTTTCGATTAATCTTATCTGTAAACTTTTGACGTTGTAGCCCAGTCAGCACCGACCGTCTTGCGTGGCACAGTTAGCGCTAACATGGACAATTCTTGTAAATTTTTTAGTGATTGATCGTATTTCTTTTTTTCTTTTTTACTTCATAGGGCCGGCGAACTCCGCTGGCCACTAGGTAAGGGACACTGTCCTTGGGGGTGGGCCATGAATCCTTCGCCGAATCTAGGCGAGGGCTCGGTTAGCGAGGACGTTGCGAGCCCTCGCCCAGCCCCTCACAAGCCATAGCGAGGGCGTCACGGAGCTCGCCCTAGTTGGCTAATTTGTATAGCTTTCCTTCACTATTCAATCTTCATTTGGTGAAAGTCGTGGATTGCGAGCCTTCCGAGTTTCTAATGTCATCCGTTCAAGGGTAAAAAATGGAGCTTGTATTGCCGAATGCCCTGTTCTCTGTGACCATGGGGGAGCCAGTATTCTGTGGAGGTCAATTTTCTTTCTTTATCGAAATATGAGACATCGGGCAAAATCTGATGAATGAATTACTAGAAGTTTTTACACAAGGTCCTTCATGAAGTTTACCAAGTTGCTCGCACTCTCTAATCTTCAGATTTAGCTGCTTCCCTAATTTAGAAAAGGTGGTCGAATCTGTTTGATGTGATTTGTAGCATATGATATGAAAACCGAACCAAATGATTCTGGGAGGTAAAAAACCTGCCGTACATGCGCGTGCGGTTTCTGTCTTTAGAAACAGGGTGACCCCTGAAATCGGGAGCTTTATCTTTCTCGTTTTGATTAAAAAAAAAAGGAAAATAGGGTAAACAGGGTGAATCCTAAAACCGGACCGAAAAATAGGGTTGGGTCTCGGTTCTAAAAAGTGGGAACCGGTTATAACAGGGTCGGTTACAGGATCTAGGTCTGGAACCGGTCCACCCGGCCATGCTCACCCCTATTCTGCACGCAATGTAATGGCTACAGTTTTATTCCATTTCTGCAACCAAACAAACACGCTAACGATTCAAATCTGCAACATTGAAATGCCTTAAGAGGAAGCACTTTGCAACCATTCAACTCTAAAGCTTGCCTGAAACTAGTGCCATGGCAAATGTACCCTGCTTAGGCGAGGAAGAATGCAACATTTCATTCCAAACAGATTCTGTCTCCAAAAGAGAGAGAACTCCAATCATAGCATCAAATGAACCCTCCATAAAAGTGGAGATGCTATCGCCCAGAACATAAACGCGTTACGTTTATCTCTCATTTTCTTTTGATACCAGCTTGATTAAGAAGTGCAGTTGAAGTTCCAATCAGAAGCACAGAAAGACGAGGAGACAGGGGCTCTCCTTTCTCACTCCCTTTTCCCCTTTAAACTACCCTTCTTAGACCTCGCATTCACAATGACATAGAACCAACTTTTGTTGCCCATATCCTTCCTAGGATGGTCTCTCACGAGCCCGCCAGTCAGAAGTTCATTAGCCGACGTGTCTATCCTCTATAAAACAGACCGGTTCAGCTTCGCAACACATAAAAAGGATCGTCCGGAGATGGCTAATACTTAGAACCTAAGTCTGGGCATCCGATGAGTAACCTCAAGCAGGATTCAGCAAAAAGCCTCGAAATTCACGGGAATGCTGCTTTCTGGAGATACAGAGCCCTGTGATCAACTGAAATTCTCAGTGATAATGGAAGGTTGAGAGGCTATATATCAACCGAAAGCCTCGCCCTGCCCCGCGCCGTCCGTGGCCAGATCGTTGGTGGCGATAGGCTAAAACTTGTGGGGTGGTTACTGTTGTAAATTGAGTAGGATCGCAATCAAGCGCAGCGAAATTCCAACTATCAGATTCGTGCAATATTATGTCGTTTTTTTGCTTTCGAGAAAAGTGTAAATATTGTTGGAAAATATGGAAAAAGGAGTAACAATGTAATCGGACTTTGAAGCGTGTAATCACTTTCTTTTAGGATCAATTTGCTCCACGAAGTTGCTATAGGTTTTTGGCAAATTCCATTCAGGATACAACAAAGTCAGGGTGAAAATACGAGATAGCAATTTAAGTAATTCTCCTAAAAGATGGCTGTATCTCTTTTGAAGTAAAACGTAAAATGAAAGTTGATTATGAAAAGACTGAACAGAATTGTCTATTTATAAAACTAATAAACACACCTTTTGGTGTGTAAACTGTCCATGTATGAACACACTTATTCATGTTCGAAACATCGCACCAGTTCGTGTTCAGAACATCGCACCAATTCATGTCCGAAACATCGCATCAATTCATGTCGAAAAATTACAATTCTGACATGACCGTTCGTGGTGATAACGGTTATTTGGACACAACTATTCGTAAGTGATAACCGTCGTTCGGACACAATCGTTCGTGTCCGAACAGTCACAATTAATTAAAAAATATATATAATATAATCATAAAATAATTTATTTATTACGAAATAAAATAAATAAAAATAATAATACAGAATTCGTGCAATCACACGGGCACTCGCACGCGGGTATAGTGGGATCTAGCCCACTTGCCCATTTCTTTATTTTGAAAGACTAAAATAGCCTTCTAACTAATAAAGAGACTTGCACCCTCCTTTCTATCCTATGTGGGATTAAAAAAGGCAACATTGTTTTTTTGTTTTATAAACAAACTTCAACAATCTCCCACTTTGTTTGTAAAATAAATATTTCCTAATAATATATATATAAATATATATTTTTTAAATAAGACACAGCCAAAGTTTCATGAGATCAGTATACATACATAAAGGTCTCTTTCGAGTTAAACCTTCATTTAGTGCAAGTACCTCAAAGTTCTATCAAAGTCACAAGTAGCTGCTGGCTTTAAACTTGTTACTTTTAATAATAGTACCGAACATACCACACATATACTAACCTCTTGTTTCAACGAGAAGTTTATAATATACTTAGCACTGTTATGGTCTTGTGCTTGTACCTTTTCATGAACTCTCTAGAAAGCAACCACAACTTTCGTAAGAAGCGGCACCACTTCTAAGTTCATATAGGCGAAGTATCCATCACGTGTTTCTGTTACTAATGAACACGATACATTAATGTATTATACTTCATTAAGAATATAATTCAGCCTCTAAAACGTAACAGACAATACTGATTTCTCACATTTGGGGTTTATATCAGTATTATACAATCACTTTCAGTAACTTGTTATTACCCATTAAACCATATTACTAGTGATATGCTAGTATTTGGTCGGGTTATCATTACTAGTGATTTTAATTAAATGGTTTCAACCCCATTTCTTTTGAGCTCATTATTATTATATCTCTTGGTAGCGCCTTCGTGAAAGAGTCAGCCAGATTTTTGTTTGACCTTACATAGACAATTGTAATGATACCATCTTGAATCAATTGTCTTACGTACTCATGTCTTAGACTAATATGCCTAGACTTACCATTATAAGTGCTACTATATGCTCTTGTCAAAGTAGCTTGACTATTACAATTGATAGAAATAGGAGGCATAGGACTAGGCCACAATTTTATGTCCAACAACAAATTCCTAATCCACTCGGCCTCTTTCCCAGCTACTGCTAAAGCAATAAATTCTGATACCATCGTTGAATGAGATATACAAGTATGTTTCTTGCTCGCCCAAGATACAGCACATCCTCCTAATGTATAAACTCATCTAGAGGTGGAATGTTTATCTCATACGCTTGTGTATCCTTCTAGCATCGGTGTATCCTTCTAGTACAGCCGGATAATTATTATAGAACAATCCTAAATTTTTGGTTTTCTTAAGATAGCCAAAAATTCGGGTAATAGCATTCCAATATTCTGTACTTGGATTACTAGTATATCTACTCAACTTACACACGAAAAACGCAATATCAGGTCTAGTACAATGCATCGCATACATTAAAGACCCTATAGCACTAGCATATTCAAGTTGTGCTATTGCTCTACCAGTATTATAATTCAATTGAATATTGGGTTCAAATGGAGTACTCACTTCTTTGAAACCAAGATGTTTAAATTTATTTAACATTTTCTCAACATAGTGACATTCGTTCAAAGAATAACCCCCACTATGTTTTTTAACTTTAATATCTAAGATAGTATCACTTCGTCCAAATCTTTCATTTTAAAATTTGAAGTTAGATACTTCTTAGTCTCAATGACTCAAGTCATTTAGTTCCAAAGATAAGCATATCATCAACGTATAGACAAACTAGAACACCATAGTCTTTAGTGAATTTAGAATAAATACACTTATCAACACTATTATACTTGAAACCATTGGACAATATGACTGAATCAAATTTCTCATGCCACTGCTTAGGTGCTTGCTTAAGCCCATAAAGAGATTTAACCAATTTACATACTTTCTTCTCATTTCTAGGAAGAACAAAACCTTCTGGTTGTTCCATGTAAATTTCCTCATTTAAATCTCCATTTAAGAAAGCAGTTTTAACATCCATTTGATGAACACAAAGATCGTAAAAGGATGCGAGAGCAAAAAGAATTCGAATAGATGTTATACGTGCTACAGGGGCATAAGTATCAAAATAATCTATTCATTCTTTTTGTCCATATCCTTTGGCCACTAATCTAGCCTTAAAAGTTTGGGCAGTACCATCAGAGTTATATTTTCTCCTGGAAACCCATTTACACCCATTAGGTTTAGATCCTTCTGGTAAATCTGCTAATACCCAAGTATTATTGGACATAATTGAGTCAATTTCATTATTTATAGCTTCTTTCCAAAAAGAAGCATCTCTAGAAGACATAGTATCACTAAAACATTTAGGATCATCTTCTAAATTTAATACTAAAGGATATTTATTTACCACATTATTATCCCTGTCTCCTTCAACGAGAAAAACATGAGTAAAAAAATCAGGACCTAAATCTTTAATTTTCTCGCTCTAGTGCTTCTTCTTGGTTCAGTCATAATTTTCGAATCCTTTGTTTCCTTTTCATGAGAATCTACTTGTATTTCTATAGGTCTTGAATTATTATTATCAATAATTTCAAAATATGTAGAATACTTATTCTAAAAAAATTCAACATATCTTGATTCCACTATAACATTTGATTCTAAATCAAGAACTCTATAAGCTTTACTATTTTTAGCATATCCAAGGAGAATACTTTTGATTGCTCTGGGACCAAGCTTTGTTCTCTTAGGGTCTGGTACTCTATAATAAGCCAAACACCCCCACACTTTAAAATATAATAAGTTTGGCTTTCTATCTCTCCACAATTCATATGGACTTACGTTAGTCTTTTTGGATGGTATTCTGTTATGAATATGACATGCAGTAAGTAATGCTTCACCCCATAAATTAATTGATAGCTTTGAATTAGAAAGCATACAATTAATCATTTCTCCAAGAGATCTATTTTTCCTTTCAGCCAAACCATTTTGTTGTGGAGTGTACGGTGCTGAAGTTTGATGAATAATACCATATTCTTCACAAAATGATGAAAATTCATTTAAGAAATATTCACCACCTCTATCTGAACGTAGAACTTTAATTTTCCTTTCCAATTGATTTTCTACTTCAGCCTTATATTTCTTAAACATGGTAAACGCTTCATCTTTCGATCTTAGCAAATAAATATACAAATACCTACTGTAATCATCCACAAAGGTAATAAAATACCTTTTACCACCACGAGTTAACATTCCATTGAATTCACATATATCGCTATGCACCAAATCTAACAAATTCGAATTCCTATTTGTACTCGGAAAAGGCCTCTTAGTTAATTTAGACTTAGCACAAATTTCACATTTTTCTAATTCTCCATTAAAATCGATCAAATCTAATTTTTTCATATTTTTTAACAAAAATTTAAATGCGCCAACCTACTATGCCATAAAAAAGAAGAATCAACGGTATAAACAGAAGATTCAATCTTATTATTGATACTCAGTTGATGCATGCCTTCATTGGCATAACCCTTTCCCACAAATGTTCCATTCTTCGACAGGATAACCTTATCGGATTCAAACAATACTCGAAACCCCCTTTTACATAGTAAGTCAATGGAAATTAAATTCTTTCTAATCTCGGGTACGTACAAGACATTCAGAAGGGTAACTTTTTTCCCATAAGTGAAGTCTAACTCCACGGAGCCTTGTCCTTCTATTTTTGCAAAACTGTTGTTGGCCATTTGGACCTCTTGATAGTTAATATCAATAACCTCTTGAAAGTTCTTGATCGTAGACTTATCCTTGCACACGTGGACTGTTGCACCAGAATCCAACCACCAACCCGATTGAACAGAAGTAGCATTAATTTCGGTAATCATGACCATAATACCATAAACTCTTGCAGAGATTTCCAAGTCTGAAAATTTATGCGTAACTATTGCCACATAGTTCTCTTGAACAGCATTGGTTTCTGCCTTCTCTATTTGCATTGGTGTATTATTCTCCTTGGAAGTGTTGTTCTTGCGGTGCCTACAGTCCCTTGCAAAATGTCCCTCTTTGTCGCAAACAAAACAGCCTCTTTTTTTTTTGTGCCTTTTTAAAGTTCTGCTCCCTCTTGCGTTTTGAGTTTGGGTTATTTTTAGATTGAAATCCATTACCCGACAGGACATTCACTTTAGTTCCATATAATCTAGAATTTTCACGCAAGCGTGACTCTTCCTCAATGCAAGGATGTTTCTGGAGTTGAACCAAAGTAATGTCTTCTGTCTTGTGCATCAGCCTTTTCCCATAGTCCTTCCAACTTGAAGGTAATTTGGCAATAATTGCTCCAACTTGAAACGCTTCTGGAATGTCGATTTTTAGAGCACATATTTTGTCCATTAGAACTTGTAGTCCATGAACTTGATCCAGAAGAGGTTTAGTATCGATAAATTTGAAGTCAAAATACTTCGCAATCAGATATTTGTTCGTACCTTGTTCCTCTGCTTTGTATTTGAACTCCAGTGCATCCCAAATTTCGCGAGTAGATTTCATTTTCGTGAACAAGTCATACAGACGATCGGACAACGTAATCAGAATGTGTCCACGACAGAGTGGTTCATCTTCTTCACGTTTCTTCTTTGCCTTATTCACCCTCTCAATCTCTTCGACATTTGATTCTTCTCCTTCCGCGGTGGGAACATGATCTTCAATAGGCGTCAGACTCAGGTCCAGAATGTAAGATATCTTCAAAGCTGTAAGCAGAAACATCACTTTGTCCTTCCAACGCGAGAAGTTATTGCCATCGAACCGATCCAACTTGACCATATTCCGATTCATCACTTTGATGGTCTCCGGCTCCATTGTTGGACGAATTGATCCTAAAAATTGTTGGAAAATATGGAAAAAAGAGTAACAATGTAATCGGACTTTGAGGCGTGTAATCACTTTCTTTTAGGATCAATTTGCCCCACGAAGTTGCTATAGGTTTCTGGCAAATTCCCTTCAGGATACAACAAAGTCACAGCGAGAATACTAGATAGTTATTCTAGTAATTCTACTAAAACTTTCTGCGAAACAATGAAAAGATGGCTATATCTCTTTTGAAGGAAAACGTAGAATGAAAGTTGATTATGAAAAAACTGAACAGAATTGTCTATTTATAAGACTAATAAACACATCTTTTGGTGTGTAAACTGTCCATGTACGAACGCACCTATTCATGTTCGAAACATCGCACCAGTTTGTGTTCAGAACATCGCACCAATTCATGTCCGAAACATCGCATCAATTCATGTCGAAAAATCG
This sequence comes from Rhodomyrtus psidioides, assembly GCA_021437785.1. Classification (NCBI taxonomy): domain Eukaryota; kingdom Viridiplantae; phylum Streptophyta; class Magnoliopsida; order Myrtales; family Myrtaceae; genus Rhodomyrtus; species Rhodomyrtus psidioides. The sequence continues at coordinate 336,393 of JAILYB010000226.1, read as the reverse complement.
CAATTCTGACATGACCGTTTGTGGTGATAACAGTCATTTGGACACAACTGTTCGTAAGTGACAACCGTCGTTCGGACACAACCGTTCGTGTCCGAACAGTCACAATTAATTTTAAAAAATATATATAATATAATCATAAAATAATTTATTTATTTCGAAATAAAATAAATAAAAATAATAATCACGTCAAAATCGTGCAATCACACGCGCACCCGCACGTGAGTATAGTGGGGTCTAGCCCACTTGCCCATTTTTTTATTTTTATTTTGAAAGACTAAAATAGCCTTCTAACTAATAAAGAGACTTGCACCCTCCTTTCTATCCTATGTGGGATTAAAAAAGGCAACATTTTTTGTTTGTTTTACAAACAAACTTCAACAAATAGCACATCAAAATAAAAAGAAGACAAGAAGAGCAATACACTAGAAGTTTTTATGTTGGAAAACCCGATGCTAGAAAAATCACGAGACTCTAGTCCGGGAACTGCTCCACTATAATTAAAGGATTACAACTGACCCTTAAACGATGTTTCTCTCACAATAAATTCTCACAAAACGCATCCTCATTTATACTTTGTTGAAAACTCTTGTGATCTCTCTGAAGTAATTTTCTGATGCCCACAAAAAATCCTCTATCACATTCAAATTAGAATCTTCTCTAACTGGTTTCGTAATCGTCTCTTGATTGAAAATCTCCTTGATTGGTTGGAGTTTCTCTAACTTGGAAAATCACCGGAATTGATTCTATCCTGATGTTCTTTTTTTTTTTTACAACATGTTCATGTCTATAAGGGAGGAGAGTATGTCATATTTTGGGCACCAGGTAAAGATGAAATGTGTTTAGGTAATGTTTCAGGAAAAACGTGGGAGTCGAATTGCATAAAATGACAACAGCTCGTACTGAAATTAAATGCATGTAAGTGACATGGGCATGGACTTCGCATATTTGACATGACATTGGATTTATAATTTGGGCTTTGCTATCCTAATAAATTTTGAGCTATGAGAATAATAGCATATTGTGAATTTGTGAGTCTCGAAAAAGTAGACCTCACAATAATTTTTAATTTTTTTAAGACCCAAAATAAGCCATTATTCTCTTAATAGGTTGAGGATAGTCAGTCATGTAAGTATTTCTATTATAAGTTACTACGTACTCAACGCCGTTCTCCGCATATACATCCCATGTAGGAAGGGGCAAAAACACTATTTTAAAAGTGTGAGTTTTCGATAGTATACATGATCGGTTAGCTCATGACACTCACACGACTTCTCAAAAATAAACATCAAGCAGCACACAAGACACAGTGTCAAATTATTTATTTAAAAAAAAAAAACCCCTTGCACAAGCTTCGTGTGGAGAAAATTGGATTCAAGCGAAAATAAGAATAGAAATGCAAGGCACACAAGAGAGAGAAGACTAAAAGTGGGATGTCGTCTAGATGTTGGGGTGTGGTTCAAGTTCCCCCATAGACAAAAAAGCGCGGTAGCAAGCTAGAGTCAAGAGACCGCCCCAGCGGGGGCCACGAGGGCAACGTCCCGGAGCCGCCAAATGGATTATATATTTTGGACCCATATTTTATTGATAATTTGGGCCTGAACCCATGAGTTAATTATTGCTATCTATACATTTCTTTCACTTATAATCGAGTGAGGTAACATAGAAGTGTGAGTTGCTAATTATGATGGGATCATTTGTTGCTGGATGTAACCTTAATTTAAATGCAAACCAACATAAATCTTATATCTCGATATCTCTTTCTCTCGCTTTTACTTTCTATTTTGTTGTGATTGTGCGCCGAATCCCGACGTTTAAAAAAAGGGCCATTGATGAGCGGAGTGGAGATAGATTCCGTGAAGATCCAGCACCACCCAATGTTTTCTCGTGCTCGATAACGGATTCACGTCGTTTCGAACAGATTGGGACAAGCCTGTGCTTGCTAGCTTTTATTGAATCTTAAATTGGGTTTGGGCCACCTTCTCCCCCGGGTTACCAGATTTTTCTCTTCGACCTGTTATCTCCTTTCTATCTACTTCTGAACGAGAGTGAAGAGGTTCTGGTCCAAATTCTGAAATTAATAAGACAAATTCGGAAATAACAAAGTAATGACAGCCTTTAATTTTTTTTTATCAATGCAACTTTTCCTCCATTTTCCTTTTCTTCTTCCAGATTTCCTTTTTTACTTTCAACAAAAAATCTGTCTCTTCCTATCTTCTTTCCCTCCATTATACTTCTTTATGTTTTTCCCCCTGGGTTTTTATTCCCCGACTGTAAAAAGTTCAAAGGAAGCGTTGACTCAAAAGATCAAGCGTAGTTTGAAGTGTAATAAGAACATCTGCACCAAACTCGACTTAGAATATTATGTCTCTTGTTCATTTTTTTACATTACAATGATCTTTAATTGTTATGTCGACGAAGTAGAATAAAATTTTCACATATCAGATATGATGAGTCCCTTTAATTTCAATCAGAACGATATTATTTCGTAGGCGATGATTAAGGTTGGATCAACGGAAACGTTAGAATAGCTCCTCTAGGAAGGCTCTAGCGCGTTTCACGGTCTGATGGGCGGTTCAGTCGCAATCATACGGGAGATGAAATGCCCTTCTGCAGCAAGAGACAAATTTTTGGGGCTACAGAGATTACGAAGTCTTTTTGAGTCTCCGGCATGACTCTTCTTCAATTTTTCCAACCACTTAAAACTGACTTGTGGGGGTCATTACAATACCGAGCGAGTGATGAGATGTTGCTTTCTAGTGTTTGTCATATATTATGCTTCCGAGTTTTGGGGCCTACTTTTTTTATGAATCCTTTGAATGACAGCAGGATGATGTACCTAATGACGAAATTCGAGGTCTGTTCTGAGTAGAGAGGATATACGTCGAGCGCACAATTGTGGAAAATTTGACGTAACATGGCACTTGAGATGAAAAGTCCTTTAAAAATTATGCTACTCAGGTTATCGACTGAAAGTTATAACACCCAAAAAAACGTGGTTTTGAGAGCCATGACACTCAAATGATTTGAAAAAAAAAAGTTGCGACTCTCAAATGATTTGTAAAACATGTCCATAAATATTAGGCAATAATAATTTGTGCAAAAATGTCTAAATTATCTCATATTCAGATATAATGGCAACGACTTCAAAGAATATCGTGGCTGAGCTCAATAAGGGTGAGAAGTTAAATAGTAAAACTTATGAGATCTGGAATATTGTCAGATTTGGATCTTGAGTTAGGTTGGGTATGAGTCGTTAATTTTGTATTGCATAAAAATGGATTAAATTGGACAATTTAGATTAGATCCTTTTTTTGTTTTGACGAACCTATGTATAGGACACTTTTGGGTCACGAGCTAAAGAGAAGATGCGTTTAAGCAATGTCCCAGAGGAAACAAATTGCATGCGTGCGAAGCACATTTCGCGACCGTGTCTAAGCCTTTGGATTTGACGAATTTCACATGTGTCTGCCTAAATTAAAGGGTCGTTTATTAGGATGCGACAGTAGATATATAATAGTACGTTTGGGATATGGCAGAATTCTTACTTAAGCAAAAATATATGTCTGAACTCAAATCAAAGTTAAACCATAGAGGCAAAGCAAAGGTGAGTTTCTATGTTGAACTACTTATCGATGTTTGGTTTCATTTTTCTTTTTTAGCTTGGGATTACTTAAAGTGATTGACTACGAGCATTTATGAGCTCCAACCAATAGCTCTCTTAAAAGATATCTCGAGTTTGAGTTCTTGTATGAAATTGGAGCCGAAGTGGACAGATTTCTTGATCAAATACCTATTGGGGTCGTGTCGTAGCAGTTCAACTAAGATAAGGGTTGCTACTTGTTGGGAATCGCAAGAGTCACGTCTCTTCGTAATCCAAGCTCATCGTAAAGTGGAGTCTTGGAAGATATTAAGTTGTTGCAATTATTATCTAGAGAATAGGAAGAGTCCTAGACATTGTTATCTAGGAGATTATGTTCATTTATTAGCTTTAAATGTCATGTATCTGGACGTGTCTGTTCGTTTGTCTAGAGAAGTCGTAGAGTCATTCCTACAGCCTATAAATAGGCGTGTTTTGTAATCGTTTAGTAGAACATGAGAGTGAATAACATTTCCAGAATTTCCTTCTTCAAACACTTAGGTATCAGAGTGCTGCGCCTCTAAGATCCAACATTTGGTATCAGAGCCAGTGAGAGCCAGTTTGGCTAAGTTTTTTCTCTCGAGTCAGATGGCTTCTGTGAGTGGTACTGGGATGGTCCAACCTCAACTCCCGAGGTTCGATGGGAAGAATTTTGAGCATTGGAAGATCCAGATGGAGGTGCTATTCGGGTTTCAGGAGCTGACCGAGATTGTGGAAGAAGGATTCGAGGAGCCAGAAACGGCAGCAAATTTGACAACGGAGGAGCAGAAGACGCTAAAAGAGAATCGTAAGAAAGATCGTAAGGCTCTCTTTTACATCTTTCAAGCGATAGATTCGTCAATCTTTGAGAAAGTGGCGAATTCGAAGACGGCGAAAGAAGCTTGGGGCACTCTCATCAACATTTACAAAGGCGTTGAGAAGGTCCAGAAGGTTCGGCTTCAGACTCTTCGACGACAGTTCGAGCTCCTTCAGATGGAAAAGTCGGAGTCCATTTCCGATTATTTCTCACGGACGTTGGCTCTTGTCAATCAAATGAAGGCCAATGGTGAGACTATTCGGGATCAACAGATTGTTGAGAAGATTCTTCGAACTCTAACTTTGCAGTTCGAATATATTGTGACTTCCATCGAAGAGTCACGAGATCTCTCTGTCTTGTCCGTCGATGAGTTGGTGGGCTCTCTACAAATGCACGAGCAACGAATCAAGGAGAAATCCAAGACGGTGGAGGAAGCTTTGCAAAGCCAGTTGGTGTTGCCTGATGAAAAGAAGAATTTTTCTAATCAAAGGAAAGATCCAAAGCGGCAAGAGAAGTATGCCGGACAACGAAAAGATAAGTCCTTTATTCAGTGTTTTAATTGTAAAAAGTATGGGCACTATAAATCTGAATGTCGGAGCAAGAAGACTGGTGGTCAAAAGTTCCATGCTAAGGTAGCAAGATCTGTCGATAGACATGTCGATGGAGATGGTGAGCAAGGTAATGCTCTTTTATTCACATGTAATTCTGCGGTGGAGAACCAGAAGAATGTTTGGTACTTAGACACCGGGTGTAGCAATCACATGTGTGGCGAGAAGGAGTTATTCTCAAACTTCGATGACACCTTTCGTTCGGAGGTGAGATTTGGGAACAATACCAAAGTTCCTATCATGGGAAAGGTGTCGCGACCCGTCCGGAAGCGGACGCGGCTAATGGATTACCGATCACGGGTCTTGGATCGGCGCGAGCCCTCCCAGGCCCATACCAAATCGCGGCGGGAGTATTCTTCGACGATAAGAGTCGATCGCTTTCGACCTTCAGTGTGGTCGTGGTGGCATGTGCAAATTGTGCATGCATTTGGAGTCGCCACCGGTCTTTCTTGGAGGGTAGACCGGAAACCTTACTGACCGATTGGGAGAGATCGATCAGTTCTGCGGAACCAGAGATTTTGGGTTCGGGGACTTGGTTACGCTGGTGTCATTACCAACGCCCTTTCGGTACCTAACGCGAGTGATTTTCCTAACTAAGAGTTCATGCAGGCGCATGTTTGGGTGAGGTAAGTCTGACTTTGCACATTAACCAGTTTAACATGCTCACGTAATCATAATAAATAAATAGATGTCAATCACATAAACATCTATCCTACGTGGTGATCATGGAATTATGACTTAATGGGTCTCGAGCCAATGAGACCACATTTAATCATTTTAATATTTTAATAACGGAGAGCCGCTCTTCGCTTCTTCTTGGTTTCTTGAACTCTTCAAGAATTGGGCCCCAAAGAGCTCGCCGACTTAAAAGGCTCCTCCACGTAATCCTCGTAGCATTTACATCAACAATTGACTATGCTAAAAATAAAGATTACATGAAAAATAAAAGGAGTACGCAGCCTCCATTTAATAATTACAACCCCAAATATATAAATAATCATCATACATTCATATATACATCAATCACATTGATTAGGGATTTTTCCATGATCACCACCCTTTCACGTAAGTAATAAATTCACAAGTTAAAACTTAGGAAGGCACAATAAAAATTCTACGTTGAATCATATTCAGAATTTTTACGTAAAATAAGATAGCCATAAATTTTCGATTCAAAATTGATTTAGTCTCAATTTTTGCTACGTTGATTAATTTATCATATAAAATAATCAAATTCCATTAGCCATGTAAGACGAACAATTCGTTAATACATATTGGCCATAGTATTGCAAAAATTACAAAAAATCAATTAAATGCACGAAAACACCTAAGGATTGGCTCTGATACCACTGTTGGGATCCACGTAACACGTAGCAGAAATAAATAACAACCCATACATGTATCTCCAGAGGCGTACTTCGTGCATTTCAATCGAAAAAAATCACAAAGTCTCAAAGGGAGTAAATAGATTACCTCTCGTAGCGTGCTTGAACGGAGGTGTCGGTTCGATGTTCTTCGATCTTAGCCTCCACAAGTGTTAGGCATCTAGTTCGGACGCACCACCAATTGACGAACGATGAGACGACTAATAACTCCACAACAATTGTGCTAGCAATATGCGGAATCAATATTCCGAACTTAGTATATTTTGCTCACTCAAGATTGTGAGAATATAGAGAGTGTTTGTGTTCTTCTCTCTAAGCTCTCAAAAATTTGCACACTCTACAAAATGTCTCTCTCTTCCAACCTCAAAACTCTTGCCATCCTTTTATAGCCAAAAATACCTTCCAATAAATTGTATTTAAAAATAGCACTAACAATTATAAATTCTATCTAAAAATAGCACTCACAAATAAATGACATTTAAAAATAGCACTAACAATAGCACTCACAATTTATAATACAAAAATGCTATTTAAAAATAGCACTAACAATAGCACTCACAATTTATAATACAAAAATGCTATTTAAAAATAGCACTAACAATTATAAATTCTATCTAATAATAGCACTCACAATTTATGATAAATAAATGCCATTTAAAAATAGCACTAACAATAGCACTCACAATTTATGATAAATAAATGTCATTTAAAAATAGCACTAACAATAGCACTCACAAGTTATAATACAAAAATGCTATTTAAAAATAGCACTAGCAATAGCACTCACAATACAAAAATGCTAAAAAAAAAAGGCACTAACAAAGGTGTTAAAAATAATAACCATTATTATTATTACAAGAGTTAAAGAGGTTACCAAACAGTACAAATATGCATAACGTATAAATACGTATGACGTATAAATACGTAGAGAATACGTATACATCCGTGAAACCGGGGACTAATTGAAAGAAAAATGTGCAATTAAGCCCTTTTGGTAAAAATTGATTAAATTGGAGGGCAAATTGACCTAATTGCACTTTAAGACTTTAGAATCCAATGTCATAGCTTATAAAAAGTGAGAATTGAAAACTAAAAGACTCGAAAAGGAATATTTTTTTTTAGGCTCTGTTCGGGTTTATGTTTGTGAAGGAACATAGTGACCCGAGCCGAATTTTTGAGATTTAAAGTGACACACTTGAAGAGGAAATTAAAACAAAATTATCGAATATTTTTGGGTATTTTTCTGACCACGAATGGTATTTTTCTGATTTTTTGGGTATTTTTATAATTAAATAAACTCGAAAAATATTAAAAATACCGAAAAATATTTTTTGTTCAAAATTGGTTCCTAAGGCTAAACCAAGGCTTCCAAAGTTGATTTTGTGATTTTATGACCTTTTTTGATATTTTTAATTAATTTTAAAGAATAAAAATCACAATAATAAATGGTAAAAAATCAGGTGTCAACAAAAGGGAACTATTAAAATCAAGGCGAAGGATGGGTCGGTTCAAAGCATTTCCGACGTCCATTATGTTCCCGGTCTTCGAGAAAATCTTCTAAGTATGGGACAGTTGTCCGAGCGAGGCTATCTCATGACCATTAAGGATGAGATTTGCACGGTTCATGATGGCAAAGGAGGATTGATTGCAAAGGTAAAAATGGCTCGAAATCGACTTTTTCCTTTGTATATTAACTATGCTACGTCCTGTTTTAGTGCCTCGGTGCAAGATTTGACATGGCTTTGGCACAAGCGGTTCAGGCATGTGAATTTCGACAGCTTAAAGCTGTTGTCTCAGAAGAAGATGGTACGTGGACTACCTGAAATTTCTTCTCCGAAGGAGATTTGTGAACCATGTGTTGTTGGGAAGAAGTGCAGAGAAAGCTTCCCTTCGGGAAAATCATGGAGAGCGTCAAGACCGTTGGAGTTGGTGCACTCCGACCTCTGTGGACCGCTCGGTGAGTCGTCGAATCGGGGGTACAGGTATTTTGTTACCTTCATCGATGATTTTAGCAGGAAAACATGGGTTTATTTCTTGAAGCAAAAGTCAGATGCCATCGACGCTTTTAAGGAGTTCAAAGCCTATGTAGAGAAGCAAAGTGGGCATGGAATTCGGATTCTCCGAACTGATCGTGGCACGGAATATTTGGTTGGAGATGGTTTCTTCAAGCAGTGCGGCATCAAACATCAGTTGACAGCACGATATACTCCTCAACAGAACGGAGTAGCGGAGAGAAAAAATCGCACTATTGTTGATATGGTACGTACTATGCTCCATTCCAAACATTTGCCTAAGCATTTCTGGGCAGAAGCGGTTGCTTGTACTATTTACTTGTTGAATCGCTGTCCAACTAAAGGTCTTGAGTTCAAGACACCAACGGAGGTGTGGAGTGGTCAAATCCCTTCAGTTCAGCATCTTCGTGTGTTTGGGTGTATTGCTTACGCCCATGTGCCTAATGAACTTCGCAAAAAGCTTGATGAGAAGAGTGAGAAATGCATCTTTCTTGGTTACAGCAATGAGACGAAGGGTTATCGGTTGTATAATCCTATATCGAAGAAGGTGGTTATCAGTCGAGATGTCACCTTCGACGAGGAAGCTGAGTGGATGTGGAACAGGGAAGAGAAGAAGCAGTTTCATTTTGTCTTCGATGAGGAGGAGTCAGTTCAATCTGAACCAGCAACGAGTTCGATGCAGCCTACTTCGACAGCAGATCCTGTCGAAAATCCTGTTGAAAATCTTGTCGAAAGTTCCTCCCGTCCACGGCGAGAACGAGTTTTACCTGCTCGTTTGAGGGATTATTCTTTGTCGAATAATGATGACCCATCTGATGAAGAAATTGTCAATTATGCTCTTTTTGCAGATTGTGATCCGACACACTTTAAGGAGGCTTCCCAAGATAGTGGTTGGATTCATGCCATGGATGATGAGATATATGCGATCGAGAAGAATGATACGTGGGAACTCACGTCTCTTCCAGAAGGCAAGAAGTCCATCGGTGTAAAATGGGTCTACAAAACCAAGCGTAAGCCTAATGGTGATGTTGATCGGTTGAAGGCTCGTCTTGTAGTCAAGGGTTACAAACAGAAACCCGGGATTGACTATTTTGAGGTATTTGCTCCGGTTGCAAGAATGGATACTATTCGTATGATTTTTGCTTTAGCAGCTCAAAGGCGCTGGAAAATACACCAAATGGATGTCAAGTCCGCATTTCTCAATGGCGTACTTGAGGAGGAGGTGTATGTGGATCAACCGGAGGGCTATGTCAAAACAGGACAAGAGGGCTTAGTCTACAGATTGAAGAAAGCTCTTTATGGCCTCAAACAAGCACCACGAGCCTGGTATACCAGAATTGATTCTTATTTCTTGACTCATGGTTTTATCCGCTGTCCTTATGAGCATACTTTATATGTCAAGGTTGGCTTGAATGGTGAAATACTCATTGTTTGCTTATATGTCGATGATCTCATATTTACTGGAGATTGTCAAGAAATGATTTGTGACTTCAGGGAGGCCATGACCCGTGAGTTCGAGATGACAGATATGGGTCTCATGTATTATTTTCTTGGCCTAGAAGTTACTCAATCGGAGGATGGTATTTTTGTTTGTCAACAGAAGTATGCCAAGGATATTCTTGAGCGTTTCAAGATGGCTACTTGTAAACCAATTAGCACTCCCATGGAGGAAAGATTGAAGTTGACAAAAGACGGAAGTGGTTCTGAAGTCGATCCCACTTATTTCAAGAGGTTAGTTGGGAGTCTACGATATTTGACTTCTACTCGGTCAGATCTTGTTTATAGTGTTGGGATGATAAGCAGATTTATGGAAGTTCCTAGACAATCACACTTGCAGGCGGCAAAAAGGATTCTTCGGTACATTAAAGGTACTGTGGATGATGGTATATTCTACACTTTTTCTAATGATTTTCAGCTTGTGGGATATACAGACAGTGATTGGGGAGGTGATATTGGAGAAAGAAATAGTACTTCCGGTTATGTTTTCCCTTTAGGAAATGGGATTTTCTCCTGGTCTTCGAAGAAGCAGCAGGTGGTTGCTTTGTCCAGTGCAGAAGCAGAATATATAGCAGCGACTTATTGTGCTACTCAAGCAGTTTGACTACGTTCGATGCTCGCTGAACTTCGTCATAAGCAAGAGCATTCGACGGTGATTTATTGTGATAATAAGTCAGCCATATCACTTGCAAAGAATCCAGTCTTTCATGGAAGAAGCAAGCACATCGATATAAAGTATCACTTCATTCGAGATCTAGTGAAGTCCAAGGAGATTGTGCTGCAGTATTGCAAGTCGGAAGACCAAGTGGCTGATATGTTTACGAAGCCGTTGAAGACAGACTCCTTCCTTAAATTCAAGAGAATGATCGGCATGGTCAAGATGAGCTCGGTTTAAGGGAGGCTGTTGGGAATCGCAAGAGTCACGACTCTTCGTAATCCAAGCTCATCGTAAAGTGGAGTCTTGGAAGATATTAAGTTGTTGCAATTATTATCTAGAGAATAGGAAGAGTCCTAGACATTGTTATCTAGGAGATTATGTTCATTTATTAGCTTTAAATGTCATGTATCTGGACGTGTCTGTTCGTTTGTCTAGAGAAGTCGTAGAGTCATTCCTACAGCCTATAAATAGGCGTGTTTTGTAATCGTTTAGTAGAACATGAGAGTGAATAACATTTCCAGAATTTCCTTCTTCAAACACTTAGGTATCAGAGTGCTGCGCCTCTAAGATCCAACACTACTTTACTTTAGACAAAAGGACACCTCAAGTGTCAATATTTGTATACAACGCTCATTTTGATGTCAATATTTTTTTTAAGTGCCATTTTTTTTTTGGAAAACGGTTATTTCAGTGCCAATTCCGATGAGCTTTTCCGGAAATCATAAGTGGCATCTACGTGACTCGCTAGAGGATTCCAGTCAGAAATAATAATAAACAAAGCTAAAAATCAATAAAAAGGAACTTCCACAGGCTTCGTGTGGACAAAATTGGATTCATGCGAAAATAAGAAGAGAAATGCAAGGCACACAAGAGAGAGAAGACTAAAAGTGGGGTGTCGTCTAGATGTTGGGGTGTGGTTCAAGCTCTCCCATCGACAAAAAAGCGCGGGAGCAAGCTGGAGTCAGGAGACCACCCCAGCGGAGGCCATGAGGGCAGCGTCCCCGAGCCGCCAAATGGATTATATATTTTGGACCCACATTTTATTGATAATTTGGGCTTAAATCCATAAGTAGTTATTGCTATCTATGCTTTTCTTTCGCTTATAATCGAGTGAGGTAACATAGAAGTGTGAGTTGTGAATGTAAATTTAATTTAAATGTAAACCAGCATAAATCTTATATCTCGATATCTCTTTCCCTCGCTTTTACTCTCTATTTCGTTGTGATTGTGCACCGAATCCCGACGCTAAAAAAGGGCCATTGATGAGCGGAGTGGAATTAGATTCCGTGAAGATCCAGCACCACCCAATATTTTCTCCTACTAGATAACGCATTCACGTCGTTTCGAACAGACTGGGACAAGCCTGTGCTAGTTGGCTTTTATTGAATCTTAAATTGGGTTTGGGCCACCTTCTCCCCCGGGTTACCAGATTTTTCTCTTCGACCTGTTATCTCCTTTCTATCTACTTCTGAACGAGAGTGAAGAGGTTCTGGTCCAAATTCTGAAATTAATAAGACAAATTCGGAAATAACAAAGTAATGACAGCCTTTAATTTTTTTTTTTTTTTTATCAATGCAACTTTTCCTCCATTTTCCTTTTCTTCTTCCAGATTTCCTTTTTTACTTTCAACAAAAAATCTGTCTCTTCCTATCTTCTTTCCCTCCATTATACTTCTTTATGTTTTTCCCCCTGGCTTTTTATTCCCCGACTGTAAAAAGTTCAAAGGAAGCGTTGACTCAAAAGATCAAGCGTAGTTTGAAGTGTAATAAGAACATCTGCACCAAACTCGACTTAGAATATTATGTCTCTCGTTCATTTTTTTACATTACAATGATCTTTAATTATTATGTCGACGAAATAGAACAGAATTTTCGCATATCAAATATGATGAATCCCTTTAATTTCAATCAGAACGATATTATTTCACAGGCGATGATTAAAGGTTGGATCAATGGAAACGTTATAATAGCTCCTCTAGGACGGCTATGGTCTGATGGGCAGTTTTTTTTTTTGGTCGAAATCTGATGGGCAGTTCAGTCGCAATCATACGGGAGATGAAATGCCCTTCTGCCGCAAGAGAAATTTTTGGGGCTACAGAGATTACGAAGTCTTTTTGAGTCTCCGGCATGCCTCTTCTTCAATTTTCCCAACCACTTAAAATTGACTTGTGGGGGTCATTACAATATCGAGCAAGTGATGGGATGTTGCCTTCTAGTTGTTGTCATATATTATGCTTCCGAGTTTTGGGGCCTACCTTTTTTTTTTTTAATGAATTCTACGGATGATAGCAGGATGATGTACCTAATGATGAAATTAGAGGTCAGATCTGAGTAGGACGGATATACGTCGAGTGCGCAAATGTTGGAAATTCGACGTAACATGATAGTTGCGAAGAAAAGTCCTTTAAAAATTATGGTACTCAAGTTATTGACTGAAAGTTATAACACCTAAAAGTACGTGGTTTTGAAAGTCACGACACTCAAATGACTTGAAAAAACAACTTGTGACACTCAAATGATTTGTAAAACGTGTCCACAAATATTAGGCAATAATAATTCATGCAAAAATGTCAAAATTACCTCATATGCAGATATAAAGGCAACGGCTTCAAATCTCTTCCTTAAAACAGCAAGATACTTCTCAAAAAGAGAAAATTGAATTTCTACGACAAGAATTTTATCAGTTGAAAGAAAGCCATGATTTCATTTCAAAAGAGAATGCATCTTTAAAAGAAAAAATTGATGATATTTCAAAAAGATTTTCACAAAGTTAAAAAACTTTGGATAATATCATTTCAAAACAAATACCTTTCAATGATAGATCAGGTTTGGGTTTTAAAAAGGAAAGTGATCTAAAAAATTATTTTACTAAAACAAAATTTCAAAAGCCTATCATTTCTACATACAAAAAGCACTTTTACAAACAATTTACAAGATCTTACATACATCAGCCTTGTGTGAATTGTGGTGATTCTAGCCACACTAAGGACTATTGCAAGAAAGTCTGGAGGCCTGTTAACAGAAGGTCATCAAGTTTTACTAATACAGAAGGACCCAAGAAAGCATGTCACACCCCGCCTCCATAAACGAGTGCGCTCATCCACTTATGCCGTAATCTCAGTCCCAAGATACTTGTCTCTACGGCGGAAAAGAAATGAGACTCGCATGCGGAAGAGTAAAAGAAATAAATACACGTCTCCATGCAAACTAGCCAAAATAAATCAAAGAACGAGACACGGGATAAGAAAATGTTATTTACATAACAAAGGACGAGTTTATACAAAAGGGTCAGGAACTAATTAATACCACAAGCTAAGGTCGAGGAAGACAAAAGGGTGAACAAAAAAAAAACAACTACTAGGCCCCACCAAAAAGATCGTCACCACCAAAAGACACCTCAAAAAGTCATGTGACGTCGAGCCCACTAAGTGGTACTAGTATCCTCAGCTCGACTCATGTCCTCTGCGGGATCGTAGTCCGAGAAAGTCTCGGAACGTACTTCTATGGTGTCCTCTTCCACGTCGTCTTCAGAGTCAGAAATCTCTATCACTTCAATGCTTTCCTCCCTTGCTGGGGCTTCCTCCGGAACATTCCTCGAACTTGCTACAGAAACCTCTACCTCGATCTCATTGTGACTAGGGTGACACCACGAAGGCACAGCTCGTTTAGAAACCTCGTGAGCCTTTAGCGGACCAGTAGTAACATCTCTAGTCCTCTCAAACCAAGCCTCAAAGCGGTGTGGCTTCCAGTCTTCCTCCCCCTCATCAACCCATACTACTGTACTCTTTCTAATATAGACCGTACCTCGTTTATCTGGAAATTCCTCAAAATAAGCTGTCATCTCTTTTGGGTCACCAAAACGTATAGGCAGCATCTTTAGGGCTTCGAGTCTGAAAAAGAATGATCCCACGACGGGGTGAGACTTACGTCTCAGCAAGCTAGCCTAACCCTACCTAGGCCATCCGTCCCACCAGACCAAAGCAAACAAAGCAACGCATATAATTTGCTAAAGCAAGACATGGCATCAACTCAAGGTAAAATAGCATAGGGTGACCAAGCTTTCATACTAGCTAACAATCATTTTCACCATCATGTGAAACAAAAAGAAACCCACTACCACTTTTAAACCTCCAAAGACTAGCCCGCATTTAGACTCCTCAGGCTATCCCGATCAATAAACCCGCGTTCAGACGCATCGGGTTTAACAGCTTATCACCAAGCACAGGTCGACATGTCAACTTCTCATCTTGCGTTCAAACGCATCAGGATGTACTTTCAATCACAACCCCGCGATAAAATCGCCTCAGGGTGTCACCGCCTCAAGTACTTATCTCATCGACTAAATTAAGTCAAGAGTCAGCCCAACAGTCATTTAATCATTTGCTTGCCAGAACGCACGTACTTTATCATACAACATAACTCAAGAGCCGAATGTCATACGGCCATTTAAGCAAGCAAGACATACCATCAAGCAGGTCATCAATTCAATCAATAACACAACAATGTGATAACAAATAAGCATTCATGGCTCATTCCTCATCAAGATCATTCGGTTCTCATTCATTCAAGCATAACAAATAAATTACTTCATTGATTCCTCAACGGAAACCGTCCAGTCGCGTCCAAACGTCCTCAAGTAGGTTTAGGGGTCGCTTACCTTCGCTTAAACTAGCAATTCCAGCTAAAATTCCCACGTCAAGCTCGGCTTCAAATCAGTTTCTCCGCTGTCCAAAACATGGTAGCAAAAACGATTTAGGAACCATCCATCGTTACGATCAATTTATTCAATCTAGCCCCAATTCCATCCATCGTGGACCTCATTAACAACTCAAGGGACATTCTAGTATGTCCTAACAACACATTTAGAGCATGGCGACACCACGAACAGCCCCTAACCGAACTGAACTACTCAGATTCAAAATAGAGCAGAAATCGATTTTGCCTTTCGTTGCGCAAACAGCCCACTAATCACCCTTAAGCTCCAAATTATCATCAATTCCTCTTGCTAAAACCTCAATCAACATGTTATATAGTCCTATGGCAAGTTTCGAAGCCAAACAACACTCATAAGAATTTCGAACAGCCCACTTCACCTCAGTCCAACCGGCGGTCAGAATCTGTCCTTAAAACAACATCAATTGAACCATCGAAACCTAATCGAATCTTAACCCAATCAGCGGCCCCAACTCAGTGAACATAGTATTACATGTCATGTAACTTCCATAAAAATTTCGGAGCCAAATGAAGTCTCTAAGAGGATGAACCATGGCCCTATCTCAGTTAGCTTAGAATCTGTCCGGTTTTCTTTCAAAAATTTCCATAAATTAACCAGACATCCTATGGACACAAAACCAATTGGAACTTGTTAAATACATCTTGAACTAACCTGTGGTGGTTGGCGGCCGGCCAAAAGGTCACCGGAGGAGGCGCTCGAGAGGTCCGAACGGGGCGACAGAAGCTGGTCGGCTGAGCAATTTTCTGCTCTTGGAGGAAAAACACAAAATGAAGAGAAAGGAGAGGGTGGTCCACGAAATTCTGTGGGAGCATCAGATGAAGATGAAGTCCATTCAACCTTGGTCAAAATTCTAGAAGGTTTAGCTTAGTGGATAATTAATGATCTTCATCCAATGGTTGACACTTGTCCACATATCAATAATATCCAAATTTCCCATGACTAAATTGCCCCCCTTAAATTTCGATAGCCTTGGGGAAGAAGAAAATGTGCCAAATGACTAAAATGCCCTTCTCAAATCATTAAGGCAAGGTTAACTCTCCAAGGGCAAAATGGTCTTTTCACACCTTTCATCCGAAATTTCAATTTTTCGATATTTTCATCCTCGATAAAATGACGTCCAGTCCATATCAAATGTGGTAATCCCTCATTTCCATTTTCGAATTTCGAGATCCTAATTCGTGATCGAAACTTCCGTCGACCGAAATTCCAGTTTGTCTCGAACTAACGGGCTGCTTTTGCGGACGTCACGCGTATCGACGCTGTGATTCTCATCACACCTAGGATAACTCAAACTATGGCAACTTTGGTTGTCATCTAATCACGAGGATCTATCGCTAGTCCTGACGGCAACGATCGTCATAAACCGATTTAGGAAAATTTCGCAAATCATACATTGGTTAAGCGGTATCACCCGCGTCCCAATCGTACGACACTAGCAATGTGTTCCTTAATCATTCTTAGATCGGCCTCGGCTCTAAATGTTCCCTCAACGATCCTTATGGTCATAGTGCCGTTTTCTAATCAAGTTTCCTAGGTCCACATTTCTCATTGCGCGTTAGTCTTTCCCCTTTGGTTAATTAACTCGAGATTGATCAGATCCGAGCGAGACATAACTGAAATACTTTGATAGATTCCTTACAGTCAAAGGTCTCGAAATGACAGGAAAATCAGAATGTCACAAAGCATGGGTACCAAAGAAACTGTGGGTTATTTAATTTTTGCAGGTCTCAAAGAGAAAGAAGAACAAATGATTTCTGGAGAGTGGATGCTCGGGCCACATGACTGGTAATCCAGAAATGTTTGTAGCTCTATCAAAATATAATGGTAGAAGTGTGTCTTTTGGAGGAAGAAACAAAGGAAAAGTCATTGGAAAAGGAACTGTCAATATTGGAAATCTGACAAAAAATTATGTCTCATTAGTCAAAGGACTAAACTACAATATGATCTCTGTAAGTCAATTATGTGACTCTGGTTATGAAATCTGCTTTCAAGATTTAAAATGCACAGGTGTGAGCAAAGATAAGAAGCAAAGCTTTACTGGTCGAAGGCATGGAAATATATATCTTCTAGATATTGATTCTGAAAATGCAAAATGTCTCATCTCTATTAAGGATAAATCTGATCTATGGCACAGAAAATTAGGTCATGTTAGTGCGAGACATATTTCAAAGTTCTCTAAAAAGAGGCTTGTTCGAGGGTTATCTCAAACAAAGTTTGAAAAAGGAGGACTCTGTCATGCATGCACACTAGGCAAGCAGGTAAGAAGTACTTTTATGTCTATAAATCAAGTTTCTTCTAAGCAAACCTTGCAGCTGCTTCATATGGATATTTTTGGACCAAACAGAACATTAAGTCTTAGAGGTAAGAAATATTGTCTTGTTATTGTTGATGACTTCTCAAAATTTACATGGGTATTATTTCTTGCACACAAAAATGATGCCTTTACATCTTTTTCAAAATTTGAAAAAAGAGTTCAAAATGAAAAAGGTTATACCATTTTCTGCATAAAAAGAGATCATGAGGGAGAGTTTGAAAATCAAAGCTTTTCTAATTTTTGTGATGAATTTGGAATTCAACACAATTTTTCTGCTCCTTATACTCCTCAACAAAATGGGGTAGTAGAAAGGAAAAATCGATCTCTGCAAGAAATGGCTAGAACACTTTTGATTGAAAGTAAGATTGATTCTCACTTTTGGGCTGAGGCAGTTTCCACAGCTTGCTACATTTTGAATCGAATTTCTCTAAAACCCTTTATTGAGAAAACTCCCTATGAACTTTTTAAAGAAAGAAAACCTGATGTTGCAAACTTTCGTGTATTTCGCTGTAAATGTTTTATTTTGAAGAATGCTAATGATTGCATTGGGAAGTTTGATGAGAAATCAGATGGAGGCATTTTCTTAGGATATTCAACAACGAGCAAAGCCTACAACAGAAATTCTCGTGAAGAATCAATGAACATCAAGTTTGATGAAAGTCTTTAGAATGATGAATTTGAACCTAGTCATGCTTCTATACTTCCTCAAATCTCAGACTCACAGAAAGAACCTGAAGAGAAGCAAGACTCAGATGCAAATATTGATTTTGAAACTACTTAGAAGGAGATTCATTAGAATAAAGAAAGCTCGGAAGCTGTGCAGACTGAACCTGCAGATTTTTCAGATGATTGTTTCAACAAAAACTGGATACACAAATCAAGCCATCCAAAGGAACTTATCATGGGAAATATAAGTGATGGTATCAAGACAAGATCCAAGTTCAAACAAGCAATGAGTAACATAGTACTAGTGTCTGAAATGGAGCCAAAAGGAATTGAAGAAGCACTAGCAGATGAGAACTGGATCAGTTCAATGCAAGAAGAGCTACATCAGTTCAAAGTCAATAATGTCTGGGAATTAGTCTCTAGACCCAAAAATCGTCCAGTGATTGGAACAAAGTGGGTATTCAGAAATAAACTGGATGACAAAGGGAAGGTTGTCAGAAACAAAGTATGACTTGTGGAAAAAGCTTATTCTCAAGAAGAAGGAATAGACTACGATGAGACTTATGCACCTGTTGCTAGGTTAGAAGCCATCAAGCTATTACTTGCTTATGCTTGTTACAATGACTTTAAACTTTTTCAGATGAATGTGAAAAGTGCAATTCTAAATGGCTACATCAAAGAAGAAGTTTATGTTGAGAAACCCCCTAGTTTCGAAGAACCTAGAGGAAAGGACTTAGTTTATACGCTAAGAAAAATACTTTATGGTTAAAACAAGCACCTCGTGCTTGGTATGAAAGGCTAAGCAGTTTCTTGTCCAAACAAAAGTTCATCGAAGGTAATGTAGACACTGCTCTCTTTAATCAAAAGCAAGGTAAGGATATTCTACTTGTTCAAATTTATGTTGATGATATATTTTTTGGTTCTTTTAATGAGCTTCTCTACAAGAATTTTTCTAAAGTGATGCAGGATGAGTTCGAAATGAATATGATGGAAGAGTTATGATTCTTTCTTGGACTTCATATTCATCAATTACAGAAAGGAACATTTATCCATCAGGAGAAATATGCACTATAAATTGTGAAGAAGTTTGGTTTG
Organism: Rhodomyrtus psidioides; assembly: GCA_021437785.1. Taxonomy (NCBI): domain Eukaryota; kingdom Viridiplantae; phylum Streptophyta; class Magnoliopsida; order Myrtales; family Myrtaceae; genus Rhodomyrtus; species Rhodomyrtus psidioides. Next base: position 316,991 of record JAILYB010000226.1, on the reverse strand, counting down.
GAGAACTGCAAGAAGACAGAAACACATATGTCTCATTCCTCCAAACTTTATAAAGATGAAGATGGAAAAGAAGTTGATCCTAAGCTATATCGTGTTGACACCTAAAATTTGATTTCTTATTTAATCATTTATTGCATAAAAATTAGGAACTAAACTTAGTCCCTAGCAAAAAAAAAATCAGTTTTCATATAATTTCTCATTTAGATTAATTTAATTTTAGTTGCATTGCATCTACATTCATAGCATTAAGCTTAATCGGACTGGCCTCCAGACTCAAGTGAATGGCTTTATTTGCGAGACTTGGTTAGTTAAGCCTACTCGAATATTACATAGCTAGAATTCGTATGGAGGGGCCTAAATCGGGAGATGTGACTAAAGTAAAAGAAGCGGTTTTCATGCTATAAAAATTCACATAATTCTCAATGTGCGTGATCCCCTACTGGGGGATGCCAACGTGATGTGGGAGGGACTCATATTCGGCGACCGTTTGTTCATGAAGAAACCCACGCATGCATTAAAAGAAGAAGAAGAAGAAGTCAATGGAATCACGAATATCAAGAGATAAATTCTTTCACTATGGGAATTTTTCTTTCAAGAAAAGGAAAGAGCATCAGAAAAGAAACGCACAATGAAATGGACGGAGGATTGATTGAGTTGAAGATGATTGAGTTGAAGATGGTCTATTGTTTTCTTTCATCTATTCATGCAAAGCGAAGAAGGAAACAATAAAATAGATGCATGCTTGGAGGAATGAATCTGGTCATAAAAAGAGAGATATTCATAGACATCCACAACAGGAATGAATCCTTCATGCGCTAATTTGCAGCTAATTTACGATGGCAATTCAGAGCAAAGTTTCAGCAATTCATTCCGTGGTTTTGGCTTTCCAAAGGAGCACTAGTGATATCTGCTATGAATGGCAGATGTCACTCACTAAAAAAGGGGGGCTAAGAAACTCTGAAAGGGTTCCAGATCAGACATGTGAAGAGAAGATCAATCAGCGCTGGTCACCGAATTGTTTTCATCCAGCTGAGTCGTTGTTGCAGCCCCGAACTCGTGCGGCCCCGAACTCATGCTGTCCAGTATCATCGAGTCTTTGAGTCCCATGAGACAATCCCCCTTCGTTGTCGCTCAGTCCACCAAACGATCGATACGCTTTGTCCACCAAGTTATTCGGTTAAAGGCCAATTCATTACAATAGACGGCCAAGAAAAGAGCGATAGTGGGGGGAAGCTTGACTGAGAGGTTCCACAGAGAGAATATCTTCATGTTCTTCTCGGTAGAAGATTGGCAGGGAAGAAACTACGAAAAGAAGAAAAAGGACAAAAACAGGGAGGCTGATCTCCCATCAGAATACTTATTGGCATCTCTATTGTTCTTTCTTTTTTCAGGTTTTTGCTCATGAACTCCACTTGCAGGAATGCTTAAAGGCCGAGACAATTCGGAAGGCACGTCCACCATTTTTACGCAAAAAAGAGGGACACGTGGATTTGAGGACAGAATTAAAAAAAAAAAAAAAAGCAAAAGGGGAGAGGCATAGAGAGAACTACTCTCTCGGTGGTTTGTGCTTACACATCCAAGCAGCCGAGCACCTTTCTCGCAAACGTCCTTCTGTGCCTATCAACGACAAAGCTGCTGCCATGGTCTCTCTACTAGGACCACAATTACAGCTCAGTCCAACGGAATACCTTCGCATCGCTGAATCTAGTCACCGAGCCTTATCACAATTCGTTTCATCATGAATATTTGTCGATCAATATGTAGCGCTTCACTGTGCCGGCCATTTTCTTTTTCCTTTTGTGCTTTAAATATATTATTTTTGTTGGTCACAGATTGATGCCCGCAATGTCTATACAAAGGGAACAAAAGTTGATTTGGATCACTCCCTATGAGGACTTGTTGCCCACTTAAAGCACAGTTTTTGACGATGATTGCTCGCCAAAGAGACTTCCGTGATATGCACAGACAAGGAGATATTCCTCACATGAGGAAGATTGTGAAAGAGAGCAATCAAAAGCTTTGAGAAGATTTGGAGAAAAGACAAAGAAAGGGAAGGCATATTTTTATAAAATATGTGCATATCATTTTACGCAAGGTCTGATGTGCCGCATTTTACTTTGCAGGTTCCCACACATGAGGGGTATCAGTCCAGACGAGCTTTGACGATCCGTTGTCTCCGGCGTCACCCCACCAATTTCAATCAAACTCGACAGTCTCGCAGCTTGGTGATATGTCTTTGTCTATTTTGTATTATGCTGTAATTGTCATGCATTTCTATGTTTCGTAGCATTTCATGCATCGTATAGTTAATTTGCATTGCATTGCATTTAAAAAAAAAAGCTAAAAAATCATAAAAAGAAAATCAAAAGATTGCACAATTGCAATTTTCGTTAAAATTGCCAAATCAAGATATTTTTCATGAAATTGGTACCGAAAGGGGCGTTGACTGCAAAAATTAACGTAACCAAGTCCCCGAATTCATAATTTCTGGTTCGCAGAAATAAGGCATTTCTCCCAATGTTTTATTCAGGTGTCTAATCGACCTACCGCAAACAGATTAGTGGCGACTCCAAATAAAATCTTTTGAATGAAATATTTGAACCATAAGTCGTGAATTGGTATGGACACGGGAGGGTCCGAGCTAGGTCTAATAGCTTAGCAATCCAATAACTCGAAAAATATTAATTTTTTTAGGGTCGCGACATATCGCAGTATGATTGGATCATTACTTTATCTCACAACTTCAAGACGAGACATTCTATTCAGTGTCTGTTTATGTGCCAGATTTCAATCAAATCCAAAAGTATCACATCTCTCAGCTATCAAAAGAATAATCAAATATATTCGGACTTATCTTAGTTACGGTTTATGGTACTCTAAAAACTCTGATTTTACTCTGAGAGGTTATTCGGATGCAGATCTTGCAGGTTACAAAATCGACAGGAAGAGTACCTCTGGAACTTGTCAACTCATGGGAAATATGCTTATATCATGGTATTCTAAGAAGCAAAGCACAGTTGCTCTCAGCACAGCTGAAGCAGAATATTTATCTCTTGGAAGTTGTTGCGCTCAAATTATTTGATTAAGGCAACAACTAAGAGATTATGGTGTTGAAGACACAAATGTGGAGATCAAATGTGACAATACAAGCGTCATAAATCTCACAAAGAATCCTATACTTTATTCAAGAGCAAAACACATTGACATCAAACATCACTTCATACGTGATCATTGTTGCAACCGAAAAAAATTAGGTTAATGGATTATTAGGTTTATAGAATGAATTAACTAGCCTAATACGGACTCTCCCAAGCCTTACCAATTCGCAACTTAAAAATTACCGAAATAATTTATAAACTGGAGCCGCCACTAATCATTTTGGGTAGGTTGATTAGGAACATAAGTAAAACGGAGGGAGAACTATTTTACTCCTACGAACCAGAGTTTAAAAGTTCGGGGACTTGGTTACATTAATTAAAAATTAACTAATGCCCTATCCATACCAATTTCATGCAAATGTCCTTTGATTGGTTTATGTGACTTATTTTTTTTAATTTTCTTTTATTAAATGTGATGCTAATGCAACCTAACTATATGACATGTGAAATGATATGACATGGCAATGATGCATGACATGGCATAATGACATGGCAAAATGACGTCGAAGAATGACGCGACAAAATGACATGGAAAAATGACGCAGCAAAATGACGTGGAAAAATGACGTGGCAAATGGCATGGAAAAATGACGTGGCAAAATGATTTTTTTAAAGGATTTTTATGCATTTTTTCGGATTTATAAAAAAAAGAAGAATGAATTAAGAAGTTATCCTATTTAACCTAATATGCAGACATGATATGTGCACAAGATTGAATATATGCTATCCTAATTAATGCGAAATATGCCATATGAGCTTGGATTTGATTTTTTGGTCTTTCTTAAAAAAAAAAAATCAACCACTAGGGGATATCTCGAGAACAGAATATGCAAGATATGCATGGGATAAGATTTTCTTTTGGGAATTTTCAGCCATTAAGGATATATCCTCGCAGATTTGTTTGTCTTGATTTATTTGCCTAGAATCTGATGAGATAAGGTTTTTAGGAAACTTTATCTTTCTAAAAATTTAATCAGACATGGTTTCTAGGAAACCATATCATACTAAATCTTTAGGAAATTTTCAAAATGGCAAATCAAATCAAGGCGACACATTCATCAACAATTATCCACGCCAAGACAAGGAAAGATCACAACCATCATCCACCTTTTAATTTTTCCGAAAATTCTTTTATTTCAAATCAAAAATTGCCCTTTTGGAGATAGTAAATCAGATCTAAACGGTGATAGGTCAGATGGACTAAATCCAATATTTATGGTATTTTGAGCGTCTTTAGTATATTCAAAAGATTTTTGGATATCACAAAGATTTCAAAATGTTCAAGTGAATTGCAATTGTTTAAACTAACATGCTATCTTCCAAAATATCTTCTGAAATTTGAGGCACACCCAGATTTGCATCATAAAAAAAAACGTCTTGTGTTCTGACAAAGCCCACCAAAACTGAGAACCCCCTCACATATCCGCAAATTTATCTTCAAGTTTCGACAATTTAGACTAGCATTCTCTTATTAGTCTCAGAAATTAAAGAAACCCACTAATCAAAGTGCTACGTTTCTGTTTAGGTCCATGATTTTCCAATTAGTCTATTAGATTATGCAAAATCAACACAGAAGTTGACCAAGATACACCCACTGATGACCGAGCTCCAAGTCGAGATCCACATCTAACCAATGCATATTCAGAATTTTTTTTAAAAATATATCAACAATGGAGAGACGTCCAGAAATCCTTGTGCAAAAATCATGAGCTTCTTGAGCACATTATTAGCAATCGGCGATGTTCAGACCCTCCAACTTATTTAACTCTCGTTTACGATCGGAAGCTTTTAACAAGCAATTCATGGTGAGATAATTTCCTCCATTCAAGAACATCAACACATATCAGAATTTTCATGCACCGTCAACCAAATTTCGATTCTAGCACAAACTTGATGGAAAAGACTCAATTTTTCAAATTCTAATTGCAAATCAGCGTACATTCATCGAAGTATTAGCACATGGACGCGAGTTTCCAAACCAACCAGCACGAATTGCAACTAAAAGGTTGAAGAATTTATCTTTTCCAAACTGAAAATCCTGCACTTGAACGATCGATGGATGCTTGCCTTAGAACAAACGCCTTTTGGTCCAAATGTCGCTGGAAATCGTCTTTGTTGACACCTGATTTTTGACTATATTTTATTTTAGTTTTTATTTCTAAAATTAATTAAAAATATCAAAAAAGGTCATAAAATCACAAAATCAACTTTGGAAGCCTTGGCCTAGCCTCGGGGACCAATTTTGAACAAAAAATATTTTTTGGTATTTTATAATATTTTTCGAATTTATTTAATTATAAAAATACCCACAAATATCAGAAAAATACCATTCGTGGTTAGAAAAATACACAAAAATATTCAATATTTTTTTTTTAAATTTTCTCTTCAAGTGTGTCACCTTAAATCTTGAAAATTCGACTCGGGTCAGTATGTTTCTTCACAAACATAAACCCGGACCGAACAAAAAAAAATTCCTTTTCGAGTCTTTTAATTTTCAATTCTCACTTTTCTTAAGCCATGACATTGAATTCTGAAGTCTCGAAGTGCAATTGGGTCAATTTGCCCTCCAATTTAATCAATTTTAAACAAAAGGGCTTAATTGCACAAAAATCTTTCAATTTAGTCCCCGGTTTCACAATTTTTGAAATTAAATTTCATACGGGCATACCCATTAAAATTAAACACCTCCACCTCATAGTTTTCATCATGAGGAATCCATTGGTGGTCTCAATTCGGGCTAATTAGGTCTTTTGGACCTTCGATTTGGCGAAATTCATTTTCGGATCCTAGGGACAATTTGGGGTTTTCACTAAATTTCAATCAATTGATTCATAAAAATACCCATATTTGATAGAAAACATGTCAAGGAATCCGATTTTGCCATCAATTTCATAAAAAGAGGTCAATTTGGGCTCCAATTTGGGAGAATTGGTCGAACCGGGCCGGTCGGGTCAGACCCGACCCGACCCGGTCCGACCGGGTCTGCAACTTATTTGCAGACCCACCATGGCCGAAAGCTTGAAGTAAGTGGCGCACTTGGGAGGCAGAATGGAGGACGATTCGGCGCACAAAATTGGTCGACCATGAAGAAGAAAGTGGAGCTGAGTTGGAGGGCAACACGATGGTGGAGGTGGTGGTCGCCGCCGGCAATAAAATAAGCTCCAAAATCCCCTATAAATAGGGGTCTCGGCCATGGAACAAAAGAGGAGAAAAGAGAGGGAGTTCGGGGAGTTCGAACGAAAGGGCCAAGGAGCATCCCCAGACCTTGGGCGACACCTACCGATTATCACCAGAGCTTAGTGACCATCGGCGAGCTCCAAAACAGGTTGGTATCCGCCCCCGAGCTTCATTTTTCTCAGTGCACTCCATGTGTTTGATGGAATGCTTCAGTGAGCATTTTATTTCGGGGCTCTCGGCCGGACCTTTCCCGACCCCTTTCGGGCAAATTTCGCTTTAAAATCATCTAGACCCAACTCTAAGCTCGACTTACCTGTTTTTTGCATTGAAACCGCGCCGGAAGTGGTGGGCGGAGCTCCACATGCTCGGACCGGGCCGAGAGCTCGCACCGGCGAAACCAGTGGTCGCCGAGTCCTATGCGACCTAAGTTAAGTCCCTAAACCTTATTTAGATGGTTCTTGAATGGATAGAATAAGCTTTCAACAATAAAAAAATTTCTGAAAATTTGCTCGCCGGCGCCGGTTCGGGGAGGTTCGATTCGCCGATTTTCGGACGTGCACGGGGCCATGTTTTTGCTGAATATTGATGCCGGGCCGGTAAGGAGTCGAATGCCGTAAGAACGGGCGAAAATTACCAAGTTTTGGGGAGGGTTCACGATTCTCCGGCGAGATTTCCGGCGACTTCGCCGGAAATTTCACTATTCATCATCTTCTCCGGCGAAGTCGCCGGCGGTCAACGGGTCAACGCTGACGTGGCATGCCATGTCAGCAGCCACGTCAGCGTGGGGGGGCCACGTCCGAGTAAAACAAAACCCAGATCGGACGGCCGTGGTTTCGCCACGTGTCGCGATCTGGGATTTTTGGAAAATTTAAAAGATTTTCAGAATTAATAAATGATTTTCGAAAATAATAAAAACGTTTTCATCCGACGGTTGACATTGTGCCAAGTGGCACTCGGAGGACCGTCCGATCTGACCCAGGATCGGACGCGCCAGAGGATGCCACGTGGCACAATGATGATCGTCCGATCTGTGGGTTTTCGGATAATTTTCAGAAAATAATAAAAAATTCAAAAAAAATAATGGAAAATCATAAAAAAAATTCAAAAAAAATTTGCAAAATTCAGAAAAATTCAAAAAAATTCCAGAAAATAGGAAATGGCCACATTCAACTGGCCATCACCTGTTTCAGGTCTTTCGACCCCTGGTCTTTTCAAAAAAATGACGGTTTTGCCCTTCCGGCAAACCGTCTTCCAAAACAATTCTAAAAAAATCCAGGAAAATCCAAAAAAATAGGAAATGGCCACATTCAACTGGCCATGACTTGTTTCGGGTCTTTCGACCCCCAGTCTTTCCAAAAATGACGGTTTTGCTCCTTTGTTAAACCGTCTTCCAAAAAAATTCTAAAAATTCAAGAAAAATCCAAAACAGGGAACCTAGGTACCGAAAGAGCGTTAGTCAAAGTCGATTAGCGTAACCAAATCCCTGGATCCAAAATCTCTGGTTCGCAGAGGTGAATTAGTTCTCCCGCTAGTTCATCTAGGTTTCTAATCGACCTACCTCGAACGATTAGTGGCGACTCCTCATTTGTTCTAATTTTCCCACGTTGCGATTCGGTAGGGCTTGGGAGGGTCCGCATTAGGTTAGTTCTCGATAACTCGCATGATAATCCGATTTACCTAAAACCGATCGATTTGGTTTTTTTTAGGTCGCGACAGCTTGGCGACTCCGCTGGGGATTTATTTTTTATTTTCCGAGAAATATGAATGCTTAACTCAGTTATCTGAACCTTTCAGAAAATTTAAAAGTTGTAGAAGATTTAGGCCGTTTAGATTCCCTGGATGTCTTGAGTGGATTGATTGAATCTCACCTTTAAGGTGTTAAATGTTTTTGCAGATTTGAAGTGATAAGGGGAGGTGTTTGTTAACCCTTTTTGTGCAGGCTAGGAGTTATAAGGGGGGCGAGTGTTTGCTAACCCTTGTTTTGTAGTTTGAAGGAGTTTATGTATATGAGTTTATATAGAAGCGTTGTTTTGATATAACTTGCTGTGCATGCCTTAGTCGGATAAACACTACACTTTGCACACACAACCCGCCATTGGACCTGAATGGCTAGGCTTAGGATGGTACTTGGTTAGGGATACTTCGGCCATTACCCTGTGGCCTGAGTCGTCCTTTTCAAGTCCCGAACCTTTCTAAATCGATACCAAGAGCGAATACCCTCGTCACTTACCCTAGTGATGCGGGTCTTTACTTGGCTGAGCCGGATGTCTACGAGGGACCTCGATCCAGCCACAAACCCCAGTTGGCTCGGTCCGAGTATCCTTGGAGCTCCACCTTTGAAGCCTATTAGCTAGTAAACCTCACGGTCTCATCTATATGTCTATGTGATTTTCATTATGGTCAGTCAGAAAGTAAGTATTTTGCCACTCTTCTTTGTGATTTACTTACTTTGTTTTTGGTCGGTCCATGCTAGGTTTCAGTCAGATTTTGAACTTAATCCCATGGTCTTTTAAAAAAAAAATCAAATGGATGTGTCATTTAAAAAAAAAAAACAACCAAATGATCCGTCAGGGAATTTTACTGATCAATGAAGAGTCTGTCACATTTTTCCTTAATGTTTCAATGGATGCAAGATTTCGTTGACAAACTTAACTTGAAATTTCATTGTGATGAAAGTTCCTCCTGAAAATGTTCCAAATGTCAGAAGAATTTTATCACCTTTTTTTTTCAGCTTATAATGTGCAAGAAATTTTTCCATAAAAATCACATCGTATTTGATAAGGCAAGTTTGCCCACTTTTTGCGCAAAAAGAAAGGAAAATAAAGTTGGACCAATCAATCAGTCATGGACCGACCTCTCTTCAGTCATATACTCATTGGTCCCCTATCTTTTGTAGGTGATTATGGATCGTCAAGAAGACACTAATTTGTATAAGGCCATTCATCTATCATACATGATCACACGAAGTATCTGAGTGCTACGATAAAAGTGGAGATAGCGTGAGCAGAGAAAAGACAAAAAGGGCTCAAAGCAATGTCAGAGGAGAATGGCTGACAAAACAGAAATCAATGCTGCGATCCAAGAGGCCCTCAAGGAGCATATTGATGCTCTCAATAACTGGGTTAATGGCATGATCTCCCAGATGATTACAGAGCGTGGGGAAATTTTGAAGCTTTGATAACTACAAAATTCATCCATTCATTTTTTTACCAAGCGGTGAATCTGGAAATAAATAATTAGTTTACCCAAGGTTGAAAGTCCAAATTTTCAAATCAAGCCAAATATGGGGGCAATTCTTGATATTGTCCACTCGGCATGACCCATCATGACTGAAAATAGGCAAACCTGCCGGACATACAATCTATTCCAAAATGAAGGAGCCTATCCAAATCAAAGGACCTCTTCGATTTATGGAATACATAAGAGGGGTGAAATTGTATCGTTCTAATTCTTTTGGAATTTGAGAACATATATTGACTCGTTCCCTCTTGATTTTTTTTACAGGCTTACTGACATGCCGGATAGACGAATCATTTGTGCAGTGGATAAAAAAGGATGCTTCGTCTCCAGCAAAATCATTGGACACAATAGCAAAGTCGTCCGCATCAAAATCAAGCCCTAAGATACAAACTTCAAGTGAACGGTGATTTTGTATCGTTCTAATTTGATCTTCAAAGATCCTATGCCTAACATGAGCTTGTTCTCATTTAACAGGAAAATATCGGCATTGAAAAGCCCCAAAAGAAAAGAACTCGCCAACATGAAGGCGAAAAGAAATGTCGACTTCGAAAGTCAAAGAACCCTGAAGAGTGACGGGGAATACGTCCAAAAGCATGAATGAGTCTCCACCGGTGCAAATCCTTGAGAAGGATTCGTTGTCCCGACCAGACAAAGAGATCATGGCCATAAGCTAGATGGCTAATTTTTGCAAAGCGCACATTTGTGTTCAAATAGGAACGCAAAGCAAGATGACTTGCCAGCATGTAGACAGAGGATCAGATGAGAAAATAAACTATTTGTCAAAAGTTTAAAATTGAGTTTCCAAACAATGGCCATGTCTGGGGCAATCTCACATTTTGACAAAAGCTATACCCATCATGATTGAAAATGGGGGCCAGCAGACCTCAACTCAGGAAAAGAAAGTATTTTTCTCTGTCTCATGTGACTATCAAGTGATACCTTCCTTATTTGCAGGACCATACGACCGTCCATGATGGTGATCACTATTGAACGGGGGCAACCAAAGCACTCGAGTCTTCTCTCGACTCGATCATGCATATGACTTCCTTGCTCTGGGGCAAGGATAGAAATGAGCTAGCCCTCAACAAAGGAGTAGGATCCCCAAGGCGTTTCATTTTCTCACATGTTCTGGGGAACCTTAGATTTTCTCGTTCCTGAAAATCTTCTCGCATTCTTGCATGGTCATTTTCTTGAACATAATGCTTGAAATTTCTATATCCATGGACTTTAAGAATGCTCACCCATTTGCATAATTTGTGCGTGATTATTCTTCATGATTTGGTTTACCGACTCTGAATAGGGGGTATAAGCTGTATATGGTGCATTGAGTTGTATAGAATGGGGCATGACAGGATGATAAAAGGCAAGCCATCTCCACACATCCCTAAATTTTAACCCCAGTGAGTTGAGTGGTACTATTCCGCATCCTTCAAGGCAAAGGGTTTTCTCGCAAAAGGTACGATAGCCGAGGTGACAGAGGCATTTATTTCTCTGCCCCAAACACTACAGGCCATCCATTGTTACCCCTTTTGAGCGGAGGTTTCACTTCTGTTACCCCTGTCAAGAACCACCCCACATTGGGGCAAAACAGAAAATTTCATAAGCAAGTTGAAGTAAATGGTTAGAAATTCTCTTGCTCAGACTAACATCAATCTTCGGGTGTTTCTTTGCATTTATGCTCGAACATTAATTCAAGTGCCTTAGGATGATGAAGAGCATTCATTTCTCTATCATATACATTTTATCCCTTGCATAGCCCACTTGAGCCTGCAAATTCATTTCTTAAACCCATCTTGGTGATCATATGCTCAGTTCAAAGCAAATATGGCTGATCCCTGAGTAGAAAATGTTGAAAAATCGGGTCAATGGAAAATCCCCGAAAAAAAACTCGTCAAAAGGCTGAAAATGCAGCAATCCAAAAAAGAGAAAGAACAAAGAAAAATGCTGATCTCTCAAAATTTTGGGGCATTTAAAAAGCAAAACGCCTGGTAAAAGCAAGGCCAATGCCCATCTAAATTCTTGCTCATTTGCAAAATACTGTTGCATTTCATTGCACAATTCTCTTGTAAGTGCCAAAGAGGTTGAGAGAAAAACCTATGAGAATGTAAAAATGCAAGTCCTCAGCAGAAAGTTTATACCATCTCTCAAGCAATGATGGTATCATTTGAAGGCGAAGATTAGTGACAAGCAGCAATGATCACCAATGTCAAGCCCTTCTCATATATTTTCTGAGCCAGAACAAACCTTCTTGTTCCTCAGTCTTCAATCCTAATCTACGTTACAACCCTTCAAAAGTCTCTTATGACTAGGGCACTTGAGTTAACGTAGAGTTGAATGATTTTAAGCATCGCTCGAAGAAGTTTGAGCAATATTATTTCTCTCTCATTTTTGCAGGGTTCTTGACTTGTAAACCCGAAGCAGATGACGAAGAACTTCATTTCAATAGCCTTGACTCGATTGGAGTCCCATTTGAAAACCTCTGACCTAGCCCTCATTATGGTCCTTATCAAGACCTCCAGATCGGCTCGGTCGTGCCAATTGCGAGATTACTCGGACCCTTGTCGAATGCGATGATGGTAAAGTTGAGTGATTTCTTTTGAATCCTGCAGTTGGGATATACAGTTTTTCCCGAGAGTGAGAGAAAGCCCTTTCGAACTAGAATCTCCCGTTCAGATTACGTTCGAGGCATTCACAATGTGATAACCTCCATGAACAGAATTGGTAATGCAAACTTGATAGAATAGTTATGCATGAACCACATGATGAGTCATAAGCAAAATGCACAATGCAAGATTAACAGAGTAATTTTGCATGATTTCATTGATGAATTTCAGCAACTATGTTTGCATATGCTACCTCTGACATTGTCTGGCAGGTAGCATATTTTTGATGATCGAGTTGCCTCTTAAAGTCTCGAAATTCATCCAAAGACCATTGAAGGAGCAAACCTTACTGGCAAATGCCGACCAGGTAGTCTTCCAAATCCTCAGGTAAGCATATCTTTAACCTGAACCACTTAAAAAGAGTGAGAGAAAGTCCTTTCTAACGGAAGGTTCCTCATTCTATTTGGTCAAATTTTATCAAAAGGATCAGACAGTTTTCCTTATTGATAAAATCCCAAGTGGAGCTTTACAATGCAGGTAGAAGCTCACAAGTGGTTGCATTTGCATCAAGGTTCATGCAAAACACCATTTTCTTATAAACTAAACAGGTTGAGCACGCCAATTCAGCAAATCATAAAAGCCGGGTTTCAGTCAACTCAGGTAAGTTTTCTGATTCTTTTTCAGATTTAGATGACCGCATCTTCAATGTTGCAGGTATCAAGATAAGAATGGTGATCTAGACAGAATATCCCCGAAGACAATTAGGCCCGCTCGATCCATAACTAGAGCACCATATTCAGATTTTCTCAGATTGCGATACCAGCATTTCGCAATTCTGTTCGCTGTTTCACATAAAGGATGAATGTGATTCAGATCTTCTCAGGTTGCGATACCAGCATTTCGCAATTCTGTTCGCTGTTTCATATAAAGGATGAACATGATTCAGAGTTTCTCAGATTGCGATACCAGCATTTCGCAATTCTGTTCACTGTTTCATATAAAGGATGAACATGATTCAGAGTTTCTCAGATTGCGATACCAGCATTTCGCAATTCTGTTCACTGTTTCATGTAAAGGATGAACATGATTCAGAGTTTCTCAGATTGCGATACCAGCATTTCGCAATTCTGTCCACTGTTTCATGTAAAGGATGAACATGATTCAGAGTTTCCTAGATTGCGATACCAGCATTTCGCAATTCTGTTCGATGTTTCACATAAAGGATGAATGTGATTCAGATATTCTCAGATTACGATACCAGCATTTCGTAATTCTGTCCACTGTTTCACATAAAGGATGAATGTGATTCAGTTTTTACCTGATTGCGATACCAGCATTTCGCAAAATCCGGCCCACAGCTAATGCTTCACGTGATGAGCGGATGATCGTGATGCAGAAGCTTTTAGCTGACGTTCCACGTGATGAGCGGATGATCGTGGCTCGAAAGCTTTGTTCTCAGCCAATGCTTCACGTGATGAGCGGATGATCGTGATGCAGAGGCATTTGTCAGCTGACATTCCACAGGATGAGCGGATGATTGTGGTTTGGAAGCTTTATTCTTAGCCTACGTTCCACGTGATGAGCGGATGATCGTGGTTCGGAAAGCTTTATTTTCAGACAATTCTCAGTTGACGTTCCACGTGATGAGCGGATGATCGTGGTTCGAAAACTTTGTCCTTAGCCAATGCTTCACGTGATGAGCGGATGATCGTGATGCAAAACATTTCTCAGCTAACATTCCACAGGATGAGCGGATGATTGTGGTTTGGAAGGTTAATTCTCAGCCGACGTTCCACGTGATGAGCGGATGATCGTGGTTCGAAAGCTTCATTCTCAGCCAATGCTTCACGTGATGAGCGGATGATCGTGATGCAGAGGCATTTCTCAGCCGATGTTCCACGTGATGAGCGGATGATCGTGGTTCGAAAGCTTCATTCTCAGTCAATGCTTCACGTGATGAGCGGATGATCGTGATGCAGAAGCTTTATTCTTAGCCTACGTTCCACGTGATGAGCGGATGATCGTGGTTCGAAAAGCTTTATTCTTAGACAATTCTCAGTTGACGTTCCACGTGATGAGCGGATGATCGTGGTTCGAAAACTTTATCCTTAGCCAATGCTTCACGTGATGAGCGGATGATCGTGATGCAGAAGCTTAATTCTCGGCGGACACTCCACGTGATGAGCGGATGATCGTGGTTTGAAAGTTTTACAAGCAGCTAATGCTTCACGTGATGAGCGGATGATCGTGATGCAGAAGCACTATCGATTTGCGATCCAGAACTCGCAAATTCGGCCTACAGACATCTTGCGTCGCCCTGAGTCAGGAAGAAATAAATTCCTGAGGACGGGTGGGCCCAGTACCTTAAGATCCTTACAGCATTGGTGATTAAGGGAATCCTCAGTGTATAAGGTATTTGTGAAAACAGATACCCCTTACGCGACCCATGTCCGAGTTCTTTGAAAAAAGAAGTTAGACGCATGTTATTTTCAGTCTTGCATTTCATCATTTAAAAAAAAAAGGACGAGCCCCTCATTTTCGGCACCCTAAGAGTGCAATGATAAAACCTCAGACTCCGCACGCGCAGCATTCAACAGGCAGGTAAACGTCAGGTAAGCCTCTCTCGCTCCGGCCCACATTCGAATTGCAAGAGCAAACCAGGGATTAATTTGAATCGAAAGGTTTACGGATCCGATGTCATAATATTTCTTTCCCCCAGTCGAGTCGGTTAAGATTCAGGTGTCATTTTGTCTTTGAAAGCAACCTCTGACGAGCTCACTCTCAAAGAGGGGCAGTTGTTGAAACCTGATTTTTGACTATCTTTTATTTTAGTTTTTATTTCTAAAATTAATTAAAAATATCAAAAAAGGTCATAAAATCACAAAATCAACTTTGGAAGCCTTGGCCTAGCCTCGGGGACCAATTTTGAACAAAAAATATTTTTTGGTATTTTATAATATTTTTCGAATTTATTTAATTATAAAAATACCCACAAATATCAGAAAAATACCATTCGTGGTTAGAAAAATACACAAAAATATTCAATAATTTTGTTTTAATTTCCTCTTCAAGTGTGTCACCTTAAATCTTGAAAATTCGACTCGGGTCACTATGTTTCTTCACAAACATAAACCCAGACCGAACAAAAAAAAATTCCTTTTCGAGTCTTTTAATTTTCAATTCTCACTTTTCTTAAGCCATGACATTGAATTCTGAAGTCTCGAAGTGCAATTGGGTCAATTTGCCCTCCAATTTAATCAATTTTAAACAAAAGGGCTTAATTGCACAAAAATCTTTCAATTTAGTCCCCGGTTTCATAATTTTTGAAATTAAATTTCATACGGGCATACCCATTAAAATTACACACCTCCACCCCATAGTTTTCATTATGAGGAATCCATTGGTGGTCTCAATTCGGGCTAATTCGGTCTTTTGGACCTTCGATTTGGCGAAATTCATTTTCGGATCCAAGGGGCAATTTGGGGTTTTCACTAAAGTTCAATCAATTGATTTATGAAAATACCCATATTTGATAGAAAACATGTCAAGGAATCCGATTTTGCCATCAATTTCATAAAAAAGGTCAATTTGGGCCCCAATTTGGGAGAATTGGTCGAACCGGGCCGGTCGGGTCAGACCCGACCCAACCCGGTCCGACCGGGTCTGCAACTTATTTGCAGACCCACCATGGCCGAAAGCTTGAAGTAAGTGGCGCACTTGGGAGGCAGAATGGAGGACGATTCGGCGCACAAAATTGGTCGACCATGAAGGAGAAAGTGGAGCTGAGTTGGAGGCAACACGATGGTGGAGGTGGTGGTCGCCGCCGGCAATAAAATAAGCTCCAAAATCCCCTATAAATAGGGGTCTCGGCCATGGAACAAAAGAGGAGAAAAGAGAGGGAGTTCGGGGAGTTCGAGCGAAAGGACCAATGAGCATCCCCAGACCTTGGGCGACACCTACCGATTATCACCAGAGCTTAGTGACCATCGGCGAGCTCCAAAACAGGTTGGTATCCGCCCCCGAGCTTCATTTTTCTCAGTGCACTCCATGTGTTTGATGGAATGCTTCAGTGAGCATTTTATTTCGGGGCTCTCGGCCGGACCTTTCCCGACCCCCTTTCGTGCAAATTTCGCTTTAAAAATCATCTAGACCCAACTCTAAGCTCGACTTACCTGTTCTTTTGCATTGAAACCGCGCCGGAAGTGGTGGCCGGAGCTCCACATGCTCGGACCGAGCCGAGAGCTCGCACCGGCGAAACCAGTGGTCGCCGAGTCATATGCGACCTAAGGTAAGTCCCTAAACCTTATTTAGATGCTTCTTGAATGGATATAATAAGCTTTCAACGATAAAAAAATTTCTGAAAATTTGCTCGCCGGCGCCGGTTCGGGGAGGTTCGATTCGCAGATTTTCGGACGTGCACGGGGCCATGTTTTTGATGAATATTGATGCCGGGCCGGTAAGGAGTCGAACGCCGTAAGAACGGGCGAAAATTACCAAGTTTTGGGGAGGGTTCACGATTCTCCGGCGAGATTTCCGGCGACTTCGCCGGAAATTTCACTATTCATCGTCTTCTCCGGCGAAGTCGCCGGGTCAACGCTGACGTGGCATGCCATGTCAGCAGCCACGTCAGCGTGGAGGGGCCACGTCCGAGTAAAACAAAACCCAGATCGGACAGCCGTGGTTTTGCCACGTGTCGCGATCTGGGATTTTTGGAAAATGTAAAAGATTTTCGGAATTAATAAATGATTTTCGAAAATAATAAAAACGTTTTCATCCGACGGTTGACATTGTGCCAAGTGGCACTCGGAGGACCGTCCGATCTGACCCAGGATCGGACGCGCCAGAGGATGCCACGTGGCACAATGATGATCGTCCGATCTGTGGGTTTTCGGATAATTTTCAGAAAATAATAAAAAAATTCAAAAAAAAAATGGAAAATCATAAAAAATTCAAAAAAAATTTGCAAAATTCGGAAAAATTCAAAAAAATTCCAGAAAATAGGAAATGGCCACATTCAACTGGCCATCACCTGTTTTAGGTCTTTCAACCCCTGGTCTTTTCAAAAAAATGACAGTTTTGCCCTTCCGGCAAACCGTCTTCCAAACAAATTCTAAAAAAATCCAGGAAAATCCAAAAAAATAGGAAATGGCCACATTCAACTGGCCATGACTTGTTTCGGGTCTTTCGACCCCCAGTCTTTCCAAAAATGACGGTTTTGCACCTTTGGCAAACCGTCTTCCAAAAAAATTCTAAAAATTCAAGGAAAATCCAAAACAGGGAACCTAGGTACCGAAAGGGCGTTAGTCAAAGTCGATTAGCGTAACCAAATCCCCGGATCCAAAATCTCTGGTTCGCAGAGGTGAATTAGTTCTCCCGCTAGTTCATCTAGGTTTCTAATCGACCTACCTCGAACGATTAGTGATGACTCCTCATTTGTTCTAATTTTCCCACGTTGCGATTCTGTAGGGCTTGGGAGGGTCCGCATTAGGTTAGTTCTCGATAACTCGCCTGATAATCCGATTTACCTAAAACCGATCGATTTGGTTTTTTTAGGTCACGACAGTCTTCGGACAGTAAAGGAAGCGGCGTGAGCCCAGCAGCAAAAAAACTTCGAACGGCAACGGTGATCGGCTCAGGACAATTGCGAAACCGGTACTGGACAGCAGCAAAACGGCACAGGACTGCAGCAAAAAGCCATCTTCGATCAGCGGCCGCGTCGTCGACGGTGCGAGCAACGGTTGTGATCAGTGTGGTGGCCGGCTGCTCGTGGGAAAAACTCGACTGGGACTTGGAGGGAAGGTCTCAACCTTGAAAGGAAAACCTTCAACCTTCCTTAGTATCTCCCTATTCACGTCAACGTCTCTCTGTTTTTTCTCCTTCTTTTTTTTTTGCTCTCAAAGGAAATTCTGAACGTAAGATTCCTCTCTTTTGGCCGTAGGACTCAGTATTCTCTTTTCAATCAATGGTTCCCCCCTCCTCCTCTAATGCGAAGCATTAACATGCTTATTTAGTGCTTAACTAGGTCAAATCACAGGCTTGACTTTGACCTTTTAAAACAACAGGCTTTAATTCCAAAAAGTCCATTAATTAGATTCTGATGGTTGCATTGAATCAAATTAGGTCCAAGAAATTCATTTAAGCCTTGTTGAACTCGGCCCAGCTCTCGTACCGAATCTTGCTTACCCACATGCCGAAGTTAGGCCTCATTGAAACAATGGACATTAATAATTGGGGCCTTCTCCTAATTAAATTTTAATTTGTTTCAGAATAGTCCTAGTACTCGGTGTTACCCGAATTCTTCATGAAATTCTAGCTCAAACCACAAATCTGGTCCAAGTTCATTTGAGCTCTAATTTCTACCACCGCCTAGCCGAATGATTAATATAATGCATGAAATCTCAATTAAATTAAATTGCAACGTATGGAAAATTTAATTATTTTTTTAGAACTAAACTTAATTCTCATTTTTATGAATAAATAACTGAAAAAGTTTAGCCAAAATTTAGGTGTCAACAGTTGCCCCTCTTTCAGTGGGAGCTCGAAGAGGTTTCGCTCAAAGACTAAAACCTAAATTTTACAAATGCAAATCATGATGAATAAAAGTTTTTGCGGGATTTTTTTTAATCCCATTTTCTTATGCAAAAAGACATGATGCATGAAATGCAATGCTACAAATAACATGCGCCAAAGCTCCTCCTATCAAAGAAGTCTGCGCATGGATCGCCTATGAAAATACCTGTGTTACCAAATACTTCATAAGCTAATGATTCCATTAACCTCCAGACTTCCAGTGGATGCCATGATGCTAAAGTACTGGTTCATCTGTTGCCAGAAGTTTCTTTTTGACGCGAAACGACGCAAGATCTGTGTAGAGTTTGAAAATATGCTCGAGTTATGGTTCGAGCTGGCCATTTATTTTTTTCGAAATCACAAGAGCGCATACATTATGAAAGCGAGAAAACAAATCAAGATCACATGTAGATATTAGGTTTTGAGGGCCTTATCTGTTATCAAAGGTTTCCCTTTGATGCGGGATAGCGCATGATTTGTGTAGGGTTTGAAAATATGCTCGAGTTATGGTTCGAGCTGGCCATTTGTCTCTTGGGGACCTCCTCAACGGGTCACCATGAGTAGGTAAAAATAATCCCTCGCGACCTTCTCAGGAAGGTCTCATCATATCAAGACGAGAGATGCCTCTTGGGACCTCCTCAACGGGTCAGCATGAGTCGGTAAAAATAATCTCTCGCAACTTTCTTTCGAAAGTCTCACCGTATCAAGATGAGAGATGCCTCTTGGGACCTCCTCAATGGGTCACCATGAGACAGTAAAATGTCTCTTACGACCTCCTCAACGGGTCAGCATGAATCGGTAAAAATAATATCTCGCGACCTTCTTAAGGTCTCATCGTATCAAGACGAGAGATGCCTCTCGGGACCTCCTCAAAGGGTCACCATGAGATGGTAAAATGTCTCTTGGGACCTCCTCAACGGGCCAGCATGAGTCGGTAAGTTATCTCTGGCGACCTCCTCAACGGGTCAGCATGAGTCGGTAAAATAATCTATCGCGACTTTCTTTCGAAAGTCTCACCGTATCAAGACGAGAGATGCCTCTTGGGACCTCCTCAACGGGTCACCATGAGACGGTAAAATGTCTCTTGCGACCTCCTTAGGGGGTCAACATGAGTCGGTAAAAATAATCTCACGCGACCTTCTCAAGAAGGTCTCATGGTATCAAGACGAGAGATGCCTCTTGGGACCTCCTCAACGGGTCACCATGATACGGTAGAATGTCTCTTACGACCTCCTCAACGGGTCAGCATGAGTCGGTAAGGTGTCTCTTGCGACCTCCTCAACGGGTCAGCATGAGTCGATAAAATAATCTCTCGCGACTTTCTTTCGAAAGTCTCACCGTATCAAGACGAGATACGCCTCTTGGGACCTCCTCAACGGGTCACCATGAGACAGTAGAATGTCTCTTGCGACCTATGGGTCAACATGAGTCGGTAAGGTGTCTCTTGAGACCTCTTCAACGGGTCAGCATGAGTCGATAAAATAATCTCTCGCGACTTTCTTTCGAAAGTCTCACCGTATCAAGACGAGTGTTGCCTCTTGGGACCTCTTCAACGGGTCACCATGAGATGGTAGAAATAATCTCTTGCGACCTTCTTAAGCAAGTCTCATCGTATCAAGACAAGAGATGTCTCTTGGGACCTCTGTCGCGACCCTCTCGAGCGGAGGGGCTAATGGGCCGTCCGATGTTGTATGATCGGACGCGGGCCTCTCCCAAGGTCCATTACCCAAATCGCAACTGCTGGATATACGTGGTTGACCTTCAATGTGGTCTAGTGACATGTGAAAAGTGTACATGCCAAGGAGTCGCCACCAATCGTTTCGCGGAGGGTACGATTGGAAACCCTATCGAATAGTTGGGAGTGGTCTATCCGATTCTACGGGAACCAGAGAATTGGGTTCGGGGACTTAGTTACGTCAACTGTCAGAGTTGACGCCCTTTCGGTACCTAAGCTGAATGGTTTATTTGATCCTAGGATTTCATACAGACGAGTGGGGTAAAGATCCTAAATCTAAGAGTTCATGCAGAAGAGAATTACTACCATATCACTCACAATCAAGGGAAATAAGTGCACAAATCAAGGATCCAGTACATGCGGATAAAACACATAAAAGCAGCATGGCATCCTTAATGAGGCCATATTAGCCTAGAGAAATATCAATCAAGGATTAAGAGTGATTTGGACAAGATTCGCCCATGAGGGGGCAGAATCGTAATTTTGAATAATTCGGGAAAAATTTACCTTGAAAGGGTAAATCTGTCATTTTAGATGAATTGGGAAATCAAAAGACAGGGGAAATAGGATTGGCCATCAATCCAATCCATTTCCTATTTTTCGAGAATTTCCAGGATTTTTCTGGAATTTAAAAGTGATTTTACCCTCGGAGGGGTAAAGTCGACATTTTAGAAAAAGATGAGAACTGAAAATCTCAAATATTAGGGTTGGTCGTCCACTTGACCCAAACCCTAACTTTAAGCAATTTTCAGAACTCGATTGAGACAAGAAAGACGATTTTCCTATTGAAGGGCAAAATCATCATTTTGATAAAAGAGGTGGGACTCGAAAAATCCAAACCTAAGAATTGGTCGCCTACCCGACCCTAATTCTTACCTTAGCATTATCGGTTTTATCTTGCATACACAGCAGATGCGACTTACCCCTAAAGGGTAATGTCGTCAAGTCTCGGAAGAACGGATAAGAAACCTCAAAAATAGGGTTGACCAATTGTCTGTGGTCAACCCTTGATTTGTGGGGGTTTCTGGAGTGTCTAGGATTTTTCCACAATTTTTCCACATTTTTTTGGAATTTTCTGGAATTTTCTAGCATTTTTTTGGATTTTTTAAGATTTTTAAGATTTTTTTTATTTTTTAAAATCATTTTCTGATTTTTTTTATTTAATATATATATATATATATATATATTATTCGGACCGGGTCGGGACCCAGCCCGAATTGGATGTGGATTAGCCACGCGGTTCATTAGGGACCGTCTGATTGACTTACTAAAACCTACGGCCACGATTAAAACCTAAGACTCAATCTAAACCTTCTATTCATACTAATCTAAACGCCGTCGTTTACTAACTAACCCATACGGCGCCGTTTCAACCAATTTTTATTTTCTGATTAAAATCATTTTCGAATTATCCTAATTTCTAATCCGACGGCCACCATTTATTAGACTCGATTAATCTCAGCCGTTGGATCTACCTATTCGAATAACAGCCCTTAACGGCCGAGCTGACTGGACCGATACGTGGGCCAATGCCCTATTGCCACCTAAGCGTTTTGACTCGTTGACTCGCCAAGTCAGCATCGTCTTCAACCTCTCGCCCCAGCGGAATGGACGGCTGAGGAGCTCCGGCGTCGATCTAACGATGAAACCTTGATGAAATCGCGCGAAACCAACGCCAATCGACTCGCAATCGGCTCTATCCTAACATATCTAAGGATCAGAGCATATAATCCACAGAATCAAGAACATCATGCGAGTCGCCGAGTACGGCCATGGAAGTTCAATCACACAAACCACGCGAGATTAGATCAATTCATTCACAGATTGACATGGCAGGAGGTGCAGAAGACTTACCTCGAGCTCCGATTGAGCTCGCTCGGCCCAGATTTGGCTGGGCAAGGATGAACAGTGGTCGGCTATGGAGGCTAAGTTCGAAGACTCAATTCGGGTTGTTCGAATAAAATCAATGCAAAACCAAGATGCAGCGATGGTCAGTGATGTTCAGGGAGTGAAACGCATATAGTAATTGAAGGAATGGGGGAGAAATGCAAGAATCGCCATTAAAGCTTAGTATAAGAGTCGAAGCTCTGCCTCACCTGTTTTCGCGGGTTCCACGTGCGCTGTCGGCGGCGATCGACTCGGGGGACTTCGGACGACCTCCTAACGGCCTCGTGGAGCTTTGGTTTAGCCTGGGAAGGCCCAACCGGTGCTTTGCAATTCGAGCTCAATTTCTCGACGACGGGGGTCGGAGAACGAGCCCTCTCTCGCGTTCTCTCTCTCTCTTACGTGACTCAGTTTCTCTTTCCTCAACTGAATCAACCATCCTCTGCTTCGCGAAGGCCCTCTGCTTTATATATCATTTTCAGTTTTTGGGCGCCGAATCGGGTGGTTGAAACAGGCGACCTTCGCATGTGAGAACACGTGCGAAATGGTCACCGGCGACCGGCTTCTAACGGGCATCAAGTGGCAATTCCGTTCGGGGTCT
The DNA here is from genome assembly GCA_021437785.1 of Rhodomyrtus psidioides. Lineage (NCBI taxonomy): Eukaryota > Viridiplantae > Streptophyta > Magnoliopsida > Myrtales > Myrtaceae > Rhodomyrtus > Rhodomyrtus psidioides. The sequence goes on along the minus strand of JAILYB010000226.1, from coordinate 294,023 downwards.
TGGGTGACTGCATTTGGCATGAATTTGGGTGAATTTCATCCAAATTCTGTCGTTGTTGACTTTCACGGGCGCCGCGGCCTTGACCGGCCGATTACTCTCCGTTCCGGCGGCCATTGGTCGTGATCTTGATGTCAATCGACGGGGAATGTTGTGGCGAATGGAACTCCCACTAGTTCTTTTTCAATTGCCGCCGATTGCTTGGTCAATTTCCCTATTGAAATCCAACCTTGCACTATTCATTTGTTCGCATGCTTGATGAAGATGATGACACTGTTCTGGACCGGTTCGACCGGTCGGACCGGCGGTTTGACCGGTCCGAACCGGTTCCAATTTGGGATTTTCAAAATTAATCCAAATCTGTTGGGAATTTTTGCAATTAAATTTCAGAATTGAGTTTAGGGCATGGATTTTATCTAAAAATGTGGTTTTGCTCAAAATTTCACTTCAATTTCTATAAAAATCCCAAAATTCTATTTTATTGCAAAATTAGGAACTGTGCAATTGAAGGTTCAAATGACCAAATTGGGTCAAATTACCTATCCCAATCGATTCAGAATGATAAAAATCATTGGACAACATGTTCAATTTGTAATGATAGCCCTTGAATTGAAAGTAATTTCAATTATGTTCAAATTCAAGGACTAAAATGCAATTAAGTTTGTAATTTGAACAATTTTCCCGAACAATTAGTTCAAATTGAAATATGGGACAATTAGGTCGAATGTCAAGATCCTAAAAAATGCTAAAATTGCAAATTAAAAGACTCAATTGATATTTGTTTCTCAAATTCAATAGTATGGGTTACAAAGGCACACCCATAATTGAATCCAATTTTGAACTTTTTGTGAGGTCAAAAATGCTAGGGATTAAAAATAAAAATATTGGTTATTTTTTTTTTATATTTTTGTGTCCTCAAATGCTATTTTTCTTGATTTTTTGAGTATTTTCCTATTTTCTAAAAATACTAAAAAAATGTAAAAAATATGAAAAATTATTTTTTGGTCAAGAATGGTTCCTTGGGCTTGGCCAAGGCCACCAAAGTTGATTTTGTAATTTTTTGACTTTTTATGAATTTTTTGTGATTTTTCAAAAAAAATAAAACTGAAAAAGACTTGGTCAAAAAATCAGGTGTCAACAGCTGCCCCTCTTTGAGAGGAATCTCGTGAGAGGTTTCTCTCAAAGACAGGTACACCTGAATTTAGACCGACTCAACTGGGGAAAAGAAAAACGAATCCTAACATTGAATCTTTCTTGCCTTACTGGTGAACACTCTGCTTGTTCTACTTTGGCTAATGTGAGAGAGAGACCGGATAGAGATGCTCACTGTTGACACCTGATTTTTTTATCAGTCTTTCATAGTTTATTTTTTAAAAATTCATAAAAAAATATATAAAAAATTAAAAAATCATCTTTGGTAGCCTTGACCAAGCTAAAGGAACCATTTTTGACAAAAAATAATTTTTTAATTTTTTAATATTTTCCAAAAATAGAAAAATACATGAAAAATAAAGAAAAATAGCATTCGATGTCGTAAAAATATAGAAAATTTATTTTAATTTTCTTTTCATTTTGAACTCATAAATAGTCAAAATTCAAGTTCAATTGCATGTGTTTCTTCACGACGCATAGAGTTGAATTTGGTAAAAAAAATATCATTAGAGTCTTTTAATTTGTAAATTTATACATCTTTTTTAGTCTTGATGTCCAATTAGATCGACCACCATCTACAATAAATGCCCCTTGCTGAATATTTTCGTTTTTGTTTCACATGATTTCATGGTGTAAAACGCCGAGTGGATCCCCAAATATAATCGGGTCGGCATGAGCTCGATAGCTCGTCCAAGACCAAACCAGGGCACGGCGAACCCCATGTGAGTACTCTCGAACTCCTGCGATGCTTCCTAATGCTTTTCTTAGGTTAGATCGAGTGTAGAACGGCTAGGACAGCTAAATCATTTTTGAGCTGTGATTGATAAATAGGGCATTACTAGGAATGCCATGTGATTTATTTGTATATCTAGATTCCTTGAGTTGCGCATTTTATTACTGATTGTGATTGCTAGGATAATCACTCCCATCTGCATGAATTTCTAGATTTATGGTTCATACCTTACTCATCCGCATGAATCTCAGGCTAGAAAATTCAGTCAACTTAGGTACCGAAAAGGCGTCAACTCTGACGGTTGGCGTAACTAAGTCCCCGAAACCATTTCTCTGGTTCCGCAGAACTGATCGACCTCTCCCAATCGGTCAGTAAGGTTTCCGGTCTACCCTCCAAGAAAGACCGGTGGCGACTCCAAATGCATGCACAAGTTGCACATGCCACCACGACCACACTGAAGGTCGAAAGCGATCGACTTTTATCGTCGAATCCCTCAAAAATACTCCCGCCGCGATTTGGTATGGGCCTGGGAGGGCCCGCGCCGATCCAAGACCCGCGATCGGTAATCCATTAGCCGCGTCCGCTTTCGGACGGGTCGCGATAGCTGGCGACTCCGCTGGGGACTGGTTCTTAACCATTTAGTGGACTTGAGTCGATTAAAAGGTTGATTGATTCTTCTAACCTAATTTTATGCAGATGCTCTCGAAAGTGAGGTGTATATGCTAACGAATGTGTTAGATGTTTTTGTAGACGGGAGAAATAAGGGGTGAAGTGCTTGTTAACTTTGTTTTATGCAGGCAAGAGTTTTGGATGTATGATTGTGTGGATATTTATATTGAAGCGGTGATTGTTAAATAAAATGCATGTTTATTGCTTTAGCACGACACAATGAATACACACAATTGCGCCTAAAACCCCAGGCGCCCTCTTTAGGAACACAATAGAAGGAATTGAAAATGGAATCTCCGTGAGGAAAAACATGGGGTAATCCACTTTTCAATTCCGCTCACTTCGAACTATGGATTGAGTCCCAATGCAACGATAGTTGTGCAATGGAATCGACTCTTCCCAGAATTCGAGGTGAGAACCTTGGCTTTAGGTACCAAGCCCTATCTTTTGATTTTTAGGAGTTTTCCCTCACTTGTCTCATGCATTTGTCTATGGAAGGTTAGTATACCTAACACTGTACAGAGAAGCTTGATTTTCTCTTAAGTTTGGTTGGTAAGACTTTTCTATCCCTCGAACTTGTTACAGCTCATAATCATTATATTCATTGCATAATTTCGGTGATTGGATTAAATGCAATTTTGAGGATAGATAGGTGTGTTTTCCTCCCAATGTTCTTGATGGAAGACGAAGATGGTGTCATCCCATTATGAGCGCCAAGTGGACAAGAAGAGCCTGCTATGGACATCATTGAGGTATCATCTAATGAAGATGACGATTTGGAATAGGTGATCCTGAAGTCACGTCTCAAAGATCGAAACTGGGGCATCTCTAGGTAGTTAAAAACGGGTAGAGAAGAGAAGTCTTTTTGTGGATAAACGCGGTGGGAGGTTCCTTTATTCGATCATAAGCAAGATTAAAAAATCAAGATGTACACGCTCGAATCATCAATGTCAAAGAGCAGCTTGCCTAGGTTAAGAGTGGTCAGGTGTTCGAGAAAGTCAGCCATACAGAAGTTGAGACACACATATTAGAGCTTTCATTCATTTCGCTCAATCGAGGGACCTTAAAAGCAGATCATAAATATCATCGAGGTGGAAAAGTAAAATCGAAATGAACCCTAATTAGCATCACAAAGGAACCCAGTTGGCCCTCCATATTATTGATGCTTTGCCTATACTCACCACCTCGAGACTCGAGATCTGCAAGCTTAAGAAGAAGGCGTTTACATTCCCCTTTAAGCTCGGCAACCTTGGTCCCGTGATCTTCGGCGGCTATTTCCAGGTCCTGAACTAGTCCTCTCCCATGGGCTATATCCGCGGTAATGCTGTCAAGCCTTTCTTCCTACCACTCACATTGAAACTTCAACACGATATTACGACGGTCGTGCTCATAGGTGGTCAGGGATAAGGCCAAGCGCTCCACCAAATTTCCCCTCTCGCGAAGCAACATCGAGACCCGCTCGTTGGCGAACTCAACAGCCTTTCTGTGACTATCGGCCACAAGGTTGGCCAACACCAAGCAGTTGGACCGATCCTCATAGCGAGCTCGCAAAACATGAGCCACGGCAACTTCTCGATGAGCGACACGGTAAGTCTCTAAAAAGTTTATAAAGAGGGTTGGGAAGATTCTATATTCCCTCTCTAAATTAGTGCCCTCGATAGAGGTGGTGTCTATTTCCACGAGCAAAATGCGAATTTCATCTTCAATTTCTGAGTGATCGGCTATATGAGCATAGCCTCGACCTAGGAGGTTATAGAGTTTTTCCCACTGGGCCAAAATTTCAGCCGAGAAAGCGCGAATAGGAGAGGAGGTCATTTTCGTTGGAGTGAGGGAGAAGAAGATGGGTGTGGTAGAGTGATTAAAATACGAAAAGGCAATTATGGAAGAGCGTTAATCTTCTCTGCATTAACTCCTCCTTTTATAGCAACTCGAGGATGAAGAAAGGTCACAACAATAATGCTCATGGAGCCAAGTTAATTGGGTAAAGCAGTGGTGGCTCTTTCGGTGAACCATCAGATCCGTCCCAGTCCGCGATTTTAGGCTTGATAAACTAAAAAAGTTGTAAAAAGATATGTCAGTGCCACCATATTAAAATTGAGCGAGAGTTAAGTGCAACTATCGAAAAAAGTTGCAAAAGGATTTGGCGGTCCCATCATATTAAAAAACTGAGCGGGAGGCGAGCGTAGTTCCACCTTTTTGAAAATAAGTGGGAGAAAGACATGGATATCGAGAAAAGGAAATCGATTTGGTGTCCCTCCACGTTGAAAAGAAGAAAGAAGACGACAAAGCGAGAAATACGAAATCTTGGGAGAAACGCTTGCCTGATGATCTTCATTCATGTTTAAAGAACGTTTCCTAGGCATACAGAACCACTCAAAAGAAAATTTAGAGAGAGTGAGCATACATGAGAGAGTAGAGAACCCTGAGTGAGCAAAAATTGATCGAACATTTTTCGATCCAACATGTTTGAGGGTTACCGTCAGTTGCTAGAGGCGACTGATCCAAAAATCTCAGAAAATGAACTATTGAGAGATCTCGAAGATTCCAGGATCGCGTCTGGTACCAGAACCACAGAACCCAACCCTTTCGGCAACGAAGTTCAGGATCTTAGCAGCGACGACAACAGCAGCAACGATGGTCAATCCCGGAAAAGGAAACGTCGCCAGTGCCACACTCAAAATGAAATCCAAGAGCTTGAAGCTTTCTTTAGTGAATGCCCTCTCCCAAACATGAAACAAAGAAATGAATTGGGCCAGAAGCTAGGGATGAAACCTTTGAGGGTCAAGTTTTAGTTTCAAAATAAGCGAGCCAAATTGAGGGCTCAACACAGACGTCAAGAACTTGCGATTCTAAAGGAGGAAAACGAAAAGCTTCGAGCGGAGAACATGAGGTATAAGAAAGCTCCCAGCACTATCGCTTGCCTTAATTGCGGTGGCCCTGTCACTCTCGGCGAAATGTTCCTTGATAAGCCTTATATGAGGATTGAAAATGCTCATTCACCACCCCACTCCCTCGAACCATCTTTGATACAATCGGATTTTGTTGGAGATATGCATGAACAAATCAATTCTACGAAGTCAATACCGATGCCTTCTAAAGGATGGGATATACGTCACCATGATTGGAGTTTCCTTAACGATGAGCTTACTATCACGACCGACCAATCCAAAGCTGATGAATTCCCTCCACAACAATTTCCGGCTCGATCAAATCCTACTGGAAATAGGCCAGAGAGCAATAGCCAAGTTGTCAACACTGTTCCGGGTCGCAAGAAGACGAGGGTCAATTCGTCCCCCGAGCTTCATCTCAAGTTCCTTAGTGCGGTTCAGCAACTAGGGATCAACTCAGCATATCCAACGCGCATACTTGAGATCATGAACATACCAGGACTCACTAAAGATGGAGTCGCGAGTCACCTCAAGAGCTACAGAAGGGCGCTAAGACAGCGCCACACAACACTGAACCTGAAAGAACTCAACTTGTGACTAAACACTAGGCATGGCCACAACTACAATGCCCCTGAAGTAAGAAATACCCTGCCGAATCTAGGCACCAACCAAGCTGGTAGCAGCACCATCGACTACTTGGGCGCTAATCAGAATATTCCCCCGAATCATCTCAGCACCACTCAAGAGTATATGCCACAAGTGCAGCAGGTACGAACTCCTTGGTTTGAGCAGCAACTTTTCGCTAGTGCTCTTCCTATCGCCGATCAACATATTGCGCCTAGTGTTCAAAGATCTGCCTGGCTTGGGCGTATGATTTCAGAAGATCAAGCGGGGGGATGCTATGAGGATTTTTGTTTCTCCCATCCCCAAATGGAAGGTGCTTTTGATAGTGAACCGATCAATCATCCTCTTATAATCTCGAGCAATGACGAAGGTTCTAGCTCGAAGAATCAGATCGCTCACAACAGAAACAGGAATCCTTCGCCACCAAGCGATGATGGTTAACCCGAATATCAGTTGCTCGAAGAATCAAAAGATTTCCTTGATGAGGAGCTCCATATCTGGATCGATCAGTTTAAAACTGATGGACTTATGAAGTTATGATCCAAAATGGCGATTATATATCCTATTCATGGTGTAACTGGCTGATCACCGAGAATCTTCAAGGGACCTAGGCACATGTGACTGGATGTATCATTAATCTTTCTGTCATAAAGTCTTCCATACGAGATAATCTTCCTTAATGCCTAGAGTTAATCTGGGGCAACGATCAGTACTACCTGCGGGCATCATCATGCTCGAGTGCGACAATCCCTTGTTAGATTAGAGTCGAGGCGAATCAATTGAACGCCACGAAGAAAAACATTTAAAGGCTTCACATAGGAAAATGTGAGTAAAAGCCCGAGTGAACTCAAAGACGGTTAGCTCTGTATCGTTCCAAGGGACCTTTAGTCGTTACGAACTCTAAATTGAGCTTGTTTCATTCTCAATGGGGGTCGCTAACTGCTTCGAGAATTTTATAACAAAAAACGAACCAGTTAGGGACGCCAATAGTGCTGTGTCTTGGTAGTCAGTGAAATGGCAGTGGTACGAAACGTCAGGAGTTCGATCTCGGGATTGAAAAATCATTTTATCAGTTGGTCTATCACTCGATGAAGTTCAAAGAGATTCGACGCAGATGACTATAGAACTTGGGGCAATTCGAAAATCATCGATTCATTTTCATCAAGCGGCGAAGTTGGTATTGTAAAATGTGAAGCGCGCAAATGACAAATCCGAAGCAGAAAGAGATGAATCATGATTCGCTTATCCAAGGTCGGGATTTCAACCTTCGACTAAAGCCAAATCTAGGATGAGTTTTTGATCTTGCCCACTCGACAAAACCCATCTCTACTGAAAATGGGGGCAAACCATTCCTACATCCGGAAAGTATGTCGAAGCCGAAGACATCAGATTCATCGTTTAATCCGTGGGGCAAGTCCCCCAAGCGATAGTTATCATCCGCAGAGCGTAATGGAATCCATCCTTTCAACGTAAAACGCATTTGGCCGCGGAGCCACCCATTTGGTAAAAAGAACGTATCGTTCCTAAATGATTTTCAATCAGATGCGGGGATAATGTTCTCTCATTTTCCTCTCAGGTGATGAATAGAGACGAGGCACCCAAGAAGCCATGCATTCAAATAACAAAACAGCGCATGAAACACGCCCAAAAAGATGAATGAATCTCCTCCGACGTAAATCCTTGAGGTGGATTCGTTGCCCAACCAGACGAAGAAATCATGGCCACAAGCTTGAGGGCCGGCTTCTGCAATCCCCACATTGGCATGCAGAATGGAATTCAAATCAAGAGTAAAGTAGTATCGTCTCAATTTGTTTTGAATTTGGAAACCCAAAATAATGCTTAATATTTATCCTTGGCAGGAGCTTGCCATCAGGGAAGACATGTAAGTTTGATTTTTCTCTAAAAATCAAGAAGTCGAAAGAACTTTAGAACACCTAACAATCTTGTGTTACTATGTGAAGTGCAGATTTTCACAACCCTTGTACACTCGTTGGAGCATATGACGAAGGGCAAGATGTATCGTTCCAATTTTTGCAAAGTTTTAGAATATACAATGACATATCCCTTTTATATCTCCAGGATCTCCAGCCTCGATGGGCAGGTAAGTATCCCTTTTCCCAATTCATTGGAGATTAAAAACTTTCAGAATTAATTCGATTCTCACATCTAAAAAGACATAGAATTCTTACTTCATTGACATTCATGTTTTAAAACAAGAGATTGTCTGAACATGAATTACACATATATGGTGCATCACAAAATCCCTTTGAAGGATAAATCTTGATGAAATGAAATGAATTTTTCCAACAAGAGTCGTTTGAACTGTTCAAAAGGGTATTTTCTCATAAGAGAAGTGAGCCTAATCCAAACACGTCCCATACACACTTGAGAGATGAGGAGATTGGAAATGATTGAGAAACCTTAACCTATGGACATAAGGGTCATTCGCAACGATTACATGGATCGAGATGACAGAGGCATTTATTTCTTCATTCCAAACACTACAGATGCCCATTGAGAACCCCATTGAACGGCGATTTTCATTCTCAACCCTGTCAAGAACCACCCCACATTGGGGCAAATGAAGGTTAGTCCAACAGTATCAGAAAGTAAATGGTTAGAAATTTTCTTGCTCGGACTAACATAAATCTTTGTGTGTTGTTTATATGATAATCCAAGTGTTATAGGATGACGAGAATAATTCATTTCTCTATCCTACACACTGTTATCCTTCGCACGACCATGTTGAGCCAGCAAATTCATTTCATCAACCTATTGGTTATCATTGCATATTCCAAAGCAAAGGCAACATCACTCTAGGAACGGAAGCATGCCAAAGTTTAAGTTGCATATCTAGCATGATTGCTGAAAATCCTAGCTCCAAAAGAAAAGAAAAACACGGGATTAAAAAAAGGGGGAAAAGAAAAATCCCTAGACATCAAGAAAAAGCAAAGTGCCTGGTAAAAAGCAAGGCCGATGTCCATTCAAAATATCCCCAGTAAAGTGTAGAGAGATGATGAAAAGACCCTCCAAAGGAGTCAGATCTAGATGACTACTCCCCAAATGATGTCGTGCTCAAATAGCAAACACACAAACAGACGGTCTCTTAATGCAACAAGAGACGCTTTTAAACATCCTTGTGCGCTCTAAAAGAGGAGTGTACACTTCAAGAAATGGAGATGTTCTTCGAAGGACATGTGGCAAATTTGCAATGATCACCAATGTCAAACCCTTCACAATTTCTAGGCAAAAAATAAGCCTTTTTCGGTCCCCAATCCTTCCAATGTTACAATCCTGAAGCAGTCTTCTCTGACTAAGACACTTGAATTAATGTATAACTTAGCTCAAAGAAGTACGAGCAAGACTATTTCTTTCTCATTTTGCAGGGTTCTTGACTTGTAAACCCGGAGCAGATAGTGAAAAATTTCGTTCAACGGCCTTGACTCAAAAGTGAGTCCCCCTTGGAAACCGATATCCAAGCCTAACACTACGGTCCCGTGAAAGACCTCCTGATTGATCGAAATGTATGCGTTGCGAATGATCCTGAAACCCAAGCACAGGTCGGTAGGAAATTGAGCACTTTCCCTATTAAAGATCATTATCACAGAGTAGTGAGGAGCCTTCTTGGATGAGAAATACTCCAATGGATGTTTTGAGCAAACTCTTTTTGAAATTTTCAAATTGTTTGATCTAGAGTTTCCGTGCAAGGAATTTATGATCACATCTGTATGTGGCAGGAATGTTTTGGATAACCTCCAACAATCAAAATGCACATTTCATGACTAAAACTTAAGTCGTAGAATTTTGTCAGTTAGACAATTATTGTCTTCCCAAAGATTACTAACATCTTCTTGGCAAGGAAAATTATTTCAGGTCTAAGCTTTCTGCAGGACTTTTGGCCACCCCGAAGAGCGGGTATGTCATCCTTTGATTCATATCAATTTGGAATTTCATAAATGGTAGAAACCGCCTGAAGGGTCAACTCAATGGTAGAAACCGCCTGAAGGGTCAATCAATGGTAGAAACCGCCTGAAGGGTCAGCACAATGGTAGAAATCGCCTGAAGGGTCAATGTATGGTAGAAACCGCCTGAAGGGTCAATCAATGGTAGAAACCGCCTGAAGGGTCAACATAATGGTAGAAACCGCCTAAAGGGTCAATGTATGGTAGAAACCGCTTGAAGGGTCAATGTATGGTAGAAACCGCCTGAAGGGTCAACCAATGGTAGAAACCACCTGAAGGGTCAACTCAATGGTAGAAACCGCATGAAGGGTCAATGAATGGTAGAAACCGCCTGAAGGGTCAAAGGACTGGTAGAGACCGCCTGAAGGATCAACCCAATGGTCCGATCCACCATACGGATCAAAACCTTGATGAATCCCGAACGCGGGAGGAGTCGTTTTCCCTAATAAGCCTTACATTAGGCAAGTCATTTCTAGTTTAGTCCACCACACGGATCAAAACCCTTGGCAAATTCCCAAATGTGGGATGCGTCTTCCTTAGGTTCCTATCAGTTAGGAATCCCATTATGGTTTGACCTACCATACAGGTCAGAGCTTAACATCCCTATGACACTTCGATGACGAGTCCTTAGGAATCTACTTGAACCCATCAGACACAGCAAATGCCGCAAGCATTCGGCAGGTAAGGGGCAGGGAAGTCTATCTACTCCTTAACTTTCTTACATCATATCAGGGAATTGAATGAGCACATCTCTTTTTAAGGAAAAGCACACATTGATGGGCATGAAAATTGGATGTCATGATTTCTTTTCTTTTCTTTTCTTTTCCCAGTCGAGTCGATCGGAACACAGGTGTCACCTTGTCTTTGAGAGAAACCTCTGACGAAATTCCTCTCAAAGAGGGGCAGGTGTTGACACCTGATTTTTTTATCAGTCTTTCATAGTTTATTTTTTAAAAATTCATAAAAAATATATAAAAAATTAAAAAAATTAAAAAATCATCTTTGGTAGCCTTGACCAAGCTAAAGGAACCATTTTTGACAAAAAATAATTTTTCAATTTTTTAATATTTTCCAAAAATAGAAAAATACATGAAAAATGAAGAAAAATAGCAATCGATGTCGTAAAAATATAGAAAATTTATTTTAATTTTCTTTTCATTTTGAACTCATAAATAGTCAAAATTCAAGTTCAATTGCATGTGTTTCTTCACGACGCATAGAGTTGAATTCGGTAAAAAAAATATCATTAGAGTCTTTTAATTTGTAAATTTCTACATCTTTTTTAGTCATGATGTCCAATTAGATCGACCACCATCTACAATAAATGCCCCTTGCTGAATATTTTCGTTTTTGTTTCACATGATTTCATGGTGTAAAACGCCGAGTGGATCCCCAAATATAATCGGGTCGGCATGAGCTCGATAGCTCGTCCAAGACCAAACCAGGGCACGGCGAACCCCATGTGAGTACTCTCGAACTCCTGCGATGCTTCCTAATGCTTTTCTTAGGTTAGATCGAGTGTAGAACGGCTAGGACAGCTAAATCATTTTTGAGCTGTGATTGATAAATAGGGCATTACTAGGAATGCCATGTGATTTATTTGTATATCTAGATTCCTTGAGTTGCGCATTTTATTACTGATTGTGATTGCTAGGATAATCACTCCTATCTGCATGAATTTCTAGATTTATGGTTCATACCTTACTCATCCGCATGAATCTCAGGCTAGAAAATTCAGTCAACTTAGGTACCGAAAGGGCATCAACTCTGACGGTTGGTGTAACTAAGTCCCCGAAACCATTTCTCTGGTTCCGTAGAACTGATCGACCTCTCTCAATCGGTCAGTAAGGTTTCCGGTCTACCCTCCAAGAAAGATCGGTGGCGACTTCAAATGCATGCACAAGTTGCACATGCCACCACGACCACACTGAAGGTCGAAAGCGATCGACTTTTATCGTCGAATCCCTCAAAAATACTCCCGCCGCGATTTGGTATGGGCCTGGGAGGGCCCGCGCCGATCCAAGACCCGCGATCGGTAATCCATTAGCCGCGTCCGCTTTCGGACGGGTCGCGACACTCACCTGTTGCTTACCTGTTGATCACCTACCTGATGCTCGTGCGGCATGCGCGGTGTATGGCGGGTTCAAGTGCATACCTAGGGACTCGTCTTTTGTGTATCCTAGGGCGGTTAAACTCTAGCCTGTATGGTAGGCCGTACCAGGATGGGATTCTTATACTTGACAGGAACCTATGAATGACGCACCCAGTCTCTTAGGGATTGTCAGGGGTTTTGATCCGTATGGTGGATCATACCATGAATAGGACTCCTCTCTGCTAGGAACCTATGGATGACGCACCCAGTCTCTTAGGGATTGTCAGGGGTTTTGATCCGTATGGTGGATCAGACCATGAATAGGACTCCTCACTGCTGAGAACCTATGGATGACGCACCCAGTCTCTTAGGGATTGTCAAACATTTTGATCCTTCAGGGGGATCAAGCCGAGAATAGGACTCCTCTCTGCTAGGAACCTATAGATGACGCACCCAGTCTCTTAGGGTTTGTCGAACATTTTGATCCTATATTCTAAGGAATTAACTAGGATTTATACAAGTGAGGTGTGCCTAACCCTTAGGCTTCACCAAATGGGCTATTCTGGGTTTAGGGGTTACCTAGAACTTCACAGAAAGCTGATCTTGAAAATTGTCCTTTCGACATGCAAGGCGTTATTCTGGGATTTGAGGATTCCAAGTATCCTGTAGAAAACTTAAACCTGCAAAAACTTTGATAAGATTCTTCTGGGATCTAGGGGCTACCTGAGATCTCACAGAAAGACTATCTTGAATATTGTCCTTTCAACATTGAAGGTGACATTCTGGGATCTGGGAGCTCCAGGTATCCTGCAGAAAGATCAAACCTGTAATATTGGAATCTCACATATGGAGATAATTTCAAACACTGTCCTTTTGACATGGGAGATGGCATTCTGGGATCTGGGGACTCCAGGCATCCTACAGAAAGATCAAACCTGTAATATTGGAATCTCACATAGGGAGATAATTTCAAACATTGTCCTTTTGACATGGGAGGTGGCATTCTGGGATCTGGGGACTCTAGGTATCCAAGAGTGATACAAGCCGTTTTAGGAGCCGAAGTCATCAAAAATCTTGCAGAAGCTCCAATCTGAAAATTTTCTTACCAAAGGCACATCAATGGTCTTTTAGTGATATATGATGTCAAACTGACAGCACTTTATGACTTATATCATAGTCATGGAAAATTTCAATGAATGCATTACGATGCTGGAGGTTATCCAAAACACCTTGCAATATACAGGAGTGATAAAAAATTTCTTGTGAGGAAAGTTTGAATCAATCAATCTGAAATTACCCAAAAGAATTTGGTTAAAACGTCCATTGGAGTATTCTCATCAAAGAAGACTTCTCACTGTTTTGAGATCATGGTCTCTTACCAAGAATGCACTCTAATTTCCTATCAAACCTGTGCCTCGGATTTTAGGATCATTCGCAATGGATACATCTCGATCGATTAGGAGGACTTCCAAGGGCCGTAATGTTGGGCTTGGTCAACGGTTTTCAAAGGGGGACTTGCGTGCAAGTCAAGGCTTTCGAAGAGAAGTCTTTAATGTCTGCTCCAGGTTTACAAGTCAAGAAACCTGCAAAATGAGAAAGAAATAATCTTGCTCGAACTTCCTCGAGCTAAGCTTAGACATTAAACCCTATGTCAATCCAAGTGCCTTAATTAGAAAAAGGCTTTTCAGGGTTGTAACGTAGGTAGGATTGGGGACCCAAAAAAGGCTTGTTTTTTGCTTAGAATACACGAAGGGTTTAACATTGGTGATCACTGCAAGTTTGCCGCTGATCTTGTCCCTTTTGGTTCAAAGAGCGTCTTCAGTCTTTGAAGTGCATTGATAGTCTTTGAAGAGCATTGTCAGTCTTCGAAGCGCACATTTGTCTTTAGAGAATATCTCTTTCGTGTTGAGACGGTGTAACATCTTGTTTATGCTTGCATCATCTGAGTGTGACATGATTGGGAGCATCTTCCGCAGTCCAGCTCCCTTGGAATTTTCTTTTACAACCAGATCTCACTAGTGGCCTATACAAAGGTATTATGCCATCTTTTGGCAGTTACAAGATCAAACACATGATTCACAAGTGTACAAGTATTTGGATGGGCATTGGCCTTGCTTTTACCAGGCACTTTGCTTTTTCTTGATGCCCAAGATCGGATTTTTCTCTCATCTTTTTTTTTTTGAAATCCCATTTTTTCTTTTCTTTTGGGGATCAGAATTTTCAAATGAATGTGCTAGATGTACAACTTGAATCTCAGCACTCAAACATTAATCTAGGAATTTTTCACAAATCCTGTGTTTTGAACTCCTCCGCTCTTGAAGTGACGTCGTTTCTGTCTCGGAATATGCAATGATCACCAACGGGTTTGTGAAACGAACGTACAGGCTCAACTGGGCCGTGCAAAGGGTAAAAGTGTATAGGATAGAGAAACGAATGCTTTTCGTCATCCTAAAGCACCTGAATTACCATAGGAGTTAAAATGACAAGCAACACACGAAGATTGATGCAAGTCTGAGCAAGAGAACTTCTAACCATTTACCTTCTAATACCGCTGGACGTGCCTCCAGTTTGCCCCACTACGGGGTGGTTCTTGACAGGGATAAAGAATGAAACCGTCGTTCAAAGGGGTATCAATGGTCACCTGTAGTGTTTGTGATAGAGAAATGAATGCCTCCATCGTCTCAATCCATGTAATCACTGCGAATAACCCCTACGTCCGTAGGTCAAGATCTCGCTATCCTTGCCACTCCACTTATCTCTTAAGTGTGTATGAGACGTGTTTAGATTAGGCTTGCCTCTTGTCTGAGGAAACATCCTTTTGAACAATTTTAAACAACTCTTGTTGGAAAAGTTCATCTTGTTTTCTTCAAAACTTACCCTCCAAGGGGATTTATGATGCACAATGTATATTTCAATTATGTTCAGATAACCTCCAGATCTAAACACGAATGCCAATGACTGTGCGTCTTTCTAGACATGAGCTTTGAATGTATGCTAGATTCCAAAAAGCCTCCAAGTTCTAGCAATAAGGATTCTGACAGTCTTAAAAACCTAAAAGATTGGGAAAGGAATACTTACCTGCCCAGTGTGGCTAGAGATTCCTGAAAAACATAAGAGGAATATGTCAGTGTATGCTCTCGAATTTCAGAAAATTAGAACGATACACCCTACCCTTGATCATGCACTCCAACGGAAGTGGATAGACTTGTGAAAATTTTCATTTTTCTGACCGCCACGATAGTAAGTCCTCTTGATCATGCATTCCAATCTGAATGCCAATATGTAAACTATAAAAAATGGCCATTTCGACCTATGGCGATGGTGCCTTCGTCTGATTGGGGGCAATGAATCCTGCTCAGTGGCTTCATTCATTTTGGAGCGTGCCTCTGTGCCATTCTTTGAAGTTTCGTGCTCTTCGTTTTGCTGTCTGCTGTCTTCATCAGACATTCCTGGTATTTGCCATCGAGGACCTTGCTTCCTTGGGTCCTGCAATATTGAACACATGCTAATGTATGCATGGATGTATGATATGCTTATGCAATGACTATTATGATGACTCGGCTCAATCCGGGATGAGTCATATAATCGAAATCTGATTTTATTTCAAGGGTAATACTTTTTCGCAGCATCTGAGTTTACAGGGTGCCCCAGTTCTTCTCCTTCGGAGTTTACAAGAATCAATGCTCCTCCAGTGACAATCTTCTTGATGATGTAGGGGCCTTCGTAATTCGGGGTGAATTTACCTCCCGGATGGATATTACTCGGCAAAGTCTTCCTAATTACCAAGTCATTTACTTCGAAATTTCTGGTCCTAACCTTCCGGTTAAACGTCTTGGCTACCCTCTTCTGGTAAATTTGTCCATGACAAATGGCTTTAAGACGCTTCTCGTCTATTAAATTCAAGTGTTCGTATCTGTGCTTGGAATACTCTGACTCGGAGAGTTTACTCTCTGACAAGATTCTCAAAGAGGGAATTTTAACTTCCACGGGTAGAACTGCTTCCGTCCCATACACCAGACTGTAGGGAGTTGCCCTTGTAGAAGTCCTGATTGACGTTCGGTAAGCCATTAAGGCGAAGGGCAGCCTTTCATGCCAATCCTTGTAGTTTTCTACTGTTTTAGCCAAGATTCTTTTGATATTTTTGTTGGCTGCTTCCACTGCCCCATTCATCTGTGGGCGGTAAGGGGATGAATTCAGATGTCGAATACCGAAGTGATCCAATAGGCCATTGACAATTCTGTTGTTCAGGTTAGACCCACTATCTATGATGATCGCTTGAGGGGTACCATACCGGGAGATGATGTCTCTTTTGACGAATCTTGCCACATTTCTTGCAGTGACATTCTTGTAAGAACTGGCCTCTACCCATTTTGTGAAATAATCAATCGCTACCAGGATGAAGCGATGACCATTTGATGCCACAGGATTAATAGGCCCTATCATGTCTATGCCTCACATAGAGAAAGGCCAAACTTCCGACATTTGGTGTAGTTCCTTTGGAGGTGCATTGATTTTATCACCATATATTTGGCATTGGTGGCATGACCGAACATGCTGGCAGCAGTCTGATTCGATGGTCATCCAAAAATAGCCAAGCCGCATGATCTTCCTGGCGAGAAGGTGGCCGTTCATGTGAGGCCCACATATTCCTTCATGGATCTCTTTCATGAGGATATTTGCTTCTTTGGCATGTACACACCTCAACAGAGTAGAGTCAAATGACCTTTTGTACAGAATTTGTCCATTGAGGAAGAACTTGCTGGCCATCTTGGTTATGTATCTCCGGTCTCCTGGTTGGCATCCTTCAGGAAACTCACCTTTTGAGAGATAGTTCTTGATGTCGTAATACCATGGTTCTCCATCAAACTGTTCTTCGATTAGCATACAATAAGCTGGCCTTTCAACTATATTTTTCCTTATGGGTTCTATATCCAACCCTTCAGTTGTTTGCAACATTGAGGCAAGGGTGGCTAACGCGTCCGCAAATTGATTGTGGGATCTAGATAGGTATTCGAACGACACTTCTTCGAATTCGAGTATTAATTCTTCAAGGTATTCATGATAAGGGATGAGCTTCGCATCTTTCGTCTTCCACTCTCCCTGTGTCTGTAAAATGATGAGCATGGAATGTTCAAAAACTTGCAACCTAGGTATCTTCATGGAAATGGCCAATCGTAGGCCTAAAATGAATGCCTCATATTCTGAGATGTTGTTGGTGTAAGGGAAAGTTATTTTTGCCGCCATAGGATAATGTTGATCATCAGGGGATATCAGTACTGCCCCCAGTGCCTGCCCCTGATAGATTAACAGCACCATCAAAGTACATGACCCACTTGTCTTCTGCTAAGTTGAGAATCTGATCTTCTGTGCTTGTTACTTCAGGAGACTCACCGCTTGACGGGTTTTCTGCCAGCATGTCAGCTATAGCTCTTCCTTTTACTGACTTCTGTGGAGAGCACCTGATATTAAATTCAGACAGCATCACTTGCCATTTTGCTAATTTCCCAATTAAAGCGGGTTTCTCTAGGTGGTACTTGACAGGATCGTTCTCTGTTACGAGCTGAATGTGGTGGTGTAGGGTATACTGTCTCAATCTGCGAAGTACCCATACCGCTGCTACACAGGCCCTTTCAACTGGTGCATATTTTGCTTCAGATGGTGTGAATTTCTTACTCAGGTAATAGATGGCCCTTTCTTTATCATCTATCGGGCTAGTTTGGGCGAGTAAAGCTCCCAAGGACTCCTGCTGTATAGTCAGGTATAAGGTCAATGGGTGACCAGGAATTGGTGGCACAAGTACCGGCGGTGTGATCAGATAGTTCTTGATCATTTGGAATGCCCTGCTGCATTCAGCATCCCATGTTACTTTTGCGCCTTTCTTAAGCAATTTGAAGATTGGCTTAGCCACATCAGACTGTTGATTGATAAATCTGGCAATATAGTTCAGTCTCTCCAGAAGGCTTCTCACTTCTTTTACTGTGGAGGGAGTTGACAGATCGTGGATAGCATGAATCTTTGAAGGATCAATCTCAATGCCCCTGTTACTGACTACGAACCCAAGAAGTTTCTCAGATTTTGCCCCAAACACACATTTGTTAGGGTTCAGCCTCAACTTATATTTGCGCAGGCGCTTAAATAATTTTCTTAACACCTGTACGTGATTCTGTCCTTTCTTGGATTTGGCGATCATGTCATCGACGTATACTTCAATTTCTTTGTGGATCATATCATGGAATAATGTGACCATGGCCTTTTGATAGGTAGCCCCGGCGTTTTTTAATCCAAAGGGCATGACTTTGTAGCAAAAGTTCCTCCAGGGTGTGGTAAAAGCAGTCTTTGGTTTGTCTTCTTGTTTCATGAAGATTTGGTTGTATCCCGAGAATCCATCCATAAACGAGAACAATTCATAACCTGCTGTGCTATCCACTAACACATCAATGTGAGGAAGTGGAAAATCATCTTTTGGGCTTGCTCTATTCAGATCTCGGTAATCCACGCAGATCCAAACTTTACCATCCTTCTTCATGATGGGGACTATATTTGCAATCCAGTCTGAGTATGTGATAGCTTCGATAAAGCCTACCCTAAGAAGCTTCATGACTTCTTCCTTAATTTTGTCTTCCAACTCAGCCTTCATCCGCCTGCTGCCTTGCTTGACAGGTTTGATATTAGGATCTGTGGGTAAGGCATGCTCCACGATCTTAGGATCTAGGCCTGGCATATCAGCGTAAGACCATGCAAAAATGTCTTGATATTCTTTCAATAACTCTGTGAACTCGAGCCTTTCATTTCGGGATAAATGCACGTCGATCTTGACCTCTTTGATATTCACGGAGTCTCTCAAATTAACATTGATTGGTTCTTCTGAAGTAGGAGGCGTCGATTCCTCAAAGGCATTCCAATTTCTGCGGATAGACGCATAACCCTCGTCTTCATCTTCCTCAATGCTATAAGAATGGTTACTGGAGAAATCCGAATCTCATAACAACCTGGTATGCACGTTTGAGATGATATGCCTGAAATGTCATGAGTATGGTTAGTTTGTATTCCATAAGAATGGCATGTATAATCATGGAAAGTCTTTTCGAAAGAGTTTTCGAAATAGGTACAAGTATAAACGGGACTAATCCTCATGTCATTGGATATCCTGGCCCCAAGGAAATCTCTTTGGAAATCAGGAGTCATATGGCAAATCAGGCCTCAAGCTTCTGTGCAGAAGACTAGTATCATCATTGGGCTGATTCGTGGTTCCATATGTCCTTAACAAAATATGTATGGATTTATTGAATGCAAGATGGGCCGCATTACAAGATGTGCTATTTGGACCAACGGCCGGAGATCCAAAGGCGTTTCCCTATACGTACAATAAGGAAAGAAAATGCAACAAAATGCAAAAAGTTCTAAATGCAGTATTTAAAGACAAGGGAAGAGTCTCGTTACTCAGAGGAAGTGACTTCATCACTTAGCCACTCTATGATGGCATTCACCGAGTTGTCTTCCAGAAAAGGATTTGTCAGATCTGGTTCTATTGGTGAAGTAACATCTTCTTCAGACAACCATTTGGCTAGGTTGCACCGACACCGACACCGACACCGACACCGACACGACACGTCGACACGTCATTTCTCAAAAATAGAAAAATCCGACACGTCATATTAAATATATATATTTTAAATATAAAAAAATAAATTAGAGCCGAAACAGGTTATATGCATAATGCATTAAGCTTAGAAAAGCAAGTTTGAAAAATAATATTTTGATCTCATAGGAAAAGAAAAAAACAGGTGCCGATACCTGTAATTCTCGTTATTTTAGTAGAAAAATGTAAAGCAGTTAAGAGTCGAGCGATGCAATAGAGAAAAATGCAATTGACCTCAACCAAAAACACTGCTTAAAAAAAAAACCTCCGAATGTGTCGGACGGGTGTCCGACACGCTGACCGGTGTCGGAATTCCGACACGCGTTGACCGCGTGTCGGACGCGTGTCGGTGTCCGACACGCGTCCGACACCGATACGCACCCCAAATAGAGGTGTCGGTGCTACCTAGCCATTTTGAGTTCTGGTTGAAGTAGGTGTTTAAAGGATTATTGAACATTCGAAACCTGCCTTTCCAAGTTGGAGAACCGATGAACGAGTTATTCGGGCTGTTTCGGCCTCCCAGGCATCCCAGGATTTTGCCTCGGCCTCGGCCTATTTCCTTTCAGACAGATTCATTCATGTGATATTTCTGGTACCCCCAAACCCATTCTATGCGGGTTAGCTCTTAACTGCAGGGGGACATTTATCCCTTGGCTGTGCTTACCCAGACCTTTTCCAGGGTTAAACCCATATGCCAGTAATATCTTGGCTGGTAAGAGATTGGCTTCTGAGATGTAGGGGGTTCTCAACCTTGTTCCTGCCGGGGTATGAACTGTTGCTACCAGTTCTAGGGAATGATAGCTTGCTTCTGTCTTCACTTCGGGTTCAATATAGGGAATGACACTGCTCTGGTATGTCTGGAGGTCGACTTCTCCATGTACGGTAATCACCTTCCCATCCACTACAAAGCGTACTTTTTGGTGCAAGCTCGAAGGGAGGGCTCCTACTGTATGGATCCAAGGCCTTCCTAGCAAGAATCCGAAGGCATTGGGCAGATCCATTACTTGGAAGTTTATAGAGAATTTTGTCGGGCCGATGAATACATCAAGCTCAATCTCGCCCACCACGGTCTTCTTCATTCCGTCGAAAGCTCTCACAGCCGTTTTGGATGCCTTAACCGTTTCCTCATTGATTCCCAGTCTTCTTAGGGTAGCCAAAGGGCAAATATTGAAGGCTGATCCATTGTCGATCAATACATGTGCCACTCTTTTCCCGTTACATTGCGCGGAGATATATAAGGCCTTGTTGTGCCCTCTTCCTTCCATGAGGAAGTCCTCATCAGAGAAGCTCAACTGGTCTTTTAAAAGGATTGTCCCCACAAAGTCCCCCAATTGTACCTCGTTAATTGATTCAGGGACATGTACTTCGTTGAGTATTTTCAACAGTGCGTTCTTGTGCTTCTCTGAGTTGATGAATAAATCTAGCAAGGATATTTGAGCCGGCATCTTCCTCAGCTGCTCTATTACTTCGAACTCGCTGGTTTTGATGATTGATATGAGCTTGTCGGCGTCCTCCTTAGAGACTTCCCTTTTTTTAGATTCGCCTTCCCTAAGGGTATAAAACCGTCCAGACCTCATTACTGCGTCTACTTCTTTAGTCCCATAGTCCTAATGTACTGTTTTAGGATCGTATTCTTCTACTGGGGGGACTTCTATAGTTACAGTTGCCTGATAAGACGTCTCCGGTTAAGTCGTGTTGTCTACTTCTTCTTGCGGCAGTTGAATCACAACAGGCTTGACTAGGTAGTCTTTCACCCCGCTCATGCTATCAAGTTCTCACAATCTGATTACAACTGTCGTAGCGACTTCGACCATTGATACGGTGTCGTCAAGCCCTTTTGAAAGAAGTTCTTCTACGTCCTTCGAGGTCTCTGGTTGAGAGAGATCATCCATACCTCCCCATCCGTCTGGTATGATGTCCTCAATTTTCTGATAAAAGCTGGGAGGGGCTGAATATATCACTTTGAAGTTGTACCCCCCAGAATCTTGACCAAGGTTGTCTACAGTTTCGCCCTTTTCAATCGCTTTGGCCATAAATTTACGGTCCGCTTGACTTCGCCTTTTGGCTTCCAGTTCGTCCTTTTCGAATTCTTCTTCTGACTGAGTGACCGGCTCAAGACTATCTACCAGATTCTCGTGTGGGATGTCTCAGGTGCTGCCCCACTCTGTTGTGATCACGAAGTAGCTTCCTCCCAAAGATAAAGAAGCTTCAACTCCTTCGAATTCTTCATTAGTAATATCGGATATTATCCCCAAGCTCATCATTTTGGCGATACATAGCTTCTTTTCGTCAACAGAGATCTCTCTTGCTTTTGGGTATGATGAAGCGGCTGCTAGCAAGTTGGTCAGCTTAGGTACGTCTACCTTCAGCTTAAGGCAGTCTTCCTCCACTTCAGCAAATATTGCTCCTACTGCTTGATGATCTGGAAGTGGGTTTTCTTGTACATTTGGGGCCATATTGTCAAACTTCAGAATTTGACTGTCAATCAGAGCTTGCACCTTCAGCTTGAGGATATAGCAGTTGTCCACATTATGCCTTCTCTCGCCCATGTGGTAGATAAAGGTTTGGTTCTCATCAAAGCCAGGATATTTGATAGGGTTTGCCCTAGGCGGTTCTTTTGCCACCAGGCGTTGCTCTATTAGTACTGGGAGCAACTTGGATAAAGGCCTTGGGAGCTGAGAAAATTGCTTCTGGGGTTGCCTTCTTTTGGGCTCTTGTACTTTCGGTGTTGACCAGGACGATCCTCATTTGGTCTGATTACAGTTGCCAAACGGCTTGGGCTTGTGGGGATCCGGTATAAATGCTATGTCCAGTCCGGCTTCTCTCTCATTTTTCAGGGGATACTGCTTCCTAGTAGGAGCTTCATGAGGCCTTATTTCTCTCAAGGCCCATTCTAGCCTTTCAGCAACCTTTATCAAGTGTACAAATGTTTGACATCCGGAAGTGTTCAGCTTGTCAAAGTACTCGTAGGGGAGCACTTTTAGGAATAAGTCGATCAGCTCCTCTTCTGGGATTGACGGCTTTACTTGGGTAGCCAAGGCTCGCCACCTCTGGGCATATATCCTGATTGATTCGCCTCTCGCCTTTGAAGTTCGTAGAAGGTCTTCTCTTGTTGGGGCTGTAGCCGTGTTGAACTTGTACTGTCTGAGGAAGTCTTCTGCAAGATCCTCCCATCCATCATAATCTTCTAGGTCTAGCTCGATGAACCAAGCCAGAGAGGCGCCAGCCAAACTCTCTTGGAATGTGTTCATCAATAGTGGAATATAATCCGAATAGTGCGCCATCTTGCGCAGATAATACTTGAGGTGGGCACGGGGACAGCCTGTCCCGTTATATTTTCTTACGAACTCTGGCTCCTTATAGTCAGGAGGAGTCTCTACCTTAGCAAAAGGAGATATTTTGTCGAAGCGAGCTAACTCGTAACCTTGGCTGCTCAAGCATTCCTCGATCTTATCCAACCTTTTAGCTTCTGCTTCGGTTTTCACAGTCTGCTTCCCATTCTCCTCTTTCTCGAGGTTGATAACAACAGGCGAGGCCTTTTGTTGTGGCCGGCTGTTTGGTTCATGGATGTCCTCTTCTGCATGTTGAGTATCTCTCGT
This sequence comes from Rhodomyrtus psidioides, assembly GCA_021437785.1. Taxonomy (NCBI): domain Eukaryota; kingdom Viridiplantae; phylum Streptophyta; class Magnoliopsida; order Myrtales; family Myrtaceae; genus Rhodomyrtus; species Rhodomyrtus psidioides. Next base: position 270,668 of record JAILYB010000226.1, on the reverse strand, counting down.
CACCTCCTTATCCGTTGTATCAAGTACAAAAGAAGGACCTGCGTTGTTCTGGTTATGACCCGTTGTTTGTTTAGCTTGGGTAGCTTCCAGCATTGCCTTGATGTCTGCCATCATAGTTGTTAGGGCGGTCATATGAGATTCCAGCATGCCCACACGCGGAGTCAATTCTTGTTGCTCCATTCTTGTCTTAAGGCGAGTTCGGAAACGATGTGTTGGTAATTCCATGATGAGAGTGTACCTGTTCCAGAAGGATTCCCAATGAGTATTCCTTTTGTCTTTGCCAAAAAGAAGCAATTAATTCTTTTAGTTGCATGTTTCTTGTCGGTAGATGGAAAAAGGGCTACCTCGTGAGCCTTAGCCTCATGTAAGTAGTTCTTTTAATCATTTTCCGACAAGAATTCATGAAATTAAAAGAAACGTAATTTCGGACGATAGTTTTTATGTATTCGCAAAATATGTTCACATTTATGCTCATGTGTCTAAAATAGCATCATATAGAAATGAGAATGTATGAGGAGGTGTCACAATGTTTGCTTATTTTACACTTGACAGAATAGCCTATTCAAGTCTAGGACGCTTGAGGTCTAAGGTATCCTCATCATCCCAGTATGGATTCCCCTATTCAGTCTGGGGTTCGTCATCTTCTGAATATGACAGCGGTCCCATGTCTTCGGGTACGTACGGCTCTATTCCAGGTATATATGGTACGATGTATTCGGGTACGTATGGCTCGACAAGGCTCCGTCTGGTCGCTTTAAAGTGTTGAATGTATTCTGCAGTGGCTCTATGAATGTTTTCTTCACGAGTCATGTTTTCTGGCCAACTTATTTCTTCGGCTTGCGAATTCTTCAAGGAGCGGATGATGGATGTCACCTTGGCTTCAAACTGTTTCTCCTACTCCTTCATGAGAGTCTTGCTCGGTATTTCAAAAGAAAAGATACCAGGTTGTGGTGGAGAAGGGATCTCCTGTAGTGCCCCAAACTGTCGGATCACCCTTTTCGGATAGTATGCGATAGCGCCCGTGAATCCTAGCAGGGGGACTGGACCTTTGTTATCACAGGCCAATCTGACTTTGCCCAGCGTCGGTAACCTTAGCCGTCATCGGAGTTGTTCGGGCTTTAGAACTTTAAGGAAGTTTTTCCATTCTATGAAGTTGAACTTAGGAATACGTGTATGAGTTCTGACAAAGGTTTTGAGGGGATGTGCATCAGGGCTGATTTCAGTGAAACCCATGCGGATGTGGAATTGTCTGACATGGGATGTGAACCACAGATATAAAAGGTCGCTAGAGCCTCTAAAGATTTCCTTTTTATTTTTCTTGAAGCGATTTAAGGAAAGGAAGGTTTCGGCAAGGATGATGTTCGAGTAATCCCACCTACAGCTGTGATAGGGTCGAAGGTGACAGACGAGATTGGGAACAGCAGAAAGCTGAAAAATGCCAAGACAAAGGCTCTACCAAATTTGGTCCCTTTAGCAGCGGGGAGGCAGGAAAATCGGTCTATAAGGAAAGATATGAAGATTCGTCCAGAATTACTTTTTGCATCTGCTTTGACTTCGTTTAGGCTTGTGTCGAGGAATTCAGCCACCTGACTCAGGGGTTCAAATCCTATGGGGGGTCGAACGAGTGTGTGAGTGAACTCAACTCCGATGACGGCACTGTATTCCTCGATAGTGGGAGTAATCTCCAGTCCTTCCATGCAAAATGTAGCGGTGGTAGGATCCCAATAGAGCGCCATGGCTTGGATAAAGGCAGGTGGACACTCAACCTTCAGCAGGTCTAACAGGTATCCTAGTCGGGATTCAGCATACTTCTGGTTGGCTTCGCCCATGCTATCCCACCATGATTGGAGTTCGGCCCGGGGAACTTTGAACACTTGAATATCATTCTTTCCCATCAAGTCTAAAATATGCAGATGATTTTTAAAAGTCAATAGTCGGAAATTACTTTAAAGACATGATTATGCAGATGCCATGAGACTTAATTGCATAGTTCATTTTGAAGAAATGAAAATTAGGACCTTTTTCAAGTCTCGAAGGCCTGACTTAAAGCCTAACTTGAATTTCAGGGAAGTGAATTATGCAATTTAGTCAGGTTCACTTAGTGACTAGAGGAAACATCAATGTCACATTCGATTGGTCAATATATCAAATGAACAAAGTGGGATGAACTTTTATTACAATCAGGATGCCTAATGAAAGAATGGTAGAGAAAGATTCTTCAAACAAGAAAGCCATAAAAGGCCTAAGGAATGTGAGGATCTAAATCACTCTTGACAGTCAGTCGGGAACTCTCCTTCAATCAAGTGTAAGGGAGTTATCTTCCATGTTCTGGTCAAAAGGTCGTAGCTCCTCTGGCCATTCTCTGGTCCATGGTGTGACGACTTCAGGAGCCTTCTCGGGTTTTACCTTCTTAAGTGTGATATGCTTTGGCTTTGTCTTGGTAGCAGGACGTCCTCTTTTTCCCCCAAAAGTGATCATGGGTACACTTTCTTTGGTCAGTAGTTCGGCCTTCCGATGGGCATATGCCTCCCTGGCTAACTGGTTGCGACGCTGTCTCTTCATCTCCAGATAATTCTTGAACATCTCGTCTGCCTCTCGTTTAAATCTGAGGTTATCGACATAGTAACGGGTTTGGCAATCTTCGGCGTATCCCAACTTATGTCCAGTCAGTTCTCGGCCATGCACGAATCTGGTGAAGTGTAGCCTTGTGTTTGGTCCAGGGCGAGTGACTTTCCTCAGGTACTCGAAGGTTACCAACTTTGTCGAGCTCTTAGGGAACAACGACATCCTACCCTATTACCATCGTTGTTTCAATTAGTCACTTGAGTGATTCTCATGATGCGAATGCATATGAATGTATGTAATGTATGAGTCATATTATGGAGTAGGGAACAATAAAGTACATTGAAAATAAATGCCTTACCAACCATACTCGGGGGGAAATGTGGAATGTTCCCCTGTATCAATGGGTAGTTTTAGGTATACCAACCATTCATAGACACGCGCATAAGACAAGTGGGTATACTCTAAAAATCGAAAATCAGGTGAGGAACCTACGGCTCAGGCTCCCACGATCCACATGAGGCAGATTCCTCCCCAAGGGTACTTACCCAAGAGGGCTAGATATCGCCAATGCAGATGGTAGGCGAGAACGAATACGAAAGTCTCAAGTGCCATCAAACACAAGATCCTTTTCGCATTCCTTCCCTATCTAAGGTAACCTAGAGATGGTTGCAGTCGGGGTTTGATCGCCAGTGTGTGCAATGTGTCGTGATCATCACAATGCAAAGTCATGCACATCAGTTTGTATCAAAACACTGCTTCAGTATGTGCATAAAAATAAACATACATTCCCAACTCCAACCTGCAGGTAAAAATGTCAACAATCACTCCACCCCTTATTTCTCCAATCTGCAAAAACATCTAACATAATGGTTAGTGTACGTACCTCACCTTCGAGAGCATCTGCGAAAAACAAGGTCAGATAAACCAAACAACTTTTTTAATCGGCTCAAGTTCTCTGGGATTCATAACTAGAGATTCTGGCTTAGAATAAGTCCCCAGCGGAGTCGCCAGTCTGTCGCGACCCTCTCGAGCAGAGGGGCTAATGGGCCGTCCGATGTTGTATGATCGGACGCGGGCCTCTCCCAAGGTCCATTACCCAAATCGCAACTGCTGGATATGCGTGGTTGACCTTCAATGTGATCTAGTGACATGTGAAAAGTGTACAGGCCAAGGAGTCGCCACCAATCGTTTCGCGGAGGGTACGATTGGAAACCCTATCGAATAGTTGGGAGTGGTCTATCCGATTCTACGGGAACCAGATAATTGGGTTCGGGGACTTAGTTACACCAACTGTCAGAGTTGACGCCCTTTCGGTACCTAAGATGAATGGTTTATCTGATCCTAGGATTTCATACAGACGAGTGAGGTACAGATCCTAAATCTAAGAGTTCATGCAGAAGAGAATTACTACCCTATCACTCACAATCAAGGGAAATAAGTGCACAAATCAAGGATCCAGTACATGCGGATAAAACACATGAAAGCAGCATGGCATCCTTAATGAGGCCCTATTAGCCTAGAGAAATATCAATCAAGGATTAAGAGTGATTTGGACAAGATTCGCCCATGAGGGGGCAAAATCGTAATTTTGAATAATTCGGGGAAAATTTATCTTGAAAGGGTAAATCTGTCATTTTAGATGAATTGGGAAATCAAAAGACAGGGGAAATAGGATTGGCCATCAATCCAATCTATTTCCTATTTTTCGGGAATTTCCAGGATTTTTCTGGAATTTAAAAGTGATTTTACCCTCGGAGGGGTAAAGTCGTCATTTTAGACAAAGATGAGAACTGAAAATCTCAAATATTAGGGTTGGTCGTCCACTAGAACCAAACCCTAACTTTAAGCAATTTTCAGAACTCGATTGAGACAAGAAAGACGATTTTCCTATTGAAGGGCAAAATCGTCATTTTGATAAAAGAGGTGGGACTCGAAAAATCCAAACCTAAGAATTGGTCGCTTACCCGACCCTAATTCTTACCTTGGCATTATCGGTTTTATCTTGCATACACAGTAGAGACGACTTACCCCTAAAGGGTAATGTCGTCAAGTCTCGAAAGAACAGATAAGAAATCCCAAAAATAGGGTTGACCAGTTGTCTGTGGTCAACCCTCGATTTTTGGGGGTTTCTGGAGTGTCTAGGATTTTTCCACAATTTTTCCACATTTTTTTGGAATTTTCTGGAATTTTCTAGCATTTTTTTTGGATTTTTTTAAGATTTTTCTGATTTTTTTTATTTTTTAAAATCATTTTCTGATTTTTTTATTTAATATATATATATATATATATTATTCGGACCGGGTTGACCCGACCCACTTGGGTCAGGACTCGGCCTAGACCCGAACCCGCGCGGACCACGGCTCTAAAACGACGTCGTCTCATTTTTTTTTTTCGGTTTAATCGGATTTAATCCGACGGTCCCTAATGAACCGCATGGCTAATCCACATCCATCGGATGGTCTGACTAGAACCTACGGTCTAGATTAAAAGAAGACTCGCCCAGGACCGTCTGATTGACTTACTAAAACCTACGGCCATGATTAAAACCTAAGACTCAATCTAAACCGTCTATTCATACTAATCTAAACGACGTCGTTTACTAACTAACCCATACGGCGCCGTTTCAACCAATTTTTATTTTCTGATTAAAATCATTTTCGAATTATCCTAATTTCTAATCCGACGGCCACCATTTATTAGACTCGATTAATCTCAGCCGTTGGATCTACCTATTCGAATAACAGCCCCCAACGGCCAATCTGACTGGACCGATACGTGGGCCAATGCCCTATTGCCACCTAAGCATTTTGACTCGTTGACTCGCCAAGTCAGCATCGTCTTCAACCTCTCGCCCCAGCGGAATGGACGGTTGAGGAGCTTCGGCGTCGATCTAAAGGTGAAACCTTGATGAAATCGCGCGAAACCAACGCCAATCGACTCGCAATCGGCTCTATCCTAACATATCTAAGGATCGGAGCATATAATCCACAGAATCAAGAACATCATGCGAGTCGCCGAGTACGGCCATGGAAGTTCAATCACACAGACCACGCGAGATTAGATCAATTCATTCACAGATTGACATGGCAGGAGGTGCAGAAGACTTACCTCGAGCTCCGATTGAGCTCGCTCGGCCCAGATTTGGCTGGGCAAGGATGAACAGTGGTCGGCTATGGAGGCTAAGTTCGAAGACTCAATTCGGGTTGTTCGAATAAAATCAATGCAAAACCAAGATGCAGCGATGGTCAGTGATGTTCAGGGAGTGAAACGCATATAGTAATTGAAGGAATGGGCGAGAAATGCAAGAATCGCCATTAAAGCTTAGTATAAGAGTCGAAGCTCTGCCTCACCAGTTTTCGCGGGTTCCACGTGCGCTGTCGGCGGCGATCGACTCCGGGGACATCGGACGACCTTCTAACGGCCTCATGGAGCTTTGGTTTAGCCTGGGAAGGCCCAACCGGTGCTTTGCAATTCGAGCTCAATTTCTCGACGACGGGGGTCGGAGAACGAGCTCTCTCTCGCATTCTCTCTCTCTTACGCGACTCAGTTTCTCTTTCCTCAACTGAATCAACCGTCCTCTGCTTCGCGAAGGCCCTCTGCCTTATATATCATTTTCAGTTTTTGGGCGCCGAATCGGGTGGTTGAAACAGGTGACCTTCGCACGTGAGAACATGTGCGAAATGGTCACCGGCGACCGGCTTCTAACGAGCATCAAGTGGCAATTCCGTTCGGGGTCTTGGGCGACTGCATTTGGCATGAATTTGGGTGAATTTCATCCAAATTCTGTCGTTGTTGACTTTCACGGGCGCCGCGGCCTTGACCGGCCGATTACTCTCCGTTCCGGCGGCCATTGGTCGTGATCTTGATGTCAATCGACGGGGAATGTTGTGGCGAATGGAACTCCCACTAGTTCTTTTTCAATTGCCGCCGATTGCTTGGTCAATTTCCCTATTGAAATCCAACCTTGCACTATTCATTTATGCGCAGGCTTGATGAAGATGATGGTACTGTTCTGGACCGGTTCGACCGGTCGGACCAGCGGTTTGACCGGTCCGAACCGGTTCCAATTTGGGATTTTCAAAATTAATCCAAATCTGTTGGGAATTTTTACAATTAAATTTCAAAATTGAGTTTAGGGCATGGATTTTATCTAAAAATGTGGTTTTGCCCAAAATTTCACTTCAATTTCTATAAAAACCCCAAATTTCTATTTAATTGCAAAATTAGGAATTGTGCAATTGAAGGTTCAAATGACCAAATTGTGTCAAATTACCTATCCCAATCGATTCAGAATGATAAAAATCATTGGGCAGCATGTTCAATTTGTAATGATAGCCCTTGAATTGAAAGTAATTTCAATTATGCTCAAATTCAAGGACTAAAATGCAATTAAGTTTGTAATTTGAACAATTTACCCGAACAATTAGGTCAAATTGAAATATGGGACAATTAGGTCGAATGTCAAGATCCTAAAAAATGCTAAAATTGCAAATTAAAAGACTCAATTGATATTTTTTTTCTCAAATTCAATAGTATGTGTTACAAAGGCACACCCATAATTGAATCCAATTTTGAACTTTTTGTGAGGTCAAAAATGCTAGGGATTAAAAAGAAAAATATTGTCTATTTTTTTTTTATATTTTTGTGACCTCAAATGCTATTTTTCTTGATTTTTTGAGTATTTTCCTATTTTCTAAAAATACTAAAAAAATGTAAAAAATATGGAAAATTATTTTTTAGTTAAGAATGGTTCCTTGGGCTTGGCCAAGGCCACCAAAGTTGATTTTGTAATTTTTTGACTTTTTATGAATTTTTTGTGATTTTTCAAAAAAAATAAAACTGAAAAAGACTTGGTCAAAAAATCAATTGTCAACAACCTCCTTAACGGGTCACCATGAGGCGGTAAAATGTCTCTTGTGACCTTCTCAAGCAGGTCTCATCCCATCAAGACAAGAGATGATGTATCACCTGAATCAAGTCAGTATGAATACAAAATAGTGTGATGCCTGAAAAACTGTCAGTGCAACATGAAGGGCCAGAAATGGTAACTTAAATCTTAAAAGCTGCCAATCTGAAAAGGGTTCAGAAAACTTATCCAGTTGTTCCGAACGATTCTAAATGACTTGGCTAGGTCGACTGCATCGTACTTGTCCAATCGCTTGAAAAACATGATGATATGCATAAACTATTGTGATTGCAATGTTATAGGCCAGAAGAATTTTGTGAGCTTTTGTTAGCATTATAAAGCTCTACTGGGGAATTTTGTCAATAAGGAAGCCTATCTGACCCTTTTGACAATTCTGATCATGTTGAATGAGGAATTTCAGTCAGAAAGGGCTTTTCATTCTCTCTCATGAAAGAGGCCGTCAAAACCCAACCATTAATGCGGGTAAGAGAAACGTTCAGACCTGTCACCACCATGCTTGACAAAGGGTCCGGGTATTCTCGCAATTAGTATGACCAGACCAACCCATGAGGTCCTTTACAAGGACTATAATTCAAGTTTGGTCAAAGGCTGTTCAAAGGGGACTCATGTGAGTCATTAGGCTATGAAACGAAATCTTCATCATCTGCATTAGGTTTACAAGTCAGGAACCCTGCCAAATGAGATAAGGATGATCTTGCTCGCACTTCTCCGAGCGACATTCATAAGCATTTGAAACCTTACATTAACCCAAGTGCCCTAATCTAAACAGACTTTTGGTAAGGGTTGTAATGTAGGCTTAGGATAGGCTTGAAAATGAAAGGTCTATTTTCAGCGAAGGGGCTTTATGAAGATGAGAAAATTGGTAATCATCTGTCTCTGTCACTCTGTGTTTCAAAAATGATCTTTCATTTCTTGAACCAATTCAGGTAAGACCCCCCTTCCTTCCGGAGATTCTTTGAGAGAGCTCTTTTCTTTTCCTTTTTTTTTTGGATGAGAGTGGGCGCTTTTGCCCCTTTTTATTTTTTCATGGCGCAATTCGCTCTCTTTTTTTTTCTTTTTTTTTAAAAGGAATGAAGAGTCTTATCTGAATTGCCTGCATATTATGCTAGCAAATTTTTCAAGTTTCAGCTTGCCGCAAGGCACTTTGCTCATCAGATGATTGTCTGAAATAATTTCCTTTCAGGATGATCACCAATCGGGTTTCAAGAAATGAATTCGCCGTTCAAATTGGGTTTTGCAAAGGATGAGTGTATATGGGCATATAAATGAAATGCTCTTCGTCATGTCTAAGGCACTTGAGCTAACATAAAATTCGCGTGCAACAAACATACTCAAAGATTGATGCAAGTGAAAGCAAGAAAATTCCACTCATTCTTTGAACTTATGAAATTGCCCCCAATGTGGGGTTGTTCCTGACAGGGTTATGACATGAAACCACCATTCAAAAGGTGTTAAGCAATTGGCAACCTGTAGTGTTTGGGATAGATGAAATAAATGCCTCATATCATTTCAGTAGTCATACTTTTCGCGAGATAACCCTTTACCTTGTAAGCATGGAAATTCTCATATTGCTCACTAGGGATTGTGATATAGGACATGTATGGAAATGGTTTGCCTTTCATCATCCTAACATTCCTCATTCAAAAAGGTCAATTCAATTAGATCAGAAAGAATTCCTGATTGAAATTATCTCACTATGGAAATTCATAATGCAAACAATAGGCAAACAAATCGGTATCAAATGAATATTATAACTTGATCAGAAAATGTCAAAACAAATCAAGTATAATACTTTTTTACAGCATCAGAGTTGACTGGGCTGGTGAAAACACGGCCATCCATCTTTGCAAGGATCAAAGCACCTCTTGGGAGTACCTTCTTCACGACATATGGACCGCCATAGTTCGGAGCGAACTTCCCTTCTAGCAACGGAACAATAAGCAATAGTTTTCACAAAACAAGATCTCCTACCTGAAAATGTTGAGGCCGGACTTTCTTGTTAAATGATTTAGCAACCCTCTATGGTAGCACCGGCCGTGGCATAAATCTTTAAGCCGCTTTTCATCGATCAGGTTCAACTGGTTCATCCTCTGTTGGATCCAATCGGCCTCGGTAAGCTTAACTTGAGATAGTATACGCAAGGAATGGATTTCCACCTCAATCGGTAACACCGCTTCCATTCCATGTACAAGTGAATACGGGGTTGCCTCAATAGATGTCCGGATCGAAGTCCGATAGGCCATAAGCGCAAACGGCAACCTCTCATGCCAATCTCGATAGTTCTTAGCAGTTTTGGCCAAGATCTTCTTGATGTTCTTGTTGGCCGCTTCCACTGCTCCATTCATCTAGGGACGGTACGTGGAAGAGTTCAGAAGCTTGATCTTGAATTTCTTAAACAAATCATCAATCAGCTTGTTGTTCAAGTTCGAGCTGTTATCGGTGATTATGACTTCAGGTGAACCATATCGAGCGATGATGTCTCGACTAATGAATTTCACGACATTTCGTGCTATGACTACCAAGTACGATGCTGCTTTGATCCATTTGGAAAAATAGTCGATGGCGACCAGGATGAAACGATGTTCATTTGATGCTTTCGGGTTAATTGGACCAATCACATCAATGCCCCACATAGAGAAAGGCCATGGTTCAAATAATTGGTGTTGCTCGTTCGGAGGAATATTGATCTTGTCGCCATGAATCTGACACTTATGATAGCTTCGAACATGCTGAATACAATCAATTTCCAGAGTGAGCCAATAATAGCCCAGCCTTATGATTTTCTTGGCAAGCAAGTGACCATTCATATGCGTGCCACATATCCCTTCATGTATTTCCATCATCAAACGGACAGCTTCAGTAGAATCAATACACCTCAAAAGAACTGAATCAAACGATCTTTTGTAAAGATTTTCACCGCTGAGAAAGAATTTTGAGGCCATCTTTCTTATGTATCTCTGATCTGAGGCAGTACTCTTCTTAGGAAATTTCTGCTCTTGAATGTAAGCCTTGATGTCGTGATACCAAGGCTTGTCATCGGATTCATCGTCTATGACCATGCAATAAGCTGACTTTCTTAACACTTCGATCTTCAATGGCTCAACTTCAAGCCCATTAGTAACTTGCAACATCGAAGATAGGGTAACCAACGTGTTGGCGAATTGATTGTGAATTCTAGATAAGTACTCAAATGAAATATCATCAAATTCCTCTACCATCTCATCTAGATACTCATGGTAGGGGAGCAGCTTAGCGTCCCGTGTTTTCCATTTTCCGACCGTTCGAAGGATGATTAGGGCCGAGTCTCCAAATACCTTGAGCCGGGTTATACCCATTTCGATTGCTGCTTGTAGGCCCAAACTACATGCTTCATATTCTACGATATTATTTGTGCAAGGAAATACCAGCTTTGCTGCTATCGGATAGTGTTGACCGCCTGGAGATATCAGGACTGCCCCTGTACCTGATCCAGATAAATTCACGGCTCCATCAAAATACATTGTCCATAAATAATCATTCACCGTCATGACTCGATCTTCAGGTTGATAGGGATCTTCATTTTTCCCCTGGATTTTCTGACAGGACATCAGCTATGGCTCGTCCCTTTACTGACTTTTGGGACAGATACTGCACATCGAACTCAGAAATGAGGATCTGCCATTTGGCAAGTCTGCCAATCAATGCAGGTTGATTGAATAGGTACTTGATGGGATCGCACTCTGTCACCAAAAGAATTCGGTAATGCAAAGTGTATTGTCGCAGTCGATGTAGCACCCAAACTAGAGCCGCACATGTCTTCACAGCTTCAAAATAGTTCATTTCGGAAGCTGTAAACTTCTTGCTCAGATAATAAATGGCTCGTTCTTTCCCATCACCTTGTCTTATCTTCCCTAGCATAGCTCCCAAGGATTCACTATGGATCGTGAGATAGAGGATCAAGGGTTGCCCCGGCACTGGCGGAACAAGGACTGGTGGATTCATGAGGTGTTGTTTTATTTTTTCAAAGGCTTCATCACAATCATCATCCCATTCAACTAATGCATTCTTCTTTAACAACCTGAAGAAAGGCTTAGCAATCTCAGACAGTTGAGAAATGAATCGGGCAATATAATTCAGCCTACCCATGAGGCTTCGGACTTCCTTGACTGTTGTCGGTGGCTTGAGCTCACATATGACTTTCACCTTAGACGGGTCTATTTCAATGCCCTTATTACTGACAATGAACCTGAACAATTTGCCGAAGCTAGCGCCGAAAATACATTTAGCTGGATTAAGACGTAACTTGAACTTCCGGAGTTTGTCGAACAGCTTTGTCAAGGTTCCAACATGATCCTCTCCATACTTCGTCTTCACAATCATATCATCGACATAAAGTTCGATCTCATTGTGCATCATGTCATGGAATAAAGTAACCATGGCCCGCTGATAAGTTATGCCAGCATTCCTGAGACCGAAAGGCATCACCTTATAATGAAACATCCCCCACGGAGTGGTGAACATAGTCTTCAGTTTATAATCCACGTTCATCAAGATTTGATTATAGCCTGAGAAACCATCCATAAATGAAAATATTTCGAACCCAGCTATGCTATCCACGAGCACATCAATGTGTGGGAGTGGGAAATCATCCTTAGGACTAGCCTTGTTCAGATCACGGTAGTTGACACAAACTTGAACTCATCCGTCTTTCTTTAGCACTGGGACAATATTAGCGACCCAGTCAAATTATTTGGTAGCCTCAATAAATCTGACATCAAGGAGCTTCATGACCTCTTATTTGATTTTCTTCACTAGCTCTGGCCTAGCCCTTCGCGCACCCTGTACTATTGGCTTGACTGAGGGATCGGTTGGTAGGGAGTGCTCAATGATTAATCGATCAAGACCGGGCATATCTGCATAGGACCAGGCGAAGATATCCTGGTAATCCTTTAAGAGCTTGGTAAGACGTCCCGCCATTTCAGTAGATAGGTTCGCTCCGATTTTCACCTCTCTTGGAGTTTCTTCATCGCCTAAATTGATTGATATCGTCTCGTCGCCAGTCAGAGGCTTAATCATTTCATGCCGTTCAAAGTCTTGACGTATTTCTTCATAATCAGAAGTGAATTCGTCCAAGTCATATACTCCAGAATCCAATGGGTCACCCTCCTCATATTTTTCCCTAAAACATAAAGTGGGAGAGTCAGCGAAACAAATAGGGTTTAATCATGCATGCTTTACAATTTTCGAAAATCAGTGTGTATTTAAAAAAATTTTCCTTTTGAGGACCGCGGGACGAGAATTCTTAAGGAAGCCCAACACTCAGTACTCACCATAGATGACAATTTTGTTTGATCGTTAGTCATCGTCATCGGGTCAGTTTGGGATACCTCATCAAGATTTCAAAACTAAATGAAAAACATCTGTAATTTTATTGATATGAAAATCAATGAATTACATCTTATTGAATGGAAATGCAACATTGAACTGAAAGGAAATCCTAATGTGCGACATGAATGTAAAATCCTAATGCGGTCTAGAAAACTAAAGAAAGCTGGAAAGATCCTACGCAGGGAATTGTAAAATTCGAAAAATGTTACTCTGAACCCTCCATTGGATTGTCAACCATGGCATCAACAGACAGGCTCGGGGATCCAGAAGCCATGCAAAGCTCCTCTTCAAGTGCTTTATCATCCTGTATGGGACCCTCAGATATGGCTCCAATAATGAGGTAATCAAAACAACCAATAAGATCCAGGCACCCGTCATCAGCTGCATGTTCGCCTACCGCCATCGGCTCAACCAACAAATTCTGGTCCTTTGGCGAGTCGGGGAATACAATCCCTAAGTCATCCTCGAATTAGGTCAGCTCATCATACCCACTGACCACTCCAGCTGATCAGAAAGTAGTGTAAAGAGAAGGTGGAAGAGGGCTAGATTCCGACCTTCCACGTCCTGTCCCATGCTGCCTACCTCGTCTAAACTGGCTACGTCCTCGGTGTCCTAGACCAGTCGTATGAGATTGTCCATTAAGCTTGATTGGGGTACGGATCCCTTGACCATGCCGGCCTAGGCCCGTGCCAGGTTGAAATCCATTGCCCACCATTACCTTAGCCACCATGACAGAAGCATTTGATACCTCAGGAACGGTAAAGGACTTTCTGGTGATGCATGAACAGTTTGCCCCCAACTCAAAAGCATGATACGGGTCTTCTTCATTGTGAGCCGGCTCAATGTAAGGAATAGCCGTTTCATTGAAGATCCGATGATCTTCTTCACCATGAACAATCACCAGCTTTCTCTCGACGATGAACTTGATCTTCTAATGAAGACTTGACGGCACAGCTCTCGCATTATGAATCCACGGACGATCCAGTAGGAGGTTGAAAGCCGATGGAATATCCAACAACTAGAACAAAACATCGAACATAGAAGGGCCGATCAGGATGTCTAGATTGATCTGTCCCATGACATCTTTTTTCACACAGTCAAAAGCTCTAACCGAGGTCTTGGCAACTTGCATTCTGGCCAGATCTACCCCAGCCGATTTAGAGTGGCCAAAGGGCAGATGTTCAGTGCCGACCCATTGTCGACGAATACCCGCGCTACTAGAGTTTTTTTGTGCTTCACTATTATGTGCAGGGCTTTGTTGTGACAACGACCCTCAGCAGGAATCTCATCATCAGCAAACGCCACCTGATCTTTCAAAAGGAAGGTCCCGACAAAATTCTCCAGCTTGTCCTGGTCAATATCTTCTAGGACGTGGACCTGCCCCAGTACCTTCATCAAGGAGTCCCGATGCTTTTCTGACGATTGCAAAAGTTCGAGCAAAGAAACCTGAGCTAGCAACTTCCGCAGTTGGTCGACGATGTTATACTCGCTCGTTTTGATCATAGCCAGGAATTCTTTTGCATCTTTGTCCGTGACCGGTTTGGTCGGTTGATCCTCTTTGTAAGTGCGGCCGGATCTCGTCACCAAAGCCAGGTCATACGACCAAGGAACAGCCCTATCATCTGTGTAAGGGAACGGCTGGGGTGAAGTGATCACCAAGGCTTCAGGTATGATAATCCCTAACTCATCACCAAACGCATCTTCCAGGGGGGGCATGTCAGCCAAATCTGGATAGCTTTGACCAGACTCGCTACATCGACTTCCGCTACTTTTATTTGTGAAAAATGTTCAGACTGAGTCATGGTCAGAGTGGCGAACTCCTAGTCCCAATCAATGACGATATGAGATATAGTGGCAATTGTTTCCGCGTGATTGACCTTAACTACCAACCCATTCCTCACTAGGGTCACAACCATCTTCATTAACTAATCCAACGACACCAGCTCTCCGGTCTGGTAATAGCCTGCCCTAACTAGAGTATCATGAATGTCTGTTACCTGGACTTTGAAAACGCATGTCGGTTGGGTATTGCAGCCAAACACAGCATTAATTTTACCAGAATGGTCGGGCAAGGGATTATTCTGGACATTTGGCTAGGTATTTCCTTGGAATGAAAACGCCTTTGAATCGAGCAAGTCCTGGATGCGATTTTTAAGCACAACGCAATTATCTGTGTCATGGCCAACTTCACCGCGATGGTAATCACATTTCTTGGATGAGTCATAACCTGCATATGACGTATAATTCGGCCTCAGAGGTTCAGTTGACAACATGTCCTTATTGCGGAGGACAGTCAAGACTTGAGAAAGTGTTCCAAGCAGAGGTGTGTATTGTCGGGATTGGCGTGAATTTCTCCTCTGCTTCTGTTCGCTAAAGTTCCATTGCTGCTTGACGGGAACTTGTACAGCCGGTGCGGAACTTGTCATGTTGATCTGAGGAGCGACCTCCTTGTCCTTCTTCATTCCAAATCGTTTTGCTGGCGTGCTAGCATCTCCGTACCAACCTTTCTTCATGCCACCTTCCACTTCCTCGGCCATTGCTATGAGGTGAGCAAATGATATTGCAGAGGTGCCAAGGACCCGTGTCCGCATAGTCTGTAGAAGGGTAGAGACAAACAGCTTCATAAGTCCCTTCTCAGGGGGAACGGGCTTGAGTTGGGACGCAATGTTCCTCCACCTGATAGCGTACTACTTGACCGTCTTGCCCTTCTTTATTTCGGCTTGTTCCAGGTCCTCTCTAGAGACGAGGACATTTATGTTGAAACTGAAGTGCTTGATAAAAGCAGTTGCCGCCTGTTTCCAATTCCCCATGTTGTATACTTCATAGTCAATATACCATCGCATGGCTGCATCTTTCAGACTGGCCTGGAAAGTCTGAACCAGTAGAGGGCCGTTGTCAGTATATTTTCTCATTCTTGCCTGGTACATCTGAACATGCTACACAGGATTGGACGTGCCGTCGTATTTCTCAAAATCGAGCACTTTGAACTTCTCTGGCACATCAACTTTCGTGAAGGTAGAAAAGTCGACATGAGGGATACTGTGTGTTCCCTGAATCTCCCGGAGCCTTTCCTCCATCTTTTGCTCCATTTGTTGCTCCATCTGAGCCATCTGCTTTGCTGCATCATAAGTCGATCTGGTGCCACAGGGCTGGCTTGGTGAACTGGAGCCATCGGCGGAGCATTCATACTATAGCCTGGGACAAACATGTCCTCCAGTGACAAGATTTGCTCTTGGTTCTTGGTTGGATCATCAGCTGCAGGGGGCGGATATGCCATTGGTTGGGGGGTCTGGCCAGGCAGCTGTATCTTAGCCATGAGACTCGTCAGCGCTTTGTCTGCCATCTGGGAGACCATGTTATCCATTCTACTGTTGACGGAGTCCATATGCTCCTGGAGGGCCTCTTGAATCGCAGCGTTCATTTCAGCCTTGTCAGCCATTTTCTTTGCGATTGATCTGGTGATGTGTGGATGACCCTGGTAAGTTACCTTAAAGAAATGACAAAGCAAAGATTAGTATAATGAGCGTGATTAACGAGCCAGTCCATGACAACCATCTAGACTCAACAAGGCAGATATGCGCAAGAAGTTGAATCCGACAGTTTTTTTTGCGATTTCATCGGCCATCACGATAAAATTCGTCATAATTCACACATTGTTCCAAAAATTCCCAAATTTTACAAGATGATAGGGAACACAATGATGAACAACTTTTTTGTTTGTACTTAAGGCTAAAAGTGAACTTATCAGTACAGTTTAATACATCTTTGGAAACTTTTTACCCAGAAAACTATTCTGTCCGATTTTTATTAAACGAATGAAGGTGCCTCTTAAAGTGCGAATTAAGGTCTGCAATGTTTCAGGTTACTAGTTTAGATATCAACCTACAACTTTCATTTTTCATGGTTTGGCAAAGGAGGTCATTCAAAAATGGTAATCCGCAAAACAAAACGAGTGCCAGAAAACTGCCAAAATTCCAGCTTACATTATTCCCAATTAAAAATGGTCAATAAATGGAAAATGCTACGGATCATTCTCAAAATTTTACTGATGATAGCCCCATATGTTCCAAACACTCGGCCCAAGGGCATTTTCATGCTAAATCATGTAGTTTGATCTCACACAGGTCATGTGAATGCACAACCTCATAACTAGGCTTTTGCCCAACACAGACGATGAAACAATCAACAACTCAGTCATGTCACATCACAGTCAACCAACTGCACTCAGTCAAGCAGGCAAAACATGATCGATTGAGCAATTCAATTAATCAAATGGCATTGATTAATCCTAATTTTCATTAAATTATTGATCGATTGCTAGATTCTGAACTATCGCTGGCTCGCGATCAAATAACGACAATCAATTGCCCGATCAACAATCAATCCAATCTAACAATTAATTAGCCACAGACGACCTAAACTAATCCGCCTAACTTAGTAAATCGCGGCCATTTACCCTAAACCCGGTTTCTATCTAAACCGACCACGATTATTCTAATTAAACAACTTAATTGACTAATAGACTAATCCTAGGCGTAATTAGCGCCCTAACCAAGGATTAAGAGTTAACTCACTCCTTAATCAAGCTCGGACAGCGACAACAATGGAGCAGTGATAGCGAAACAGCGACGACGGCGGCGACAACGGTTCTCGGTTCTGTTCGGTTTACTCGGCTTTTCAAGCAGCGACTAGACCCGACACCAGCTAGGACTCGAGGCGGAGGTCCGGCAAGAGGTCAACAGCCATGGCGGAGCTCTGGCAAGTGGCGGCCGACTATGAACAGTGCAGTCAGAATAGAAACAGTGAGAACCAGGGTTATTTGGGGTGGTTCTCGGCCTTAAAGGCCAAGGCAAGGCCGGGAAGGGTTAGAGGGCTCACCAAGAAACCGAGGGTGACCGTCGGAACTGGCGAAGGGCGGTGGAGGTGGTTGGAGATGGCGGCAACAGCCGCGAATAGAACCGAGTAGAACAGGTGGACTTGCGCGGTTGGAACATGGGAGAGGTTCGAGGCCATTTCTAGGCTCCACGGGCGGTGACCGGCTTCCAAAAGCTCTGAGGGTCGAGGAGGGAGTTCAGGGTGGTCGTCAGCGGCGGTGGTGAGAGGCGAGAAGGCGGTGGAGTAGAGCGAAGGAGGCTCAAGTAGTCTTGGCCCAAAACAGGGTACCTTGCCCGAACATGGCTCTCCGGGCCTTCCACTGATGTTCTGGACGGTGACGGGCGGTGAATGGCGGTCGAGAGCGTCGTGGGGGAGGCGTAGGACGACAACGCAACGACGGGTGGTAGCCGGAAGCGGTCATGAAGGCTATTGAATCTCAGGTAGCTCCATGTCCCCATAATAGAGCAGGAGGCCGACGGGTTTGTTTGGGGCTCTCTGGCCGCGCTCGACGGCCAGACTTGGGTCGGTGAGGTGACGACCGGTTGGTGGAGGAGCAAGGAAATCAAAGATGGAGGATGAGGAGGAGGAGAGGGTTTGGTCGGGTGTGTGAAAGAGGGGAAGGTGTCCACATTTTGCCAAGAGAGAGTAGAGAGAGATAATGTGAGAGAGAGAGAGAGAGAGAGAGAGAGAGAGAGAGTGGATGTGAGGTGATTGGTTGGTGGAGAGTGATGTGGAAAAGGTGTGACTTGACATGGCATGGGAAAAGATGAAGGGGCCCCACAATATTTGAATTTTCTTATCTTGTAGTGCATAATTGGAGGGGCAAAATGGTCATTGGGCATTTTAGGGCTGAATGAAATTTTGTACACTGGACGAAGGGCATTTTGGTCAATTTTATAGGCTAGGCTCGGGCGCCAGGATTTCGATACTAATTTGCGACGACTAAGAATTACGGAGCCCAATCTAAACTGACCGATATTTCGAGAATCGTCCAAAATCCGTCTCTTAATTCCTTATGGTCCAAAATTTCTTATCGATTCAAATTCAATTTCATTCATTTTTATCAAATTTAGTCGATTTACAAAGGCGAATTTCCAAGGCGTCATAGCTTCAAGACTTATTGATCTTGATTTTGAATGGTTGAATCGTGTTTTGAAGATGTCTACTGTAGTTTCACGTGGGAAGTTTCAGACCACATTTTGGGGTGTTTTTCATACGTTTCTCTCATTAAAAGTGAAAAGTTATGTTGATGCTTGCTCTTCACTTATAGTTTTGAAAATTCAGTGTTGTTGAAATTGGTAAGGTTTTCCACATAAAAATTCTTGCGTTATTTTTATTTGGGTTGTGTATTTTCATTGATTGTGTTTGATTCGTTTTCTCATAGGTTCAGTCAAAGAGGGAAAAAAAATTTCCAACAAGCTAGATCTAGTTATCCTGCGAAGAACAATCCCAACATTGATGGTAAATCTCGGTTCTACAAGAGAATCAACTATTGGATTCATCGTTAGGCTTCACGAACAACGAACTTAGAAAAAGGCCTAAAATGCCTTTGTTTTTTTTTTTTTAAAATAAGGGTCTGAAATAGAAAAAGGCCTAAAGTGCCTTAAAAAAAAAGGGTCCGAATCAAATGTCGGTTCTCAAAGAGGCTTTTTTTTAGTTAGATTGAAATAGGGGCTTGAAGTAGTCATATTAGTATAAAAAAGGGTATGACTCACCTGCTAGTCACCGACATTTTCATACTTTACATTTTTTAATATTTTTCTTATTTATTTCTTTTTTCATTTTTCCTATTTCTATTATTATAAACTAATATATATATATATATATATATATATATATGCGTGAGGGCTCTTGTGGCCGCGGCCCCACGGCCAGGCGTCCGGATCCCCTGCAAGTATTGCAGGGGATCATTATCCCATGGGCCATTAGATCTTTCCCCTATAAGAGGGGGGAAGATCTAATGGCCTAAAACACTATGATCCCCTGCCATACATGTGGAGGATCCGGATCCGCTGGGCGGTGGGGTTATTCTTCATAGGGTACATTGTCTTATATGATGTTGAGTCTGCCGACAACCCAAAATCTCGGATAAACTAAATTTTATGGATGACGTGGTGGATAGTGTCATTCTTAATAGAAAAAATTGTCAAAAAAGTCATAAACCTATTGCATTTTGCTAATTCAATCATAAATATTTTAAATTTATCAATTCAATCCTAAGCTTTTTTTTACCAAAAAAATCCTACACTTTTTGCATTTGTGCCAATTTAGGCATAAACTTTTTTGGGCCAATTCAGTCTTAAAGCTTTTGCATTTGTGCCAATTCAGTCCATCTAACCAACTTTGGCCACTGGTGCTGATGTAGACCCGACCAACACTGACGGGAAAATTTTAATAATATTTTATTATTTTTTCAAACTATTTATTTAGTTTTTTTCCTTTTCTTTAATTTTACTATTCATCCTCCTCTTCATCCTTCCTGCTTTCAGACTAGACTCGGTCTTCTTCCTCCATACTGGAATTGAGGGCCAGCATGGTCCCTCGCTGGCCACCAGAGCTGCTGTCGATGGGCAAGGCTCGGCCATACCGCGGCCAAGCCCTGCATGAAGGCCGAGAGCATCGGCTCTGGTTTCAAGAGATGTATCGAGCTTAAAAAAACTGGAAAACGGATGCCATTATAGGTTGACGATCTTGGGTATAAATCGAGTCATAGAAGAAACCTCGAAGCCATAATAGGTTGATGATCTTGGCATGATTGCGTCTTCTCTCACAACTAAATAATTGATTCCCTGCATCATGTTCGTCCCTTTCATCAAACGAGGAAAAAAAATGGAATTTGGTGAGGCTCGAACTCATCCTGCTGGGATAGCCCAGCCATAGGGTGGCTCTACCTCGCCAAATCTGGGCGAGGCCAAGCTCACCCAATGATAGCACCGCCGGTGGTTGGTGAGGGACCTCGCTGGTCCTCGATTCCAGTCTCAAGGAAGAAGAAGGGGGAAGATCAACAGTAAAAGGGAAAAGATAGAAAAGAAAAAAACAAATAATTTGAAAAAATAATAATAAAAAAATCATTAAACTTTGCCGCGTCAGCGTCAGCCGGCCAATGTTGGCTGGATAAACTGAATTGGCGCAAAAAAAGCTTTAGGGTTGAATTGGCACAAATACAAAAGATCTAGGACCGAATTGGCAAAATTAAAAGATTCAAAACTAAATTGGCAAAAATACAATATGTTCGGGACTTTTTTGACAGTTTTACCTGTTAGGAATATTATAATTCAATTTGACGTACACAAAACCATTTATGTTTTGGTGAAAAGAATTTGGTTGCTTCTAGAGGATTTGCGCTTCACTATGGTTGATCACTGACACTATCCTTCTTGATAGAAGCAGGCAAACCATATGGCAGAAGCACACTGGTTCGGAATTCAAACACGTTTCTTTTGAATTCTTTCTAAATCGACTAATCCTATTTTTTTTTATCTCTTAGCAGATCAAACTTCCCCACTAACGGTCGATGAACTGGAAAAGATTTCGATGCTAAGTCATATTATTTTAGTGTCAATCAAAATGATTTCCTAAAGGTTTTTCCTTTTATATGATATCTCGATTGTCTTTCTAAATGTTAGGCAAATACCTTATTTATACTCTTTGTCTAAAGGTCTTACGATATGTTTGTATGGGCGTATATATCTTTCCAAATTTCTGGTGAATCTTACCGTAAACAACTAGTGTTCTTTTATCATTCAACCAACGGCTAGTATTGGTGATTGACCCTCGGAGTGGATCTGTCCAGCGGGGAGCTTGGAGGACGGGGACTATAAAGAGCACGAAGTTCAAAGATCGGAGGATGGCCAAGAGATAACCGACCCTATTCAGAGAGAGTGCTTCATTATTGTCAAAGATCACTTTTGTGAATCCCGTAAGAGAGAGTGAAGCAGAGAAAGAGTGTTGAGTGAAAAGATCTTGGTAGAGGCATAGCTCGCTTCTGTAGAAGCAGTAGAAGTTCAGCAATCACTCGTGTTCATGTAATCTCTTATTCGGATACTTAGTGAAATCCAGCCGTTAGGCTGTTAGTGTGGGAGAGTGGACATAGGCCCTCAAAAGCCGAACCACTATAATTTCGTGTGCAACGCTTTCCTACTTCTTCTGCCTCTATTAACTGCATCTATTAACTGTTTGGCAGAAGCTCTACAGTACTTTGCTACCACTTGTGATATCTTGATTTCGATTATTTTATCAATTCCGCACTATTCATCGAAATTCGATTGATACACCTATTCATCCCCTCTAGATGTATAGCCTAGCCAAGAACAACATTACCTTCATAATACATGATAGGCATGTAAATTAGCTTTATCTTAATGTAGGTAAAGATATGACTTAATAAGTAAAAGTTGTCATGACAATGGGCTATGGTTTCTTTTATCCAAACCACCATGTTCAGTGTTCACGAGGATTCTTTCTTCCAAGAGCAAAAGCAGTAAACGGTCTTTTAATCAGTTTCTGAAAGAGAGACCAAGGGCACTTTCTCCCTGAGCAAGAAATGAATGTTCTGCACCTGATTTACTTTGGGATTTAGAAATTGGATGTGTTGCCCGGACAGGAGACCCAACATAGGGTCATTAATATTCTTAATTAGAGCTTAAGCCCTAAGATGCGTAGTGCTGTAATTTTTTTAAAGAGTGAAGTAAAAGAGTTGCATGATATAAGAAGTGAGCATGAAGTATAACGTCATGTTAGGGTGCAAAAGCTTGTCTGGATCCAAGTACTTCAAGACTGGAGCTCATAAACAGTTGTAACGGGGGGAAATTGTCTAATCAGTCCCAGAAAAAAAAAAATTACGCGGATGTGAATTCGATCCTAAATTTTTTTAATTTTGTCAGTAGAATGCTAAACCTTGGCGCGAAATTCCGATATAGTCCTCCCGTGTGATTTTTCGTGAGAAATCGCCGATGTAACGTTGTGCCATGTCGGACGGCGAGAGATGACTGGACCGTCATGTCAACGATTTTTTGGCGAAAATTGATCGGAAGGACCACATTGGAGTTTCGCGTAAAAGTTTAGGATTGGATTAACATACCTGTATGGATCCGAGTTGTTATCCGTTGAAGCTCATTACTGATCATGGCTGATTACACATTGATTACATGTACTCCATTTCACAGTAGCCCCTTTAATTCAGACAGACACCCGTGAGATTCATCGTCTTTAATGGAAATTAACGCCCATTAAGGGCTAAATTGGCTTTGGCTAGTTGCCATAATTCCAATATTGATTGGAATCAATTTATTTTCTTTCTTATTCTAAGAGAAAGAGAGAGAGAGGAATTGGGCTCTTCAGCCATCAGACAGAGTACGTCGTTCAAGTAACCTCAAGAAAAACTCTCCCAAAAACTCCATGGAAGCTTTTCTCTCTCGACGACGATCGATCGCCGGATCCGGATCGTGTCTCACATGCGAAGGGGCTCTTAATCTGTGGCTATCGAGGTATGTTCGTTTTACGTGATATACCTCACCGATCAGTGATTCAAGTTTGATCTCAGGGCTTGAAGATCCAATACAACTGATGTATACGACGGTTCGATTGACGTATGGCTGCAATCTGCGTTTTGTGCTTATGGGTATGTGGATCTATATTATTCCGCTTCGTTTATAGATCTTGATTAGTGATTTTGTATGAAATACCCAACAGTGGTATCAGAGCTTAGTGTTCTTGTTTCCTGATCGTGATTTATTTTATCGACGATGAAAACACGAGAAACCATTTTTTTCGAGGTTACTGTTCATGACCTGTTTGTCAATTTTTGTGCAATAAAAATGTGTTTTGAACACATGGTCGGAACGGGCTCGGCGAGACGAGAATTTTGAGTGGTCGCCCGCCGCAAGGCGATGCCGGGAGTGGCCACACGCGCGCCACGCGCCGCCACGGAATGGGTTCTCGACGCAGCGGCGTTTCGAGGCGTTTTCGTGAAATTTAGTTCAACGAAAATGAGATGTGAAGATACCATCAGAATCGTATCGACGAGACGAGGATTTTGAGGGGTCGACCGCCGACAACGGCCGCCGGACGGAGGCGCACGCGCCGGAGAGGTCCGGTGCGCGTGGGATCCACGCGCGCACGTGCGGAGCACGTGCTTAGTGCCTAAACGCGTCCAAACCCGGTTTAATGCTATTCCTAAACCGGATTAAGCTATCCCAGATCCGGTTCGGATAAATTCCAACCCGGAATTGACCCGACCCGATTTCCGACCCGGTCGAAGTCCGACCCGGTCATGCGTTGACCATTGACCATTGGCGTTGACTTTTGACCAAAATTTTCAAAATTACATTTTAGTCCCCGGACTTTCAGAAAATTGCAATTTTTTTTTTTTTTGTTAACCCAGGGAATCCCCGCACGGCCGACAGCCGGGAAGTAAACCCTGGGGGCGACACGTGCTAGCCACCACACACGTGCCACCGGTTAAGTCACCCTGTGTCGCCCGGGATTCGAACACTCAACCTTTTGCGAGAGGAAGAGTGCTCGCTCCAGCAGCGCCACCCAGGTGGGTGGTTGAAAAAAAAAAATAAAATTGCAATTTGATCCCCAAACTTTTGGAAAATTGTAATTTGATCCCCGAACTTTTGAAAAATTACAATTTAGTCCTTGAACTTTTCGAAAATTGTAATTTGGTCCTCGAATTTTTGAAAATTGCAATTCGGTCCTCATAATTTTGGAAAATTACATTTTGGCCCGTTGACTTCGTGTTGACTTTGTGGACTGCAACTTTGACCGGCTCGTGTGGTTGCATATGAGCTCCGATTGGGGCGTGCGAGGTATCGTCGCGTTCGTATCGAAATTATCTTCGATTTGATATATTATTTGGACATGTTTGATGTTTAAAAAAAAAATTCTGAAAATACGTTTGAAGCCCAATATGTATTTTGGGGCGTTTTTCAAGTATTAAAAAAAAATGGCTTACATGTAGATAGCCATTTTGCGTAGAGAATTTATTGATGGCATGTATACTTTTTTTTAGTATGATTTGATGTGTAAAGCATGCATGTGTAATTCAAATCATGTTATGCCATGTTAATAATTACAAAATATGGAGATCATTGTTCGATTTATGATCTTTATTCAAGTGGGGAGTTCTAGAAAGTTTTAGTAACGTCAGTGAACTCGATTTTACATAAATAATTATGTTAATGGTAATTTCAAGCGAGGATTCTTAGACGATGATTGGGAACATAGTGAACTTTTGAATCTGAGACCTTATGTGAAATTAGTCATTAATATAATTAGTTAGTGTAAAATAGATGCATAAATGTTAGGCATCAATGGTCCGTGAATACATGTCGATAGAACTTCGTGTTCTTATACGATGGCTACGGTATTTTAGAATATCACAGCTTTGTGAAACCAAGGAGAAATTGGATGGCGAAAATTATGAAAATTGGAATATGGAAATCCAGTTTGTGCTATGAAAAGCAAGAAGCATTTGAGGCTCTTGACCTAGTTATGGAAACACCTGAAGATGAGAATACTGCAGAGCCAACATTTGCTGCACGGAAAAAGGATGAACTCAATTGCTCGCACATGTTGCTGAGTAGCATGAAAAATGATTTTATGTATGAGTTCAAGCATTTATGAAAATGCCAAAGTCAAGTGGGAGACATTAAATACTAAGTTTGGTTAGACATCGGTCACCAAGTTGAGACAGATCACTATAAGTTTTGACACTTATATAATGTCACGTGGGCAGAATATGAGACGACCTTTGTGGCAAAGGTCACATATGATAAGTGAACTGTATGATGTGGGCCACCTTTTTTGACTGATGAGTAGCAAATGCAAGCAGTAATTTGTTCATTACTTCATAGCTGTGTGCTTATGAAAATTCACTTGATCCACAATAAAAGTAAGGACTTTTAGAGACGCTATGTGACGTCTTGAACTAGAATACTGTTTCTAGATCAAATGAAACTTGGTGCTCTAGGCATAAGTATCAATGTGGGATCAAGAAGTGGACATGATAAAGGGGTAAATCCTTCAGGATGGAAATCGAAGTTTAACCGTTATAAGAAAGGAAAATGTCCTTTCAAGAAAAACATCTCAAGAGTGAAATGTTTTCTAATGTGGCAATAATGGTCACTTTGCTCATGACTGTGGTGAACCGAAGAAGTTAAAAAAAATGCACTTGAGAGTGTTATTTAAGTCTATAGTTTCAGTTTTTGTAACTGAATCTTATCATTTGTGGATTATAGACGTACGAGCCACATACCATGTAACGAAATATAGAAATGCCTTGGTGGAATTTCAACGACTGCGACATGAAGCAAAGTGGATAAATGTGGAAAATATTTCCTGCGTGGAAGTTAAAGAGATTGGCACATGCCAATTGAAAATGCGCGATGGTTGCACTCTATTTCTACATATTGTGTTATATGCTCCAAAAACTCAATGGAATATAGTTTCCATGTTATTTTTGGTTAAACTTGATTTCAGTTTGAACTTTCATAACGGTGGTCATGACTTGTCGTTGAGAACAAGTTATTATAATTTTAGATGGTTTCATTGTACTGATTGTTGGGTACAATAATGTGAATATTAGTTATTCACTATTTACATCTTTTGTGATGATGTAAATAAGTGGCATGCTAGGTAGGGTCACATTGGCCCAATGTCAAATATTTAGATAAGCTAATGAGGACTTATTGGGCAATATTGGAAAGGTCGATTTGCCTAATTGTGAGAATTGCCTAGTGAAAAAGACAAACAGAAAACCATTTGAAAAAGGAACAAGAGCTGAGATTCCTTTGCAGTTGATCCATTCAGACATATGTGGTTCAATGAATGTGAGAATAAGGCACGAGCTGTTTAATTCATCACATCATAGATTATTATACTCGATTCGAATATTTTATGATTTCTCATAAATTTGAGGCATAAGTTGCTTCGAGAAAATCTATTTTTGAGCTTTAAAAAAATATAATTTTAAAAAAAAAAAGATCTGATCGAGGTCAAGAATATCTATCTGATTAGTTCAGATATTTATGTGATGAAAAAGGAATAGAAAGACAGTTGACTATTCCAGCGATTTCTTAACAGAATGAAGTCGCAGAGAGAAGAAACAGACCCCAATGAGAATGGTTAGGTCTATGATAGCACGGGCTAATTTGCCTATCACCTTTTGGGGTGAAATTTTTTATTGATTGCTGTCTAGATATTTAACCATGTGCCTTCTAAATCAGTTACTACCACTCCATATGAGTTATGGACAGGTTGAAAATGATATTTTAGTTTTCTCAGTTTTTGATATGCTTCCTATACATACGGTTTCTCCCATTGGTATGGGAATTAGGCCTTAGAGGCATAAAAGAGTATCTTCATGAGATACTGAGAGCACTCTAAAGGGTATGTATTATAGGTGAGCAAGAAAGTGGGAAGTATAACTGAATATGAATCACGGGATGTCACATTCTTAGTGAGTGAATTTCTGAAAAGGGTGAGACAAGTGAAGACTATTCTCCATTTAAGATCTTGGATAGTGATAATGATATTATTGGGGCATCCATCCAAGTGGAAGCAATGTGAGAAGTGGGGAATATGTTTCAAACGGGTCTCAATTGCAATCACTTGATGTGAAGAAGATGCCGTCATTATTTAATCCGAGTGGGAGCATAATTGAGAATGATATACTAAGTGTATAATCTTCAATACGGCGAATAAGTTGCCAAGTGGGAGCATAATGGAGCTTGATTGATGTACTAAGTGTACAATCATCAATTTAGCGAATAAGTCGCAAAAACGTTCTCCGTCGTTTTGTCGACGTTTTAGACATTGAAGGCAAAGCATTCATGATTGCTCCATAAGAAGATGAAGAGCCAAGGAATGTGAATGAGGCTCTGACTTGCCCTGATAAGGAAAAGTGGATATAAGCAATGGAAAGAGAGATGAAGTCAATGAGATCAAATCAAGTTTGGGAACTGGTTGATCTTCTGAATGGACATAAAGCCATTGGAGCAAATGTGTTCTCAAAATTAAAGCGTAAAGCTAATGGCTTGATTGAGAGATACAAGGCTCGCCTTGTGGTGAAATGGTATAATCAATTAGAAGTAATTGATTGGAAAGAGGTTTGCTCTCTTGTGGTGAGATTTACCTCAATTCACCTTATTCCGGCAATAGTGATTAGTATGGATTTTGAATTACATCAGATGGATGTAAAGACTGCTTTTCTCAATGGAGAATAAAAAAAAAAGTATAAAACAACCCGTTGGGTTTGTTTCAATTGGCCAAGAACAAAAAGTATGTCGACTTTTGAGATCGATATATGGCCTTAAAAAGTCTTTGAGATAATGGTGTATAATTTCTTGTAATACCTTAGTGGTATATGATTTTGTAATGGTTGATGAAAATCATTACGTATATATCAAACGATCCTAAGATCAATATGTGATCTTGTCATTATATGTTGATGACATACTGATTGCTCGAAGCAATATGGAGTTTGTGAATACAATCAAGAATAAGTTGTGTTCCAATTCTAGAATAAGAAGATATGGGTAAATCTGCATGCATTCTTGAAATTAAGATTTCAAGACATTGTTCATAGAGATTGTAATCTCTTTCATAAGAGACTTATATAGATAAAGTCATAGAATGATTTTGTATGCAAGACTATAAACCCAAAGATACTCTTATTGCATGAGGTGAAGGTCTGAGCCGCGAAATATGTCTTGAGACTCTACAAGCAAATGCAGAAATGGAAAATGTTCCATATATTAGTGCTTGAATGCTTGAAGTACACTGTGATGTGTACAAGACCTAATATTTGTTATATTGTTGGAATGGTATGTGTACCACTCTAATCTAGGTCAAGCATATTGGATTGCCATCAAGAGAATCCTGATGTATCAAGAAAGTACTGTCAATTTATGCTGAGTTCAAGGTTGAGATCTGCGCCTTGAAGGCTATACTGATATTGACTGAGGAAGAGATTTAGATGAGAGAAAATCTACCTCTGGGCTTGCATTCTTACTGTGCATTGACACAATATCTTGGAGTAGTAAGAAGCAAAAGAGTATAGCCTTATCCACGATAGAAATTGATCTCGTGGTATTATCAGCAGCAGTACAAAAAGGTGTTTGGATTGAAGAGATGTTTGGGTCAGTGAAATGTTGCTAAGGATGCTGCGGGATCAATTATTAGTTAATTGTGATAACCAAGCAGCAATAGCTTACACTGAAGATCCATTAGAAGACCAAACTAAAGTCACAAAATATAATTTTGTGAAAGACATGATTGTACGAAAAGATGTGAACATACAATACATATATACGCAGAGAATGATAGTAGATCATCTGACGAAGTGAATCTCTAGAGATGTTTTCCTTAGTCATGTGTTGACAAAAGGATTAGCTCCTTATATTGAAATCTCTAGAAGTGCGTAAGAGTGGGAGCATTGAATTTTTCCAAAGTTCGCAGTTAATGATATTTGTTATCATTATTGATGCTTATGAGTTTGTATGACATTTATGCATAATAATGCTTTGTGCATTATACCGAGAAAGTATGTTGGACAGATTAGAGATTAGCCCACTCACAGGGTAATCGCCTCTATTTGCTGGGTGATGAATAGAGATGAGACGTTTTCAAGCTTATTATCTAGGTGATAATTGAGAGCTCAAGCTTGAAATTTTGATGTCGCCTTAACAAAAGTGTTAAGATGAGGTCGTAATAAGTTATGCCCGAAAGTGAAATAACCCACACATTTTCACTTTATCTGTCTTTGATGCCAGATGTGAGTTCTGTTGGATTCTTTAAAAGGAGTAGATTTGTGAACTCAAGCTAGACGTTGAGTATGTCTAAGCTTCATCTGTACGGTATTGAATGAAAAGACATATGCTCCATGGGAAATGAGAGAATACTGTAATATGTACTTCATATTACGTATGCATGAGACGACCAAAATGAGTTGGCAAGAGTTTGGATCTCAACTCTATGGCCGTGTGAGACTCTTGAGGATATGAGTTCCTCAAATTAAGTGCCCTCATGACTCTGACATATTCTTGAGATTTCTATTCAGTGTTTGCTATCTTAGAATGTTGCCAATGGTCATGAGATTGATTCGATCTAATGGAACATCTCTAGAAAAGTGAGCTGGACTGAGATTGAGAGTTTTAAGGGAAGAGGAAGATCAATTTTATTTTGATGTCACATTCAATCTTTGTATTCACAGGTCGACCATTATGATTATATGAGTTTAATCATGATTGTGAATACAATGTATTGTATTTGAGCGCTCAAAAAGATCAAGAGAGATGTGATGTAAATGTGACTGATTGATCTAGGGTACTGTATACTGGATCTACTCTGAGGTTATGTGCCGATTTTGAGCTGCTATATACTCCTAACAGATGTATAGCAATGAGCTCTCATAGTATGCTGGTCGCACGAATTATTTGCCCATATGAACTTTGCAGTAAGAAGAGAAAGAGAGAGACATTTAGCCCTTTGCGGGCGAGTGGAAGATAATGGAAATTAACGCCCATTAAGGGCTAAATTGGCTTTGGCTAGTTGCCATAATTCCAATATTGATTGGAATCAATTTATTTTCTTTCCTATTCTAAGAGAAAGAGAGAGAGAGGAATTGGGCTCTTCAGCCATCAGACAGAACGTACGTCGTTCAAGTAACCTCAAGAAAAACTCTCCCAAAAACTCCATGGAAGCTTTTCTCTCTCGACGACGATCGATCGCCGGATCCGGATCGTGTCTCACATGCGAAGGGGCTCTTAATCTGTGGCTATCGAGGTATGTTCGTTTTACGTGATATACCTCACCGATCAGTGATTCAAGTTTGATCTCAGGGCTTGAAGATCCAAACAACTGATGTATACGACGGTTCGATTGACGTATGGCTGCAATCTGTGTTTCGTGCTTATGGGTATGTGGATCTATATTATTCCACTTCGTTTATAGATCTTGATTAGTGATTTTGTATGAAATACCCAACAGTCTTCAAAGGGTCGTACATGATCGGGAGATCGCGTGCGTCGTGATTCGATTCCCACGGCGTCCATGGAACGTTGAGCACTTTTTTTCTCTTTACCTCTGTGCACAAGCGTCCCCCAACATTCGTTCATGGCTTGTCCAGTAATTCCTCTTCAGCCTCAAGCATATGGAGCTTGGACGAATCTCAAACTTTCATCCCTCGACACTCTTCCCATCTCTCTCTCTCTCCATAAATTCACCTCTCCTCTTCACTCCTTCCAGCATAAAATAGAGAGAGAGAGAGAGAGAGAGAGAGAGAGAGAGAGAGAGCTTAAGACGCTCCAGAACGTGCACTTTCGAAACCTGTGAAATTTGTGGAGCCACGTCGCCTGAGCCGCGACCGCTGGACTGGAACCAGATCGAATGGACCGTCCACATCAACGCGGAAGATGTAGGAAGATGTAGATGCTTCTGTGGCCATATCATAAACAATGCGGGTCTGGAATGTTTAAGCTTTTTGGCTCTGATGTCACGTGAGAAGCGTAAATTGCTTCATTCTCATATATTGTTCAACGTAGAATAGAGATACTTATATAACATGTCGGGATAATAAAAGAGAAAGAATATCTATCAAATATCTCAACTTAATTACAAAAGATACATAATATGCTAATAAAAAGTAAATCTTAAATACACTAAATATTAGAAAAGAAATTTACTGAAAACAGTGACGATGTGATATTATATGTGCACAGTTAGCTCACGACAGTCGTATAACTTCTCATAAATTTAGACTTCGGATGGTGCCCACAAGGCCGGTTGTAACCATCTTGCGTGAAATTCAAATACCCCACCTGTTTCGAAAACTCGGCCGAAGGCATTTTTGAGCTCCAATCGAGAAGAAACCCGACATCCTAACTGCTTTACAGGCTCCGATCGAGAAGCCCTTGGATCCATTGTAACTGCTAAATTTAGTAAACTCTAAAACAAAAAGTATCTTGTGAACCTTCGATAACTGATTTCAGATTATAACATCATCATAACGAATCGGCGCACATGTCCGGGTCCCTTTCGCCCGGGCAACAAATTCAAGTTCTCGCCCCGAATAAGCCAACAGGGGGACATTCCTTTCTTGCTCAAAAACTGAATAAAAAAAGAAGAGGAGCTGATTAAAGGCATTTCACTACTTTTCCTCCGAGAAGAATCCTTGCGAAGGTGGGCAAATATAAGGAAAATTCTTAGCATTAGGGCTCCAATTTCGGGTGCAGAAGGGGGACAAAAAGAGGAAAAAAAGTGACATGGGGCAAAAATTTAGGAGCATAAGTCGAATGCACTGTGGATTATCTAGCACTCATGAGTTGTAAATGGGTGACTATTCAAACGTGAAGCAATGGTCCTAACAATCCTAAATTTATTGTACCACGACCAGTTTAGTATTGAACTTTTTTAATTATGTTTACTTATTTCTAAATCTGTGGATAATTTGTCAATTCAATCATAAACATGTTAATTCAGTGTAAACATTTTGAACCCCTTGTCTTCCCCTAGGACCTTGGTGGCCCCATCGACTGGTGGTTGTCAAGGCCCTCTAGGTGAGGGCATGGGCAATTGCCGACCAAAATGAAAGGAGCAAAAAAGAACAAAAATAAAAAAGAACAAAAAAGGAAAATATAAAAAATAGTAACAAATTTAATGTCAGTGCCGGAAGCGCTACATAACACGGTTAGCATCCATGTCAGCGGTTTCCAACAAAGTTGATTGAATAAACTGACCTTGCACATTTGTAAAAGGGAATATGTGCATTGAAAGTTGTATAACTTGTTACAATTACAAATCCAGTGTAATTGAGCCTTAAAACTTACAAAACATGCAATCAAGTTCTAAAACTTATTAAAGTTGGTGCAATCAAGTTCTTTTGCTAATTTCATCCAACTTCACTGACGGATAAATGTTGATGTGAAATTTTAATATTTTCTTTCTCCTGCATGGAGAAAACATAAAACATAAGGCAAAAATGAGGTTATTTTGATCTAAATCCGACTTTTGAATACAAATTTCACTAAAATAAATAAAAATTGAGCTAAAAAAGGGAGAGTTCGAATCCAAGCGATGAGGATGAAGGATGTTGTATCTAGCAATATTACCTAAAAAGGAATGAATAGGTGATTTTAAATGAATTTGACTAAAAGTAGCAAAATTTAAAAGATCAAGTAAAATCAGAATATGAAGGTATGCAATTAATGGTTCTGAGCACCAATATTCAATATTTATCAAACACTATAAAAAGAGTTAGGGATAGAGAATATTGTATAATGAAGATTATAGAGGTTCGACTTAGATCAAGCATACGTCCACTCTCTCACATTGACAATCGATAGGCTTAATTTTACTAGATGAATTAATGAAGGTTTACAACAAGTGATGACACTCTCCTTGATAGATTACACTATCTTTTCTCAGTTACTTTTACAAAGCATCTCAAAGATTATAGTGTAAATCTCACAAGACAAGTATATAGAATCTAAAGCTTTCTTGCACTTTCAAATTTTTTATTCTATTCTCTTCCTTTGGTAATAGTACTAATGATCTTCTTTTATACTCATTCACCGCCAAACTAGTCTGGACAGGTCTTTGGAGGATCGCTCGTCAATATTTGATTGGGAGACTTCAATCTTAATTGAACGAGACTGTATGTTGAAGATTTAGTAACCATTAAATGATAAAAATTTGAATCCCACTGATTGGGTCGCCCATACAATCAAATTTTTGGTTTCTATAAGTAGAGTTATTCATTTGTGAAAGTCGGCTTATCTCTTGAAGGTAGTTTCCAACTTGATATATTCTCTGATCAGTCGTATAATCATCTTCCAAATCGAAGATTATACTTCCTTAAAAACAATTTCTCAGCCATATATAACATATGTAAAACGTAGGCCTTCAAAGAGAATAGATATTTCTAGATAAAAAAGTGAGAATAGATCCTAAAACTTAAGATATCGGTATGAGTACATTTCAAGTACCAATATTGGTGTACGATGCTTATTTTGGTGTCTTTCTTTAGATTACTTAAGTACCAAATCGAAAAATAAAGGTCACTTTAGTGTCAATGGCAAGAAATTACTGGGATCTCATAGGAGTTGGCATTTAAATAATCATTTTTAAAAATAATGGTACATAAGTGATCCAAAAACAGTGTCAATTTGAAGAAAAACGATTACTTTATTGATTTAATTACACAACTCGCTGAAATATAATGTGGTGGCCTTCTATGTCGACAAGGATAATTGTTAGTTAGGGTGTGTATGGCAACAAAAAAAAAACATTTCAGGGAAAGTGTTTCTGTTCCCAAAGTGTTCCTGGAACACTTTGGGAACAGAAACGCGTATGGTTAAAAAATGTTCCAAAAGTGTTCAGCGGAACACTTTTGTGCCAGGGAACACTTTTGAAGAAACAAAAAAAAAACGTGCTTATGGGTTTTGGAACACTTTTGGAATCATCACCTACCACCTCCAAAGCGGCCACCACCCACCGGTCGCCGCCGCCGCCGCTGCCGCCGGTCGCCACCGCCGACCGTCGGTCGCTGCTGCAGCCGGTCGCCGTCGCCCCCGCCACCGTCACCGCCGTCGGCCGCCGGTCATCACCGCCGCTGGCCGCCGCCGGTCGCCGGTGTCCAAAAATTGTTTATTTTTTTAACTTTTTAAACGCATTTTTGTTCCCAAAAAACGTAGCTGGAAACAGAAACACAAAAAAGTGTTTCTGTTCAAAAACAATGCTAAGAAACAAAAACGTTCTCATACACACCGTTTGTTGCTGATCTCTGCATTCCAACAATGTGTGTGCTCTGTGTATGCAGTTCAATGATAGCCGTAGTTACATGCGTGGTTGACTAGTACTTAGGACATGTGATTGATCATTTTAAGGCGAGGGAACTGAGTATTGTGATTGATCATTGGGTAGACTTTTTTTTGGTAATTTATTTTTGTTAAAATTGTAATCCAATTTCCAAATTAGAAATGTGTAGAATTGTCTAGAAATTTATAGTCTAGAATTGTGTAGGAAAAAGAAAAAACAAGTTGAGTGTAGAATTATCTAGGTTATTTGAATAGTCAACAATATTTATCCCTTAAGCAAACAGAGGCGGTGAAAAAAAAAAAAAAGAGAAGAACCTAAAACTCTCCACTAAGACGGTTGTAATCCCTATAAATAGGACTTAGTGGACGTACATTTGGGTAGAAGAAAGACCAATAAAAAAGCTGTCCTCCTCCTTTGTATTACCCAATATACAATTAAAAAAAAAGCTTTTCTCTTGTCTTGTTCTTTCTTGCCTCACTCTCAGAGTCTTTGTCGAACCTTTTCCCTCACTCACAAAACTAAACTACCTTCCATAAAAACTAACAGTGGTATCAGAGCCTCGTTAGGTTGATTTTGGGCGTTTGTCCTAATCACACTCTTCTAAAATCACCCTATGGCCACCATTGCGCCATCCCCATTTCCGATTCCCATTTTCAATGGGAACAACTACGACTATTGGAGTATCAAAATGACCACGTTCTTGATGGCCCAAGATTTATGGGACATCGTGGAAAAAGGCTACGAGGCTTCGCAAGGTGCGTCGGTTCCGAAGGAGCAACTACAAAAGGATGCAAAAGCGTTATGCGTTATTCAATAGGCGCTTTCGGATACGGTCTTTCCGAGAATAATTGGAGCAAATACAGCAAAGAAAGCTTGGGAGGTACTACGAGAAGAATTTCAAGGATCGGACAAGGTACGCACCATTCGTCTTCAGACTTTAAGAAGAGATTTTGAGAATTTGAAAATGAAAATAAATGAGACCGTTCAAGAATATTGCGGGAAACAAAAGGAGTTAGTTAATCAAATGAGAGCCTGTGGAGATGGAATTACCGATCAAAGGATCGTAGAGAAAATTCTAGTCTCACTTACCCAAAAATACAATCCTATTGTCACAACAATAGAAGCAACTAAGGACTTATCGACCCTTTCAATAAGTGAATTGATTGGTTCTCCAGAAGCACATGAGAAAAGATTGATGGCACAAGATGAAGATTCAGTTGAAAGTGCCTTCCAGTCAAAAGTAAATATACGGTCTCATCAATCTAAAAATGGTGGAAAATGCTCGAGGAAAAATAAAAAAGGAAGAGAAACTTCTCAAAAGGAGAAATATCCACCATGTGGTATTTGCAAGAAAAATAATCGTTTGGAGAAGGATTGTTAGTTTAGAAATAAACCACAATGGCGATTTTGTAAAAGATATGGCCACGTAGAAAAAGATTACCGCTTG
The DNA here is from genome assembly GCA_021437785.1 of Rhodomyrtus psidioides. NCBI lineage: Eukaryota > Viridiplantae > Streptophyta > Magnoliopsida > Myrtales > Myrtaceae > Rhodomyrtus > Rhodomyrtus psidioides. The sequence continues at coordinate 234,666 of JAILYB010000226.1, read as the reverse complement.
AAAACAAATTCTCGTGCCAACTATGCTGAAGAAAGGGAAAGAAAAGACAATACATTTTATGCTGGTAAACGACAAATGAGAAGAAAAATAACACGTGGTATGTTGATAGTGGGTGTAGCAATCATATGACGGGGGATGAATCTATATTTACCAATATTGATACATCAGTGAAAAACCAAATTAAATTGGGCAACGGCGCATTAGTTGATGCGAAAGGAAAAGGCACTATAGCCGTTGAAACAAATAAAGGCCCAAAATATATTCACGATGTATATTTGGTGCCTAATCTTGCACAAAATTTCTTAGTGTGGGCCAAATGATACAATATGCGTATTCTCTTTACTTTAGTGGAGATACCTGCATCATCTACGATAAATATAAAAATATCATTGCCTCTGTTAAGATGGAAAATAGGAATTTTCATATTCGATGGAACTATGTTAAAGATAGAGCCATGAAAGCTCAACTTGATGAATCATGGCTATGACATCGAAAATTTGGCCACTTTAACTTTGCTGGATTGAAAATTCTCCATCAGAAAAATATGATGAGAGATTTTCCAGCCATATCAGAAATTTCAGATGTTTGTGAAGGCTGTCTCTTGGAAAACAACAAAGACAGTCCTTCCCATCTGGAGGCGCTTGGAGAGCTAAAAAGCCATTGGAGCTAGTCCATACGGACGTTTGTGGTCCAATGAGAACTCTGACAGCCAATCAGAATAGATATTTTATTCTATTCATTGATGACTGCACAAGAATGACGTGGGTCTACTTTCTTCGAGAAAGATCGGAAGTTTTCTCTATTTTTAGAAAATTCAAGAACCACGTCGAGAATCAAAGTGGCTGCAAAATCAAAGTCCTAAGAAGTGACAAAGGCACATAGTACAATTCAAGGGAGTTCAACAAGTTTTGTGAGGACGAACGAGTTCATCGTCAACTAACTGTTGGTTATGCACCATAACAAAATGGAGTAGCAGAAAAAAAAAATAGAACCATCATGGAGATGGCGAGATCCATGTTAAAGGAAAAAGGACTCCCAAACTCATTTTGGGAAGAAGTAGTCTATATGGCTGTATACATCTTAAACAGATGTCCAACTAAAGCTTTTCAAAACAAAACTTCAGTTGAAGCATGGAGTGGACGGAAGCCTTCAGCAAAACATCCTAGAGTGTTTGGCTACATATGCTACGTCCACATCCCTGCTCAAAAGAAGAGCAAGCTAGATGAGAAGACGGAAAATGGAATATTCCTCGGCTACATCGATCAATCAAAAGGCTATCGCGTCTATAACCTAAGAACTAAGAAACTCATGATCAGTCGAGTCGTCAAGTTTGATGAGAATGCTGCTTGGAACTGGGAGAACGAAAAGATCGAGAAGTATGTCAACTTGCCTGACATACGACCTGCACTTGAGGAGTCAACAACACAAGAAGAAGGTGAAGCATCAGACTCCACCACCCACAAAGTAACACCACCATCTTCTCCGAGAGCAACAGAAGGAGAATCTACTCCAGAGTCTCCAATATTAAGGGTAAAAACCCTTAAAAGAATCTATGACACATGCAACTTTGCAGCCTTAGAACTAGAAAGCTATGAAGAGGCGTCCAAAGAAGAAGCTTGGATAAAAGCCATGCAAGAAGAAATCAAGATGATCAAGAAAAATGAAACTTTGGAGCTCGTCGATCGCCCTGAAGACAAAGAAATCATTGGCATCAAGTGGGTCTACAAGACAAAGCTCAATGCATATGGATCAATCCAGAAGCATAAGGCAAGGCTTGTGGTGAAAATATTTTTATAACAACCAGGTATCGACTATAATGAGACTTCCGCTCCTGTTGCTCGCCTTGATACTATTCGTGCTCTTATAGCACTAGCTGCACAAAAAAAGTCGAAGATCCATCAATTAGATGTGAAATCAGCATTCCTAAATGGATATCTTGAAGAAGAAATATATGTAGAACAACCACAAGGCTTCATCGCCAAAGGACAAGAAGAAAAAGTTCTAAAGCTCAAAAAGGTCATTTACGAGTTAAAACAAGCACCACGAGCGTGGTATAGTAGAGTCAATGAATACTTCATCAATCAAGGATTCAGGAGGAGCATGAGCAAGCCAACATTCTACATCATGACCCAAGGTAAGTCCGACACTCTCTTCATCTCTTTGTATGTGGATGATCTCATATATACATGAAATAATGAAGAGATGATTCAAGAATTAAAAAAGAAATGATGAAGACTTTCGAGATGACGGACTTGGGCTTGATGCACTACTTCCTCGGCATTGAAGTTGATCAAAATAAAGGGATATTCATTTCACAAAAGAAATATGCCGAGAACCTCCTGAAGAAATTCAAGATGGATTACTGCAAATCAGTTAAAACACCGCTCGTGACAAATGAAAAACTACTAATGGAAGGCGGAGCAAAAAAGGCTGACGCCTCACTCTACAGAAGTTTAATCGGCATTCTACTATATCTCGCTGCTACACGACCTGACATTATGTACGCGACAAGTCTACTATCACGGTTCATGCAGAATCCAAGTCAAATTCACTATGGAGCTACCAAAAGAATCCTACGATATTTATGAGGAACTATGGATTATGGCATTTGGTATCAACCAAGTGGAACGGCCAAACTTGTCGGATATACTGACAGTGATTGGACAGGGTCTACTGATGATAGGAGGAGCACTACTGGCTACGCATTCACCTTAGGTTGTGGAATATTCTCGTGGACATAAAAAAAAAAAAAAAGACTCCGTGGCACAATCTACTGCAGAAGCTGAATACATTGCCGTTGCCACAACTACCTGTCAAGCAATATGGCTTCGGAGAATCCTAGAAGACATTGGCGAAACGCAGATGGAATCAACTCCAATATTTTGCTACAATGAGTTCGCGATCGCTATATCCAAGAATCCCGTCTTTCATGGAAGAATCAAACATATTGACGTCAAATATCACTTCATACGAGAAGTGCAGAATAATGGAGAGATCAAGATCAAATATTGCAAGACCGAAGACCAAGTTGTGAATATATTCACTAAAGCACTACCGCCACCAAGGTTCGAGGCCCTGTGGAGCATGCTTGGAGTTTCACGAAATTGGATTAAGGAGGAGTGTTAAAATTGTAATCCAATTTCCAAATTAGAAATGTGTAGAATTATCTAGAAATTTATAGTCTAGAATTGTGTAGGAAAAAGAAAAATCAAGTTGAGTATAGAATTATCTAGGTTCTTTGAATAGTCAACAATGTTTATCCCTCCTTAGAAAAAAAAAATCGTCTGACCTTCAAAAGGAAGGTCAGGCGGATCCAGACCCTTCCCCCTTTTTATAGGGGGGAAAGGTTTTGGAGAGAGAAAAATTGGATGGTGGGGATTGAAAGGTTAGGAAGGTTTGAGGTTAGGTGATTCATTCCCTATAAATAGGGCTTAGTGGACGTGCATCTGGGTAGAAGAAAGACCAATAAAAAAGCTGTCCTCCTCCTTTGTATTACCCAATAAACAATAAAAAAAGCTTTTCTCCTGTCTTGTGCTTTCTTGCCTCACTCTCTCGGTCTTTGTCGAACCTTTTCCCTCGCTCACAAAAGTAAACTACCTTCCATAAAAACTAACAATTTTCTGTCATATTTATTTACCACAGTCAACTATCAGTTCGTAAAACAAATTTATTAATTCATCTATAATTTGCTTTGTCCTAACAGGAATGCGTGTGGGTTGTGGATTCCTTATGGGTGTCACTGTTGTTGTAGATGGCATGCAGTTGTATGGGGGTCACTGTTGTTGTAGATGGCATTCTCTTCACCTTAGTATACCTGATAGTAATGCAGTTCCTAACTTCCTAAAACAAATTTATCACAATCAACAAATGCAGTTACATGCGTGTCACTGTAGTTGTAGACGGCATTGGCTTCACCTTAATATACCTGATGGTAATGCATTGTGGGTTCCCTCGATCACGTATTGGCTCGTCAAGATTTTACAATTTGATGTACTTGTTTTGCGCTATATGGAGGCTCTTGCATTGTTATGTTTTTGTCTTATGTTCCACTTATTCTAGTTTCTCCTAACGGCTTCTTCTCAACAGTTTGTTTTAGTTGCCCCTATGAATGTCTTGCCCATTTTTCTTAAGGACTTCTACTGGATGCGTCTTGAGGGTAACATTGTATGTTTGCTTCTCATAACATTTCTCTGTTTCAACTACAAAGCATTAGAATGATCACCTCTGACGATGTTGCATAATTGATAAGTATTCTTCTTACTGTTGCTGCGCTTAGTCGGAATTGGAAGACTATAGGAAGCTTGATATTCAGCTATTGCTACTGTAGAAGGTTATTCACGATCACTGAATATTGACAGAAACATCTAGACTTCGTCCCTTTTTTTTGGTGGTTTGTTGCAGTTCATAAAAAAATACAAGTTTTGTTCATTGAGGTCAGAGAACTGCAGTTTTTTTTTTTTCCAAATTTGTGGGCTTTTTCCTTTGTACATAAGTAGCAGTTGTGTTTTTTTTTTTTTTTGTTACAACATAAGTAGCATTTGACTGTCGGCTTTTTTCGACAACAAGAAATTTCAAAATATTTGTTTCTCAGGCACAAACGTATGTGTGTTCTCTGTCTTAATGATTGATGGCTTGACGACCGGGAGATGTATAGATGACTTTGAATTTTGGGAATTAGAGATGACTTCGAAGGTCATTATGTTTTTCCACTTGAGTTTAACGGCAACTTCTAAACGAATTTAATAAAAGAAGAGAATGTTGCAATGGAAGATTTCATTTGATAATGATAAAAAGAAAAGGAGCAAAATGTCCATCATTCGAACATTTAACGAGGGCAACGAACATGACTGAAAACAGGAGGAAATTCATTCATAAACAACAATCAACAACCAATCAAGAGATAATTATCGAGCATCACTCATCAGAAGACGAACCAAAAAATGGAAAAAAAAATATTTTCCGGAGGCAAAGCGAGGGTGCGGGTTGTAGCTGAGCGCGGTGTACACAGTCTGAATTATGGTGAGCGCCAACGCGAAGACCGCGGCGACAAGAGACAGTATAGAACAAGGATTACTGAAGTAGGTACGGACGATGTTAGCCCTCCACACGGTCCAGGGCTTCTTGCGGTACCTGCTGACATTCTTGTGCACGGCATCGAGGGTGCTGTCGGGCTCGAGGGTCACGTCCTTGGACAGCGAGTGGAACAGCCTGGCGACTGCCTTGTCGCTCCCGACCGCGTTCTGGATGATGCCCCGGGCATGGAGTAGCGCGACGTCCCGCTCGTTGCAGATGATGTTGTCCATGAAGAAGATGTAGGCAGTGACCTCGTTCCCGGCCCCCACGTGGAAGCGCTCGAACGCTATGAGGTTGAGGAACATGGACTCGGTGGTGTCGTCCACCACGATAGCGGGGAGCCTCAGGATCCCTTTGGAGAAGGAGATGTCCTTCAGGCTGTCCGTCATGCTCTTCCTGAGCAGGATCCCGGCCTCGTCGAGCTCGGTGGCCGACCGGATAATCTCCTCACTGCCATCGTGCCCCATCTTGACTGGCTCCTGGTGGACCTTCTTCTTCGGCTCCATCAGCATGCACTTCCTGAAGACGTCCAGGACGTGCAGGCATTTGCCCATCTTTGTGACGCGCGTGCCGGGGGAGCAGAAGTTGAGGATGAGCTTGTTGACGAATTCGTCGTCCTGTGTTGTTGGAGTAAAGTCAGTACATCGCGTCTGAGATTGCGGTCGTATCGATACTACTTGTGGAAAAGGGGAAAAGAAAATGAAGTTTCCGACAGCGGCGATCGATTTAATAAAGAAAGTAACCTTCTTGCCCTCGCTCTCGACAGTGACCAGCCGATCCAGCACTAGCATCGGTAGCTGATTCTCCAGCATCAGCATATCCCGCCGTATGTACGGCATTACATAGAGCTTCCCGTGGTTGCTGAAGATGGGGTCGTTGGGCTCATAGTCGTCCACCTGCTGCATCGCGGAGGGTTTTTTTCCAAGCCATGCCAAAAAACACAAATATTTATCAAAATAGGTTTAATTTTTTTTTTACCTGTAGAAAACTAATTCCTAATCCGTATACGTAATACGTGCGGAAAACTACTGATTAACGCCCAGAAATCACTTACTTGGATCACTGATCGGAGTACGACTACACGAGGAACTGTACACACTGTCCACAGATTAGATGTCGCTTTCGCAGTCCCGAGAAACTTTTTGTCGCCTTCAATGCGATACAATGTCGGGAGGGGGAGTGAGACTTTCTATCGTTCTATTTGACGACAATATGTCGTTGGGGAAGAGTTAGAGGAAGCAAGGGACGTCGTTCTCTTTGACGTCGTTCTATTGACATGAAGAGACACGTCTCTTCAAAATTGCAGATAACCGCTATTGCGTTTATCTGTGGAGGCGGGTGTGATTGCCCGCATGGGCTCACACCATAAGCCCTATATTCCATTATTTCCCACTCGCCCATGTAGGGCAAATAACTCTCACATGTCCACGGAGGACTAACAACTCCCACTCGTCCACAAAGGACCAAGCATAACTCTCTTTATATCTGCAAAGTTCATTTTGACAAATAATCCGTGCGATCAGCATACCTGAGAGCTCGTTCTCACACATCCGTTGGGAGTATATGACAGCTCAAAATGGACATAATCAAAAGTATATTTCCGTATGCTTGTACCCTAGATCGATCAGTCAATACATATCTCTCTCTGGATCTCATTTCAGTATGATATGTTATATTCATAATTATGATCACACTATATAATCATAACCGGCCGGTCTGTGAACATAAATCTATTATTTGACTCAAAAAACTCGAAATCGATCTTTCTCTTCCATTAGACCTCTCAATCTCAGTTCAGCTCGCTTTTTTAAAAGTGTCCCTTTAGATCGAATCAATCTCATGACCATAGGCAACACCCTAAGATAGCGAACACTAAATAGAAATCTTGAGAATAACGAAGAGTCATAAGGGCACCAAATGAGGAATTTTTTTTTTTATCCTCGAGAGTCTCACACAGCATAGAAAAAAGTTGAGATCATAACTTTTGCGAACTCTCATTGGTCGATAATGCATACGTAATATGAAGTACGTATTACGGTATTTTCTCCTTCCCCATGGAGCGTATGTCTTTCTATTTAATACCGTACAGATGATCACTTAGACATACTCAATGTCTAACCAAAGTTCACGTAACAACTCCAACCAAGAGTTTCCATCAGAACTCTCATCTGGCAATAAAGACAGATAAAGTGAAATACGTGGGAGGACTAATAATAATAAAAATCTCTTTATTTCACTTTCGGACATTATAAATAATAAGTCATCATCTTAACATTTTGTTAAGGCGGCATAAATATTTTAAGCTTCAGCTCTCAATTATCACCTAAATAATAAGCTTAAATTTGCCTCATCTCTATTCATCACGCAGTGAATAGAAGCGATTACCCGTGTGAGTGGGCTAATCTCTCATCTGTCTGACATACCTTCTCAAACTAATGTACTAAACATTAATATGCATAAATGTTACACAAAAATCATAGACAATAATAATGATAACAAATATCATTAAAGCATTAATTGTCATAGGCATTAATAATGATAACAAATATCATTAACTCATTCACTGTGAACTTTGGGGAATATTAAACATCCAATATTCTAATTTCTACGTCCTTCTAGAGATTCTAATGCAAAGAACCAATCCTTCTTGTCAACACATGACCAAGTCAAAACAACTCTAGAAATTTATTTCATCAAAAGATCTTCTTTCATTCTATGCGTAGATGCACTATATGTTCATATCTTTTCATACAAACATGTATTTCACAACATCATCTTCTGAGTCAATACGTTTGGTCTTGCAGTGGATCATTAGTGTAAGCTCTTGCTACTTATCTATCACAATTAACTAATAATTGGACCTGTAGAACTCTTAGCAACACTTTATCGATCCAAACATTTTTCCAGTTAAAGATGAAGACCCCTTTTTGTATAACCGCTGATAATACCACGAGAACATCTTCCATCGTGGATAAGGCCATGCACATTTGCTTCTTACTTTTCCATGATATGGCGCCATTTCTCAGTAAGAACGCAAATTCAGAGGTAAAATTCCTCTCATCTATATCTCCTCCCGAATCAATATCAATATACTTTCAAGGTGCAGATCTCTACCTTGAATATCAGTAAATTGATCAGCAGTACTTTCACATATCTCAGAATTCTATTGACGGCAATTCAGTACACTTGACCTATATTGGATTGGTACCTACTTACCATTCCAACTGAATAATAAATATCAAGTCTTGAACATATCACAGCGTATATTGAGCTACCAACAGCACTAGCAAATGGATCACTTTCCATTTCTTTATCTTCTTATGGAGTCTTAGGACACATATTTCGGCTCATACCTTTACTACTTGTAATAAGAGTATATCATCAACATATAATGATAAAGTCACAAATTGATTTTAGGATCTTTTTATATATATACACAATGGCCTTTATCAATTGTTACAAAATCATATGCCACTAAGACATCATGAAAAATGTATATATCAATATCTCAATGACTGCTCAGGGCCATATTCTTGACATTTATTCACAACTCCTGCAGGTTGTACCACATAGGTTTCTTTTATTAATTCTCCATTGAGAATCACAGTCTTTACATCCTTGATGTAATTCTAGATCCATACTCATCATTATTACCAGAACATGGTGAATTGGTTATTACGATTCACCATAAGGCCAGCCTAAAATTGCTCAAACAAGCCATCAGCTTTATAATGGTTTTGCGTCCATTCAAAAGATCAATCAGTTCCCAAAACTTCGTTTGATCTCATTAACTACATCTCTTTTTCCATTGCTTGTATCCACTTTCCCTTATCAGGGCAAATCGGAGCCTCATTTTACACTCCTTAACTTATTCTCCTATTATTGAGCAACTATGAAAGCTTATAAAGCTTCTTGCGACTTATTCGCCAGATTGGAGATTGTACACGTAGTACATCATTGAGATCGTACACTTAGTGCATCATTCTCCATTACGCTTCCACTCGGATCAGACAATGACGATACCTTTTACACATCAAGTGGTTGCAATTGAGACTAATTCGAAACAAATTCCCCACTTCTCATATTGCTCCCACTTGGATAAGATACCCATAAGCAATCATTGTCACTTTCCTAAAATTCAAATGGAGAATAGTCTTTAAATATCTCACCCTTTTCAGAAGTTCATTCACTAAGAATGTGACATCTCGTGATTCAAATTCAGTTTCACTCCCCACTTTCTTGCTCACCCATAGCACTTACCCTTTCGAGTGCTCTTAGTATTTTACGAAGATACTTTTGCCTCTATGGCCCAATTTCCCAAACTTGTGGGAGAACACGTGTGCATAGAAAGCATATCAAGGTCTGAGAAAAACTAAAATCACATTGTCGACCTGTCCACAACTCATATGGAGTAGTGATAACTGATTTATAAGGCACACGGTTAAGTATCTAGACAGCCATAAACAAAAATATCATCACAAAAGATGATACTATGCTATCTTAGACTTAACCATATTTATTATGATCTGTTTATTCTCTCTGGAATTTCATTATTCAGAGAAATCGATGGAATAATCAACTATTATTCTATTCCTTTTTCATCACATAAACATCTGAACTAATCAGATATATTAACTCGACCTCGATCGGATTTCAAATAAAACTTTCTCAAAGCAACTTATGCCTGAAATTTATGAAAGATCATAAAATAATAAATCCAAATCGAGTGTAATTATACAAATGTGATGAAACAAACAGTCTCATGCCCTACTATCACATTCACTGAGCCATATATGTCTGAATGGATATCAACAAAGGAAACTCAGCTCTTGTTCCTTTTCTAAATGGTTTCCTTATTGTTATTCCTTCCAAAGGCAATGTTCATAAATAGGCTAAATGACATTTTCAACACTTGTCTAATAAGCCCTATTTAGCTTATTTTACCCAGCCTAGCATGCCACATATTCATATCATCACAAAGATGAAAATGAGGAATAACACTACATAATTGTACTCAACAATCTGCACAATTAAACCATTTAGAATTCTAATAACTTGTTCCTTACGACAAGTTGTCACCATTGTTATGAAAGTCCAAACTAAAACTAAGTTTAACCAAACTAACACGGAAACTAAATTCCGTCGTGTTTTGGAGCATATAACATTTTATGTAGGAATAAAATGCGATCGTCACGCATATACAATCTGGCTAATGCCAATTCTTTTAACTTTCACTAAGAAGTTATTTCCCACATTTACTCACTTTGCTTCATGTGGAACTCGTTGAAATCCCACTAAAGTATTTCTATCCTTCAACTACATGATCTGTGGTCCCTAAGTCTACAATCCACTAAGGATAAGATTCAGCCTGAAAGACTGAACTGTAGACACAAGTAACACTCTTAAGTGCACAATGATTTCTAAGTTCTTTAACTTATCACAATCATGAATAGAGTTACTTTTATTTCCACAGTGAAAATAGTTCATTTTGAAATGTTTTCCTTGAAAGGATGTTTTCCTTTCTTATGTCGGTTAAACTTCGATTTCTTTCTTGGATTGATCTTTCCACTACTTAAATCCACCTTGACGCTTATATCTGGAGCACAAAACTCATTAAAACTAGAATCAACATTGCGAATGTCGATTTTAGGTTTTGCCACCAGAAGGCAATCCATCTCTAGTTTAAGGCGTCGCATAACATCTTTAAAAGTTTTACTTATAATGTGGATCTAGTGGATTTTCATATGCACATAGCTATGAAATAAAGAACAGACTACTGCTTGCACTTGCTATTCATCAGTTAAAATGGAGTCTGCATCTTACAGTTCACTTATTTGTTTGATATATGCCACATAGGTCATTTAATATTCTGCCCACAATGCATCATATACGTATCAAACCTTAAAGTGATCTATTTCAAATCGGAGACTAATGTCCCATCAAACTAAGTTTTGTTAATACCTTCCATTTGACTTTAGCATTTACAAAAAAATTGCCTGAACTCAGGAATAAAAATATTTCCATGCTTCAGCAACATAATGTGAGCAACATAGTTCAACTTGTTTCTCGTTGCAAGTATCTCTTTGTACTTTCTTAACAATGCAGTAATCATAACTTCAGATTCTTTCATAACTAGGTCAAGAGCTCACAGTGCATCTTGCTCTTTTAGCACATATTGGATCTTATTCCAATTTTCATAATTTAGCCATCTTAATTCTATCCTCAATTAAGCTTAACTATAAGCTCAAACTGTTGTATCTGAACACAAAATTCAATAGACATGTACTCATTCAATTATTGATGCCTATACATTTATGCATCTATTTTACACTAACTAATTATATTAATGAATAATTTCACACAAGGTCTCAAAGACGAAAGTTCACTATGTTCCCAATCATCGTCTGAGAATTCTCGCTTGAAATTACCATTAATACAATCTTTTATGTAAAATCGAGTTCATGAAGTCACTAAAACCTTTTAGAACTCCCCACTCGAATAAAGATCATAATTCATATAATGATCTTGATATCTTGTGTTCATAACATGGCATAGCATGATTTGAACTAATATACTAATAATCTATGCATCAAATCATACTCTAATTACATGATACAAGATAGATAACAAGTATTCTACACCTTATACATGCTATCATCAATCAATATAAGCATGTAAGACATCCTCAATTAAAAAAAAAATAACATGGGTGAAAATACTCGAAAAAAACACCCAAAATATGTGTACCATGAGGATTCATATGCATTTTATAATTTTACAATCAGAAAACATGCTCATATAATATATTAAATCGAAGACAATTTCGATACGAACGTAACGGTACCTCGCATGCCCCAATTGGAGCTCATATGGATCCACACGAGCCGGTCAAAATTTTTGCTTTGACTAGTCAACACTCAGTCAGCGGGTCAAATTGCAATTTTTCAAAAAAATTTGAGGACCGAATTGTAATTTTCGTAAAATAAAGGGACTAAATTACAATTTCCAAAACTTGTGGGGGGAAAAATGATATTTTCTTTTAAAATGGGGACCAAATTGCAATTTTGGAACAATTTAGGGACCAAAATTCAATTTCGAAAGTTTGGTCCGACGGTCAATGATCAACGAAGACCAGTCAACGGTCTGAATCCCAGGAGTCGGTCGCGGACCGGATCAGGCCTTTTCGTGGACCGGGCCGGCTTCTTGGGTCTTATCTCATATTGTATCTTCTTTAACAAGAATGAGGTCATAACCTTAACCAAAAAAAGTTATGGGGGTCTGGTGGCAAGGCATACGGTGGCGTTCCTGGAGATGGTGGGTTCAAATCCTACCTTTAGCATGTTCTCCTTTTTTTTATTGTTTTTTTTAAATGATGAAGGTTCTGCCTACGTAGATGTCGCACGCCTCCCACTAGCATTCACAATTCCGTTACGGAAAAAGAGGGAGACGCACTTCCGCTGCCCAGGCCCTTTTTTTTTTTTTTTTTTTAACGCAGGCACGCGCGTCAGTCTTCTTCCCCGCGCAACAGCCCTTCGCCTATTTCGCCGTTTCTTTCGCAGTCTGATTCTCCTCCGATAGCCCACCTCAAATCGAAATTGATAGTGGGTTTTGAGTACCACGTCGGCGTGACCACATAGGTTCAAGAATCAACAGAAACGGCAAAGTATTTTTTCCGGAATCGATTGAAAACGGCTCGGACGCAAAAACCCTAATCGCGAACTTCCTTCGCGAAATTCGTCTCCGGTAAGCAACCAAATGCCGAGAAATCTTAGGGCTTTTGTTCCCCATGGAGGTACGACTTTGCTTGCTCAAAGCCAGCCCGTGATACGCCCGAATTTGGCCGTAATCGGCGAAACACTTCCCGGCCAGAAACCCCAAAACGATTACCGAAAATGAAAAGAAAAAAAAAACACGAAATTTATCAAATTTCTTATAAGATCAGGAAACAATAACCGATGCTCTAATACCAATGTTGAAAACTAATTCCTAATCCGTATACGTAATACGTGCGGAAAACTACTGATTAACGCCCAGAAATCACTTACTTGGATCACTGATCGGAGAACGACTACACGAGGAACCGTACCCACTGTCCACAGATTAGATGTCGCCTTCGCAGTCCCGAGAGCCTTTTTGTCGCCTTCAATGCGATACAATGTCGGGAGGGGGAGTGAGACTTTCTATCGTTCTATTTGACGACAATATGTCGTTGGGGAAGAATTAGAGGAAGCAAGGGACGTCGTTCTATTGACGTGAAGAGACACGTCTCTTCAAAATTGCAGATAACCGCTATTGCGGTTATCTGTGGAGGCGGGTGTGATTGCCCGCATGGGCGCACACCATAAGCCCTATATTCCATCATCAAACCAGGCCCGGCTTAGCAGTCAAACTGCCGAGCCGGTCTGGCTACAATGCCGCTCGGCAGTCACACTGCCGAGCGGCACTGTTCATCCCGCTAAGCGTGTTTTTTTTTTTTTTTTTTTTTCGTAATGTCACAGCTGTTAAAGGCATGAGTAGTGATAGTGGTGAATTTGACTGTTCACGTTTATCCAGTGCAGTGATTCTCTGTATTGCTGTGAACGATTTTTTCTCGCTTTAAAAAAAATGCTTGGTCGCGACGAATTTTGTCACGAAAACTCTGGCAATACGACGAATTTTGTAACAAAAAAACCCTCGTGGCTAAAAAGGCGTTGAAAATATAATGACGACAAATATTAAATTTTGGTTCATTCGAGCAAGCGAGCCTCAAGCCCGGGCGCTCAACTTTTCGATAGTTCGTTCGCTCGTTAATATAAAACATGATATTTTATACGAATTTCATTAACATTTTGTCAATTCTAGAAAATAAATTTAATAATAAAAAATTGATTAAAAACACAAGAAAAAGAAATTAAAAATGATTAAAAACAAGGTGAGTGCTTGCTCGCAATGTGCCAATGACAATGAAAAAAGGTGAGTGCTTGCCCCCACAATGACAAGAAAAAAAAAAACAGATGCTTGTCACCGTACACTTGCCCATCTTCTTCTTAATCCAGCTTTTCTTCATTCACGGCAAAACGTGAACAGTTAAATTCACCACTATCATTACTCATGCCTTTAATAGCTGTGACATTACGTGAATTTTTTTTTTTTTTAAAAGGCCAAGCGGGATGGACACACTGCTGAGCGACACTGTAGCCATACTGCCGAGCCGGGCCTGGTTTGGTAAAAAGAAAAAATTTAAACCTGTTTTGGTAAATATTTATGTTTTTTGGCATGGTTTGGAAAAAAGCCCTCCTCAGGATCTCGAGCATGAAGCAGCCGTCCGTGATCATCACCTCCAGGAACCGGCCCGGCCCCTCGCTGCCACCCTCCTTCCACTTCGGGTCCGGCCCCTCGTAGCTCTCCTCGAGGTCCCGCGCCACCTCCCTCAAGGACTCGAGGAAGGGCTCGAGGCACTTCCCGGACCGCTTGAGGAAGTGGAGAAGCGCCCGTTGCTTGTGCCCCTCCATGGGGCGGAGGCGGTCCTCGCCGTGGTTGTAGGGCCCGAAGGAGACAGCCTGCGGCCGGTAGGCTTTGTTGTTGAGGTCGGTGACGCTGGCGGAGACTTTGTAGACGCAACTCTTCTTCCATATCTGTTGGTCGTCGACAGGCATGCCCTTGACGCTCTCGTTGATGTAGACGGTCCATTCGATCTGGTTCCGGTCCAGCGGTCGCGGCTCAGGCAACATGGTTCTGCAAATTTTCACAGGTTCCGAAAGTGTTCGGTCTGGAGCGTCTTAAGCTCTCTCTCTCTCTCTCTCTCTCTCCCTCTCTATTTTATGCTGGAAGGAGTGAAGAGGGGAGGTGAATTTATGGAGATAGAGAGATGGGAAGAGCGTCGACGGATGGAAGTTTGAGATTCGTCCAACCTCCAAATGCATGAGGCTGAAGAGGAATTACTGGACAAGCCATGAACGAATGTTGGGAGACGCTTGTGCACAGAGGTAAAGAGAAAAAAAAAGTGCTCAACGTTCCATGGATGTCGTGAGAATCGAATCGCGATGCACGCGATCTCCCGATCATGTACGAGCCTTTGAAGACGATGAATCTCACGGGTGTCTGTCTGAATTAATGGGGCTACTGTGAAATCGAGTACATGTAATCAATAAAGTGTAATCAGCCACGAGCATTAATGAGTTTCAACGGATAAGAACTCGGATCCTAGGTATATTAATCCAGTCCTAAACTTTTATGTGAAACTCCAATGTGGTCCTTTCGATCAATTTTCGCCGGAAAATCGCTAATGTGACGGTTCAGTCATCTCTCGCCGTCCTACATGGCACAGTGTTACATCGGCGATTTCCCATGAAAAATCAGACGGAAGGACTATATCGGAATTTCGACCC
Source organism: Rhodomyrtus psidioides (assembly GCA_021437785.1). Classification (NCBI taxonomy): domain Eukaryota; kingdom Viridiplantae; phylum Streptophyta; class Magnoliopsida; order Myrtales; family Myrtaceae; genus Rhodomyrtus; species Rhodomyrtus psidioides. Next base: position 219,226 of record JAILYB010000226.1, on the reverse strand, counting down.
AAGGTTTAAAATTCTACTGACAAAATTAAAAAATTTCAGGATCAAATTGACATCGTGTAAATTTTTTTTTTTTGGATTAGACAATTTGCCCCCGTTACAACAGTTTATGAGCTCCAGTCTTGAAGTATTTGGACCCATATAAGTTTTTGCACCCTAACATGACGTTTACATGCTCACTTCTTACATCATGCAACGCTTTTACTTCACTCTTTCGAGATAAATTACAGCACTATGCATCATAGGGCTTAAGCTCTAATTAAGAATATTAATGACCCCATGTTGGGTCTCCTTCTGTCCGGGCCACACATCCAATTTCTAAATCCCAAAGCAAATCAGGTGCAGAACATTCCTTTCTTGCTCAGGGAGAAAGTGTCCTCGGTCTCTCTTTCAGAAACTGATTAAAAGGCCGTTTACTGCTTTTGCTCTTGGAAGAAAGAATCCTTGTGAACATGGTGGTTTGGATAAAAGAAAGCATAGCCCATTATTATGACAGCCTTTACTTATTATGTCATATCTTTACCTACATTAAGATAAAGATAATTTACATGCCTATCATGTTTTGTGAAGGGAAATTGTCAAAAAAGTCCCGAACTTATTGTATTTTTGCCAATTTAGTCCTAAACATTTTAATTTTGTCAATTCAGTCCTAGACCTTTTGCATTTGTGCCAATTCAGTCCTAAACTTTTTTTGTGCCAATTCAGTTCATCCGGCCAACATTGGCCTGCTGGCGTTGACGGGGCAATGTTTAATGATCTTTTATTATTCTTTCCAAATTCTTTTTTTTTGTCTTTTTCCTTTTATTGTTGATATTCTCCCGGCTTCTTCCTTGAGATTGGAATCGAGGGCTAGCGAGGTTCCTCGCTAGCCATTGGTGGTGCCGTCACTGGGCGAGCTTGGTCTCGCCCAGATCTGGCGAGGCAGAGCCACCCTATAGGATGAGTTGGAGCCTCACCAAGTTTTACTTTTTTTTTCCCTCGTTTGATGAAAGGGACGAACATGATGCAGGGAATCAATTATTTAGTTGTGAGAGACGACGCAATCATGGCAAGATCGTCAACCTATTATGGCTCCGTGGTTTCTTCTTCTACTCGATTTATACCCCAGATCGTCAACCTATTGGCATCTGATTTCCAGTTTGTATATGCTCGATACATCTCTTGAAGCTAGAGCCGGTGCTCTCGGCCTTCATGCAGGGCTTGGATTCGGTATGGCTGACCCTCGCCCATCGACAGCAGCTCTGGTGGCCAGTGAGGGACCTCGCGGGCCCTCAATTCCAGCCTGAAGGAAGAAGGATGCGTTTGGGAGCAGCTTTCCCAAGGGTCCTTTGGGAAATAGTTTGGTGTTTGGAAACTCTTTTTTGGGCAACTTTTGGGAAATGCAAGTGTTGCCTAAAGCTGAAAGCCCAAGGCAGGTGGAGACCTGCCTTGGGCATTGAGCATTTTCGGGAGGCATCTGACCAAGTAAGTTGCCCCCCCCCCCCCCCCCCCCCCCCCCCAAATTGCCCCCACTTTTTATTCTATATTCCAATTTTGTCCATGCTCTATTCATCTTCTCCTCATTCCAGATTAGGAAAATGGTTGAGGAGATGGACAGACGCTTGAAGCCCAGATGTTCTCCTGACTGGTTGCGGCGTTTGCCGGCGAGGGGCCATTGAGATCGACGTTGAGTCGCCCGGGGTCGTAAGGGCGGGGTTACCTTCCGCATATGTCAAAGTCCAAATCTGTCGCCTGGATTTTCCGGCACCGGAGTCCAGAGACGCATGCCTAAGATCCGGCGACCTCGGTGCCGGATCGTCTAAGGTTGCGCGACCTCAGCATCATCTCGCCTGAGGTTGGGCCGCCGCTTGAATGCCAGATCGAGGAGAGGTCGTGGCTGGTCGCGAGACACCATATCTGAGGGGCGACGAATGTCAAGGTTACTTTCCATAGGGGGTTCCCCATGGATTTCCCGGCACTAGAGTCCAGAGACACACACCTGAGGTCCTGCGACCTCGGTGTTGGCTCGTCTAAGGTTGCGCGACCTCAGCACTAAAGTGATCTCCGCACACAACTTTTGGCATTAAAAGTGTACTTTTGGCGACACAAATACAAAAGGTTTAGAACTGAATTGACACAAAAAAATTTAAGACTGAATTGGCACAAATGCAAAAGGTTTAGGATTTTTTTTTTGTCGAAAAAAAGGACTTATGATTGAATTGACAAATTTAAAAGTTTTATGACTGAATTAGCAAAATTGCAATATGTTTAGGATTTTTTTTACAAATTTCTCTATTAAGAATGACATTGTCCACCACGTAATCCATAAAATTTTGTTTATCCGAGATTTTTGGTTGTCGGTAGACTCAACATCGTATAAAGACAATGTACCCTACGAAGAAGAAACATATGCAGCACCGACACTTGTCCTAGGTGAGAGTGTCGGTGTCGGACGCGTGTCGGACACCGACACTCACCCGACACGGCCCGACACCCATCCGACACGAGGTCAACGCTTGTTGGAATTCCGACACTTGGTCAACGCGGCCGACACGCGTATCCGGCATGTCGGACACGCGAAGGCCTTGAAAAAACTTAATAACGTGCACTCCACGGGCGTAGTGGTGCGCCTCCTGCATGGTGTCAGAGACTCGGAGATGGTGGGGCCGCCAGCCATCTTGTCCACCTCTTCGACTTCGATCGCGTCCAGGGTCTTCTCAGAGAGGGAGGCGGCGTCCATGTCAGATTGATGAAGCGGAGGAGAAATCGCATCCATCTTGGACTAATGGAGCGAAGGAAACCCATGTCTTGACAGGAAGGTCGGAATCGGGAAGGGGAGGTGGAGAGCCAAAAGGGTGAGACAAAAGGAGAGAGAGAGAGAGAGAGAGAGAGAGAGAGAGAGAGAGGTGAGATATTTTCAAAAAAGTAAAGAGAGAAGGGGGGACAGGGAGGACACAATAAGAGAGGAGAGAGGGGAACGTTTGTCTATTGTGGAGGGAAGGGCAGAGGCTAGGTTGTGTCTAGAGAGGAGAGCCAGGGCACACCTATGGCTCTAATTACAATTTAATCTTCATTTTATTTTGTTATTTTTTTTTTATAAATTCTCTATTTTTATTTAAAATTCTTAAATATAAAAATATATATTTAATACAACGTGTCCCCGATGTGCCGAATTTTTCTATTTTTGAGAAATGACGTGTCGACGTGTCGTATCGGTGTCGGTATCAGTGCAACCTAGGAAGTAACCCCATTGACCATGGGCATAGGATCAAGATCCCTCGCGACTGTATGTTTTTTTCTTTTTTAACTTTTAGTTTACTCTAATAGAAATAGGAAAAATGAAAAAATAAATAAATAAGAAAAATATTAAAAATGTAAAGGACAAAAATTTCATTGACCAACAGGTGAGCTAAGGTTTTTTTTTTTGTTTTTTTGTTTTTTTTTACTGATATGGCCACTTCAAACCCTTATTTTAGTGTGACAAAAAAAAAACTCTTTCAAAACTGACTTCAGGCCCTTATTTAACAAAAAAAAAACAAAGGCACTTACTCTTGGAGCTTGACACTGAATCCAACAGTTGATTCTCTTGCAGAACCAAGATTTACTATCAACGTTATTATTGTTCTTCGCAGGTTAACCGGATCTAGGTTGTTGGGAAAAACAACGGATAAATTTAAATTTCCCTCTTTGATTGAACCTGTGAGAAAATGAATTGAACACAACCAATGAAAATATACGAAAACTTCTCTATTGTGAAAGATAAAAATCACGAGACTGTTCATGGAGTCCACTCGAATCTCTACTATTAATAGTTTAGGTGCAAAACCTCACCGATTTCAATAATATTAATTTATCATATAAAATAATCAACCTCCATTAGCCATGTAAGACGAACAATTCGTTAATACAAATTGGCCATGGTATTGCAAAAATTACTACGAACAAAAATCAATTAAATGCACAAAAACGCCTAAGGATTGGCTCTGATACCACTGTTGGGATTCACGTAACACGTACGGGCAAATAAAAATTAGTAAACGCAGCGGAAATAAATAACAACCCATACATGTATCTCCAGAGGCGTACTTCATGCATTTCAATCGAAAAATCACAAAGCACCAAAGGGAGTAAATAGACTACCTCTTGTAGCGTGCTTGAAACGGAGGTGTCGGTTCGATATTCTTCGATCTCAGCCCCACAAGTGTCGGGCCTCTAGTTCAGACACACCACCAATTGACGAACGGGGAGACGACTAATAATTCCACAACAATTGTGCTAGCAATTTGCGGAATCAATATTCCAAACCAATTTACGGAATCAATATTCGGAACTTGGTATATTTTGGTCACTCAAAATTATGAGAATATAGAGAGTGTTTGTGTTCTTCTCTCAAAGCTCTCAAAAATCTGCTCACTCTACAAATGTGCTAACCCCAACCTCAAAACTCTTGCCATCCTTTTATAGCCAAAAACACCTTCCAATAAATTGTATTGTAAAATAGCACTAACAAATAATAAATGCTTTCTAAAAATAGCACTCACAATTTATGATAAATAAATGCCATATAAAAATAGCACTAACAATAGCACTCACAATTTATAAATAGCACTCACATCTTATAATACAAAAAATGCTATTTAAAAATAGCACTAATAATTATAAATGCTATCTAAAAATAGCACTCACAATTTATCATAAATAAATGCCATTTAAAATTAGCACTAACAAATATAAATGCTATCTAACAATAGCACTCACAATTTATCATAAATGAATGCCATTTAAAATTAGCACTAACAATTATAAATGCTATCTAACAATAGCACTCACAATTTATAATTAGCACTCACATTTTACAATACAAAAATGCTATTAAAAATAGCACTAAAAAGGTGTTAAAAATAATAATAATAACCATTATTATTATTACCGGAGTTAAAGAGGTTACCAAACAGTAAAATACGTATAACATACAAATACGTATAACATACAAATACGTAGAGCATACATGTACATCGTATATACACGTGAAAGTGACCAAAAAGAGAAATAAAATTAAATCTCATTTAATTTAATTTCAACCCAACTAATTGGTGTATTTGCAAACAAATTTGCAATGTCGTCTTTCCACAATGCGTTGTCATGTATTGGTTAAGGTGTGTGACATTCCTAGGTTCATCAACGAGCTGGCAGTAAGACATCTACTAACACATTAGTACTTCCAAGAGAATTGATTATCCCGATCATCCTCTAGGTCCTACAAGCCATGAGTGACATCTAGCAATATGTCATGGCTATCCAGACAGTGTGAATTCTTTTAAGAACATTATGAACCTGTCATCTTTGGCTACAGTGTAATTCAATCCTTCTGTCTAACTATGTCCCGATCGAACAAAGGCCATGGAATATTTGTCAAGCCACCAATTCGATCATATGTACAAATGTAACTTGACATGCATTTATATGAGACATGAACATTTCATTCTCAATCATAACCCCGGCCGAGGATTTCAATGCATTGTTACAATTAGATAACATAGGACATCATACCTTTATTAATAAGGAGACAGATTCCATATTGCGTACACATGTGACTTCGTATGTGCCTGAACTACGACCATCAAGTACATAGACGAATCAATGACCCGCCAATATGCGCACTTGTGAACCATAGCCATTTATCACACAAGTCAACACTGTACCTCAGGTCTAAGGATTATTTACACAAGACCAAAGCATGAACGATTAGACATTGACCACGCAAAAAGCTTCCATGTCGCTAATCATTCAATATGTGTCACGTTCAGTGAACTTGTCCGATACAAGCACCTATGTTCTAACTCGGATATCGTAATACCCAATGACTTGTGACTTGTCATTCCCTTAAGTATCTGATACTTAATTATGAAGTTAAGAACATACCGACCTCAACAGGATCATTGATATCCATTCAATAATCCATTGATCGGGAACTGTTTTAAAGATTCAGTCTAACCGTAAACCTGTCACACATATTCTCAACGTCTTAAGAATAGGTTCGGTTGCAACTGATCTTATGGATTTTATTCATTTATATTTGGACAAATGAATAAATACGTCTTTGCCATTGATAATAAATCAGAAGTGCAACAGATATACCCAATATGTAACTATTACATAATTGCTTTAGGGCATATCTCTAACAGCATCAACATCACCTTTAACAAGAGAAAATGGATGAAAAACACCCTAAAAACGTGATCTAAAACCACCCACGAAAAGCTGCAGTAAACACTTTCAAAACATGATTCAATCGTTCAAAATCAAGATCAATAAGTCCTGAAGTTGCTGACAAAATTTCAGCCCAATCGGACCACGTATTGTCTTTTGAGCGTCGAGTTGATCGCTACTAGACAGATTCGTTTTTCCCCCCTGCTGCTGTCCCCACGTATTTTGCTGCCGCCTTTTTCATGTTTTTGGTGCTGATATGTGTCACTAGGTATAGCAGTCCCTTTCCCACATAATAAGAATATGAGAGCTTACTTAAATGGGCTGAACCAACCTAAACCAACACAGCTGTCCCCGATCGCAAGCCAAGCCCATCATCATGGTTGCCATGAAGCTCCGTCGCCCCTGCCGCTGCTCTTGCCTGACCCCAAAGTCTAGCCGTGAGCTCCACTAGCCCAGCCACCACCGCTCGCTGCCGTGAGTCGACGCCGAGTCAGTGAAGTCGTGAGTCTAGCCAAGAAGCCTGGCCAAAAGCTCCGCTGGTCCAGCCACTACCGCGAGTCCCTGGCGTTGCAATGCCATGAATCACCACAAGCCCCATTGAAACTCGCATGCTGGCGACCACCGTGAGCCGTCCCTGCCGTCCTCTGTTCGAGCCATTTTTTAGCCCAGTCATTTTTTAGTCAAGCCATTCTAGTTTGATCCCAATCCGTATCGTTCAAACGGGAAACAAAATGTTTGCGCAATATATGGAATAGGCAATTTCCATTATCCGTTGATTCTCTAGATAATGTTGCCTAATTTTGAACCTATTTGAAATATATTTCTATAGATTTAGAAAACTAATCCTGATTAGGGAATATTCCCTATCGACAACGTGCACATGTGAGTAACCGGATCTCGACCATGAGATAACGTTACCAATAGCTTGGAAATCGAGCAGTCCGATCTACAACTACGTATATCTGACTTGCCGAATTTATCCGTTAAAAAAATTTGGATTAGATATTTTCTCAAAAGATCATGCATTATGTCTAGCATATTTTGAATAAATATATTACCTTGATTTGTTTCTCAATTTGGAAAAACCACCAAAAGATCATGCATTAGCAAGATAAGAAATCTTATCTCATTGGTAGCATTTCATGTAGAAAGATAAGATTGTACTCATAGATTAGGTGCATTTTAAATAATCTGCATGTAGATCAGATTGCATCCCCCTATAAATAGGATTTGCATCGACGTGGCATATTGATCTTTTGCTCGAACCTTCTCCGAGGCATTCTTTTCATTTTGACTCGAGATGGCTTCGTAGTTTGGCTCACATAGCCTAAATTGACAATTTTCCATACACCATAGGTGTCGCGTACATCTTTCATTCGAACAACCCAATTAGCATAATTTTCTTTGGTAAGACGAGGATATTGAAGAAGAAGTTGATTGTTTATTGAGCCAATGACCACGAATCCTAAGCTATGATACCAATTTGATGAGAATAATTTGGAGTGAAGCACTCACAACTCACACAACTCATGAAGGAGAAAGAGACGAATATACCTTCCTTTATTTCACTTTAATTTTTGCCTTAACAAAATTATCACAAGACTAGCTTTTATATAGACTTGTTACATGACTCTTGATCTTACTCCAGTATGACTCATAAATATATCTAACATTCTCAGGAGATAAATTCTTAAAAACAAGAATAGCCACGACGCATTTAAATCGGCAACTTAATACTTGATCGGCAATTGACAACTCCTTAATCGATGGCCAAGTCGATAGTCTTCACACAGATATTCTCAATTTAGTTCACTTGCTACGAAGTTTGGTATCGAATGAAAAAGGTGATAGGAATCGTGCCCCAATTCCAGAAATATAATCCAAGTAAACAATCCACACTAGTAGAATATAACGATAAAAGAACAGAATTAGAAGAACACACTGAGAATTTGTTATCGAAGTTCACTCAAACCTGGGCTACGTCTTCCCGCAGAGGCACTCTGCGAATCCACTAGTCTTCGAGAAAAGTAAGAATACAACTGACGATCTTCTCACAAGATCGAAGGAAAAAGAAAACGAGAACACTCAAGAATGTCGTCACGGCCTCTCTCTCTCTCTCTCTCTCTCTCTCTCTCTCTCTCTCTCTCTCTCTCTCTATTCTCTACTTCGCGCGTTCTATCTGTTGAAAAATATGCGATATTTTGATGGGTGAATGAATGAGGAATTGTTTCTCAAAGAACACCATTGAGTTGGAAGTGGGAAGTGACAAAGCACTAGTCCCACAAAGGAAAGGAAGAAGGCCTTGAAGTACTTTATATGTGGTTACACTCATTTTGAGTGGTAACTATTGTAACAAGTACTATGCCTCGCGCGCACGCGCAGAGGGGGTGCAAATCCTGGAGGCCCGACAAGTTCAAACTTGGGCGCGAGCGCACGACCTACGTACGCGAATGCAGACCGAAAAGTGGGCCTCGCAGTAAGCCCATTTTTGCCTTATGTCTTAATTTTTTCCAACGCAAGCCGTTAACCGTTCTTAAGTTATTTACCGGTGTGTTAATAATATTAACTAAGTAACGACTGTTATAATTCTGTGGTTACAGAATTAAATACATAACGGCTCTAAACGGCAGAATTATTTAGCCGTTATTCTTTATTTCCACAATGGCCCGCTTAGCCTATATATAGATGGCTTCCCGTTCTGTTTCAGAGAGACACAAGAACTACGGACTACGAAAATCACTTCTCCCTCTTTTGAATTATCTGCATTTGCATTGTTTTCGATAGTGTTCTCGTGTTGTTCAAGTTCGCCGGAAGCTTTGGAGTGTTGTGCTTGCCTCTATCGCTGCTTAACCGTTGTATCTTGAGAGACAGACGTTCATGAAACCTCAAAGCACATACTAGAGGGGACGAATCTGTTTTAAGGAAACTGTGTCGGACACAGGCCTCGGTATTCTTTATTAATTCAATTTCTTTTTATACTGTTGTATTTCCGTGAAAATTTTACTTTTTTTGAAGGTTGAGTTTTTATCCTCATGAAGGGTCAGATTCACTGCTTCTGACGAATTCAGATTCAGTGCTTCTGAAGCTGCTTCTGGAGGTTCAGAAAGAACTGTTTCTGACGAGTTCAGATTCAGTGCTTCTGAAGCTGCTTCTGAAGGTTCAGAAGGAACTGCTTCTAACGGGTTCAAAAGGAACTGCTTCTGACGGGTCCAGAAGGAACTGCTTCTGACCGGGTCCAGAAGGAACTGCTTCTGACGGGTCCAGAAGGAACTGCTTCCAACGGGGTTCAGAAGGAACTGCATCTGACGGGTGCATCTGAGTTGCATCTGATGGGTTCAGATGCAGTTGCATCTAATGGGTTCAGATGTAGTTGCATCTGACGAGTTTTGAACAGTGCATATGATGGTTCAGTTTTCTGTTTCTGACCTGCTTTTGACCTGCATCTGATGGTTCAATTTTTCTGCTTCTGACCTGCATTTGATGGTTCAGTCTTTTCTGCTTCTGACTTGCTTCTGACCTCCTTCTGAAGGCTCAAATTCTATGCTTCTGCCAACTTAGTATTTTCATATTTGAGGCAGTTTACTTACGTTTATTATTGTCATTCGAATTGTAAGTATCCTCCATATCTATAAAACAGTATTGTATTTATTTAACACTATTTTTTTCCAACAATCTTAAAACAGATTCTATTCGACACTTACAATTCGAATGGCTACTGGAAAAGATGTTGTTGATGTGCCTGCTGATGACATCACCAAAAGCTCTACTTCTGCTGTCCATCAACTTGATCATCTTCTGCTTCTGCTGCGCCTTCTTTCCACCATGGTGAGAAACCTGAAAAGTTCAACGGATCGAACTTTAAAAGGTGGCAGCAGAAGATGTTGTTTTATTTAACAACATTGAATCTTGCGAGATTCTTGACTGAGGAACCTCCTAAGGTATCCAATGGAGAAACTGATAAGCAAGCCTTCAATGCTGTTGAGGCTTGGAAACATTCTGACTCCTATGTAAGAATTATGTCATGAATGGATTACATGACTCATTGTACAATGTTTATTGTGCAATAAAGACGGCAAATGAGTTATGGGAATCCTTAGACCGAAAATATAAAACAGAGGATACCGGAGCAAAGAAATTTGTTGTCGGCCGATTCCTTGATTATAAGATGGTGGATTCTAAGGCTGTAATCAGTCAAGTGCAAGAAATTCAGGTGATCTTGCATGAGATTCAAGCTGAAGGAATGAACTTCAGTGAAACCTTCCAAGTGGCTGCGATTATTGAGAAGCTACCTCCTGGGTGGAAAGACTTCAAGAACTACCTCAAGCACAAGAGAAAGAAAATGAACCTGGAGGAGCTGATTGTTAGACTTCGAATTGAAGAAGACAACAGAAGCTCTGAACGCAAAGGATTAAATCCTGCTACAGCTAAGGAAAATGTTGTGGAGCATAAGCATGGCCACAGGAATAAGAAGGTCGCCAAGCCGAAGTTGGGACCAAAAGGAGGAGTTTCCAAGAATAAGTTTCTAGGGAAATGCTTCAACTATGGCAAGATGGGTCACAGATCTGTGGATTGCAGACTTCCAAAGTGGAAGAAACATGAGACAAATATGGTGAATGACATGACAAAAGATATGTCAGACATAAACCTCTCTGCAATGATTTCTGAAGTGAACTTAATTGGGTCCAATCCAAAGGAATGGTGGATTGACACTGGGGCAACTAGGCACGTGTGCTCCAATAAGGACTTGTTCACAACTTTCGAACCAATTGATGGGGAGAAAGTGTTCATGGGAAACTCTGCCTCTTCTGCGGTTGAATGCCAATGGAAGGTGCTTCTGAAGATGACTTTTGGGAAAGAGCTGACTCTGAATAATGTCTTGTATGTGCCGAAAATTCGAAAGAATCTGGTCTCCGGATCACTGTACAACAAGCATGGATTTCGCATGGTGTTCGAGTCAAATAAAGTTGTTTTGTCTAAATATGGAATGTATGTGGGGAAGGGATATGTAACTGATGGGCTTTTTAAGCTCAATGTTATGACAATTATCAATAAAGATAATAAGCCTTCCGTTTATTTGCTTGAGTCCTCTAATTTATGGCATGGTAGACTCGGGCATGTTAATTATGATACATTGCGTAGATTAATTAACATGGAACATATACCCTCATTCCAAATTGATTCAAAACACAAATGTGAAATTTGTGTTGAGACAAAATTAACGAAATCATCGTTTCAATCGATTGACAGAAGTACCGTACCTCTTGAATTGATTCATAGTGATGTTTGTGATTTGAAATTCGTACAAACAAGAGGTGGTAATAAATATTTTATTACCTTTATCGATGATAGCACTAAATATTTGTATGTGTATTTGCTTAAAAGCAAAGATGAAGCTTTAGAGAAATTTATTTACTATAAGAATGAAGTTGAAAATCAACTTGATAAGAAAATCAAGAGATTGAGAAGTGATAGAGGCGGTGAGTATGAAGTACCAATTGGTGAATTCTGTGCACAACACGGAATTATACATGAGGTAACTGCGTCCTATTCACCTCAATCAAATGGTGTTGCTGAACGTAAAAATCGCACATTGAAAGAAAGGATGAAGGCGATGTTACTAAGTTCAGGCTTACCTCAAAATATGTGGGGTGAAGCTATTTTGTCAAGCAATTATCTTTTAAATACGGTACCTCGAAAGAAAGAGGATAAACCCCTTATGAGCTATGGAAAGGTAGGAGACCATCCTACAATTGCTTACGAGTATGGGGATGCCTTGCTAAAGTAATTGTTCCAATACCAAAGAAAACTAAGATAGGTCCTAAAACGGTGGACTGTATCTTTATAGGCTATGTACATAACAGTAGTGCATATCGATTTCTTGTGCATGAATCTAAGATTCCAGATATACACAAGAATACGATCATGGAGTCTAGGAATGCTTCATTCTTTGAAGATGTATTTCCTTATAAATCCAATGATGGTTCAAGTTCGTCTAAACGAACGAATGAAACTATGAATGATGAAAGTCATGATTTAGATCATAAACTAAGACGTATCAAAAGAGCAAGAGTGGAAAAATCATTTGGAAATGATTTTCTAACTTATTTGTTAGAAAAAGAACTACTAACTTATACAGAAGCTGTGAGTTTTTCTGAGGGACCTCTATGGAAAGAGGCAATAAAAAGTGAAGTTGATTCTATTTTGCAGAATCATACTTGGGAGCTAGTGGATCTTCCTCCTGGTTGTAAACCTTTAGGGTCCAAATGGATATTTAAAAGGAAGATGAAAGCAGATGGCTCCATTGATAAGTATAAAGCTAGACTTGTAATCAAAGGATACAGACAACGAGAAGGCTTAGATTACTTTGGCACTTATTCTCCTATGACGAGAATAAACTCCATTAGGATGATACTTGCAATTGCAGCATTGCGAAATCTAGAAGTACATCAAATGGATGTAAAAACGGCTTTCCTAAATGGTGATTTGGATGAAGAAATCTATATGGAACAACCTGAAGGTTTTGTAGTTCCAGGACAAGAAAGGAAAGTCTGTAAATTGGTAAAATCATTGTATGGTCTAAAACAAGCGCCAAAACAGTGTCATGAAAAGTTTGATAATGCAATGATACTAATGGTTTTAAAATTAATGAATGTGATAAATGTGTCTACATTAAAGAGACATAGAATGGATAGGTCATTCTATGTTTGTATGTAGATGACATACTCATTGTTGGTATTGATGATAGAGTGATCAAATCTACAAAGAATATGTTGAATTCAAGATTTGACATGAAAGATATGAGACTTGCTGATGTGATTTTAGGGATTAAGATCACAAGAACGTCAAGAGGTTTAGTTTTAAACTAGTCACACTATGTGGACAAGATTCTTGAAAAATTCAGCAAGAATGATTCTGGTATTGCTAGAACACAATTAGAGAATAGTCTTCATCTATCCTAGAATAGAGGAGATGGTATTTCTCAAGTAGAATACTCCAGAATTATTGGAAGTCTAATGTACGTAATGAGTTGTACTAGACTAGATATTGCCTATATGGTTAGTAGATTGAGTAGATATACAAGCAAGCCGAGTGCTGACCATTGGAAAGCAATAGTGAGAGTACTCAGGTACCTACGGTATACTCGGAATCATGGCCTGCACTATACCAGGTATCCATTTGTATTAGAAGGATACAGTGATGCAAACTGGATATCTGATATAAAAGACTCAAAATCCACTAGTGGATATGTTTTCACACTGGTAGGTGCAGTTGTATCTTGGAAATCCTGTAAATAAACTGTTATAGCCAGATCCACAATGGAATTCGAGTTTATAGCTTTGGATAAATGTGGTGAAGAAGCTGAATGGCTACGCCATTTCCTAGATGATATTCCAAAATGGCAAAAACCTGTGCTACCAATCTGTATACATTGCGATAGTCAATCTGCGATTGGAAGAGCACAGAGCAACATGTATAATGGTAAGTCTAGACATATACGTCGTAGACACAATACCATTAGATAACTACTCTCAATTGGAATGATCTCTATTGACTACGTAAAGTTAAAGGATAATATTGCGGATCCGCTAACCAAAGGGTTAAACAGAGAGTTAGTTGAAAAGTCAACAATAGGAATGTGGTTGAAACCCATTACAGAAAAGTTGATATAAAGGAAAACCCAACCTAACTGATTGGAGATCCCAAGATCTAGGTTCAAAGGGACAACCTAATTATATGAACTGAATGATATCACTGTGGGGGTCTATCCCTCAAACCATTCCTATAAAAGAAACAATGATTTGATATCCCTCATATATGTGGAGAAAAACCAATTATTGTGGGGGTTTATCAGGAAAATGATAGCAATTATGCTTTAATGATTCTTAAGTGGAGTAAACTAATTACTCAAGATTAAGTAATCACTTATGTGAGAGAGAAGTGGGGCCGCTTCAAAGGAGAATTATTGAGGGTTGAATTCTTTAGAAACTCTCGCCGAACCAGGACGATGTTCATGGCCAAAACGAATATACTCATGAGAACCGAACAAACGTTTAAATGATTCTTGTGTGAAGTGTATGGGTCATTTACTAAGAAAGCAGGACAGTTCAAGGACATCATGTCTACTGGACAGCTGGTAAATTAAATATACTTTCACAAGAGAAGGTTAAAAGGGTGATACCTACCTATCCTATGCAGGTTTCATTTGTTGAATACTATCACAAAGTCAAAACCAAAATAATTTTCATTCATGTGGGGGATTGTTGGAAAATATAAGGTATTTTTATGGGTGAATGAATGAGAAATTATTTCTCAAAGAACACCATTGAGTTGGAAGTGGGAAATGACAAAGACTAGTCCCACATAGGAAATGAATAAGGCCTTGAAGTGCTTTATATGTGGTTACACTCCTTTTGAGTGGTAACTATTGTAACAAGTACTATGCCTTGCACGCACGCGCAGGGGGGGTGCAAATCCCGGAGGCCCGACAAGTTCAAACTTGGGCACGAGCGCATGACCTGCGTACGCGAATGCAGGACTGGAAAGTGGGTCTCGCGGCAAGCCCATTTTTGCCTTCTTTCTTAATTTTTTCCAACTCAAGCCGTTAACCGTCCTTAAGTTATTTACCGGTGTGTTAATGGTATTAACTAAGTAACGGCTGTTATAATTCTGTAGTTACAGAATTAAATACATAACGGCTCTAAACGACAGAATTATTTAGCCGTTATTCTTTATTTTCGCAATGCCCCGCTTAGCATATATATAGATGGCTTCCCGTTCTGTTTCAGAGAGACACAAGAACTACGGACTACGAAAATCACTTCTCCCTCTTTTGAATTATCTGCATTTGCATTGTTTTCGATAGTGTTCTCGTATTGGTCAAGTTCGCCGGAAACTTTGGAGTGCTGTGCTTGCCTCTATCGCTGCTTAACCGTTGTATCCTAGGAGACAGACATTCACGAAACCTCAAAGCACGTACTGGAGGGGACGAATCTGTTTTAAGGAAACTGTGTCGGACACAAGCCTCAGTACTCTTTATTAATTCAATTTATTTTTATACTGTTGTATTTCCGTGAAGATTTTGCTCTTTTGAAGGTTGAGCTTTTATCCTTATGAAGGGTCACATTCACAGCTTCTGACGAGTTCAGAATCAATGCTTCTGAAGCTGCTTCTGACGAGTTCAGATTCAGTGCTTCTGGAGGTTCAAAAGGAACTGCTTCTAACGGGTTCAAAATGAACTGCTTCTGACGGGTTCAGAAGGAACTGCTTCTGACGGGTCTAGAAGGAACTACTTCTGACGGGTCCAGAAAGAACTGCTTCTGACGGGGTTAAGAAGGAACTGTATCTGACGGGTGCATCTGAGTTGCATCTGATGGGTTCAGATGCAGTTGCATCTGACGAGTTTTGAACAGTGCATCTGATGGTTCAGTTTTTCTGCTTGTGACCTGCATCTGATGGTTCAATTTTTCTGCTTCTGACCTGCATATGATGGTTCAGTCTTTTCTACTTCTGACTTGCTTCGACCTCCTTCTGAAGGCTCAGATTCTGTGCTTCTGCCAATTTAGTGTTTTCATATTTGAGGCAATTTGCTTACGTTTATTATTGTCCTTCGAATTGTAAGTATCCTCCATATCTATAAAACAGTATTGTATTTATTTAACATTATTTTTCCAACACTATCTGCTCTTGCACTTTCTATATGCTCTCATCTTCTGACGGCTACAACCTATATATCCATACTATATAAGGTGTATCTTTTAACCTAGAAGAGAAGGAAAGGACAAAAGACAAAAAAGAAATCTTAATAATATCTTTTGATATATTTTTACTTCACGCCAACAATCTCCCACTTGAAGACAAATATATCTGATGCACCAAGCAACTTTGCTTCTATCCTCTTCAAAAACTAGCAATTGAAACTTGTGCATCTGCGATACTCCTCATCAATTAATATGGAGTAATACCAATAGTAGTAGTACAGAAAGTATGCTTCTCTCTATCTACTACCTTGGTAAACATGTCAGTTGGATTCTTTGATCCATCAATCTTCTGTAGCTTTAACTCGTTATCTTTTAATGTTGACCTGATGAAGTGATAACGCTTCTTGATATGTCTAGTCCTTGAGTGATAAGCTGTATTCTTTGCTAAGTGTACTGCACTTTGACTATCACTCCACAGTGTGCTCACTGGCTGCTTTCAATGTAGCTCCTCCAAATAATCTTGTAACCACATGATTTCCTTAGAGGCTTTCGTGATCGCCACGTACTCTGCTTCTGTCGTCGATAAAGCCACTATTTTCTGTTGTTGAGATACCCAACTCATTGTTGTGCTTGCAACTATAAAGACATATCCAGTGGTACTTTTACCATTATTTCGATCACTCGAGTGATCTGCATCCACATAACCCTACAATTCTAGAGATGTACCTCCATAACAAAGAGAGTAATTTGATGTACCTGCTAGATATCTCAATATCCATTTTACTACATTCCAATGCTCTTTGCCCGGGTTCTGCAAATATCGACTCACAACTCCCACTGCCTATGCAATGTCAGGTCTCGTGCTCACCATAGCATACATCAAACTTCCAACTGCTGATGCATACGGCACTGCCGCTATCTCATCTTTCAAAGCATGAATACTCTGACACATATCCTTGGAAAGTTTGAAGTGACCTGCTAGAGGAGTCACAACCGATTTTGCCTTGTCCATGTTGAATCTTTTCAACACCTTGATCACATAGTTTTCCTACGACAACCATAATTTATTATTTTTCCTGTCCCTGATGGCTTTCATGTCTAAAATCTTCTTGGTCACTCCCAAGTCTTTCATAGCAAACTGCGCTGCTAACATCTTCTTTACTTCTGCGATTCTCTTCATATTAGAACTAGCCACTAGTATGTCATCAACATATAAAGAGAGATATACAATATCACCATCGCTATACTTTCGAAAATAAACACAATGATCAGCCTCACAGTGTGTAAATCCTTTTTCTTCAATAAAATGATCAAACTTTAAATACCATTGTCGCGGAGCTTGCTTTAAGCCATACAAGCTTTTCTTCAAGCGACATACCATGAGTTCTTTACCTTTGAATTTAAAACCTCTAGGTTGCGCCATGTATAACTCTTCATCTAAATCACCATGTAAAAATGCCGTTTTTACATCTATTTGCTCAAGATGAAGATCCTCCTCTGCAACTATACTCAACAAAACTCTGATTGACGTCATCTTCACTACTGATGAAAATATCTCAGAGTAGTCGATCCCTTCTTTTTGAGAAAAGCCCTTAACTACAAGTCTCGCCTTGTATCTAATACTACCATCAGCTTTATTTGTGATCCTATACACCCACTTATTTAACAAAGCTTTTTTACCTGTGGGCAACTTGGTAAACTCCAAAGTTTTGTTTTGAATTAATGAGTTCATCTCGTCTTTCATAGCACGCTCCCACTACATGTGAGATGTGTATTTTTTTGTCTCATCATAAGTCTCCGGCTCTCCTGAATCTGTATATAAGACATGGCTCAGAACAATATTAACTGAAGGATAAAAAATCACCTTTGTCTTTCTCACACGTGTAGATCTCCTCAAAACAGGTACTTTAGGATCGTTAGTCTGTTCCGGATTATCGTATTCCTCTTGAACTGCCTGCTCATTAATAATGTGTTCATCTTGAACAACCTCCCCTTCAGATGCACTCTGATTTGCTGGAACCATATTCACAGGAATTGTGTCCATCTCAATATATTCTGGTTCTACTGCAGTCTCATGCTCTTTTTGACAATCTTTGTACATCTTTTCTTCCTGGAACACCACATTCCGATTGCGAATGACTTTGTTATTCTCATAATCCCAAAGCCTATATCCATATTCATCACCGCCATATTCAATAAGGATGCACTTTTGGGACTTAGTGTCAAGCTTTTTCTTGTCCTATCTGTCAATCAAAGCATATGCAATACAACCAAAAACTTTTAGATATGGATAATTGACCTTTTTACCTGACCACTGCGCTTACGGTACTCCTCCATCCAGCGCACTAGATGGACTCTTGTTAATCAAATATACAGCTGCATCAACTGTAGCAGCCCATAAGTATAACGAGGAGACCCACATGTAGTCTCATGCATCTTGCACGTTTCCAAATGGTCCTATTCATTCTCTCAGCCACACCATTCTCTTGAGGAGTTCTAGGAACAGTATTTAACCCATGTATGCCTTCTTGGCTCAAATATTCTGCAAATTCATTGCTCATGTATTTACCACCATTATCAGATTTTAGAGCTTTAATCTGATAACCTGCTTCTTTTTCTACCATGGTTTTCCACATTTGAAAACACCGAATACTTCTGATTTTTCTCTAAGAGCATATACCCAAGTCTTTCGTGTTGTATCATCAATGAAAGTGACAAAGTATCTCTTACCACCATAAGAGAGTTCCTGAACCAGTCCCCATACATCAGTATGAACCAACTCTAACTTTTGCTTTCTATTTTGTCGCCCATTCAATTGAAAACTAACTTCTTTTTGTTTTCCATAAATGCAACTTTCACAGAAATCTAACTCAACTTTCTGCAAACCTGGAAGCAACTTTCTTAAATGTAACTGCATGACACCTTTTTCACCGAGATGTCCCAAATGATAATGCCAAAGAGTAGATAAATTACCTGTATTCACTGTAGTTGCAACCATATCACTGATATTGTCTCCTTGGAGAATGTAAAGTGTAGCTGTACGCTTTCCCTTTACTACTACTCTTGCTCTTGAGGTTATCTTCCACTCTCTGCCTCCAAACGTTGTCACCATGCCTTCTTGGTCAAGTTTACTAGTTGAAATCAGATTTTTCTTCAACTTGAGAATATGTCTAGTTTCACGCAAAATTAGTCGTCCACCACTTGAGATGTTCAAAACCACAGTTCATTTTCCTACAATCGGACACATGTGGCCGTTTCCCACAACCACTTGCCCAAAATCTCCACTGGCATAATCAATAAATATATTTCTTTGTGAGGTACAATGAAAAGAAGCACCAGAGTCAAGAAACCACTTATCTGTAGCCAAGTCAAGCCCTACAGATAAACACAAGTTCTCTAACAAAGGCTCATCGCTTACCACATTAGTTCCTTGATTCTCATATCGCAGCTTCTTTTTGTAGGCTTCACATTGAAATCTACGATGTCCAGTCTGGTGACAAAACTAGCACTCATCTTTTGTAACCTCTCTTTTTCCCCTGGATTGTAACCTACCACGCTCGCTGAATTTTCCTCTGCTTTTACTTCTTTCACGGTTCTCCACTGCTAGTGCCGTTGAAGATGCAGATGCCGAAAATTTATCTCCACCTGAGACTTTTCGTCGCATCTCTTCATCCATGATACTGTTCACAGCATCATCTAGAGTCAAATCATCTTTCATGGTGCTCGAAATTCCTTATGCCGTAGTGTTGTAGCTTTTTGGAAGGGAACATAGAAATAACAAAGCTTGTAACTTCATATCCAAATTTATGCCTGCGGATTCTAACTGACCTCTAACCTGCGTGAAACTGTTAATATGCTCTGCAACAGAACCTCTGTCAAATATTTCAAATTAACCAATTTCTTTAACGAAAATATCTGATTCGATGTGGATGGTTTCTCATAAATATTCGTTAGAATATCCATGGCTTCTTTTACAGTTTTTACTTTCGCGATGTGGTATCCTGTCTTTTTCGTCAAACCTAGACGAATCGTACCTAACGCCTTTCGATCAAGAATTTTCCATCCTGATTCTACTGTTGGATCTACTTCAGCGATTTCAGGTTTCCAACCCTCAAGTGGCGCATAGAGATCTTTCTGATAAAGATAGTCCTCTATTTGGAGTTTCCACCATCCGAAATCCTGCCCATCGAACTTATCGATTCTAATTTTATCTTATGCTATACCGTTTGCTTTCAATCGAACGTCACTGAAAAATCCTCGATGTTCTCGATTAGCCAACCTAGACTCTGATACCAGTTGATAGGAATCGTGCCCCAATTCCAGAAATATAATCTAAACAAACGATCCACACTAGCAGAATATAACGATAAAAAAATAGAATTAGAAGAACACACTTGAGAATTTGTTATCGAAGTTCACCCAAACTTGGGCTTCGTCTTCGCGCAGAGGCACTCTGCGAATCCACTAGTCTTCGAGAAAAGTAGGAATACAATTGACGATCTTCTCACAAGATCGAATGAATAAGAAAACGAGAACACTCAAGAATGCCGTCACGGTCTCTCTCTCTCTCTCTCTCTCTCTCTCTCTCTCTCTCTCTCTCTCTCTCTCTCTATTCGTTACTTCGCGCGTTCTATCTGCTCTTGCGCTTTCTATCTGCTCTCATCTTCTGACGGCTACAGCATATATATCCCTAATATATAAGGTGTATCTTTTAACCTAGAAGAAAAAGAAATGACAAAAGATAAAAAAAAATCTTAATAATATCTTTTGATATATTTTGGCTTCATGCCAACAAAAGGGTGAGAAAATGTACGCTTAGTGGGCGGCTAAGTACGGAGAAAAGAGAGACCAATAGGAAATCATGGATTTTGCATCACAAAGGCTTTAATTACAGTTTAGATGACATAGTATAAGAATGTCTTCTTCACGAGCTTCAACGTAGACTGTTCTTTTATTACAAACATTAACTACTGCCAAGATTTTTTCTGCTACAAATTCACCTAATAACAACAATCAACGGCTAATGAAGAGAGCCATTATGTGAAAACCTAAAAAATGTAGAGAAATAGATTGTACTGAGAGGTAAATGGAGGGTTCATTTTTTGTGGCCGAGCACCGTATATACGGTATGAATTGTGGTGAGCTCGAAGAGGAGGAAGGCGGCAATGAGAGACAATATAACCCAAGGATTCCTGAAGTAGGTGTGCATGAGGTTGGCCCTCCACTTGTGCCTTCTCTTCTTGCAGTACTCTCTAACCTTGTTGATCACGTCATGGAGGCTGCTGTCCGGGTCGAGCATCACGTCCTTGGCCAGTGAGTTGAACAGCTTGGCTGCCGCCTCGTCGCTCTCCATGGCATTCTGGATGATGCCCTTGGTGTGTAGTAGCGCCATGTCGTGTTGATGCAGAGAAGCAATAACTTGGAAAGCAATTTCGAATGAAAACTCGAATTTGATTGAATGGTAATCTGAATATTACAAAGAGAGGACGTCCATATATATAGATAGGACTCCAAACGGAATGCGAATAACTAAAGATAACATTATTTAAATCATATCTAAGCTAATCTAAGAGAATTCGAATCAAAGATAACAAATAATCGAAATATTCGAAATTGCCTAAAGCTAATCTAAGAGAATTCGAATCAAAGATAACAAATAATCGAAATATTCGAAATTGTCTAAAATAGAAAACTGCCTGAAAAGTGGTCTAAATGACTCCGGAATGCTAAAATCCATCGTATCTCACGGCACAGCGGTGACTTTGAATCAGAAGGCCGTTTCTCTTCAACCGACCAATTTTGAGCACGATCCGAGATCGTTTAACCCAAGATCCGAAGTTACCGGCAAAGCCGCGCCAGCTTTTGGCAATCCAATTTGTCAAGATAATCACATGCCATCTGTTCTACATCACTTGCCCCCTGTCGATGATGTTGTTCATGAAGGAGATGTAGGACGTGACCTCGTTCCCAATCTCAATGTGGAAGCGCTCGAATGCGATGAGGTTGAGGAATATGGACTCAGTGTCTTCTTCCACCTTGATTGTCGAGAGCCTCGGGATCCTGCTGGCAAAGGAGATGTCCTTCAGGCTGTAGGTGTTGCTGTTCCTGAACCGAATCCCGTGCTCGCGGAGCTCTGTGGCCGACCTGATTATCTCCTCCTTGCTGCCCTTGTTCACCACCTTATCCGACGTGGGCTGGACCAGATTCTTCCTGAAGACGTCCAGGACGTGCAGGCATTTTCCCATCCTTGGATTGTTCGGGCTGATGGAGTAGAAAGAATCGAGGATGAGCCTGTTGATGTACTCGTCCTCCTGCATTGTTGGAGTAAAGTCAGTCCATTTTTCCTTCCTCCCACAGTCGTATTGTCATCAGAATAAAAAAGTATAAGGACACCTAATTGCCATAACTTTCGTGCTGCGTGCCATAATTATTTTTTCTATCACTATCTTGAATTCTGACAAATGTTTACTTGAGTATCGTAACTTTCAGTCGACTTTTGAGTGCCACAACTTTTAAAGAATGTTCACCCAAGTGTTGGAAATTCGACGTGTCATTACATTGTGGTTAACATGTTTAAAAAGGGTTAATACCGTGGTACACATGTGACAAATTTACCTCAAACTATTTTTTTTACTATTAAAAATCATAAACTGGTACACATGTTATAAATTTACCATAAACTAATTTTTTTGACCATGAAAACCTCAAACTGATACATATATGACAAATTTATCCTTCATTAAATTGGGTCAATACCATAAAAAATCTCAAATTGGTACATCTGTGCCAAATAGAAGGTAAAAACCTAAAGTGATACACCCATGAATTGTCACATACTATCTAACTCAGCAATTTTGACGATCAAACTTAACGAAAACTAACAGAGGGTAAATTTGCCACAAATATACCAGTTTGTGATAAATTTATCTCTAGTGTACCAGTTTAGAAGTTTTCGTGGTATTAACCCTTTTAAAAATTGCACTTAAGTTTTCGATTAAAAAGGTATATGACATCAAAGTAATTATTAGAAAAACTAATGGTGCTTATTTACTATACTCAAGTGATCGATAAAAAAGTTATGATACTCAAATGAGCGATGTGCGATACTTGTGGCGCTTGTGGTGTTTAGGGGTGTACATGACCCGGACCGGTCCAGTTTTGATATGAAACCGAAGACTGGACTGGGACCCGACCGGACCAGGATCGGCGATCGGGTCTGCTCCCGGTTCGGTCTTAGTGGGATCGCTAATACTTGCTGCTTATGTAAATCTAACCCTTGAATCTAAGTTACAACTTCTAATCTCAATCATCCAATCTGACAAAACATACAAATGATCATCGTACAACCATCACATGAGATCGAAGCAACCGAGTGAGGATGGAGAAGTAGAGAGGAAGCGACAAGTCGATGACGTCAGTGGTCGCGGTAAGTCTCGCGAGTGGCTACAAGATGCAAGAAGAGCGACGATGCCAACAAGCGAGAGGTGGGACCACAAGCGGAACGAGCGGCAAGACAAAAACGAGAGGAGCAAGTGCTCAGCAAAGCTACTTTGCAAAGGGGAGATGCAAGCATCGATCAGGAGGAGAGGAGTAAGCATCGAGCATAAGATGGGAAAATAAAGTTAACTAGTTCTTCAATTTTTTTTAAATTTTTTTTATTCTAATTGCTAATCGTGGAATATTATTCTCGTCAGACTTAAACCTAACTTGTCACACTTCTAGTCCCACATTACCCAGGAGGGGACCTTGGGAATGGCTTATAAGCCTTGGGCCCTCCCTTAACTTGCAAGATGCGTTTTCCGGCGTTGTATGGGCGACGCTCGGAAAAATAAAACCGTGAGGATTGTGTGTCCAAAGCGGACAAT
The DNA here is from genome assembly GCA_021437785.1 of Rhodomyrtus psidioides. Taxonomy (NCBI): domain Eukaryota; kingdom Viridiplantae; phylum Streptophyta; class Magnoliopsida; order Myrtales; family Myrtaceae; genus Rhodomyrtus; species Rhodomyrtus psidioides. Next base: position 195,477 of record JAILYB010000226.1, on the reverse strand, counting down.
ATCTTGCAAAGTAGCGCAGTGGTGCACGGTGGGCCTAGACTGTCACAGTTGGTATCAAAGCCGACCTCCGACCGCATATGAGGCCACATAGGGCGTTTGTTGGTGCCGCGGAGAGCGCACAACGGGGACGCTGTGCCTTTGAGGGGGGAGTTTGTCACACTCCTAGTCCCACATTGCCTAGGATGGGAGCTTGGGAATGGCTTATAAGCCTTGGGCCCTCCCTTAACTTACAAGACGCGTTTTCTGGCATTGTATGGGCGACGCTCAGAAAAATAAAACCGTGAGGACTGTGTGTCCAAAGCAGACAATATCTTGTAAAGTAGCGCAGCGATGCGCGGTGGGCCCAAGCCGTCACATAACTTATGATTATATATACTTTAGGCGGTCCAGTCCGGTTGGTCCGGTCTCCGGTTCCATCTACCCGACTGGTCTAGTCTGGTCCAGGTTCGATCCAAGCTGGTCCGATCCAATTTGCTCACCTCTAGTGGTGTTCTTTTCAGTGAAATGTAAAAGAAAGAATTTTTCGACGGTGGTGATAGATCTAATAACTTATTATTGATGCCTCTAAGATCGTGTAAACATAGCACGGTGGTTTACATGTGTGCAAAAAATCTCTCTTACGACGGAGGGAAACCCAAGAAACTAACCTTCTTGCCAAAACTGATGGCAACCAGCCGATCCAACACTATCATGGACAGTTGCTTCTCCAGCAACAACATGGCCCGCCTATTGTTTGGAAGTACATAGAGCATCCCGTGGTCGCTGAAGATGGGGTCATTGGGCTGCGTAGTCATTCACTTCCTGCGAACTGGTCCTAAGGATCTCCAGCATGAAGCAGCCGTCGGTGATCATAATCTGCAGAAATAGGCTCGCCGCGTCCTTTCTGTCACCCTCCATCCACTTCGGGTCCAGCGTATCATAGCTTTCCCCAAGGTCCCCCGCCACCTCCCTCAGAGACTCAAGGAAGTGCTCTAAGGGCATCCTAGACCGCTTGAGGAAGTGGAGAAGCACATGGTGCTTGTGGTCCTCCATGGGACGAAGGTGGTGTTGTGGAAATTCTCTTCTTGTTTTGATTCTGAGAAAACTATCAATAGAATCTTTGTAATAGTTGAAATGTTTTATTGCTGGAAGAATGTGTAACCACAAGTTTGTATTGGTCCAATTCTGTCAATAAGACTCGAGGGAAGAGTAGCCATATAGTTGCTTCTGAAGACGATGGTCAGATGGAAGTGCTTCTGACGTTGGTCATATGGAAGTGCTTCTGACGATGATCAAATGGAAATGCTTCTGAAGATGGTCAGATGGAAGTGCTTCTGAAGACGGTCAGATGGAAGTGCTTCTGAAGGCGGTCAGATGGAGTTGCTTCTGAGGGTCAGATGCAACATGATCTCTCATTTGAATACTTCGTCTAAAGAACTATATGCAGTGTCAGATGGACTTTATTGAAGCTCAGTATTACCATTCTAAAATATCTACACAGATTCAGAAAGTCCTATTCTTCTAAAGACTGCTTCCGAGACTGGTCAGATTCTGCAACACTGATTCTGAAGACCCACGAATGACAGGTTTCTAAACAAGGCAAGTTTTATTATGGAAGTCTATGATATTTGATTGATAAGATATTTCTTCAAATCAATCAGGAGGAAATCTACGATTGGATATTACCTTCCAAGAATATATTTGGTAACTTATTTGAATCTACTCCACTTATGAAAACTGAAGATTTGGTTGTATGGGCAGTTGAATCAGAAGAGCTCAAATTCTACTTCAAACGGTTATCACATTTTTTTTAGATACAGTCTCGTTCAATCACGATTGTTGACGTCCAATCAAAGATTGAAGAGCAATCATTTGATCGTGTATCTGTCGCGACCTAAAAATTAACAATTTCCAGGCTAATGGATTATCATGTTAATTTTAATGACTAACCTAATATGGACTCTCCCAAGCCCTACCAAATCGCAACTTAAATTAATCAGAATGATTTAGAATTTGGAGTCGCCACTAATCATTTTTGGTAGGTTGATTAGAAACCTAAGTAAAATAGCGGGAGGACTATTTTACTTCTACGAACCAGAGATTGTAGATTCGGGGACTTGGTTATATTAACTAATTAAAGCTAATGTCCGTTCGGTACCTTAATTCCATGAGATGTCCTAGTTTGTCAAATCGACTGAATTCACTTTAAGCTCAAACGAGGTGTTTTTGTGTTTTCACTTTTTAGATACAGTGCTAATGCAAACTAACTATATGACATGTAACATGCAATGACGTAAAAGGATGACATGTCAACTATGCATGGATGACGTGGCATAATGACGTGGCAGATATGACATGCAATGCAAGTGATATTTTTTGGTATTTTCGGATTTATATTGCATGAGATGCATGATCACATGTAAATCTCGAAGATGTGATATGGTGGGCAGATTTTTTGTCTTTTTCTCCCAAATTTTCGACAATGATATATACATGACAATAATTTAAAGATATGCATGGATATTTTAAAAAAATGGAATGCAATGGGTGATATTCGAAAACATGATACGCAAGATAGATACAAAATTCGTGAATATGCATGGAATATGTGAAGATATGATATCTTAATTTGGGTGAGATGTGACAAGATATGCATGAATGTAATTTTGTTTCTTCCATTCAAATTTTTGAAAATATGGAATATCATGAGGATTACATTATCTTGATTTATTTGCTTAAAGTTTTATGAGATAAGGTTTCTAGGAAATCTTATCTTCCTAAAAATTCGATTAGATGTGATTTCTAGGAAACCACATCTTTCTAAATCTTCAGGAAATTTTCAGGATATAGCAAAAATCAATCAAGATAGAAATCCATCAATCGATACTCACCGCAAAATCACCAACATCATCCTTTTCCGAATTTTCCAAAAAAAAATCCACTTCCCGAGATTAAAAAAAAAAGCTTATTGGAGATAGCAAATCGAACCTAAACGGTGATTGACTAATTCCAGGATTTTCTTGACAAAAATTTGGTCTTGACGGTTTAGATTAGAAAAAGTCGTTCTTTGAGTTCCTGAAAAAATCTGAATTTTTGCTTTGATAACGGCACCAAAATCATGCAAAATGGTCACCATAAAATTCAAGGGTTCTCTTGTTAAGCCCCGACAAAATTCTGCATGAGTTTGTGACATGAAACGCGCGAAACAGCTTTACATCGGACAAAAAACAGCATGCTTTCAGTATTTAAATATCATCAAGAGCATGTCAGAACAACATGTTTTTTTATCCCAAAACGGCGACGAATCAACCTTAATAAGTATGAGATAGTTACCTTGATTCGTTGCGTTAAAATTCTGCACACCGCAAGCTGTAAATTCGCGAAAAGAAGGCTCTGTTTTGGCCCGACTCGCAACAAAACAGCTCTTGAAATCGACAAGGAGATGTGCGAGACAGCAAGTGAATTGAGGCTTCAGTCCATCGGTGGAGTAGCTCAGCCAATTCGGTGGAATGTCCTCTCTCCAGTGCAGCGATTTTTGCCCTCCAGTGTAATAGGTGGGTGCGGTTTTGTATGAGAAAAAAACTTTTCTGCGCTAAAAAAACTCTTGGTTTGCTGCTGCACAGGGGCGATTTGCAGCTGATCGTCGAGGCTTCGAGGCAACGATCTGTCAAAGCGAAAACCAGCAAGAGACGCGGCTGAACGGGACCGTAACAGCGTAGCAAACAACAGCCACAAAGGAGGAACACCAGTAGGACTCTCCGTCAAAGGGACTCAAAAAACCCTTCTTCTTTTTTTTCCTCTCCGGTGTTTTTTATTGCCTCTCTCGTATGGGGGAACTCTAAGAAAATTATGATCGTCAAAATATCAATTGATCCCCCCGTTATTGTCATTCATGGGTCTCCTTTTATAGGGGAAGTAACGTAGAATTCACAAGGAAAGAGAGCGTGTCTTCTTTCCTCTTTTTGGGACCTTAAGATATTATCTTTTATATTCTTTCCCTCATTCTTTTATTTTGCCGAACTTTCTCTTCATAATCTGTAAGGTGTTCACGTGGATATCAATTCTTCCTTCTAGTCAATTCCTTTGCCCCCATGTTGACCGAATTTTACTTTGCCCACCATTTTTTAGGTGTTCGAAGACATGAAACAAAATCTGCAAATCTTCTTGCTTTTTATATTTCTTTTTTGTCCCAAAACCAAGAGAACCAGCCGCGCCTATTTCACATGTGCAAGCGTTTCGAAATATTCTGCTATTTAATTTTTGAATTGAGCACAATGTAATTTTCGGCCACGGGCTTGATCGAATTTATATCATCACGAGCTTATCTGAATTAAGTTCAAAACTATCCACTCGAGTCCGCCCACCGCTAATCCAATAAATGTGATGTATGAATGAGATGTAAATTTGAAAAAAGTGCAAACTACATGCAAAATTATTTAATTATGTTTTTTTGGGCAAGAACTAAAAGTAGTTCTAATTTTTTATAAAGAAAAAATGACTGAAAAATTGTTAGTCAAAATTTGGGTGTCAACAGTATCTAACGGCTAGTTTGGAGGTAAATGTGTATAAAAGAAGAATCATGGTGATCTGCGAGGTAACTGAGAACTAGCGATCCAAAGTGCAAGAGTTGTTCAGATTTTCCAAAGTATTCTAAGTGTTCTAAATTCTTTTCATTGTGAGGATTTATAAGAGAGACTGAGTTTCCGATCACTTATAACCTTCTTCAAATCATTATAGTGAAATCTAGCCAATCGGCTGTCATCGCGGGAGAGTGGACATAGGCCTAACAAGCCGAACCACTATAAACTCAGCGTGCACACTTATCTTCTCTAAACTCTATTTCTGTGTTTAGTTTCTGTATTGCACGTTGGTATACTGTTCCTAATTCTAATCGCATATTGAAATTAGTTTAATTCAGCATTAAATTTCAATTAGACTCGAATTCAACTATTCACCCCCGCTCTAGGTGATATTGCTAGATCCAACAATTGGTATCAGAGCAGGTTGCTCTTGTTTAAGAAGTGATTTTGACTTCTGAGTTAACAATCTACTATATCTAGCAATTACTCTTCAGGAACAAGCGATTCACATTTTCCTAATAAATCACCATACTTTGATGGGAATGATTATAATATGTGGAGCAACAAAATGAAATGGTTCTTCAAGGCTTATAATGATCTGATGTGGGATGTGGTCACAAATGGCGTCGTACCTAATGCTGCTGCAAGTGCATCTCCTGGAAATGGAGCAACTCATACCACAACGATGATTGAGACCGAAAAGGCCAAAAGACGAGGCTTGGATTCTAAAGCTGTTAATTCTTTATTTTGTGTCTTATCAACTCCTCTATACGACCGTGTCTCAGAAGAAGAATCTGCAAAAGTAATATGGGATAGGCTTCATATTACTTTTCAAGGGATCAACAGAGTAAAAGAAACGAAACTCAGCATTTTACTAAGTGATTATGAGGCTTTTCAGATGAAACCAGATGAAACTATTCCTGATATGATAGACAGGTTTCAAAGTCTGGTAAGTGGTCTTGCAAGACAAGGTGCACCCATTGCAGAACCAATGCAAGTCAGAAAGATACTTAGAGGTCTCACAGATGATTGGAACTACATCAAACCTTCTATTCAAGAATGTCAAACAATCAGACCATTTTCAGTGGATGAGCTTGTTGGGACATTGCAATCCTATGAGACAGAATGTACCAACAAAAAGGGAGATAAAAAAAGGTAAGAAATCAATTGCCTTAAAAATTGAAATTGTTTAATGTTTATCTGATATAGATGATGAAGATGAGGATGATGAAGAGCTAGCACTTATGGTGAAGAAATTTAGAAAGATGGCTCGAAAAGCCAAAAACTTCAAGGGAAAGAAATCATTGAAGAAAAATGATCATAAATTATCAAACAATGATTCCCAAACAAGCAAAGATGTGATATGCTTCCATTGCAAAAAAAGCAGGACACATCAAGCCGAATTACCCAATTCTGAAGAAAGATAAGATCAAGTATGAGAAGTACAAGAAGGCTCTAAAGGCAGAAACATTAAGTGATTCTGATGACAGTGAAGATGACTATGCAAATATTTGCTTGATGGCTAAATCGGATTCAGAATCATATTCAAGTTCAGATTCAGAAACATATGTATGTTTATTTGAACTCCCTGATGAAGTTACAGAATATATTGATGAACTTTGCAAAAATTATAAAGAAACTCTTGAAAGGGTTTCTGTTTTGAAAAAATGAAATATTTTCCTTAAAACAGCAAGATACTTCTCAAAAGAGAAAATTGAATTTCTACAACAAGAATTTCATCAGTTGAAAGAAAGTCATGATTTCATTTCAAAAGAGAATGCATCTTTAAAAGAAGAAATTGATGATATTTCAAAAAGATTTTCACAAAGCTTAAAAACTTTGTATAATATCATTTCAAAACAAATACCTTTCAATGATAGATCAGGCTTGGGTTTTAAAAAGGAAAATGATCTCAAAATTTATTTTACTAAAATAAACTTGCAAAAGCCTACCATTTCTGCATATAGATAGCACTTTTACAAACAATTCACAAAATCTTACATACATCAGCCTTGTGTGAATTGTGGTAATCCTAGCCACATTAAGGACTTTTGCAAGAAATTCTGGACGCCTATTAACAGAAGGTCATTGGGTTTTACTAACACATAAAGACCCAAGAAAGCATGTGTACCAAAGATACAGTGAGTTATTTAATTCTTGCAGGGCCTAAAGAGAAAGAAGAACAAATGGTTTCTGGACAGTGGATGCTCGAGCCACATGACTGGTGATCCAGAAACGTTTGTATCTCTATCAAAATACAATGGTAAAAGTGTGTCTTTTGGAGGAAGAAACAAAGGAAAAGTCATTGGAAAAGGAATTGTCAAAATTGGAAATCTGACAGTAAATGATGTCTAATTAGTCAAAGGATTAAACTACAATCCGATCTCTGTAAGTCAACTCTGTGACTCTGGGTATGAAATCTATTTTCAAGATTTAAAATGCACAGGTGTGAGCAAGGACAAGAAGCAAAGCTTTACTGGTCGAAGACATGGAAATATATATCTTCTAGATATTGATTCTGAAAATGAAAAATGTCTCATCTCTATTAAGGATGAATCTGATCTTTAGCACAGAAAATTAGGGCATATTAGTGTGAAGCATATTTCAAAGCTCTCTAAAAAGGGGCTTGTTCGAGGGTTACCTCAAACATTGTTTGAAAAAGGAGGACGCTGTCATGCATGCACACTAGGCAAGTAGGTAAGAAGTACTTTTAAGTCTATAAATCAAGTTTCTTCCAAGAAAACCTTGCAGCTGCTTCATATGGATATTTTTGGACCAAACAGAACCTTAAGTCTTGGAGGTAAAAAATATTGTCTTGTTATTGTTGATGACTTCTCAAGATTTACATGGGTGTTATTTCTTGCACACAAAAATGATGCCTTTATATCTTTTTCAAAATTTGCAAAAGAGTTCAAAATGAAAAAGGCTATACCATTTCCTGCCTAAAAACAGATCATGGGGGAGAGTTTGAAAATCAAAGATTTTCTGATTTTTGTGATGAATTTGGAATTCAACACAATTTTCCTGCTCTTTATACTCCTCAACAGAATGAGGTAGTAGAAAGAAATAATCAGTATTTGTAAGAAATGGCTAGAACACTTTTGATTGAAAGTAAGATTGCTTCTCACTTTTGGGCTGAGGCAGTTTCCATAGCCTGCTACATTTTGAATCGTATATCTCTCTCAAACTGTTTATTGAGAAAACTCCCTATGAACTCTTTAAAGAAAACCACCCACCTGGGTGGCGCTGCTGGAGCGAGCACTCTTCCTCTCGCAAAAGGTTGAGTGTTCGAATCCCAGGCGACACAGGGTGACTTAACTGGTGGCACGTGTGTGGTGGCTAGCACGTGTCGCCCCCAGGGTTTACTTCCCGGCTGTCGGCCGTGCGGGGGTTCCCTGGGTTAACAAAAAAAAAAAACTCTTTAAAGAAAGAAAGCCTAATGTTGCATACTTTTGTGTATTTGGTTGTAAATGCTTTATTTTGAAGAATGCTAATGATCGCATTAGGAAGTTTGATGAGAAATCAGATGAAGGCATTTTCTTAGGATATTCAACAACAAGCAAAGCCTACAGAGTCTACAACAGAAACTCTCGTGATGTTGAAGAGTCAATGAACATCAAGTTTCATGAAAGTCTTCAGAATGATGAATCTGAATCTAGTCATGCTTCTATGGGGAAAAGTACACCTGGAGTGCCTTAACTTTTGTACGGTGTGCACTTAAGTTCCTTAACTTTCAAAGTGTGCACTTAAGTGCCTAATCAGAGTAAAAGTGTGCAGTTGAGTGCTAACTCCGGTGAACAGTGTACACGTGGATTTTTTTTGTATTTTTTAATAGTTTTTGAAAATCCACGTGTACATTAAATATTAATAAAAATACTGTTCACCAGCGCCACGTCAGCATTTTCGGCGGCCACCTCACCTTTTCCGGCGGCCACGTCAGCATATGCACTTAAGTGAACATTTTTTAAAAGTGAAGGCACTTAAGTGCACAATTTGAAAGTTAAGGCACTTAAGTGCTGTCGCGACCCTCTTGAGGTTGTCGGGCTCTCGAGGGCTAATGGGCCGTCCTGTCTGGTCGGACGCGGGCCTCTCCCAAGGCCCATTACCCAAATCGCAACGGAGGTATGCGTGATCGACTTTCAGTGTGGTCTAGTGACATGTGCTAAGTGTGCATGCCATGGAGTCGCCACCAATCATTTTTTTAGGGTATGATTGGACCACCCAATCGAATAGTTGGGAGTTTCTATTCAATTCTGCGAGAACCAGAGAAATGGTTTCGGGGACTTAGTTACACCAACTGTCAGAGTTGATGCCCTTTCGGTACCTAAGTTGACTGAATTTTCTAGCCTGAGATTCATGCGGATGAGTAAGGTATGAACCCTAAATCTAGAAATTCATGTAGATAGGAGTGATTATCCAGGCAATCACAATCAGTAATAAAATGCCCAACTCAAGGAATCTAGATATGCAAACAAATCACATGGCATTCCTAGTAAGGTCCTATTTATCAATCACAGCTCAAGAATGATTTAGCTGTCCTAGCCATTCTACACACGATCTAACCTAAGAAAAGCATTAGGAAGCATCGAAGGAGTTCGAAAGTACTCACATGGGGTTCGCCGTGCCCTGGTTTGGTCTTGAACGAGCTATCGAGCTTATGCCGACCCGATTATATTTGGGGATCCACTCGACGTTTTACACCATGAAATCATGTGAAACAAAAACGAAAATATTCAGCAAGGGGCATTTATTGTAGATGGTGGTCGATCTAATTGGACGTCAAGACTAAAAAAGATGTAGAAATTTACAAATTAAAATACTCGAATGACATTTTTTTGCTAAATTCAACTCTATGCGTCGTGAAGAAACACATGCAATTGAACTTGAATTTTGACTATTTATGAGTTCAAAATGTAAAAGAAATTAAAATAAAAATATTGACTATTTTTCTATATTTTTACGACAGCGAACGCTATTTTTCTTCATTTTTCATGTATTTTTCTATTTTTGGAAAATATTAAAAAATATTAAAAAATATGAAAAATTATTTTTTTTTATCAAAAATGGTTCCTTTAGCTTGGTCAAGGCTACCAAAGATGATTTTTTAATTTTTTTTAACTTTTTATAGATTTTTTATGAATTTTTTAAAAATAAACTATGAAAGACTGATCAAAAATCAGGTGTCAACAAGTGCACACCGTACAAAAGTTAAGGCACTCCAGGTGTACTTTTCCCTGCTTCTATACTTCCACAAATCTCAGATTCACAGATAGAGCCTGAAGAGAAGCAAGACTCAGATGCAAATATTGATTTTGAAACTACTCAGAAGAAGATTCATCCGAATGAAGACAGCTCAGAAGCTGTGTAGATTGAACCTACAGAATCTTCAGATGATTGCTTCAACAAAAACTGGAAACACAAATCAAGTCATCCAAATGAACTTATCATGAGAAATATATGTGATGGTATCAAGACAAAATCCAAGTTCAAACAAGCAATGAATAACATAGCACTAGTGTCTGAATTGAAGCCAAAAGGAATTGAAGAAGCACTAGCAGATGAGAATTGGATCAATGCAATGCAAGAAGAGCTACATCAGTTCAAAGTCAATAATGTCCGGGAGTTAGTCTCCAGACCCAAAAATCGTCTAGTGATTGGAACAAAGTGGGTATTCATGAATAAACTAGATGACAAATGGAAGGTTGTCAAAAACAAAGCAAAACTTGTATCAAAAGGTTATTCTCAAGAAGAAAGAATAGACTACAATGAGACCTATGCACCTGTTGCTAGGTTAGAAGCCATCAGGCTACTACTTGCTTATGCTTGTTACAATGACTTTAAACTTTTTTCAAATGGATGTGAAGAGTGCATTTCTAAATGGCTACATCGAATAAGAAGTTTATGTTGAGTAACCCCCTGGTTTCGAAAAACCTAGAGGAAATGACTTAGTTTATGCTCTAATAAAAGCACTTTATGGGTTGAAACAAGCACCTCGTGCTTGGTATGAAAGATTAAGCAATTTCTTGTCCAAACAAAAGTTCGTCAAAAGTAATGTAGATACTACTCTCTTTATTCAGAAACAAGGTAAGGATATTCTACTTGTTCAAATTTATGTTGATGATGTAATTTTTGGTCCCTCTAGTGAATTTCTCTGCAAGAATTTTTCTAAAGTGATGCAGGATGAGTTCGAATGAGTATGATGAGAGAATTACGATTCTTTCTTGGACTTCAAATTCATCAATTGCAGAAAGGATTTTTTATCCATCAGGAGAAATATGCATTGGAAATTGTGAAGAAGTTTGGTTTGGAAATTTGTAAAAAGAAAGAAACTCCAATTCTCATTCTTCCAAGCTTGATAAAGATGAAGATGGAAAAGAAGTTAATCATAAACTATATCGTAGTATAATTCGATCACTACTTTACCTCACAGCTTCAAGACCAGACATTCTCTTCAGCGTTTGTTTATGCGCCAGATTTCAATCAAATCCAAAAGAATCACGTCTCTCAGCTATCAAAAGGATAATCAAATGCAGTGAGACCTATCCAAGTTATGGTTTATGGTACTCTAAAAACTGTGATTTTACTTTGAGAGGTTATTCAGATGTAGATCTTGCAGGTTGCAAAATTGACAGGAAGAGTACCTCTGGAACTTGTCAACTCATGGGAAATATGCTTATATCATGGTATTCTAAGAAGTAAAGCACAGTTGCTCTCGGCACAGCTGAAGCAGAATATGTATCTCTTGGAAGTTGCTGCACTTAAATTCTTTGGTTAAAGCAACAGCTAAGAGATTATGGCGTTGAAGATACAAATGTGGAGATCAAATGTGACAACACAAGCGCCATAAATCTCACAAAGAATCCTATTCTTCATTCAAGAGCAAAACATATTGAGATCAAACATCACTTCATACGTGATCATGTTCAGAATGGCTCAGAAGGAACCCTTAGAAGGAACCATCAGAAGAAGCGTCAGAAGGTAAGTCAGAAGGAATCCTTCAGAAGCAGACCATCAGAAAATCTAAAAGGAAAGTTGACAAATCAAAGGTTAGTTTTCTATTTCTAAAACTTTTAAGGTAAGTCTCGCTAATCTCTCCACAATATTCGATTGCCTTTGATTGATTAATTTATTAAAGGTAAATTTTTTTTTTCTGAATATTCAAAATTGATTTTGTTTCTAAAAATAACCGCCTCTTTTATAAAACTACGAACCGTCACCTCTATCTCCAACTTCCTCACAAATTACACTCATTCTTCTCAAACCCTAACCCTCACTCAAAATCTCTTTCGTTCTCGAAATTTTCTCTCGATAAAACTCTTTTACTTCCAAAGTTCCAAACTTTTTCATCTTAATGGCTCCGAAATCAGCCTCCATCTCAAAGAAGCCTACTCAGGCGACAAGGAAACCATTCTCCCGGGATGCGACTCTCGTCGAAGTTTCAGATTCGAAAGTCAACAATCAAAGGGACGTATTTCGACAAGCAAAAGGTTTGTCTGTATCCGACTTTGAGGAAAAAGAAGCTCTTGCTCATACCAATAAGCCCATGTTTGACAGCATTAAGGCAGTTGGAGGATTTGAGGAAAATATTAGACGATTACTCGATATTCGCAAGTTCGAAAGTGAGAGTGATCTGTTAGAGTTTCTAAATCTGCCTAGAAGGGTTGTTGAACCCATTGCTGTACAATTGCCTGAATCTATCTCTCGAAAGGGCAAAGAAAGGGTTGTAGGAACTAGCTTGGCATCCACTCCGAGGAAGACTCCTCAAAAAGGCGTCGTGATACAAAGCAAAGAAAATAGTAAAGGAAAGGTGGATGATGATGATGACATATTGTTTAATGACTTTGAGAAAGTCAGAGGTTTCTGTGTGGATTCTAATTTTCTTGATCCCTTATTTCAAAACAAAGCACACAAAGACAGATTTGAGTCTTTGAAGCAAATGAGAGTTATACCTCACAGGGTATTCAATTTGAAGTACTTTGATAGGGTTGAGATCCCTCTTCGCAAGTACCTTTAACAGATCAAACTTGAAAACTTTACAACCTAGAGAAGACAAACTTTTCCCGATCTTGTTGCCTATTTCTACTCCAAGCTACACATCGTCAACTTCAATATTCTCTTCTTCACTCTTGAAAGAAAAACCTATCACCTGCATGCTCATGACATTGCCTACATGATGGGTGTTGATAAGATGGACTTCAAGCCATTGGCTGTTATTTCTGAGGAAGCTTTTTGTTTTCATACTAGGAAAATAAACTTTTCGAAAGAATCAAAGGCTCACATTGCTTACTCTGATGTGACATTCTGAATTTCCGTCCCCTCGAGGCATGAGATATGGAATGAAATCTCAAACTTAAAAAAGTGAAAATAATGAATCCTAATATTGGATTGGAATTAGACGTTGCCTCATTGATGGCAATTTAAATTGGAAAAGTAAAATTTAGGGCTGTAAGTGCGAAATTACCATTTTGCCCTTGGAAGATTGCCTTTGCCTTAAAAATTGAAGAAGGACAATTTAGTCTTTTGGTGATCCCCTAATATGGCCGAGAATCACAAGGGCATTTGAGTCATTTGAGCCAAGATATTGTGGATAAAAATACCAAATGTCATTAGGAGAGCTTGACACCTAATTAGCCATTAATGTGGTCTTATCCCTAACTATCATTCCTTCCTTTGACCATTCTCGGGGAATGATTAAGACTCTCTCTCTCTCTCTCTCTCTCTCTCTCTCTCTCTCTCTCTCTCCCTCTCTCTCTCTCTCTCTCTCTCATCTCAATCATTTTGGACGACTACCATCTCTCTCCTCCCTCTTTCCTTCGTTTTCCTCCTCATCGGCCAAGAGGATCACGCCGCCAGCTCGTTTCCCTGCTCTGATTGACTCACTATTCTAGCCATAACTTCGTCGTTCGATGCCCGATTGAGGTAAAACCACCCCCAATAGAAAGCGTAACGTCTTTTCATTCCAGGGACATATTATATGCTTAATTTGGCCGAGCCATTCGTTCCGTAGGTCGGTTTGAGTAAGCAAAGGTCAGATTGAAGGCAGAATCTGACCGATTTTGGGAGAAGACCTGTTTCGAGCTCTCAAGGCTTCAAATGACTCCCAATTTTCGGTGAGGTCTTCTACACTCATAGTATTATGCTTGGAAGAGTTGAGGTTGCAATGTTATTTGGGATTTGATGAGTTTTCATGGCTGATTGGGAGCGATTTCTTTGAGGCAGTTTCTGACCGCCTGCACACCGAGAGGAATGGAGCTGGTTAAAGGTCTTTGAGGAGTTGTTTTGCTTTCAAATCTTCAGTGAGCCTCCTTAATATGTGGATTGAGGTGTTAGCAAGTTATTTTCGTGATAAATTGGAGTTTAGAATTGATTTATGGATTGATTAGTGTGATTTGAAGCATAACCGAATTCTGCCCTATTGGTGCCCTGCCATAACCGAATCTGTTGGGGTTAATTAAGGGGTATTTGGCTTTGAAATGATTAGTAAGGCACCATAATACATTATGTGAAGTGTTAATGGGAAGTATGTGAAGTGGATTGAGAATTAGAAGTGATTTAAGGGCTGTTGAGGTGAAAATAGTGTTATGCCGTCCAATCTGTCCTCAACGCGCATCAAATTTGAAATTAGTCGTTCTAAGTCGTCCGGTATCCAAATTGAGCTCCGTTTTCGTCCACATGTCCGTAAGATCTTGACGTTTAAGACATTAGAATTTGTTTTCTCAAAAAGTTAGTAGAAAATTACAGTTTTCGTGAGACTAAACCTGATTGTGGGGATCAAATTGGGTAATTTTGGTGAATTGAGACTTTGGATGACTTGCCTTGATTGAACAATAATTAGCATACTTAGGGGCAATGAATTAACACTGTGACAACTTGAGAATAAAGTATTGTCGGTGTTATTGAAGTATTGGTGCGGTGGAAATGAGAAATAATCGAGTTTCGATGTGGTTTTCCTAGGCACGCCGTGAGAGCCATATTTGGCCGTGAGCTTGCTAACCTAGGAGGGTCGTTTGGATTGAATTTGCGAGCTTGCTTAAAGAGGTAAGTGTTGCCTAAACCCTTACATAACATTAGGACACTACTGGATGAATTTAGTAGATGGATTGCCTGAAATGATGAGAAATAGCTGAGATATGATCTGTGCTCTTTATCTTATTTAGCCAATGATTGGTTGATTCATGAGTGCATATTCATGGGATGCCTTGATGCGTTAAATGTGGGGAAAGTAAATCCTGAGGCGTATTGACGTGGGATTTTGCACAAGGCCAAGTAAGGATTGCTAACCTAATGCGTTGTTACACGGGTAGTATCCTAGTCTGATGCGTTATTACGCGGATTGCCTGATGCGTGTTACGCGGGCATTGTTATTGAGAAATACATCGCGGCCCAGGAGCCCTTGGTGATGAAATATGTGGTATCATTGGGATACATATGAAATTATGAGTATGCCTTGTGATAGTGCGATGAGCTTAGTCTCATATTGTCATTGTGCTTTGTGAATTGAGACTCTTGATATCCGAATGATGTATGCTAATGCCTTGATGGGCTTCTGTATATTACTTTGTGGCAGAGTCTGGGCGGACTAGTGGTCAGGTCTAGGTTTACGATTCACTTGCTGAGATTTTATATCTCACCTCGTTGGGGATTAACTTTTTTCAGATTTCAGGCGATGAAGCATCAGTTGGCCAAGGATTGGAAATTCGAGGAAGTTGTTAGTTGATTGATTAAAAGATATATTGTGACCTTAAGGATTTCGTTATGCTTTGAAGTTTGAATTTTAACCTCTGAAATTGTAATTGGTGATTATGTAGAGATGTACCATTTTGTCTCGAGTCATCTTGTATTGAATTTGTATGGATGTGTTTTTCTCGCTTCCGCCTGTTTGATAGAATTTCCAAGAAGTGGACCTAAGGATCCTTGAAGATTTCATAAAGAAGAGTGGCCTAGGGTGATGTTCGCGTGCTCGCCGGGTTCGGGGCATGACATCCCCGTGTAAGTTGTATCAGAGCACGGTCAGCTCGATCTAATGTGATTGAGGTTTGGAGTGATAAGGAGTGATGACTTGGGACAGTTAGATACTAAGATCAATAGGATTAAGTATTGGTCAATAAATCTTGAGGATTATAGGCTTGAACCTGTGCTGTATTCCGATGGTTCTAGAATCGATTTTTTTTTAATGATCTTGAGTGATGTTGTGATTGAGGTTCAAGTGGAAGTAAGCTGAAATTAAAGTCATAAGCATGGATTTTGAGGTAGTAATTGTGCTTGAGATTAGTAGAGAATTGCTTATGAATGAGGGGTCAATTGGATTACATGATTGTGATTGTGGTTTGTCGATGACCCAATTTGAGGAAAATAAGTTATAAATAGACGACTGGTAATAGTGGATTCAGGCTTGAATTGTGTTATATCTCGATAGTTTTAGCTATTGATTGATATTGTCAACTTTGGATGATATTTGATGAGATGTGTACAAGAAGTATTTGGATTGAAGATCAGTTGTGATCGAATGCATATGGATTTCACTTGATTAGCGACTAAACTTGAGGTGTATGATTGAACATAGGAAATTGATTCGGAAGAGATGATAATCGTTTGTGGGAATTAGAAATCTTTTATGGATGAGAATTGATCGGGAAACGACCATGGTGTGATGAGTAGCGAGAACAAACTTGTTGTGCTTGTGCTTGTGGTTATGAAATGAAAGTTGTGAGGGTGCATGCATGAGCTTATCGCTGTTAGACTTAATAAACCATCGCTTGTTGTGGGATGAGTTGATGGGATACCTACAAACCGTAATGAAGCATGTTGTGGGACGTGTGGAACGGGGCTTCCTTCGTAGATGTATGACTTGGGACAACCTGCAATGACTATGTCTGATGAGGGCTGCGAATGATCGCCGGTATAGAGAGCTACGGATAAGGAGCGGCTCCTGGCAGGCTTCTAAGATCAAGGAGGCAGGAATGACCGAGGCCATAAATTGAAAGAGAAAGTTTAGGTATCAGGTTGAGTCTAGTTGTGGTTAAGTGATGTATGGCACGGGATTGATTTTTAAGGCATTTATGATGGTGCCTGTGTTTGCACGGTTGAGAGCCTTGTATTTGGCAGAGGATACCGTTTGAAAAGAAAACATATGTTTATGATTGGCCTGTGAGGTGTGTTTTATAATTGGCGTCATTTGATTATTATAGCCAAGGTCTAACTGAGAGATTAGACGGCTTGTGGGGAGTTTATACCCCGTTGAACTGATGCCTGTTGAGGTTGAGATAACCTGTTGTGATTATGCTAGAGTGATAGACGCCTCTAGATTTAAGACATGAGTAATTGACTTACCGAAGTGATGCTTTGAATGGCTATTTGACGTTGGCCTAGTTGAATGTTGGCCTAGTTAAGGCCTATCCAGAAATTGGCTGTTAATTGAGAAGTTGCCTCGTTGAGACTTACATGATGTGTGGATGCTGCTTAAGGGGGATTTGGAATCCTTGGATAATTGACAACTAGTTGAGAGTTGGTTAAGCACCACTGGATGGTTGATTGATGGTGAAAGATAATGAGATGACCAGCCTGAGACTTCTAGACTTGAGTAGATGACTTGAGTCTTTGATTCATAGAGGGAATCATAGTGGTTCAAGTGATTTGAGTACCAAATAAGGTTGAACGACCAAAGTGTGGTCGCTAGAGGAGCACTTGGCTCAAATATGCAAGATATGGGAAGATCTAAGAATTGAGATGTATCATGAGAATTGAGTAAGATCGAACGACTAGAGTATGAGTACTGGAAGAGAATATGGCTCGATTTTGTTAATCGTGCGGACCCAAGTCTAATAAGGGGTCATGATAACTTAGGTGGAAATGAGAAAAATAGATGGGTAGACAGACTCGTGAAGGAGCTGCCATCGTTACCCAAGTCGCTGAGATGACTAGTGCTGACGAGTTAAGTGATGGAAGTCACGAGAAAGGTAGCTATGTGACTACTCATTTCCAAAGTGGAGACATGGACAGGAACCACGAGATTTATTGAAAAGCTTGTAAAGCGATGTATAAGGTTGAGATTGGCTAAGTTTGATGAAGGGATGGAATTTGAAACTGCCTTCTTATAAATTGAGGATTTCGTGAAAAAACCTTAGAGATTTTGGGTGCACTTAAGAAAGAAAGTAACCCTGGCAGTTATTAGCCTTAAGAGGCTGTTGATGATTAGTGAAGTGTCACCGAAGGAAGAGTTTTCCTTGAAGGCATGGTATATGTTTGGATCGCCTTCGTTGAATTGTTCAATGGAAGTACCTTCCTGAGATTGCTCGAGAACAATAGCTGTGTGGATCCTAATAATCTTGCAAGGATCTGAGGACGATCAACTAGTATGAGATAGAGTTCTCAAGGTCGTTTAAGCATATGATAAAAGTGGTCAAAAACCCTTTTGAGTGAGGCGTGAGGTCTCCGAGTAGAAAGGAATTTGAAAGCCTTATGGCTAGTGATTATTCCTGACTTTGAGGAATGGTAATGGGACTCAGTAAGCGAAGTGAATGATCGGAAGTCAAGTGAATCACAGAACTCTTGCTCATGGATTACGAGCAAAGAAATGTTCATTGTGGAACATAGAATGCGCCTTTAAGGAATGGTCGTTACCTTGGCGTAAAGATTATGGTGATAAATTTCTTGTTGATATGAGGAATATAAAAGAGACTGACGTGTCAGTTTGTTGGATCCTGTCGATTGAAATGGGATTGATTGAGGACGAGTCGGAACCACTAAAAGTGGTATCGTGAGTTATCACCCCAAAAGAGTAGGGTGTCGTTCTTAAAGGACGGTTGGACCTTGAGATGGTTGTTGATGGAAAGAAAGATGAATGGACTTGATAGTCCTAGAGACTTACGATTTTAATGAATGGTTGATGAAGCGAAAAGAGCGCTTAGAGTGTAATTACAAAGTGACTCGAGATAGTCGAATTGAGTATTCCATACGAGAATTTGTGAGATCGAGGAAGAACCTCGACTCCTTGAAATTTTGTCACTTGAGGTGACTAAGTCACGGGAAGGAGAATGTCAGGCATGGGGACACTTGAAACCTAGAATGAAGCTATCACCGTTGGCATAGACTTCAAGACTGACGCCCCAAGGAATAGAAAGGACAAGGTGGATTCGAAGTGAGAGAATGCCATTGAAGTGTATAGTTTCCTTCATAGGGTAAGAGACCCTAGTGTAGAAGGAAGAGGAAATTCTAATTGTCTTGATGTTATGATATAGCATCTAGACTGAGAAAGAAGACTCAGAATTTGGATGATTCTTGGAAATTAAGATCGAAAAACTGCCCTGTAGACAACGTTGAATTCCAGGATAATGTCAAAATTCAGTTGAACGAATGAAGTCGAGATAAGATCGCATTTGCTGGTAGTAGAACTCAGAGGCTAAGGCACTAAGGAAAGAGTGACAAAAATGAACAAAATGTGGTGTGGTCTAAGTGGGGACCCATGAGAGCAGAATGCCAAGGTATGAGCTCTCAAGTGAATGGTACCATGGACAGTTGGAATAATTCGACACTTGGTAGTAATAAAGTGGATAACAGTTGGATTGGGTATCCAAGGAATGATTGAGTTGATTGTCACTGTCTTGAGAGACGATGATTTGACTCATTTAAGGAGTAATGAGAAACATGAATGATTTTGAGAGTATCCTATGAACTCTAAGGAGAAGCTCGTTGTATTCTAATTGTGAAGAGCACGAGCTGTAGATCTGATGAAATAAGTTCCCTTAGTTGGGGAAATTCTGGAAAATGAAATCATTGTGGAGCACTTGAGAAATGTAATAAGTGGTGAATCAACAAAGGTTGATGCGAATTGCTAAAACTTGAAGTTTCTTGGGATTTGTGGATTGTTATAGACGGATCGTGGGAAGACTCCCCACAAGAGTTGTTCCATTGATGAAGTGGACTAAGGACGAGATGTGACAGAATGGATGAATGAACGTGAGAAGAGTTTTCGGGGACTTAAGTCAAGTGAATGATTACACTGATAATGGCGTTTATATTGGAATCGAAAGAGTCGAGAGAATCATAATGATGCGGCGTAAAAAGGGAATTTGAGACGTTGCATGGCAAACTGATACAAACTGTGCGAATGCACCGTGACAATAAGGTCATATAAGTTGGAATGCTTAGAGCATGATTGGAGTTGATTTGTGGATGTTCTCGCGACAAAGTTTGGGAAAACTTGTTTAGGATGGAAGAAGACTCCGAATCTTTGTCTACCACGAGAGAATAAGGTAGTACGAAGAGATTCCCGAGGGGAATTGAACAATAGGTAATGTAGATGTATGAAATTGCTTATGAATATGAGAGCATCGCTTGTATGAAGAAAGACCTCGAAGTTATGGGAACTATAAGAGGTTGAGGAATGAGCATTGTGTAATTGATGACAGAGGGACAGATCTTCCCTTGAGAAATAAGATATTCAACTTCTAAATTGGAAGTTTGTCGATTGACTAATTGACGGCTACTAGAAGCACCTAGCCTGAAGGCCAGAAAGGAATTGAGATATTGCCATGATCGAACCTTGATACTTAAGGGGTTATGGGAATGAATAGAACCCTTGAGGTCCGATGTATGAGAGTATAAGTCCAGTATTGAAGGGGAATTTAAAGAGATGATCTCGTCAAAAATTCGATGGAAAAATTGTGGTATCCATTGTGAAGGCATAAAAGGGTGTCAAGATTTGCCTTAGTACTATTGATGAAATGGACTGAAAGTTGGGTTAGCCTAACATGTGATCAAGTATTACAAATACCGACAAAGAAGTAATTATGAACTTGTTTAAGGAGCTGAGGAGGCTGTGACTCGATTTGGCTAAAGGAGGGCAAGTTGATTAAGCCCATGAATCCCTGATTGTATGAATGGACGTTTGAAGGAAATGATACCCCAATTGGTATGGGCACCAAGGAGTGCATCCTTGCGATGGTTTAGTGATGACAGTATTAAGAAAAAAGTGCAAGTTTAATGCAATGCACTAGTAAGGCCTTTAGTCAAGAAATTGAAAAGCGAGACTGCAATATGACGTGCATATTGTCCTAGGACCAATAGACGATTGAAAAGAGTGATTCGAGCACCCGAGGGTATATTGCCGATGAATATTACGAAATTCGAAAGGAAATATAGAAAGGCGAGCATCGATTGAGCATAGAAAGGAAATGAGTTCTGAATGATGGGAACTGTCACTGGTAAGGATGTTATAGAAATGTCAAGTAACGAAATGAGCTACTTTTGAAAGTGAGGAAGCGATGAGGCGCCGATAGCCCAAAAGAAGGGATGTTGGAGGGTTGTAAATTTCGAGGACGAAATTTTTTTAAGAGAGCAAAATTGTGACATTTTGAATTCCCGCCCCCTCGACGCTTGAGATATGGAATGGAATATTAAACTTAGAAAAGTGAAAATGATGAATCCTAATATTGGATTGGAATTAGACGTCACCTCATCGAAGGTAATTTAAATTGAAAAATTGAAATTTCGGACGGTAAGCGCGAAATTACCAATTTACCCTTGGAAGATTACCCTTGCCTTATAAATTCAAGAAGGACATTTTAATCTTTTGGTGATCCCCTAATATGGCTGAAAATCACAATGGTATTTGAGTCATTTGAGCCAAGATGTTATGGATAAAAATGCCAAGTGTCATTAGGAGAGCTTGACACCTAATTAGCCATTAATGTAGTCTTATCCCCAACTATCATTCCTTGCTTTGACCATTTTGGGGGAATGATCAAGACTCTCTCTCTCTCTCTCTCTCTCTCTCTCTCTCATCTCAATCATTTTGGACGACCACCATCTCTCTCCTCCCTCTCTCCTTCGTTTTCCCCCACCTCGGCCAAGAAGACCCTGTCGCCAGCACGCTACCCTACTCTGATCGACTCACTATTCCGGTCATAACTTCTTCTTCCGATAACCGAATGAGGTAAAACTACCACCAATAGAAAGCTTATCGTCTTGTGATTCCAAGGACATATTATAATCTTAATTTGGCCCGGTCATTCGTTCTGTAGGTCTGTTTGAGTGAGCAAAGATCAGATTGAGGGCAGAATCTGACCGGTTTTGGGAAAAGACCTGTTTCGGGGGCTTCAAGGCATCAAATGGCTCCTAATATTCGGTGAGGTCTTCTACACTCATAGTATTAAGCTTCGATGTGCTGGGGTTGCAATTTTATTTGGGTTTTGATGAGTTTTCATGGCTGATTGGGAGCAGTTTCTTTGAGGCAGTTTCTGGCCGCTTGCACACTGAGAGGAATTGAGCTGCTTGAAGGTCTTCGAGGTGTTTTTTTGCTTCCAAATCTTCGGTGAGCCTCCTTAATATGTGGATTCAGGTGTTAACAATTATTTTCGTGATAAATTAGAGTTTAGGATTGATTTATGGATTGATTAGTGTGATTTGAAGCATAACCGAACTCTGCCCTGTTGGTGCCCTGCCATAACCGAATCTGTTGGGGTTGATTAAGGGGTATTTGGCTTCGAAATGATTAGAAAGGCACCATAATATATTATGTGAAGTGATAATGGAAAGTGTGTGAAGTGGATTGGGAATTAGAAGTGATTTAAGGGCTGTTGAGGTGAAAATCATGTTATGCCGTTCAATTTGTCCTCAACGCGCATCAAATTTGAAATTAGTCATTCTAAGTAGTCCGGTATCCAAATTGAGCTCCGTTTTCGTCCATATGTCCGTAAGATATTGAAGTTTAAGACCTTTAAATTTTTTTCTCAAAAAGTCAGTAGAAAAATTACAGTTTTCGTGAGACTGGACCAGGTTGTGGGGCTCAAATTGGGCAGTTTCGGTGAATTGAGACTTTGGATGACTTGCCTTGATAGAACGACAATTGGCATACTTAGGGGCATTGAATTAATACTATGACAACTTGATAATAAAGTATTGTCGATGTTATTTAAGTATTGGTGCGGTGGAATTGAGAACTAATCAAGTTTCGATGTGGTTTTCCTAGGCACGCCGTGAGAGCCATGTTTGGCCGTGAGCTTGCTGACCTAGGAGGGTCATTTGGATTGAATTTGCTAGCTTGCTTAAAGAGATAAGTGTTGCCTAAACCCTTACTTGAACATTAGGACAGTACTAGATGAATTTAGTAGATGGATTGCCTGAAATGATGAGAAATAGCTGAGATATGATATGTGCTCTTTATTTTATTTAGCCAATGATTGGTTGATTTATGAGTGCATATTCATGGGATGCCTCGAAACGTTAAACACGGGGCAAGTAAATCCTGAGGCATATTGACACGTGATTCGACCTGAGGAGTATTGACGCGGGTTTATGAATGGCAAGTAAATCCTGAGGCTTATTGACGCTGGATATTGCACTTGGCCAAGTAAGGATCGCTAACCTGATGCATTGTTACGCGGATACTATCCTAGTCTGATGCGTTATTACGCAAACTGCCTGATGCGTGTTACGCGGGCATTGATATTGAGAAATACATCGCGGTCCGGGAGACCTTGGCGTTGAAAAATGTGATATCATTGTGATACCTCTGAAATTATGAGTATGCCTTGTGCTAGTACGAGGAGCTTAGTCTCATATTGTCATGTGTGCTTTATGAATTGAGACTCTTGATATCTGAATGATTTATGCTAATGCCTTGATGGGCTTTTGTATATTGCTTTGTGGCGTAGTCTGGGGGGACTGGTGGTCAGGTCTAGGTTTAGGGTTCGCTTGTTGAGATTTTATATCTCACCCCGTTAGAGATTAACGTTTTTTAGGTTCCAAGCGATGAAGCATCAGTTGGCCAAGGATTGAAATTTCGAGGAAGTAATTAGTTGATTGATTAAAAGATATCTTGTGACCTTAAGTATTTCGTTATGCTTTAAAGTTAGAATTGTAACATCTGAAATTATAATTGGTGATTATGTAGAGATGTACCCTTTTGTCCCGAGTCATCTTGTATTGAATTTGTATGGAGATGTTTTTCTCGCTTCCACCTATTTAATAGAATTTCCAAGAAGTGAGCCTAAGGATCCTGGAAAATTTCGTAAAGAAGAGTGGCCTGGGGTGATGTTCGCGTGCTCGCCGGGTTCGGGGAGTGACATCCCCGTTTAACTGGTATCAGAGCAAGGTCAGCTCGATCCAATGTGATTGAGGTTTGGAGTGATAAGGACTGATGACTTGGGACAGTTAGATAGTGAGAACAATATGATTAAGTATTGGTCATTAAATCTTGAGGATTATGGCTTTGAACCTGTGTTGTATTCTGATGGTTCTAGAATCGATTTTTTTAATGATCTTGAGCGATGTGATTGAGGTTCAAGTGGAAGTAAGCTGAAATTAAAGAGTTATAAGCATGGATTTTGAGGTAGTAATTGTGCTTGAGGTTAACAGAGAATTGATTATGAATGAGGGGTCAATTAGATTACATGATTGTTATTGTGATCTGTCGATGACCCAACTTGAGGAAAATAAATTATAAAGAGACGACTGGTAATAGTGGATTCAGGCTTGAATTGTGTTATATCTCGATGGTTTTAGCTATTGATTGATATTGTCAACTTTGGATGATATGAGATGAGATGTGTACAAGGAGTATTTGGATTGAAGATCAGTTGTGATCGAATGCATACAGATTTGACTTGATTAACGATTAAACTTGAGGTGTAAGATTGAACATAGGAAATTGATTCGGAAGAGATGATAATCGCTTGTGGGAATTAGAAATATTTTATGGATGAGAATTGATCGGGAAACGACCATGGTGTGATGAGTAGCGAGAACAAACATGTTGTGCATGTGTTTGTGGTTATAAAATGAAAGTTGATGAGGGTGCATGCATGTGCTTATCGCCGTCAAACTTAATAAATCATCGCTTGGTATGGGACGAGTTGATGGGATACCTATAAACCGTAATGAAGCATTTTATGAGACATGTGGTATGGGGCTTCCTCCGTAGATGTATGACTTGTGACAACCTGCAATGACCAAGTCTGATGAGGGCGGGGAGTTATCGCCGGTACAGAGAGGTACGGACAAGGAGCGGCTCTCGGCAGGCTTCTAAGATCAAAGAGATAGGAATGACCCTGGCCATAAATTGAAAGAGAAAGTCTAGGTATTATGTTGAGTCTGGTTGTGGTTAAGTGATGTATGGCACGGGATTGATTTTTAAAGAGAATGTTCGAAAGTGGCATGACATTTATGATGGTGCCTGTGTTTGGCACGGTTAAGAGCCTTGTATTTGGCAGAGGATAACGTTTGAAAAGAAAACGGATGTTTGTGATTGGCCTGTGAGGTGTGTTTTATAATTGGCGTCATTTGATTGTTATGGCCAAGGTCTAACTGAGAGATTAGATGGCTTGCGAGGAGTTTATACCCCGTTGAACTGATACCTATTGAGGTCGAGATAACCTGTTGTGATTATGCTAGAGTGACAGATGCCTCTAGATTTAAGACATGAGTAATTGACTTACCGAAGTGATGCCTTGAATGGCTGTTTGACGTTGGCCTAGTTGAATGTTGGCCTAGTTTAGGCCTGCCCAGAAATTGGCTGTTAATTGAGAAGTTGCCTCGTTGAGAATTGCATGATGTGTGGATGCTGCTTAAGGAGGATTTGGAATCCTTGGATAATGGACAACTAGTCAAGAGTTGGTTAAGCACCACTGGATGGTTAATTGATGGTGAAAGATAATGAGATGAGCTGCCTGAGACTTCTAGACTTGAGTAGATGACTTAAGCCTTTGATTCCTAGAGGGAATCATAGTGGTTAAAGTGACATGAGAACCTAATAAGGTTGAACGACCAAAGTATGGTCGCTAGAGGAGCACTTGGCTCGAATATGCTAGATATGGGAAGATCCAAGAATTGAGATGGATCATGAGAATTGAGTAAGATCGAGCGACTAGAGTTTGAGTACTAGAAGAGAATATAGCTCGATTTTGTTAATCGTACGAGACCAAGTGTAATAAGGGGTCATGATAACTTTGGTGGAAATGAGAAAAATAGATGGCTAGGTAGACTCGTGAAGGAGCTGCCACTGTTACCCAAGTCGCTGAGATGACTAGTGCTGATGAGTTAAGTGATGGAAGTCACGAGAAAGGTAACTATGAGACTACTCATTTCCAAATTGGAGACATAGACAGGAACCATGAGAGTTTTTGAAAAGCTTGTGAAGCGATGTATAAGGTTGAGATTGGCTAAGTTTGATGAAGGGATGGAATTTGGAACTACCTTCTTATAAATTGAGGGTTTCGTGAGAAAACCTTAGAGATTTTGGGTGTACTAAAGAAAGAAAGTAACCCTGGTAATTATTTTCCTGAAGAGGCCGTTGATGATTGGTGAAGTGTCACCGAGGGAAGAGTTTTCCTTGAAGGCATGGTATATGTTTGGACCGCCTTCGTTGAATTGTTCAATGGAACTACATTCTTGAGATTGCTTGAGAACAATAGTTGTGTGGATCCTAATAATCTTGCAAGGATCTGAGGATGATCGACCAGTGTGAGACAGAGTTCTCAAGGTTGTTTAAGCATATGATAAAAGTGGTCAAGAACCCTTTTGAGTGAGACGTGAGGTCTCCGAGTAGAAAGGAATTTGAAAACCTTATGGCAAGTGATTATTCCTGACTTTGAGGAATGGTAATGTGACTCAGTAAGCGAAGTGAATGATCAGAGGACATGTAAATAAGAGAACTCCTGCTCATGGATTACGAGCAAAGAAATGTTCATTATGGAATATAGAATGCGCCTTTAAGGAATGGTCGTTACCTTGGCGTAAAGATTATGGTGATAAATTTCTTGTTGATATGAGGAATATAAAAGAGACTGACGTGTCAGTCTGTTGGACATTGTCGATTGAAATGGGATTGATTGAGGACGAGCCGGAACCACCAGAAGTGGTATTGTGAGTTATCACCCCTAAAGAGTAGGGTGTCGTTCTTAAAGGACGACTGGACCTTAAGATTGTAGTTGATGGAAAGAAAGATGAATGGACTTGATAGTTCTAGCGACTTGCGATTTTAATGAATGGTTGAGGAAGAGAAAAGAACGCTTAGAGTATAATTACAAAGTGACTCGATGTAGTCGAATTGAGTATTCGATACGAATATTTGTGAGACCGAGGAAGAACCTCGACTCCTTGAAATTTTGTCACTTGAGGTGACTGAGTCACTGAAAGGAGAATGTCAGGCATAGGGACACTTGAATCTTGGAATGAAGGTATTACCGTTGGCATAGACATAAAGACTGACGTCCCATGGAATAGAAAGGACAAGGTGGATTCGAATTGAGAGAATGACACCGAAGTGTATAGTTTCCTTTATAGATTAAGAGACCCTAGTGTGGAAGGAAGAGGAAATCCTAATTGTCTTGATGTTATGATCGAGTGTCTAGACTGAGAAAGAAGACACATAATTTGGATGATTCCTGGAAGTTAAGATCGAGAAACTGTCCTATAGACAATGTTGAATTCCAAGATAATGTCGATGTTCAGTTGAACAGATGAAGTTGAGAGAAGGTCGCATTAGCTGGTTGTGGAACCTAGAGGCTAAGGCACTAATGCTTCCTAAGAAAAGAGTGACAAAAATGAACAAAATATGGTGTGGTCCAAGTGGGGACCCATGAGAACAGAAGGCCAAGGTATGAGCTCTCAAGTGAATGGTACCATGGACATGTGGAATAATTCGACATTTGGTAGTAATAAAGTGGATAACATTTGGATTCGGTATTGAAGGAATGATTGAGTTGATTGTTACCATCTTGAGAGACGATGATTGGACTCATTTAAGGAGTCATGAGAAACATGAATGATTTTGAGAGTATCCTATGAACTCTAAGGAGATGTTCGTTGTATGCTAATTGTAAAGAGCACGAGCTGTAGATTTGATGAAATAAGTTTCCTTAGTTGTGGAAATTCTGGAAAATGAAATCCTTGTGGAGCACTTGAGAAATGTAATAAGTGGAGAATCAACTAAGGTTGATGCGAATTGCTAAAACTTGAAGTTTCTTGGGATTGGTGGATTGTTATAGACGGATCATGGAAAGACTCCCCACAAGAGTTGTTCCATTGATGAAGTGGACTAAGGACGAGATGTAACGCGAATGGATGAATGAACGTGAGAAGAGTTTTCGGAGACTTAAGTCAAGTGGATGATTACACTGATAATGACGTTTATATTTGGAATCGAAAGAGTTGGGAGAATCATAATGACGTGACGTAAGAAGGGAATTTGAGGCGTTGCATGGCAAACTGATACAAATTGTGCGAATGCACCGTGACAATAAGGCCATAAGAGTTGGAATGCTTAGAGCATGATTGGAGTTGATTTGTGGATGTTTTCGCGAAAAGTTTGGGAAAATTTGTTTGGGATGGAAGAAGACTCTTAATCTTTGTCTGCCACGAGAGAACAAGGTAGTACGAAGAGATTCCCGATGGGAATTGAACAAGAGGCAACGCAGATGTATGAAATTGCCTATGAATATGAGAGCGTCGTTTGTATAAAGAAAGACCTTGAAGTTATGTGTACTATAAGAGGTTGAGGATTGAGCATTGGGTAATTGATGATAGAGGAACATATCTTCCCTTGAGAAATAAGAGATTCAACTTCTAAATTGGAAGTTTGTCGATTGACTAATTGACGGCTACTAGAAGCACCTAGCTTGAAGGCCAGAAGGGAATTGAGATATTGTCGTGATCGAACCTTAATACTTAAGGGGTTATGGGAATGAATTGAAACCTTGAGATCCTATGGACGAGAGTATAAGTCCAGTATTAAAGGGGAATTTAAAGAGATGGCCTCGTCAAAAATTCGATGGAAGAATTTTAGTATCCATTGTGAAGGCATAAAAGGGTGCCAAGATTTGCCTTAGTACTATTAATGAAATGGACTGAAAGTTAGGTTAACCTAACATGTGATCAAGTATTAGAAATGCCGACAAAGAAGTAATTATGAACTTGTTTAAGGAGCCGAGGAGGCTGTGACTTGATTTGGCTAATGGAGGGCAAGTTGATTATGCCCATGAATCCCTGATTGTATAAAGAGATGTTTGAAGGGAATGATGCCCCAATTGGTATGGGTACCAAGGAGTGCATCCTTGCGATGGTTTAGTGATGACGATATTAAGCAAAGAGCGTGAGTTTAATGCGATGCTCTAGTAAGGCCTTTATTCAAGAAATTGAAAAGAGAGACTGTAGTATGACGTGCATATTGTCCTCGAACCAACAGACGATTGAAAAGAGTGATTCGAGTACCCAAGGGTATATTGCCGACGAATATTATGAAAGTCGAAAGGGAATAGAGAAAGGCAAGCACCGATTGAGGATAGAATGGAAATGAGTTATGAATGATGGGAACTGTCACTGGTAAGGATGTTATAGAAATGTCAAGTAACGAAATGAGCTACTTTTGAAAGTGAGGAAGCGATGAGGCGCCGGTACCCCAAAAGAAGGGATGTTGGAGGGTTGTAAATTTCGAGAATGAAATTTCTTTAAGGGGAAGAATTTTGACATTCTGAATTCCTGCCCCCTCGAGGCTGGAGATATGGAATGGAATCTCAAACTTGGAAAAGTGAAAATGATGAATCCTAATATTGAATTGGAATTAGACGTCGTCTCATCGAAGGTAATTTAAATTGAAAAAGTGAAATTTTGGACGGTAAGCGCGAAATTACCATTTTGCCCTTGGAAGATTACCCTTGCCTTAAGAATTGAAGAATGGCATTTTAGTCTTTTGGTGATCCCCTAATATGGCCAAAAATCACAACGGCATTTGAGTCATTTGATCCAAGATATTATGGATAAAAATGCCTAAGTGTCATTAGGAGAGCTTGACACCTAATTATCCATTAATGTGGTCCTATCCCCAACTACCATTCCTTGCTTTGACCATTTTGGGGGAATGATTAAGACTCTCTCTTTCTCTCATCTCAATCATTTTGGACAACCACCATCTCTCTCCTCCCTTTCTCCTTCGTTTTCCTCCTCCTCGGCCAAGAAGACCCCGTCGCCAGCTCGTTGCCCTGCTCCGATTAACTCTCTGTTCCAGCTATAACTTCTTCGTCCGATGGCCGATTGAGGTAAAACTACTGCCAATAGAAATCTTATCGTCTTGTGATTCCAGGAACATATTATGAGCTTAATTTGGCAAATCCATTCGTTCCGTAGGTCGGTTTGAGTGAGCAAAGGTCAGATTAAAGGCAGAATCTGACCGGTTTTGGGAGAAGACCTGTTTCGGGGGCTTCAAGGCTTCAAATGGCTCCCAATTTTCGGTGAGGTCTTCTACACTCATAGTATTAAGCTTGGATGAGCTGAAGTTGCAATTTTATTTGGGTTTTGATGAGTTTTCATGGCTGATTGGGAGCATTTTCTTTGAGGCAGTTTCTAATAGCCTACACACCGAGAGGAATTGAGCTGCTTGAAGGTCTTCGAGGTGTTGTTTTGCTTTCAAATATTTGGTGAGCCTCCTTAATATGTGGATTGAGGTGTTAGCAAGTTATTTTTGTGAAAAATTGGAGTTTAGGATTGATTTATGGATTGATTAGTGTGATTTGAAGCAGAACCGAATTCTGCCCTGTTGGTGCCTTGCCATAACCGAATCTGTTGGGGTTAATTAAGGGGTATTTGGCTTCGAAATGATTAGTAAGGCACCATAATACATTATGTGAAGTGTTAATGGGAAGTGTGTGAAGTGGATTGGGAATTAGAAGTGATTTAAGGGCTGTTGAGGTGAAAATCGTGTTATGTCGTCCGATTTGTCCTCAACGCGCACAAAATTTGAAATTAGTCGTTCTAAGTCGTCCGGTATCCAAATTGAGCTCCGTTTTCGCCCGCATGTCCATAAGATCTTGAAGATTAAGACTTGTGTTCTCAAAAAGTCAGTAGAAAAATTACAATTTTCGTGAGACTGTGCGAGGTTGTGAGGTTCAAATTGGGCAGTTTTGGTGAATTGAGACTTTAGGTGACTTGCCTTGATAGAAGGACGATTGGCATATTTAGGGGCATTGAATTAACACTGTGACAACTTGAGAATAACATATTGTCGATGTTATTGAAGTGTTGGTGCGGTGGCATTGAGAAATAATCGAGTTTCGATGTGGTTTTCCTAGGCACGCCGTGAGAGCCATGTTTGCCCGTGAGCTTGCTGACCTATGAGAGTTGTTTGAATTGAATTTTCTAGCTTGCTTAAAGAGGTAAGTGTTGCCTAAATCCTTACTTGAACATTAGGACACTACTGGATCAATTTAGTAGATGGATTGCCTGAAATGATGAAAAATAACTGAGATATGATATGTGCTCTTTATTTTATTTAGCCAATGATTGGTTGATTCATGAGTGCATATTTATGGGATGCCTTGATGCGTTAAACGCGGGGCACGTAAATCCTGAGTCGTATTGACGCGGGATTCGACCTGAGGCATATTGACGCGGATCTATGAATGGCAAGTAAATCCTGAGGCGTATTGACGCTGGATATTGCACTTGGCCAAGTAAGGATCGCTAACCTAATGCGTTGTTACGCGGGTAGTATCCTAGTCTGATGCGTTATTATGCAAACTGCATAATGCGTGTTACGCGGGCATTGATATTGAGAAATACATTGCGACCCGGGAGACCTTGACGTTGAAAAATGTGATATCATTGTGATACCTCTGAAATTATGAGGATGCATTGTGCTAGTGCGATGAGCTTAGTCTCATATTGTCATGTGTGCTTTATGAATTGAGACTCTTGATATCTGAATGATGTATGCTAATGCCTTGATGGGCTTTTATATATTGCTTTGTGGCATAGTCTGGGGGGACTGGTGGTCAGGTTTAGGTTTAGGGTTCGTTTGCTGAGATTTTATATCTCACCCTGTTGGGGATTAACTTTTTTCAGGTTCCAAGCGATGAAGCATCAGTTGGCCAAGGATTGAAATTTAGAGGAAGTAGTTAGTTGATTGATTAAAAGATATCTTGTGACTTTAAGGATTTCGTTATGCTTTGAAGTTAGAATTGTAACCTATGAAATTGTAATTGGTGATTATGTAGAGATGTACCCTTTTGTCCCGAGTCATCTTGTATTGAATTTGTATGGAGGTATTTTTCACGGTTCCGCCTGTTTGATAGAATTTCCAAGAAGTAGGCCTAAGGATCCTGGAAGATTTCGTTTAGAAGAGTGGCCTGGGGTGATGTTCGCGTGCTCGCCGAGTTCGGGGCGTGACATCTAACTTTCCACTAAAACATACTTTGATGCACAAAATTGTCATTGAAAGTCATAGACCAAAGGCAGCTTCCAAGACTGACATCTCAAAGTATGAAGCCAAACTGTTGTGGGGGATGTTAAAGGGGAAGAAAATATCTTTTGCCCATACTATCTTGCCTCACATGTACAGGACAGTCCAAAAACCCAAGGGACAACTTCCCTATGCATGCTTGATTTATAGGATGATGAACTTTCTTCAAATCAAGATACCTGCAAGTCTTATTTCATAGGAAATTCCACTGATGGTTGCTGGTGAGAACATGATATGGAAGATGGGTTTTAAGATGACAGCTAGTGGATGGAGGAACAAGAACTCTGAGTTAGTTCTTGTAGAGTTTGAAGAAAGGACAGATCAGAGATCCCCCAAGAGAAGAAAGGTTATGGCTAGCAAAGGAAGACAAACAGACACCTCAGAGGATGAGAACTTCACAGAAGAAGAAGATGACACTGAGGGGTCAGATTCAGAAGCTACACTATTGCCTCCTTCTGAAGGTGAAGCAGATGCAGTTGGAGCAGCTGGAGTAGTTGAAAGTCAGGTTGAACAGGAGATTTCCATTGACAGAGGAGAGGGTCTACGTGGGACACATCCCACAGATACTGCTGAGTGTGCAGTTGCGATTACTCATGAAGAATATCTTCAAATGTGGAATGTAGAAGTGACTGCAAGAGAAGAGATGGAGAGGGAATATGATGAAGCACTTATCAATTTTTATGAGTTGTGGTATGCTCAGCCTATTGCAGATGAACAAATGGCAGAGACAAAAGTACCTAAAGCATATTCCATTTCATCTGACAGATTGACTGTTGCACATGTAGCTCTGGAGTCAAAGGCAGCAATTGCTCAGGGGGAGCAAGTTTCAAGTGTTTAGTCAGCACCAATGGATATTGGTGTAGAAGCAACAATTGTTCCAAGCACTTTGTCTAAAGGGAAGGAAGCTACAATTTAGGGGGAGCACTTTTTTGCAGAATCTGATGTTCTTATGACAGAAATTCTAGCTTCTCAATCTATTCCCCGACCTCCATCTGAGGGGGAGACATTGCTTAGAAAAGTGCTTGAAACTACTAAATAGGGAAAATCATCCATTGCAAAGAAGATGCATCCAGTCGAGACTGTTAATACCTTCATTGGCGAACTTCTTGAAACAAAATCTTCTCAGTTTGAAGTTCAAAAGCAAGTGGAAAACCTTTAACAGATCCTCATTAAGAGTATGGCTGCCATGGAGAAAATGATTGACCAGAAGTTGTCAAGCTTTGAAAAGAAGGTTGATGATAAAATGCAGAGCTTAGCACATAAATTGGATACTCTCGAGAGCTCACTTGATCTTACGGCAGGATGTTCTGTGCTGAGGTAGCAAATATGCCGACTTACACTCTGGTCCGTAATGACAATGCAGCCCAAGAACTTCCTCCCTCTCAAGCAGTTCGAGATCATGCGCTACAAGTAGGAGTAGACTATGTCAGGGATTCTTCCAAAGAGGCTGATAAAGAGCTTGGAAATATTCCATCTTCTTCAAAATCGCCTCCACCTTCTTCTATTTAAAATTTTTCAGTTCTAGTTTTGTGTCTTTCTCTCGTTGCAAAACACTGTACTGAATTGCAATTGATTATGCATAGACATTTTTTTCTTCTCTTATGAATTCTTATTGTTGATGACAAAAATGGGGAGATGAATCTCTTTACTTCTCTTTACTTCATACTATTTGCAGAGTAGTTTCTCTACTTTATACTACTTGCAGCAGTCATTTCTATTCTATATCATTGCACGTTCAAGGTGTAACTCCTGATGTTGTAATTCCTGATGATCTGATGATATTTCTTCATTCTCCTTCCATTACAACATACTTCTCTATACACTTCTTGATATTTCAACAGTTTTGTCATCATCAAAAAGGGGGAGATTGTTGTGACAATTCTCTTCTTGTTTTGATTCTGACAAAACTATCAACAGAATCTATGTAATAGTTGAAATTTTTTATTGCAGGAAGAATGTGTAAACATAAGTTTGTATCACTCCAATTCAGTCACTAAGACTCGAGGGAAGAGTAGCCATATAGTTGCTTCTGAAGACGATGGTCAGATAGAAGTGCTTCTGACGATGATCAGATGGAAATGCTTCTAAATATGGTCAGATGGAAGTGCTTCTGAAGATGGTCAGATGGAAGGGCTTCTGTAGATGGTCAGAAGGAGTGCTTCTGAAGACGGTCAGATGGAGTGCATCTGAAGAAATTCAGATGGAGTTGCTTCTGAGGGTCAGATGCAACATGATCTCTCATTTGAATACTTCATTTAAAGAACTATATGCAGTGTCAGATGGACTTTATTGAAGCTCAGTATTACCATTCTAAAATATCTACTTAGATTCAGAAAGTCCTCTTCTTCTGAAGACTACTTTTTAGACTGGTCAGATTCTGTAACACTGATTCTGAAGACCCACGAATGGCAGGTTTTCGAACAAGACAAGTTTTATTATGGAAGTCTGTGATATTTGATTGATAAGATATTTCTTCAAATCAATCAGGAGGAAATCTACGATTGGATATTACTTTCCAAGAATATATTTGGTAACTTATTTGAATCTACTCTACTTATGAAAACTGAAGATTTGGTTGTATGGGCGGCTGAATCAAAAGAGTTCAAATTCTACTTTAAACGGTTATCATATCTTCTTAAATATAGTCTCGTTCAGTCACGATTGTTGACGTCCAATCAAAGATTGAAGAGGGATCCTTTGATCGTGTATCCAACGGCTAGTTTGGAGGCAAATGAGTATAAAAGAAGAACCATGGTGATCTGCGAGGTAACCGAGAACTAGCGATCCAAAGTGCAAGAGTTGTTCATTTTTTCCAAAGTATTCTGAGTGTTCTAAATTCATTTCATTGTGAGGATTTGTAAGAGAGACTAAGTATCCTATTACTTGTAACATTCTTCAAATCATTATAGTGAAATATGTTGGGGAAAATCCCTTATGATATTTTGAAGATGACAAAATAATCAAAGGATACTAATGTGTTTGTTGATTAAGAAGAACCAGGTGAAAGAAGCACAAGCCGTTATTGACAGAATGTCAGAAGGTTATGAGTTATCTATGAATGGTAAACAAGGCATTAGGTGTAGAGGAGTCTACAAGTTGGAGATACCTAAGTAGAAGGTGAACAAGCCTAGAACGGGAAGTTCGGTAAAGCTTGGAAGGACCTTGGATAGGTGAACAACGAGGTAGAGCCGCAATTGCCAATATGTTTGGAGGGACCAAAAGATGGAGCTCAAGATATTGATCCAAGTTATGTATTTTGAAGATGGTCAGATGGAAGTGCTTCTGATGGGGTCAGATGAAACTGCTTCTGACGAGGTCAGATGGAATTGCTTCTGAAGATGGTCAGATGGAAGTGCTTCTGACGTGGTCGGATGGAAGTGCTTCTGAAGTTGATCAGATGGAGTGCATCTGAAGTCGGTCAGATGGAAGTGCTTCTGACGTGGTCAAATAGAGTGCATCTGAAGAAGGTCAGATGGAAGTGCTTCTGAAGATGGTTAGTCAGATGGAAGTGCTTCTGAAGACGGTCAGATGGAGTGCTTCTGAAGACGGTCAGATGGAAGTGCTTCTGAAGACGTCCAGATGGAGTCTGCTTGTGAAGATTGTTCAGAAGCAGCGAGATTGCTCAAAAGCTGCGAGATATATTATTTCGAGATTCTGAAGACCCACGGCTAACATATATCCATTATTGCTAAGGTATTTATGGAAGTTTGTAATCTTTGATTGATAGGATTATTCTATAACATAATTGATAGAATATCCTTGATTGGATATTACCTTCCATGGGACAAGAAACCTTCTATATCTGAAGAACTCCTTTTATGGAAACTGAAGATTGAGTTGTATGGGCGACTGAATCTGAAGGGTTCAGATTCTGCACCAACGGTCACTAAATCTCTCGAGATACAGTCTCGTTCAATCAAGATTGATGGCGACCAATTAGTGATTGAAGAGCGATCCTTTGAAGACCTGTCTAATGGCTAGTTTGGGGGTGAAGGAGTATAAAAGGAGATCGATGGTGCTACTACGGAGAAGGATAAGGAACCATAAATTCCAAGGTGCAAGAGTTGTTCAGTTTCATACTTGTCCTCGTGAGCTTTATACGACAATCATTGAGAGGTTTTGTAAGAGTGACTGAGAAAGGATAGTGTAATCTATCAGAGAGAGTATCATCACTTGTTGTATACCTCCATTGATTCATCTAGTGAAATCCAGCCAATTGGTTGTCAGTGTGGGAGAGTGGACGTAGGCTTGATCTAAGCCGAACCACTATAATCGTCGTGTGCAATATTCTCTACTTTAAACTCTTACTTTTGTGTTTAGATTTCTTGCACATTCTTATAGTGTTCCTGATTCTAATCGTGCATTGAAATTATTTTAATTCCGCAAGAAATTTCAATTAGATTTAGAATCACTTATTCACCCCCCCTCTAGGTGATATCGCTAGATCCAACAAAATCCAACCAATCGGCTGTCATCGTGGGAGAGTGGACGTATGCCTAACAAGTCGAACCACTATAAACTCAGCATGCACATTTCTCTTCTCTAAACTCTATTTCTGTGTTTAGTTTCTTTCTTGCACGTTGTTATACTGTTTTTGATTCTAATCGCACATTGAAATTGTTTTAATTCCGCATTAAATTTCAATTAGACTCGAATTCACCTATTCACCCCCTTTCTAGATGATATTGCTAAATCCAACAGGTGGTCCTCGCTGTGGTGGAAGGGGCCGAAGGAGACAGCCTGCGGCCGGTAGGCCTCGCGGTTGTGGACGGTGATGCCGGCAGGGACCCTGTAGATGGACCGCTTTTCCCAGTACTGTTGCTCGTCGGAGGGCATGAGCTCAAGGTTGAGGCTCTTATTGACCTGGACGATCCAGTTGGTTTCGTTCAGGTCGAGAGGACGCATGGTTCCGCAAGTTTCACAGGTTTCCACAAGGATCTGTTCTTGTTTTTCTCTTAAGACCATCAATGCGTGATTCACCTTTTGTGCACGGAGTAAAGAGAAAAATTATATTTAAGCATGCATGTCCCAGGAAAGCCGTAGGAATCGATTTGCATGGAACGCGATTCACGTGATTTATCGGCATCGAATAAACTTTTCAAGACCAATAGCCCTATCAAAATCAAGTCATGATATGTCTGAAGCACAATCAAGGAGTTATTACTTCGAGCACATTCAATGGCATTCTACTCTCCCGAAGGCTCCAAACTCTTCAACAATTGCTAGAGAACCTCTTTCGATGGTGTTATCTCAAGTTGAGAATAATAAAATGGAATAGAGAATAATGGAATTTTTCGTGTATTTTGCTATGCCATAATTAAGAGTACATCGGCCCACTTATAGATTTTATGAGATGAGTATCTAAAGTAACATATATCGATCATGATTATACGCGCAATCTTGAAAGATCTTATAGAATCAGCAGAATTATCAAATTAAGTCTTTAGATATCTCTAATGTTCCGCTCAAACTCAAGGTGCATAGAAGTCAACTTGAGTTTGTACCCAAGTGTAGATGATGTTCAACAGCTGAGACGTAGCGGACTAGGTAGCATCCAAGGCCTGATTGTGACGAAACTTCCAGATTTAGCTGGCTTGGGAGCGGCGAGTTTGGTAATGTTATTGGTTTCTCGAAACGATGCGCGAGATGTTGAGAATTGTAAGGGAAAGAATAATTGGCAAATGCGGCTGGCTTGCGAAACAGTAATTGAGCGACCAACCGATACAACTATCGAGTCCCACTGAGAGGAGCCCAAGATAAGTCCTCCATCCATTTTAAGACCCGCGGTGAGGTACCCCAAAGGTCTATCGAGTCCCAAGCGATACATAGTCTTGAGAAACATATAGACCTTACATCTGCATATAAGAAAAAGAATCACTGGATTCATTACCTTTGTTTGAAACAGATTTATGTATCACCTGTCTTTGAAGAATAACCTCTTTGAGCTTCCCTTCAAACACATTCAACTGCTCGAAGATCTTTTCCGCGTTTTACATTGAAAATTGAGGACCGAGTCCGCTGGTGATATCGGAATTTGACCCTTAAACAAAAACATCCATACCGTATAGTTTTGCATTTTTGTTTTTTTATTGAATTCTTCATATTTAGAAATTAGGGACATTTTATTTTTTTGGTTTAAGGATAGTGTGGCCGCAACAAACATAGACGAAGGCATGGTTATGAATCTTTTTTTCCTACATCAATCCCATCTGAAAGGAGGTTCACATGAAGGGAACAAAAGAACACTTCGGGGAGAGAGACTGGGCAGAACGTCTCCACCAAATGCGCACATTCATTCATTTTTGGACAGAGACAGCGACAGGTCTGAGGAGATAATACATATATTTGTGCATGGCTGCGTTTGTTTTACGAAAAATTCGGGATTAGAACAAAAAAAATCGAGAAATAATCGCTCATATCCCTTACAATAATAGACGAACAAAATATATTTTTACCGCCTACAAATATAGTTAGGTATAAATCGTTGTCGTTAATAAAACTTTTTCCATAGATTAATTTTTCTAAGCGATATAATCAATCATTTTTGAAAAAATATTTTTTCAAATCTTGAGTATTCCACGAAAGACAGCACCCCCCCCCCCCCCCCCCCAAAAAAAAGGAACAAAAGAAAGAATCCAAAGGAGAAAGAGGAAAATAACTTGTGAGAAAAGAGAGAAACTATAATTTTTAAGGAATCGGCGGTGCTAGTCCTCAAATTAGTGAGTCGCCATCTTTGCTAGGGCGCCTCCCTCCTCCTCAACGAGTCTTGAGTCTTGACGTGGCTTAAGTACATCACAAGTTGTTGGGCTTTCTTTTATAGTCCAGCCCATTTATGTGTTGAAAGGATTGCTACATTAGGGCAACATATAAGCAACGCCTCTAAGTGAGAACAGGTCACGAGAGAAGAGAAAACACGCAGCAAACAGAAAACACGGAGAGAGAAAGTGCAGCAAAAGGTAGTAACCCCAGAACGTGAAAAGGGACGTCGCAGCAATTTTTCAAGGGAAAAGCGCATCTGTCCAGCTGAGTTCAAATCGACGATTGGAGGTCGATCCGTGGTCCGATTGGGTTGAAATTTTGACCGCATCTTCAAGACTCGTTGTTCTTGATTCTGTATGGTTGGATCGTGATTTGAAGGTATTTACTGTAGCTGTTCATGGGTATTTCGGGACTGCAATTTTGGGGGTGATTTTCATCCATCTCTCTCTTTTAAGGTGATGTTGTTGCTTGATCTCCACTTATAGCTTTGGGATTTTATTGGCGTTGTATTCAGCGAGGTTGTGTACTCAAACAATTAATATATAGTGGAGATTCGGGTAGACTCCATGATCGGTCTCGTGATTTTTATCCTTCGCATTGAAGGGGCTTTCCATGTTAAAATTCTGGTGTTGTTTTTTCTTTCAACTCGCATATTTCATTAGTTATGCTCGAATCAGTTTCTCACAGATTTAGTCAAAGAGGGAAAGTTATATCCGCTGTCTGTTTTTCCCAACATAGTGGTATCAGAGTATTATTTTTTACTGAACGATGGAACCGAACGTGAGCAGAATGGTTAGTTTGAATGGAAAGAATTATCATGTGTGGAGAGGAAAGATGGAAGATCTACTATATGTAAAACGGTGGCATTTACCAGTGTTTGCTGATACTAAACCTGATAATATGAGCGATGCCGATTAGAATCTTGAGCACAAAATTGTGTGTGGATTTATTCGACAATTTGTTGATGATAATGTTTTGAATCACATCAGCAAAAAATCTCATGCTAGGACATTGTGAATAAGTTGGAGTCATTATATGCACGGAAGACTGGCAACAACAAAATATGTTTGATTAAACAATTTATTGAATTGCATTATAGAGATGGCCAATCTATATCAGATCACTTGAATGAGTTTCAAGAAGTGATAGATCAACTTTCTGCCATGAATATTAAATTTGATGATGAAGTGCATGGAATTTGGTTGCTATGTATCTTGCCGAAATCTTAAGAAACTTTTCGTATGTCCTTAATTAATGCTGCACCTGATAGTATTGTTACTATGGATTTTGCAAAAAGTGGTGTTCTGAATGAAGAGATTAGAAGAAAAACACATGTT
The DNA here is from genome assembly GCA_021437785.1 of Rhodomyrtus psidioides. Taxonomy (NCBI): domain Eukaryota; kingdom Viridiplantae; phylum Streptophyta; class Magnoliopsida; order Myrtales; family Myrtaceae; genus Rhodomyrtus; species Rhodomyrtus psidioides. Next base: position 155,593 of record JAILYB010000226.1, on the reverse strand, counting down.
TCTTCCTCTCATTCGGAAGCTCTAATTGTTGAAAACGGGGGCAAAAGTCAGAGTAGAGGTCCGAAAGGTAGATACAAGAGCCGAAGCAAGTTAAGACCATGGAAGAAGACTATTGAGTGTCATCACTATGGTAAGATGGGTCATATGAAGAAGAATTGCTTCCAGCTGAAAAATGAGATCAGGAATGAGAAGAAAAATGGCAAGAAAATAACGAGAGAAGAAATAATGGTAGTGATGATCGGGTGGCAACTGCTACTGATGAACTTGTTATTATTTGCTATGATGATAATGTTAATTTTGCATGTGATGATTCAAACTGGGTTATTGATAGTGAAGCTTCTTTTCATATTACCTCTAGGAAAAAGTTCTTTACATCCTACAGGTCAGGAAATTTTGGTACCTTAAGAATGTGTAATGACGGTTTGGTTGCTGTTGTTGGCATAGGAGATGTGTGCTTGGAGACTAGTACCGGAGCAAAACTAATTTTGAAATATGTTTGACATGTTCACGATATTCGTCTGAATCTGATTTCAACTGGAAAACTTGATGATGCAGGATTCTGTAGTACTTTTGACAATAGTTAGTGGAAACTCACCAAAGGCTCATTAGTTGTGGCTAGAGGTATGAAACAATCTTCCTTATATTTATTTCTGGCTAAGATTTTCAAGGACATGTGTAATGTTGTGGAAGATGAGAATGCAACTACATTATGGCATAAGAGGCTTAGTCACATAAGTGAGAAATGAATTGGCTTGTTAGCTAAAAAGGGTTTACTCTATGGAGTAAAGAGTGCAAGACTTGAGAAGTGTGCATATTGTTTAGCAGAAAAACAACGAATAGTTTCTTTCAAGAGTCATCCGTCTTCGAAAAAATCAGAGTTGCTAGAACTAGTGCATTCAGATGTTTGCGGTCCAATAAAACTACTAACACCTAGTGGCGCAACATACTTTGTGACCTTCATTGATGACCATTCAAGAAAATTATGGGTTTATTTCTTGAAGATGAAGGATCAAGTGTTAGATGCATTCAAGCAGTTTCAAGTTTCAGTTGAAAGACAGGCTGGAAAGAAGTTGAAATACATTCGTCCAGATAATGGTGGTGAGTACATCAGACCATTTGATGAATATTACAGGCAACAGGGAATTCGACATCAGAAGACACCTCCTAAAACGCCTGAGTTAAATGGTGTAGCAGAAAGAATGAACAGAACACTAATTGAGAGAGTCAGATGTTTGATTTCAGATGCAAAATCGCCAAAATCTTTTTGGGGAGAGGCTTTGAGTACAGTGGTACATGTTCTTAATATTTCTCCTATTGTTGCTTTAGATGGTGATGTTCCAAACAGAGTTTAGTTTGGAAAGGAAATTTCATTTGATCATCTAAAGGTGTTTGGATGTAAAGTTTTTGTTCATGTTCCAAAGGATGAGAGGTCCAAGTTAGATGTCAAGACAAAAGAATGCATCTTTCTTCGTTATGGTTCTGATGAATTTGGCTACAGGCTTTATGATCCAGTTGCAAAGAAAATTATCAGAAGTCGATATGTAGTATTCGTTGAGAATGAAACCATTTGTGATATTGAGAAGATGAAGAAGATAGATTCCCGTGATTTCTGATATGTTAGTTGATACTAGCTCAATCTCACCTTTTGAGTTGCAGGAACAGTTGTATGATCAAGTTGAAGATGGTGTTCAAGGTCAGACTACAAATCAGCTGGCTCAGGGTCAGACTCAAAATGATCAATCGGTTGAAGATCAGGCTCAGGGTGATCAACATTATTCAGATGACATTGATGCTTAAGAGATTGCACCATTAGCTCCACCAACTACTGCTTTGAGGAGGTCTACCAGAGACCGCACCTCATCTACTAGATATTCCTCTAATGAGTATGTTATGTTGACAGATGCATGTGAACCTGAAACTTTTGAAGAAGCAGTAGAAGATAAGAACAAGAAGGAATGGTTTGATGCAATGCATGATGAGATGAAGTCATTGCATGACAATCACACTTTTGAGTTGGTGGCATTACCTAAGGGTAAAAGAGCTTTGAAGAACCGACGAGTTTATAGATTGAAGCAAGATGAGACGACTTCGCGTCCTCGATATAAAGCCAGATAGGTTGTTAAAGGCTTCAATCAGAAAAAGGGAATTGACTATGATGAGATCTTCTCACCAGTTGTAAAAATGTCTTCAATTCGAGTTGTTTTGAGTTTAGCAGCTAGCCTTGATCTCGAGATTGAGCAGATGGACATGAAGACCGCTTTCCTTCACGGTGATTTGGAGGAAGACATATACATGGAGCAGCCTGAGGGTTTCTAGGTAAAAGGTAAAGAGAATTATGTTTGCAAACTGAAGAAAAGCTTGCATGGCTTAAAGCAGGCGCCGAGGCAATGGTATAGAAAATTTGAGTCTTTTATGGGGAGCAATCCTATAAGAAGACTACTTCTGATCATTGTGTGTTTGTGCAGAAATTCTCTGAAGGTGATTTTATTATCTTATTGCTCTATGTTGATGACATGTTGATTGTTGGTCAGAATGCTTCCAGGATTGACAAGTTAAAGCAAGATTTGAGAAAGTCTTTTTCAATGAAAGACTTGGGGCCGGCTAAGCAGATTCTTGGTATGAGGATCACTCGCGACAGACAGCCGAAGAGATTATAGTTATCTCAAGAGAAGTACATAGAGAAAGTACTTCAAAGGTTCAAAATGGACAAAGCTAAAGTCGTAAATACACCTCTTGCTACACACTTTAAGCTTAGTCATAAACAATATTCGTCAACTCAGAAAGATCTGAAAAAGATGGAAAAAGTTCCTTATGCATCTGCAGTGGGTAGTCTGATATATGCAATGGTTTGTACAAGACCAGATACAGCTCATGCAGTTGGAGTGGTTAGTCGTTTTATGTCAAATCCAGGTAGAGAGCACTAGAATGCATTGAAGTGGATATTGAGATATCTCCGAGGCACTTCTAGTTTTGGATTTTCATTTGGGAGTGATAAGCCGATTCTTGTTGGATATACTGATTCTGACATGGCAGGTGATATTGACACAAGGAAATCTACTTCGGGTTATCTGATTACTTTCTCAGGGGGAGCTGTGGCTTGGCAGTCAAGGTTGTAAAAATGTGTTGCCTTGTCGACGACAGAGGCAGAGTTCATTGCAGCAATCGAAGCATGTAAGGAATTACTTTGGATGAAAGAGTTCACGCAGGAACTTGATTTCACTCAAGAGAGGTATGTTTTACTTTGTGATAATCAAAGTGCTATACATCTTGCAAAGAATTCCACTTTTCATGCCAGGTCAAAGCATATTGATGTGAGGTATCACTGGATACGAAAAACTCTAGAATCCAAAGGGTTAAAACTTGAGAAAGTACACACAGAAGATAATGCTTCAGATATGATGACGAAGGCTCTCACTTGAGAGAAGTACGAGTTTTGTCGGCGTCAGACCGGCATGGATATCTGATGAATTCTTTTGTATCGATATCTCCCTCAATGGGCTGGAGGGGGAGATTTGTTGGGCTTTCTTTTATAGTCCGTCCCATTTATGTGTTGAAAGGATTGCTACATTAGGGCAACATATAAGCAACACCTCTAAGTGAGAACATGTCATGAGAGAAGAAAAAACATGCAGCAAACAGAAAACACAGACAGAGGAAGTGCAGCAAAAGGTAGTAACCACAGAACGTGAAAAGGGACGTCGTAGCAGTTTTTCAAGGGAAAAACGCATCTGTCCAGCTGAGTTCAAATCACCGATTAGAGGTCGATCCGTGGTCCGATTGGGCTGAAATTTTGACAGCATCTTCAAGACTCGTTGTTCTTGATTTTGTACGGTTGGATCGTGATTTGAAGGTATTTACTGTAGCTGTTCGTGGGTATTTCGAGACTGCAATTTTAGGGGTGATTTTCATCCATCTCTCTCGTTTAAGGTGATGTTATTGCTTGATCTCCACTCATAGCTTTGGGATTTTATTGTCGTTGCATTCGGCGAGGTTGTGTACTCAAACAATTAATATATAGTGAAGATTCGGGTAAACTCCATGATTGGTCTCGTGATTTTTATCATTCGCATTGAAGGGATTTTCCACGTTAAAATTCTGGTGTTATTTTTTCTTTCAACTCGCATATTTCATTAGTTGTGCTCGAATCGATTTCTCACAGGTTTAGTTAAAAAGGGAAAGTTATATCCGCTGTATGTTTTTCCCAACACAAGTGACAAAACTTATGCACGGCACTCACTTTAATGCCAAACTTTCAAAACGATCTCTTAAGCGTCAATTTTTTTGAAAAATGGTTACTTTAGTATTAAAACTTTCAAAACGATCACGTAATTACCAACATTTTTAAAAACGATCACTGAAGTACCAACTTTTTTTTAAAACGATTACTTCAGTGCCAACTCTAATAGCCATGTCAGCTCAAATAATAATAAAAAATAGAACGTGTCGGATTTTCGGCGAGCCACATCAGCTTAAATAGGATTTGGCACTAAAGTGATCATTTTTAAAAGAAATTAATACTTAAGTGATCATTTTTTAAAAAAAAAGTTGACACTTAAGTGATCGTTTTGAAAGTTTTAACACTAAAATAAGTGTCGTACACAACTTATGACACTTGAGGTGTACTTAAGCTGTCTTGACATGGTCCTCTTCACTTTGTAAATCTCCTACATCAAGCGAAAAATATTTATGGCTAATGCCTCAAAAAACTCTAAACTGGCATATCTGTGACAAATTTACCTACCAAATTATTTTTTACGATAAAAAAATTTAAATTGATACACTTGTGACAAAATTACCCCAAGTTGATATATTTATGACAAATTTATCATTTTTCATTAAATTTTACCATCACATTTTTTAGCTGGATGACAAATGGCAGTTAACAGGTGTACAAATTTGGAGTTTTTACCCTCTGTTATTCACAAATATATTAGTTTGGTATTAATCTAATTTAACAGAAATTAACAGAGGTTAAATTTATCACATTTGTCCAATTTTGAATTTTTGGTTGTCAAAAAATTTAATAAGGGGTAAATTTGTTACAAGTGTATCAGTTTGGGATTTTTTATGATCAAAAAAATAATTTGTGGTAAAGTTGTCATAATGTATACCAATTTGGAATTTAAATAGATTGTGGTAAATTTATCACATGTGTACCAATTTGGGATGTGGTCAAAAGAATAATTTGTGGTAAATTTGTCACAAGTGTACCAATTTGGGATTATTCGTGATATTAATCTAAATATTTGTATCATAAAATTTTCCTGCATTTATTGGTAGGATTACTCTAGTTTATTTTTGCTATTTTATTTGTGTGCCATTTAAAGTTTGTTAAGTCAGAAGGAAAATTTCATTTCACTTAAAAGAAAGGTACACAACATCAAGACGAAATCAATCACAAATCATTACAATCTAATGCAAATTTGAAAAATAGATCAACTTGATATAACATGCAACAACTTTCTCCTTCCACAAGAATGGATTTATCATAACATAATAGCACAATCTATAGCTGATTACCAAAACTCGCATCATCTTCTATTTTGAGCACACGATGAAAACTTCATCTATAGTAACTACGATTTTATGAAAAAGCGTGCACGCCAGGTCCCGAGCACCATTACCGTAGAGAGATAACAACAACATTAAAATGTAGAAAAATCACAAACGTCTTGTAAATCTCAAATCTATATATAGATTGGAGTAGAACTCTCAAATTTAGATCTAATTTTAAAACGGAAGAGAAGAGTTACAAAACAGTTTTATTTGATCGAAACACTTTAAGATAAACTCACCATTGAACAAATTAAACGAGAAGTTTTGGAAACTTATGGAACGCTCGAAAGACGTCCACGAAATCAATGAAGGAGTCTTGAAAAATCTTAAAAATGAAAAGATAGGGAAATATATAGGGATATAGAGAGGAAGAGGGAAGAGGGAGGGAGACGCAAGGACATTGTTCAATAGAGGGAGAGTTGGGTTTGGCGGCCATGAGAAAGGGAAAAAAAAAAAACCCTTAGAGAGAGGGGAAGCTATTCTAGGGCATAACACCATGATTTTGTATTAATATTGTCCAATTATGCTCGAATTTAATAATTTGGTTATCATCATTGAATGATTTTATTGCTTGTATGTCGAGGAATTAAAAACGGAATAGATTGAGAAAAAGGTAGGCCTTAATTAATCGACTCATAACCAGGCTAGGATAAGTTAGTGGCGACTCCAGTCTTATTCATATGCAACACTAAATTACGAAAAATTATCAAAAAAGTCCTAAACTTGTTGCATTTTCGTCATTTCATTCCTAAACCAAGTTTGCCGATTTAGTCGTACATCTTTTCAAATTTTATTGATCCAGTCCTATTGGCCGAAAATTGCAGATTTGACATTGTCAAAGCTGATGTGAATAATTTCTAATAATTTAAAAAAAAATAATTTTCTTCCTTTTTTTTCTTTCCTCGGTTAGAGGCTACCGGGGGTTGCCAGCCCCAGGCAAAGACCGGCAACCCCTCCCTAACCATGGGCTTTGTGGCCCTCGCCCATGGTTCGGCGGGGTCGCAAACCTCTAACCCAAAAAAGGAAATAAAAAAAAATAAAAAAAAATCATTTTTTTATAAAATTATTAAAAAATTATTCACGTCACCGTCAGTGGTACCACGTCAACGATTTCGAGCCAATAGGACTAAATCGGCAAAATATAAAAATGTTTAAGCCTGAATCAACGAACTGAAAAGGTTTCGGACTAAATTGGTAAAAGTGTGAAAGATTAGAACTAAATTGGTAAAAGTGTGAAAGATTTACGACTTTTTTGATAATTTTTCCCTAAATTGCATACGGAAGGGGCTAGGATAGCCCATGCGAATTGTAAGCGCCACTTCGCAAGAGGATTATAAGTGCCTCCCTAATAATCCGTTAAACTCGTCCCGAGGTTCATCTTGAGATGGTCAAGGCAATCGAGGGGAAAAAACTAAAAGCCGGACGATGGTGGTTTTGATAAAGATACCATAGCCAATCACCAAGCCATTGTTGGGAAAAAGGCGAGTAATATGCGGAAGCGAAACCCTTTCTCCCTCCTTGCGTGATCAAGATGGGCAAGAAGAAAATTAAATAAATGTAGAATCGGAGACTCACAAATTTTTACGTGGAAAACCCGAAAGGAAAAAACCACGAAGATCGTCCACTATAGTAGCAGGATTACAACAATATGTCTTCACAGAAATTGGTGGAACACCCTCACCGGTATGGTGGAAAACACACAATTACAAGAGGATAAGAATCTCTCTCACTCTTCACACAATGGTGGCTCTCTCTCTCTCATTTGGATGATATCTCTCGTGTTGTCGAATTCTGATGACGAGACTTGTCGAACTTGGCTTCGACGCTTTCTCTCTTCGATGCAGAATGTACACTGGAACTCTCACTCTTGTCATGCCATCAACTCATCTCTTCATCCCCTATTTATAGAGGGCCATGGGATCACTCTTCCATGCTCTAGAACCTTCATCAATTAATAAGGTGGATTTACAAAGATGATTAGCACCTTCTCAATGCACGAAGCCACGAGAATTCACTTTCTCGTGCGAGGTAGTTGCGTTGGAACTACGTAGTCATCAATGCATTAATTCTCCCAACTAATTAAGGAGAATCCCAACAAATCTCCCCCTTCGACTTAATTAGAGGGGCTTACCATACCGGCACCTTCACAGCATTCATCGAACTTCTTTGATGGAATTACCTTGGTCATCATGTCAGACCAGTTCTCATCGGTATGAGCCTTGTCGAGTTGTAGATGTTTCTCCTCTATTACATCTCGAATCTAATGATATCGCATATCGATATGTTTTGATCGAGAATGATAGGCTGAATTCTTCGACAAGTGTATGGCACTCTGATTATCACATTTTAGCACAAACTTTTCTTTCTTATGTCCCAACTCAAGCAAGAAATTCTTCATCTAGAGCATTTCTTTACATGCTTTTGTGGCTGCAATATATTCGGCTTCGGTGGTAGATAATGCAACACATTTTTGGAGCTTCGACTGCCATGATACAGCTTCCCTTGCAAAAGTAGTCAGGTACCCAGACGTCGATTTTCTCGAATCGACATCACCACCTGAATCTGCATCCGTGTAACCTTCTAACACAGGTTCTCCTTCGCCGAAACACAAACACATTTTCGATGTACCCTGGAGATATCGAAAGATCCATTTAATAGCGGCCCAGTGCTCCTTTCCAGGATTTGAAAGGTATCGGCTCACAACACCGACTGCATGAGCAATATCGGGCCTGGTGCAAATCATTGCATACATAAGGCTGCCAACTGCCAATGAATATGGCACATTCTTCATCTCTTCTTTATCTTTCTCAGTCAATGGACTCTGCTTCTTGCTTAATTTGAAATGTCCAGCAAGATGAGTACTTACTGGTTTGGCCTTATGCATATCGAATCTCTTGAGAATCTTCTCGATATATTTCTCTTGGGATAGCCATAACAGCTTCTTCGAACGATCTCGCAAGATTTTCATCCCAAGGATTTGCTTCACCGCACCTAGATCTTTCATAGCGAAGGACTTGCTCAAGGCTTTCTTCAGGGTAGAAATTTTCTTCGAGTCTTGCCCGATTATCAGCATATCATCGACATAAAGCAAGGGAATGATGAAATCAACACTGGCATACCTCTTAATAAACACGCAGTGATCAGCATGAGTCTTCTTGAAGTCATGCTTCGCCATGAATGAGTCAAACTTCTTGTACCACTATCTTGGTGTTTGTTTCAAGCCATAGAGGCTTTTCTTGAGACGACACACCATGTGCTCTTTACCTGGAGCTTCAAAACCCTCGGGTTGCTCCATGTAAATTTCTTCCTCTAGGTCTCCGTGAAGAAAAGCAGTCTTCACGTTGAGTTGTTCGATCCCTAAGTCTAGACCGGCGGCTATACTAAGAACAACTCGGATAGATGATATCTTCACCACTAGGGAAAATATCTCATCGAAATCGATGCATTTCTTCTGGTTGCATCCTTTGACAACAATTCGAGCTTTGTACCTTGGCCGCGAGCTTCTTTCATCAGCTTTAAGTTTATACACCCACTTGTTTTTCAACGCTCGCCTTCCCTTCGATAGCTTAACAAGTTCATAGATGTGATTCTCATGCAAGGATTGCATTTCCTCTTGCATAGCTTTCTCCCATTCTTCTTTCTCGTTGCTGGCGACAGCTTCTTCATAGCTTTGAGGCTCCCCTTCTTCTACAAGAACAGTATAGTCATCCGCAGGATATCTGGTCGAAGGACGCCTGATTCTAGTAGATTGCCTCAACTGAGGCTGTACTTCAGGCTCTTATTCGATAGGCTTTGTCTCTATCATTTCGACAGCTTATGTCTCTGTCATTTCGACATGTTCTTCTATTGGTGGTTCAACATTTCCATTACCAACTTCTTCATTGTTGCTCTGCGATGATTCTCCCCCTGAATCATCACGGTCCTTAGAAAACAACACAGGATCGGAATGGGTAACGACCCAGGTCTTAGGCTTGTTGACATCTTCGTGAGTCTGGTTTTCAAAGAACACAACATCACGGCTCCTCCTTTTGATTGGATCCCATAAGCGAAAGCCAAACTTATCTCTTGGTGAACCAAGGTAAATGCACTCATTGGTCTTCGCATCGAGCTTAGATCGTTCGTCTTTAGGAATATGAACGAACGCTTGGCAACCGAACACTTAAAGATGACCGTATGATGCCTTCTTCCTTGTCCAAACCTCCTATGGGATATCTCCATCGAAAGGTCTTGACGGCAACAAGTTGATTATATCAATGGCAGTCTTCACGGCTTCTCCCAAAATGACTTGGGTAGTTTGGGGTGAGATAACATGCATCGAACTCTTTCTTCGATGGTCCGGTTCATCCTCTCAACTACACCATTTAGATGAGGCATCTTTGGAGGCGTCTTCTCCAGCTTAATTTCATGTGAACTGCAATATGCTTCGAAAGGGCCACGATACTCACCACCATTATCGGCTCGCACGCACTTCAATTTCTTCACAATATCCCGTTCCACCATGGCATGGTACTCCTTGAACGCTTGGAGAACTTGGTCTTTTGTGCTCAATAAAGACACTCATACTTTTCTGGAGTGATTGTCGATAAAGGTGATGAAATAGTATGCACCGCCGAGGGATTTCTCTATCATCGAACAGACATCGGTATGGACCAGATCAAGAACATACCTTCTCCTTCTAAGTCGATTTGGTTTCCAGAATGACACTCGGTGTTGTTTACCGGCTAAGCAGTGAGTGCAGACTTCCAACAATTGGCCTTTTACGTCGGAGAGTAGCTCTTTCTTGACGACGATCTGTAATCCCTTCTCGCTCATGTGACCAAGCCTCTTGTACCACAGCTCCATGCTTGAGTCACCGTGGGCAACGTTAGCATCTCCGTTGCATACTTTTCCTTGCATGACATACAAGGAACCTTCTTTGTTTCCTCTGGCAATGACCGCACTCCCTTTGGCAAGTTTTCATTTGCCCGCACCGAAGTGATTCACCATCCCGGCATTATCTAGCTTCCCAGCTAAGATAAGGTTAAGGCGTATGTCTGGAACATGCCTAACCTCCTTCAATACTAGCTTATATCCCGCGTCGGTCATCAAGGTGAGTTCACCGATTCCAACAATTTTGTTGGTGACGCGGTTTCCCATCTTGACTATACCAAAGTCACCAACTTGGTAGGATGAGAAGAAACCTTTATGTGGAGTGATGTGAAAGGACGCGCCTGAGTCAACGATTCATGAACAATCATCGTCGGCAACATTGAGATAGTTGGCTTCTCCAATTAGAAATATATCATCAACTTCAGTTGCAGCGACGGCCGTAGTGCTCTTCTCCTCCTTCTTCTTTGGGTCAACCTGATCTGGCTTGACATTGCCGGCCTTCTGATCTGTCTTGAGAATTCGGCACTCCAGTTTCTTGTGACTGGGCTTCCCGCAATAATAGTAAGTTACCTTGGGGAGAGATTTAGACTGCCAACGAGATTTATCGGGTTCGCAGATTTTGCTTCTTCCACAAGTCTCAGGTCTTCCATGATTGTCGACGATATTGGCCTCATATTGGTTGGACGTGCCTCATTCTTTTCGTTTAGTTTCTTCATTCATTAGGCTATCGGCAACGCCATCCATGGATAGCTTCCCATCCGGAGCTGAGTTACTTAGAGCAACGACTAACGTGTCCCAACTTTCTAGTAGGGAACTAAGGAGTAGAAGGGCTTGCAACTCATCATCGATCTTCATCTCGATCTTTGTCTGTTATTCACGAGCCCCTTAAAGGTGTTTAAGTGCTCGATCATACTTTGGCCATCCTTATACTCCAGCTTCACCAAATGCCGCACAAGATGAGCTTTATTGCGATGAGTCTTATTTTGAATCATGGATTCAAGCTTCGACCATAATTCATGAGCATTAGTGTGAGTCGACATATGCTCGAACAAATTCTTGTCGATATATTTGCAGATCATGGCGACCGCTTTGCGATTCAAGAGCTCCCACTCTTTATCGTCTTTTCCTTCCGGCTTCTCCTCATTTAGGATTGGCTCGTACAAATCCCTGCAATATAGGTGATCCTCCATCATGGGCTTCCAATAGGAATAGTTCTCTGCAGTAAGTTTGAACATATCACCATCATGGGTGATGGTAGCCTCCATCTTGAAACACACGATGCTCGTGAACAAGGCTCTGAAACCACTATTGGGAAAAAGGCAGATAATATGCGGAAGAGAAAACCTTTCTCCCTCCTTGCATGATCAAGATGGGCAAGAAGAAAAATAAAGAAATATAGAAGTGGAAACTCGCAGACTTTTTCGTGGAAAACCCGAAAAGGAAAAACCACTAAGATCGTCCACTATAGTAGCGGGATTACAACAATATGTCTTCACCGAAATTGGTGGAACACCCTCACCAGTATGGTGGAATGCACACAATTACAAGAGGATAAGAATCTCTCTCGCTCTTCACACAATGGTGGCTCTCTCTCTCACTTGGAGGATATCTCTCGTGTTGTCGAATTCTGACGACAAGACTTGTCGAACTTGGCTTCGACGCTTTCTCTCTTCGATGTGGAATGTGCACCGGAACTCTCGCTCTTGCCATGCCATCAACTCATCTCTTCATCTCATATTTATAGAGGGCCATGGGATCACTCTTCCATGCTCTAGAATAAGGTGGATTTACGAAGAAGATTAACACCTTCTCAATGCACGGAGCCACGAGAATTCACTTTCACGTGCGAGGTAGTTGCATTAGAACTACGTTGTCATCAATGCATTAATTCTCCCAACTAATTAAGGAGAATCCCAACAGCCTTCAATTCTTAAGTCAAATTTTTTCCTTAAAGAGTAACGCAATATAATTTTGAGAACGACGGCTTCCACGTTCTTTCATTTTTTGTCCTCATGAAGAACAAATATAGCACGTCGATTCTGATGGTGTCCACCAGTAAAATTGATTTGTAAAAAGGGTAAACGGTGAAAGTAAAGGGTCTTTTTGCATTCTGATCAGGTCCTATGTTGGATAGAATTTTCCACATTTGCATTAGTTCCATCTCATTGGACTGTTCATTATTTTTTTCGGTGGGGTCGAATCGAGCAATCAAAGCTGAGATCAAAACATTTATGAAACAATTACGTTGTGAGCGACGTAGCTGATTTGAGATCTCATATCTAATAAGAAGTTGGTCGAATGGCCATATTATGTCTCCGTTGATGCTCGTTAATTTATCAGAAACTTCCTTGAGCAGGGAAAATTGCCTATTTGTTATCGGATCATCGGGATGGAACTTTCCACTGGATGATAATGCACTAGGGTTTTCCTCGATCTCATGTATTTACTCGTCAAGATTTTACAGCCTGATGTACTTGCTTTTTGGTAAAGGGAGGATCTTGTCCTTGTCAACTCTTATCTTATGCTCTATATAATCTGGTTTTTGCCTAATGGGCTTTTTTCCAACACTAACAGGTTGATCCTGGGGGACTTAGGCGTATTACGACGGTTGTGGACTCGATAGGGAAGAACGGGTTCACTATGTATGTCCTTGGTGCTACGAGTGTCCTGCCTTTGTTTTCTCCGGGGCTGAAGGCGTCATACGAATGACATCGTATGTGATGGGAATTTCATACAAAATGCTAATCCATATCTATAAATAAATCGAAATTAAATAGATCCACATACCCATAAAAACACGAAGCGCGGATTGCAGCCATACGTTAATGGAACTGTCGTATACGTCCATTGTACTGGATCGTCAAGCCCTGAGATCAAACTTGAATCACTGATCGGTGAGGTATATCACGTAAAACGAACGTACCTCGATAGCCACAGATTAAGAGCCCCCATTGTAGATGAGAAACGATTCTGATCCGCCGATCGATCGTCCGTCTAGAGAGATTTTCTGGAGTGTTTTCTTAGAGAGAGTTTCTGTCAATGGTGGTTGCAAGAACGACAAATGTTCTGGAGAAGAGAACGTTATCTTCTCTCTCTCTCTCTCTCTCTCTCTCTCTCTCTCTCTCTCTCTCTCTCTCTCTCTCTCTCTCTCTCTCTTAGAATAGGAAATACTTAATTGATTGCAATCAAATATTGCAAATACGGCAATTAGCCAATTTAGCCCTTAATGTGCCCGATATTCCATTATCTCCCACTCGCATGCAAAGGGCTAAATGTCTCTCTTTCTTTTCTCACTGCAAAGTTAATATGAGCAAATAATCTATGCGACCAGCATACTATGAGAGCTCGTTGCTATACATCTGTTAGGAGTATTTAGCAGTTCAAAATGGGCACATAACCTCTGAGTAGATCCAGTATGCAGTACCCTAGATCAATCGGTCACATTTACATGACATCTCTCTTGATTTCTTTCTTTGAGCGCTCAAATACAAAACATTGTATTCACAATAATGATTAAACTCAAATAATCATAGTGGTCGACCTATGAATACAAAGATTGAATGTGATATCCAAAACAAAATTGATCTTCCTCTTCCCTTAAACCTCACAATCTCAATCCAGCTCGCTTTTCTAGAGATGTCACATTAGATCGAATCAATCTCATGACCATTGGCAACACTTTATGTGAGATCGTCACCCCTAGTCCCACATTGCCTAGGGGAGAGGTCTTGGGTAGGCTTGTAACCCTTGGGTGCCCTTAGACTTGCATGAGGCCTTTTCCCGGCTGAGTGCTCGGAAAGCAAAATCGTGTGGGTTGCAAAACCCAAAGTGGACAATATCGTGCAAGTAGTACCCCGGCCGTTACAAATGGTATCAGAGCCGACCCCCGACCGCATGTGTGAACTCTCGACCGTAGCCGGGTAGCGGTGCCGTCTGTGAGCCCCAATGTGGTACGAGCATAATAGGGACGTTGTGTCCGAAAGGGGGAGATTGTGAGATCCTCACCCCTAGCCCCACATTGCCTAGGGGAGAGGTCTTGGGTAGGCTTATAAGCCTTGGGGTGCCCTTAGACTTGCATGGGACCTTTTTCCGGCTGAGTGCTCGGAAAGCAAAACCGTGCGGGTTGCAAAACCCAAAGTGAACAATATCGTGCAAGTGGGACCCCGGCCGTTACACTCTGAGCTAGCAAACACTAAATAGAAATCTCAAGAATAGGTCAGAGTCGTTAGGGCACTTAATTGAGGAACTTATATCCTCAAGAGTCTCACACAGCCATAGAGTTGAGATCAAAACTCTTGCCAACTCATCTTGGTCGTCTTATGCATACGTAATATGAAGTATGTATTACGGTATTCTCTCCTTTCCCATGGAGCATATGTCTTCCCACTTAATACCGTACAGATAATAGCTTAGATATACTCAACGTCTAGTTTGAGTTCACAAATCTACTCTCTTCAAATAATCCAACAGAACTCACATCTGGCATCAAAGACAAATAAAGTGAAATACGTAATTACTTCACTTTAGGACATAACTTATTATGACTTCATCTTAACACTCTTGTTAAGGGCGACATAAAAAATTTCAAGCTTGAGCTCTCAATTATCACCTAGATAATAAGGTTGAAATCATCTCATCTCTATTCGTCACCCAGCAAATAGAGGCGATTACCCGTGTGAGTAGGCTAATCTCTAATCTGTCCAACAAACTTTATTAGTATAATGCACTAAGCATTATTATGCATAAATGCCATACAAATTCATAAGCATCAATAATGATAACAAATATCATTAACTGTGAACTTTGAGAAAATTCAGTACTCTCACTTTTACGTACTTCTAGAGATTTCAATATAGGGAACTAATCCCTTTGTCAACACATGACTAAGAAAACAACTCTAGGGATTTACTTCGTCAGAAGATCTACTATCATTCTTTGTGTATATTTGTACTGTATGTTCACATTTTTTCGTACAACTATGTCTCTCACAAAATTATATTTTGTGACTTTATGTTTGGTCTTGCAATGGATTCTTAGTGTAAGCTATTGCTGCTTAGCTATCACAATTAACTAATAATTGAATTTGTAGCATCCTTAGCAACACTTTACTAATCCAAGCACCACTTAAACCAAATACTCTCTTGTACTGCTGCTGATAACACCACAAGATAGATTTTCATCGTGGATAAGGCTATACACTTTTGCTTCTTACTACTTCAAGATATTGTGCCATTGCACAGTAAGAATACAAGCCTAGAGGTAGATTTTCTCTCATCTAAATATCTTCCTCTGTCAATATCAGTATAGCCTTCAATGCGCGGATCTCTACGTTGAACTCAGTAAAACATTGGCAGTACTTTTTAGATACCTCAGGATTCTCTTGATGGCAATCCAATATTCTTGACCTAGATTAGAGTGGTGCACATGCTATTCCAACCACATAACAAATATTAGGTCTTGTACACATCATAGTATACTTCAAACATTCAATCACTAACATATGGAACACTTTCCATTTCTGCATTTGCTTGTGGAGTCTCAAGACATATTTCGCGGCTCAGACCTTCACCTCATGCAACATGAGTATCTTTGGATTTACAGTCTTGCATACAAAATCATTTTAGGACTTTATCTATATAAGTCTCTTGTGAAAGTGATCATAATTTCTTTGAACGATCTCTTGAAATCTTAATTCCAAGAATTATATGCAGATTCATCCATATTTTTTTATTTCAAAATTGGAACATAACCAATTCTTGACTTTATTAACAAACTCCATATCGCTCCAAGGAATCAGTATATCTTCAACATATAATGATAAGATCACATATTGATCTTAGGATCTTTTGATATATATGCAATGATTTTCAGCAATCATTATAAAATCATATGCCACTAGGCATTATCAAAAAGTATATATCATTATCTCAAAGATTGTTTAAGGTCATTTATCGATCTCAAAAGTCGGCATACTTTTTGTTCTTAGCCATTTGTAACAAACACAACGGGTTGTTTCATAATAATAACAATAATTTTTTTATTTAATTCTCCATTGAAAAAAGCGGGTCTTTACATCCATATGATGTAATTCAAGGTCCATACTAATCACTATTGCCAGAATAAAGTGAATTGAGGTAATTCCCACCACAAGAGAACAAACCTCCTCACAATCAATTTTTCTAATTGATTGTACCCTTTTACCACCAGACGAGTCTTATATCTTTCAATCGAGCCATTAGCTTTACGCTTTACTTTGAGAACATACTTGTTCCCAATGGCTTTATGTCAACTCGGAAGAACAACCAGTTCCCGAACTTGGTTTGATTTCTCCATTGGGGAAGAACAACCAGTTCCCAAACTTGGTTTGATTTCATTGACTCCATCTCTTTTTCCATTCCTTATATCCACTTTTCCTTTTTAGGGCAAGTCAGAGCCTCATTTACATTTCTTGGCTCATCCACTTCTTGTGGAGCGACCATGAAAGATTTGCCTTCAATGTCTAAACGTCGACAAATCAACGGAGAATTCTTTTGCGACTTGTTCGCTAAATTGAGGATTGTACACTTAGTACATTAAGCTCCATTACGCTCGCACTTGGCAACTTGTTCGACGTATTGAAGATTATACACTTAGTATATCATTATCCATTAAGCTCCTACTCGGATTAGATAACGACATCTTCTTCACATCAAGTGGTTGCAAATCTTTTTCACATCAAGTGGTTGTAATTGAGACTCGTTTGAAACAAATTTCCCACTTCTCACATTGCTCCCACTTGGATGGATGCCCCAATAATATCATTATCACTATCCAAGATCTCAAATGGAGTATAGTCTTCACTTATCTCGCTCTTTTTCAGAAATTCATTCACTAAGAATGTGACATCTCGTGATTCATATTCAGTTACATTTCCCACTTTCTTGCTCACCTATAACGCATTCCCTTTCGAGTGCTCTCAGTATCTCATCAAGATACTCTTTTATGCCTCTAGGGCTTAATTTCTCATACTAGTGGGAGAAACCATATGTATAGGAAGCACATCAAGTCTGAGAAAACACAAATCTCATTTTCGACCTGTCTATAACTGATATGGAGTGGAAGTAACTGATTTAGAAAGAACACGGTTAAATATCTAGACAACAATCAACAAAACTTCACTCGAAAAGGTGATAGGCAAATTAGCATGTATCATCATAGACCTAACCATTCTCATTGGGACCTGTTTCTTCTCTCTACGACTCCATTCTGTTGAGAAATAGGTGGAATAGTCAACTGTCTATCTGTTCCTTTTCTATCACATAAACATCTGAACTAATTAGATAGATTTTTTCGATCTCGATCGGATTTTTTTTTAAAGATTTCTAAAAGCTCAATTTTTTTAAAGTAACTTATGCCTCAGATTTATGATAAATCGAAAAAATATCTGAATCGAGTGTAATCATCTATAAATGTTATGAAATAAACAGCTCGTGTCTTATTCTCACATTCAGTGAACCACATGTCTCAATGGATCAACTGCAAAGGAAACTTAGCACTTGTTCCTTTTCCAAATGGTTTGCTCATTGTCTGTCCCGCTAGGCAATACGCATAAATAGGCAAATCGACTTTCTCAATATTGCCTTATAAGCCCTCTTTAGCTTATCTAAATATTTGCCATTGGGCCAATGTGACCTAGCCTAGCAGGCCGCATATTCATATCATCACAAATGATGAAAAAATAGTGAATAACTAATATTCACATTATTGCACTCAACAATCGGTACAATGAAACCATCCAGAACCATAATAACTTGGAAACTAAATTCAAACTGAAATAGGGTGCGACATAGGGTGCGACCATCACGTAGAAAGTTCAAACTGAAATCAAGTTCAACCCAGACTAACATGGAAACTAAATTCCATCGAGTTTTCATAGCATATTACACATTATGTAGAAATAGGGTGCGACCATCACGCATATTCAATTGGCAGGTGCCAATCCCTTTAACTTCCATGCAGGAATTATTTTCCACCTTTATCCACTTTTGCTCCTGTTGACACCTGATTTTTGACCAAGTCTTTTTCAATTTTATTTTTGAAAAATCATAAAAAATTCATAAAAAGCCAAAAAAATTACAAAATAAACTTTGGTGGCCTTGGCCAAGCCCAAGGAACCATTCTTGACCAAAAAATAATTTTTCATATTTTTCATATTTTTTAATATTTTTTAGAAAATAGAAAAATACTTAAAAAATCATTAAAAATAGCATTTGAGGTCACAAAAATATGGAAAAATATCTAATATTTTTATTTTTAATCCCTTGTATTTTGGACCTCACAAAAAATCCAAAATCAGATTCAATTTTAGGTGTTCCTTTGTAACCCGTATTATTGAATTTGAAGAAAAAAATAACAATTGAGTCTTTTAATTTGAAATTTTGGCATTTTTTAAGATCTTGACATTCAATCTAACTATCCCCTATTTCAATTTAGCCCAATTGTTTGCGCAATTTGCTCAATTGCACGGATTTGACAAAATTATATACTAAAATTGCATTTTAGTCCTTGAAATTAAGCATAATTGAAATTACTTTCAATTCAAGGGCTATCATTGCAAATTAAACATGCTACCCAATGGATTTCACCATTTTAAATCAATTGGCATAGGTGGTTTGACCCAATTTGATCATTTGCACCCTCAATTATACAAATCCCCAATTTGCAATTACATGAAAATTTGGGGATTTTGTAGAAATTGATGAAAACTTTTGGGCAAAACCATATTTCTAGATAGAATTCATGCCCTAGATTCGATTATGAGGTTCAATTGCAAAAATTTCCTGTTAATTTGGATTTAATTTGAAAAATTGCAAGTCGGGGCCGGCTTGGACCGGTCTGACCGCCGGTTGAACCGGTCAAACCGGTCCAGAACAGTGTCTTCTTCTTCCTCAGAGAACCGTACGAATGAACAGTGTCAGGGTCAATTTCAATGGCTAAATTAAGGGAGAAAACGACCATGATTGGAAGAGTTTGAAGAGGGGTTTTGTTCCTCGAATCATTGCCCATCGATTCGAACCAAAAACACAAGCAATGGTTGCCAGAACGGAGAATAATCGATTGGTCAAGGCTGCTGCACCTGCAAAAGTCAACGGCGACAGAACTCAGATGAAACTTGTCCAAATTCGTGCCAAATTCGCTTGAAATAGAGCTCGCCGGATGACCAAACGGGACTGGACAGAATGCCCGTCCTCTCCGACGCCATTTCGACCTAATTGCACGTGATCACACGTGCAATTGAGGCCGGTACACAGTCTACCGTTCGGCACCAAAAATCCAACGAGCTATATAAGCTCATGATCGTTTTCTGTTGAAGGGGAGAACGGATTCAGTTCGAGGAGAAAAAACTGAATCGAGAGAGAGAAAGAAAGAGAGAGAAAGAGCTCACCTTCCCTCGCGGTGGTCGAAGGTTGGAGCTCAAAATTACAGAGCGCCGGTTGGGCCTTCCGAGGCAAAACCAAAGCTCTACGAGGTCGCTGAGAGATCGCCCAGAGTCCCCTGAAGCGATCGCCGCCGGCCGCGCCCAGTGAAATCGCAAAAACAGGTGAGTTGTAGTCCCGAGTTTTTCTTCAAGCTTCCATGGCGATTCGCGCATTTCTTAATCATTCATACAATTAATGTGTGCGTTTCATTCCCTGAACATCACTGACCATCATCGCGTATCTTGTTTGCGTCGGTTTTGTCTTAACATGCCCAATCGAGTCTTCAAATCCAACCTCCATTGTCGAGCTACTGTTCATATTTCCCCAGCCGAATCTGGGCCGAGCGAGCTCAATCGGAGCTCGAGGTAAGTCTTCTGAACCTCCATTGGTGTTATTCTGTGACTGAATTTCTTTGATTTCGAGTGAATCGTATGATTGAGCTTCCATGGCCGTACTCGGCAATTCGCACGATGTTCTTGATTCTGTGAATAGGATGTTTCGATTCTTAGATATGTCAAACTAAAGCTAATCGCGAATCGATTGCCGTTGGTCTCGAGTGATTCCATTAAGATTTCACCGCACGATCATCGCCGGAGAACTACAGCCGTCCATTCTGCCGAAGTCGCGAGGTTGAAGACGAAGCTGACGTGGCGCGGTCAACTGGTCAAAGGTCTAGGTGGCAACACGTGATTGGTCCACGTGGATGTCGAGTCAGCATGGCCGTTGAGTCTGTTATTCAAATAAAAAGAATCCAACGGCCGAGAATAATCGAGTCTAATAAATGATGACCGTCCGATTAGAAATTAGGATTATTCGAAAATGATTTTAATCGTAAAATCAATCAGGATAAGAAACGGTGCCGTTTAGAGGAAGGATTAGGCGACGTCGTTTTAGGTTAATGAAAATAGACGGCTCAGATCAGATTCCACGTTCTAATCGTGGCCGTAGATTTAAGTAATTAGATCAGACGGCCCTGGTCGATTCTCCATTCAATCTGAGCCGTAGGTTTCGGTAAGTCAATCCGAAGACCCTGAGTCAGCCACGCGGCGCCATGAAGGCCGTTAGATCAAATTCGACAATTCAAAAATAAAAAAAGCATTAAGCGGCGTCGTTTTGAGCACGGGTCGCGCGGACCCGGGTCCGGGCTGGGCCGTGGGCCGTGGGCCGGGTCACCCGACCCGGCCCGAATAATATTTTTTAAATAAAAAATTCGAAAATGATTTTAAAAAAATAAAAAAAATCAGAAAAATCCTAGAAAATCCAAAAAAATGCTAGAAAATTCCAGAAAATTCCAAAAAATGTGGAAAAATATTGAAAAAATCCTAGACATTCCAGAAAGCACCAAAAATCGAGGGTTGACCATAGACAATTGGTCAACCCTATTTTTGGGGTTCCTTATCCAATTTTCCGAAACTTGACGACATTACCCTTTAGGGGTAAGTCGCCTCTTGTGTGCATGCTAGATAAAGCCGATAATGCCAAGGTGAGAATTAGGGTCGATTAGACGACCAATTCTTAGGTTTGGGTTTTCGAGTCCCGCCTCTTTTCTCAAAATGACGATTTTGCCCTTTAGTGGGGAAATCGTCTTTCTTGTCTCAATCGAGTTCTGAAAATTGCTTGAAGTTAGGGTTTGGGTCAGGTGGATGACCAACCCTAATATTTGAGATTTTCAGTTCCTCGTCTTTGTCCAAATGACGACTTTACCCCTCCAAGGGTAAAATCACTTGAAAATTCTAGAAAAATCCTAGAAATTCCCGAAAAATAGGAAATGGATTGGATTGATGGCCAATCCTATTTCCATTGTCTTTTGACTTCCCAATTCGTCTAAAATGACAGATTTACCCTTTTAAGGGTAAATTTTCCCCGAATTGTTCAAAATTACGATTCTGCCCCTCATGGGCGAATCATGTCCAAATCACTCCTAAGCCTTGATTGATATTTCTCTAGGCTAGTAGTGCCTCATTAGGGATATCATGCTGATTTCATATGTTTTATCCGCATGTACTGGATCCTTGATTTGCGCACTTATTTCTATTGGTTGTGAGTGATAGGGTAGTATTTCCCATCTGCATGAACTCCTAGATTTAGGATCTGTACCCCACTCGTTTGTATGAAATCCTAAGATCAGATAAACCATTCAGCTTAGGTACCGAAAGGGCGTCAACTCTGACAGTTGGTGTAACTAAGTCCCCGAACCCACTTCTCTGGTTTCCGCATGATCGAATAGGCCACTCCCAACTATTCGATAGGGTTTCCGATCGTACCCTCCACGAAACGATTGGTGGCGACTCCTTGACATGTACATTCATCACATGTCACTAGACCACACTGAAGGTCGACCACGTACATCCAGTAGTTGCGATTTGGGTAATGGACCTTGGGAGAGGCCCGCGTCCGATCCAGCCAGCGATCGGGCGGCCCATTAGCCCGCTCCCGCCTCAGAGCCTCCGGGAGAGGGTCGCGACAGACTGGCGACTCCGCTGGGGACTATTCTAAACCCAGAATCTCTGGTTACGAATTCCAGAGGACTTGAGCCGATTAAAAGTTGTTTGGTTTATCTGACATTGTTTTCTGCAGATGCTCTCGAAGGTGAGGTACGTATGCTAACCATTGTGTTAGATGTTTTTGCAGATTGGAGAAATAAGGAGTGGCGTGATTGTTGACATCTTTCCTGTAGGTTGGAGTTGGGAATGTATGTTTATTTTTATGTACGTACTGAAGCGGTGTTTTGATACAAACTGCTGTGCATGACTTTGCATTGTGATGATCACGACACATCGCACACACTGGCGGTCAAACCCCGACTGCAACCACCTCTAGGTTGCCTTAGATAGGGAAGGGATGCGAAAAGGATCTTGTGTTTGATGGCACTTGAGACTTTCGTATTCGTTCCCGCCTACCATCTGCATTGGCGATATCTAGCCCTCTTGGGTAGGTACCCTTGGGGAGGAATCTGCCTCGTGTGGATCGTGGGAGCCTGAGCCGTAGGTTCCTCACCTGACTTTCGGTTTTCTTTTTTAGAGTATACCCACTTGTCGCATGCGCATGTCCATGGATGGTTGGTATACCTAAAACCACCCATTAATACAGGGGGCATTCCACGTCCCCCAAAGTGTGGTTGGTAAGACATTTATCTCTAAACGTACTTTATTTCCTGCTTCATGATATGACTCATACATTGCATACATCCATATGCATTCGCATCACGAAGATTACTCGGGTGACTAACGAGAACAACAATGATTATGGGGTAGGATGTCGCTGTTCCCTAAGAGCTCGACGGAGTTGGTGACCTTCGAGTACTTGAGAAAAGTTACTCGCCCCGGACCAAACACGAGGCTACACTTTACTAGATTCGTGTATGGTCGGGAACTGACTGGACGTAAGCTGGGGTATGCTGAGGACTGTCAAACCCGCTACTATGCTGATAACCTCAGATTCAAGCGACAAGCAGACGAAGTGATGAAGGATTATCTTGAGATGAAGAGACAACGTCGCAACCAGCTGGCTAGGGAAGCGTACGCTTGCAGGAAGGCTGAATTGCTGGCCAAAGAGAACATACCCATGATTACTTCTTGGGGTAGGAAGAGACGCCCTGCGATCAAGACCAAGCCAAAGCGTATCACGATCAAGAAAGTAGAACCCGAGAAGGCTTCCGAAGTCATCCTACCCTGGACTAGAAAGTGGCCGGAGGAACTACAACCTCTCGACCAAACCACTGAAGATAACCCCCCTACCCTAGATTAAAGGAGAATTTCTGACCGACTGTCATTTGGGTAGACTTCTGAAGGAAGAGTGATCTAGACCCTCACGTTCCATTGTCCTTTATGGCTTTCTTGTTTGAAAAACCTTTCTTTACCGTTCTTCTATTAGACATCTTGACTGTAATAAGAGTACATCCCACTTTGCTCCTTTGATGTGTTGACCAATGGAACGTGACATTGCTGTTCCCTTTAGTCACTGAGTAAACCTGACTAAATTGCATAATTCACTTCCCTGAAATGCAAATTAGGCTTTGAGTCAGGCTTTCAAGACCTGAAAAAGGGTCCTAATCTCCATTTCTTCAAATTGAACTATGCAATCAAGTTAGCTCATGCATGCTTCATGACATCTGCATATTCATACATTTAAAGTAATTTCTGGTGATTGACCTTTTAAAATCATTTGCATATTTTAGACTTGATGGGAAAGAATGATATTCAAGTGTTCAAAATCCCCTGAGCTGAACTCCAATCATGGTGGGATGGCATGGGCGAAGCCAGCCAGAAGTATGCGGAGTCACGACTAGGATACCTACTGGACCTACTGAAGATTGAGTGCCACCTGCCTTTATTCAAGCCATGGCGCTCTACTGGGATCCTACCACCGCCACATTTTGCATGGAAGGATTAGAGATCACTCCCACTATCGAGGAATACAGCGCTGTCATCGGAGTTGAATTCACCCATACGCTCGTCCGACCCCCTATAGGACTTGAACCCCTAAGTCAGGTGGCTGAATTCCTTGACACAAACCTAAATGAAGTCAAAGTAGATGCGAAAAGCAATTCTGGAAGAGTTTCCCTGTCCTTCCTTATAGACCGATTTTCCCGCCTTCCTGCTTCTAAAGGAACCAAATCTGGTAGAGCCTTTATCTTGGCATTCTTTAGCTTTGTACTATTCCCAATCTCAACTGTCACCTTCGACCCTATCATGGCTATAGTAGCTAGGCAAGTCTGTTGTGGGTGGGATTACTCAAACATCCTCCTTGCCGAAACCTTCCTCTCCCTAAATCGTTTCAAGAAAAGCAAAAATGGAATCTTTAGAGCCTCTAGTGATCTGCTGTACCTGTGGTTCACATCCCATATCAGACAATTCCACATCCGCATGGGTTTCACTGAAATCAGCCCTAATGCACACCCTCTTAAAACATTTGCTAGAACCCATACACGTGTTCCTAAGTTCAACTTCATAGAGTGGAAAAACTTCTTCAAAGTCCTAAAACCTGAGCAACTCCTATGGCGGTTAAGGTTGCCGACGCTAAGCAAGGTCAGATTGACCTGCGATGACGGAGGCCCAATCCCCTTGCTAGGATTCACGGGCGCAACTGCATACTATCCAAGGAGGGTGATTCGACAGTTTGGAGCACTTCAGGAGATTCCTTCTTCACCGCAACCTTGTGTCTTTTCCTTTGACTTACCAAGCCAGACCCTCACGGAGGAAGAGAAGAAACAACTTGAAGTCAGGGTGGCATCCATCATACTCTCCTTGAAGAATTCCCAGGCTGAAGAAATAAGTTGGCCAGAAGACATGACTCGAGAAGAAAATACTCATAGAGCCACCACAGAATACATTCAACATTTCAAAGCGATCCAACGAAGCCTTGTCGAGCCCTACATACCTGAATACATCGTGCCGTACGTACCTGGAATAGAGCCCTACATACCCGAAGACATGGGACCACTGTCGTGTTCAGAAAACGAGGAGCCCCAAGCTGAAGAGGAGAATCTATACTGGGATGATGAGGATACCTTAGGCTTCAAACGTCCTAGACTTGAATAGACTATTCTGTCAAGTGTAAAATAAGCAAACATTGTGATGCCTTCTCATACATTCTCATTTCCATGGAATACTATCTTAAACACATGAGCATGAATGTGAACATGTTTTTACAAATGCATAAAAACTATCGTCAGAAATTACGCTTCTTTCAATTCCATGAATTCTTGTCGAGAAATGATTAAAAGAACTACTTACATGAGGCTAAGGCTCACAAGGTAGCCCTTTTTCTCATCTACTGGCAAGAAGCATGCAACTGAAAGAATTAACTGCTTCTTTTTGCTAAATAAGCGAAGCACTCACAGAGATCTTTTTAAACAGGTACACTCTCATCACGGAATTGCCAACGCATCGTTTCCGTACCCGCCTAAAGACGAGAATGGAACAGCAGGAATTGACTCCGCGCGTAGGCATGTTGGAATCTCAGATGACTGCCCTGGCAACTATGATGGCTGACATTAAGGCCATGCTGGAGACCAACCAAGCTAGACAGACAACCGCCCACAATCAGAACAACTCAGGCCCTTCCATGGTACCTGATGTAACAGATAAAGAAGCAACCAGGGATACCCAACGTACAGAGGAAAACGTTCATGAACCAAATAGTCGGGCACAACAAAAAGCCTCGCCTGTTGTCATCAACCTTGAAAAAGAGGAGAAGGGAAAACAAACTGTGAAGACAGAGGCAGAGGCTAAGAGATTGGCCAAGATCGAAGAATGCCCGAGCAGTCAAGGCTATGAGCTGGCTCGCTTCGACAAAATATCTCCTTTTGCTAAAATAGAAACTCCTCCTGACTATAGGGAGCCAGAGTTCGTGAGAAAATACAACGGGACAGGCTGTCCCCGTGCCCACCTCAAGTACTACCTGCGCAAGATGGCGCACTACTCGGATTACATTCCGTTGTTAATGAACACATTCCAAGAGAGTTTGGCTGGCGCCGCTCTGGCTTGGTTTATTGAGCTAGACTTAGAGGATTATGACGGATGGGAGGACCTTGCAGAAGACTTCCTCAAGCAGTACAAATTTAACACGGCTACAGCCCCAACAAGAGAAGACCTCCTACGAACTTCAAAAGCGAGGGACGAATCGATCAGGACATATGCTCAGAGATGGCGAGCCTTGGCTACCCAAGTAAAGCCTTCAATTCCAGAAGAGGAGCTGATCGATTTATTCCTAAAAGCACTCCCCTACGAGTACTTTGACAGACTGAACACTTCTGGATGTCAGACATTCGCACACCTGATTAAGGTTGCTGAGAGGCTGGAATGGGCCTTGAAAGAAAGAAGGCCTCAGGAAGCTCCTACTAGGAAGCAGTACCCTCTGAGAAAGGAAAGAGAAGCCGGACTGGACATAGCATTTATACCAGATCCCCACAAGTTAAAGCCATCTGGCAATTCTAATCAGGCCAAAGGCGGATCATCCTGGTCAGCGCCAAAGGTACAAGAGCCTAGAAGAAAGCAACCCCAGAGACAATTCTCTCAGCTCCCGAGACCTTTATCCAAGCTACTCCCGATGCTGCTGGAGCAACACTTGGTGGCAAAAGAACCACCTAGGGCAAACCCCGCAAGATATCCTGGCTTTGATGAGAGCCAGACCTGTGCCTACCATATGGGCGAAAGAGGGCATAATGTGGATAACTGCTATGTCCTGAAGCTGAAAGTGCAAGCCCTAATTGACAGTCAGATTTTGAAATTTGACAATGCAGCCCCAAATGTACAAGAAAATCCGTTGCCAGATCATCAAGCGATAAGGGCAATATTCACTGAAGAAGAGGAGGATTACCTTAAACTGAAGGTAGATATGCCTAAGCTGAACACCCTGCTAACAATCGCTTCATCATACCCAAAAGAAGGGGAGATATCAACCGACCAAAAGAAGTTGTGTATCGACAAGATGAAGATCTTGGGGATAGTGTCCGATATTACTGATGAAGAATTTGAAGGGATCGAAGCATCTCTATCTTTGAAAAGAAACCACTTCTTGATCACAGCTGGGCAGAGAAACACCTGTGGTATCTCACATGAGAACTTGGTAAGCAGCCTGGGGCCAGCTACTCAGTCAGAGGAAGAATTTGAAGAAGACGAAATAGAAGCCAGGAGGAGAAGTCTAGCAGACCTCAAGTTTATGGTTGACGCACTTGAGAAGAGCGAAATTATAGACAACCTGGGTCAAGATTCTGGAGGATACAATTTCAAGGTGAAATATTCAGCCCCTCCCAGTTTTTATCAGAAGATTGAAGACATCATACCAAACGGATGGGGAGGTATGGATGATCTCTCTCAACCAGAAACCTCAAACGATATGGAAGAACTCGACAACGCCATATTGATGATCGAAGTAGCCACGGCCGTGGTGATCAGATTGGATGAGCTGGATAGCCTGATCAAGGTAGAAGATTGCCCAGTGAGGCCTGTCGTAATTCAATTACCTCAGGAGGAAGAAAGCAACACGTCAGGACCAGAGATACCTCATCAGACAACTGTAACGATAAAAGTCCCCCCAGTAGAAGAGTATGATCCCAAAGCTGTTCATTGGGACTATGGGACCACACAAGTAGATGCAATAATGAGGTCTGGAAGATTTTATGCCCCCAGAGAGGGAGAATCCGAAAAAAAAGATGTCTCAAAGGAAGATGCCGAAAAGCTCGTATCGATCATCAAAACCAGTGAGTTTGAAGTGATAGAGCAGCTGAGGAAGATGCCCGCTCAGATATCCCTGCTAAACCTATTCATCAATTCAGAGAAGCACAAGAACGCACTATTGAAGGTACTCAATGAAGTACATGTCCCTGAAACAATCAATGAGGTACAACTAGGGGACTTTGTAGGAGCAATTCTCTTAAAAGATCAGTTGAGCTTCTCTGACGAGGACTTCCCCATGGAAGGAAGAGGGCACAACAAAGCTTTATACATCTCTGCCCAATGTAACGGCAAAAGAGTGGCACACGTATTGATCGATAATGGATCAGCCTTTAACATCTGTCCTTTGGCTACCATAAGGAGGCTGGGAATCAAGGAAGAGATGATCAAGACATCCAAGACAGCTGTGAGAGCATTCGACGGCATGAGGAAGACTGTAGAGGGAGAGATCGAGCTTGACGTATTCATCGGCCCGACAAAGTTCTCTATAAACTTTCAAGTAATGGATCTGCCCAGTGCATTTGGATTCCTGCTAGGAAGACCTTGGATCCATACAGCAGGAGCTGTCCCTTCGAGCCTGCACCAAAAAGTACGTTTCGTTGTAGATGGGAAGGTGATTACCGTACATGGGGAAGTCGACCTCCAGGCATACTAGAACAGTGCCATTCCCTATATTGAACCTGAAGAGAAAGCTGAAGCGAGCTATCACTCCCTAGAGTTGGTAGCAACAGTTCATACCCCAGTAGGGTCGAAGTTGAAAACTCCATACATCTCAGAAGCCAGTCTTCTACCAGCTAAGATGCTGCTGGCATACGGGTTCAATCCTGAAAAAGGCCTAGGCAAACATAATCAGGGTATAAATGCCCCGCTACAATTGAAGGCTAATCCACATAAAATGGGCTTGGGGTATCAGAAGTATCCCATGAATGATTCTGTCCCGAAAACAACAAGCCGAGGCCGAGGCAAAAGCCTGGGACGCCGTGGAGGCGAAAACAGCCCGAATAGCTCATTCATCGGTTCTCCAACCTGGAAGGGAAGGTCTCGAATGTTCAAGAATCCCTTAAATACCTACTTCGACCAGAACTCCAAATGGCTATCTGAAGAGGGTATCACTTCGCCGATGGAACCAGATCTGACAAATCCTTTTTTCGAAGATGACTCTGTGAATGTCGTCATGGAGTGGTTGGACAGTGAAGCCACTTCTTCTGAGTAAATAGACTCTTCCTTCATCTTTAAATACTGTGTTTAGAACTTTCTGCATTTCACTGTATTTTCTTTCCTTATTGAACGCATAAGAAAACGCCTTTGGATCTCCGGCCGTTGGTCCAAATAGCACATCTTGTAACGCGGCCCATTTCGCATTCAATAAAACCACGCATGTTTTGTTAAGGACATATGGAACCACGAATCAGCCCGATGATGATAATGGTCTTCCATATAGAAGCTTGAGGCCTGATTTACCATATGATTCCTAATCTTCAAAAGATTTTCAAGGGGCCGGGATATCCAATGACATGAGGATTAGTCCCATCTGTACCTACATCTATTTCGAAAGACTTTTTCAAAAAGACTTTACATAAGCATGCATGCCATTTTTACTGAGCACAAACTAACCATACTCATGACATTTCAAGCATATCATCTCAAACATGCATACCAGGTTGTTGCAAAATTCGGATCCCTCCATTAACCACTCCTATAACATTGAGGAAGATGAAGACGAGGATTACGCGTCTATCCGTAGGGATTGGAACACCTTTGAAGAATCAAAGCCTCCTACCTCAGAAGAACCAATTGTCATTAATTTGGGAGACACCGTGAACGTCAAAGAGGTCAAGATCGGCGGACACCTATCCCGTGATGAAAGGCTCGAGTTCACCAAGCTACTAAAAGAATATCAAGACATCTTCGCATGGTCTTACGGGGATATGCCAGGCCTTGATCCTAAGATTGTGGAACATGCATTGCCCACGGATCCTGGCATCAAACCTGTCAAACAAGGCAGTAGGCGGATGAAAACCGAGTTAGAAGACAAGATTAAGGAAGAAGTCATGAAACTCCTTAGGGTAGGCTTCATTGAAGCTATCCCATATTCAGACTGGGTTGCAAATATAGTCCCCGTCATGAAGAAAGACGGAAAAGTTCGGATCTGCGTAGATTACCGAGATCTGAATAGAGCAAGCCCAAAAGATGATTTTCCACTCCCCCACATTGATGTATTGGTGGATAGTACGGCGGGTTATGAATTATTCTCATTCATGGATGGATTCTCGGGATACAACCAAATCTCCATGAAACAAGAAGACAAACCCAAGACTGCATTTACCACACCATGGAGGAATTTTTGCTACAAAGTCATGCCCTTTGGATTGAAAAACGCCGGGGCTACCTACCAGAAGGCTATGGTCACGTTATTCCATGATATGATCCACAAAGAGATTGAAGTATATGTTGATGACATGATCGCTAAATCCAAGAAAGGACAAGATCACATACAGGTATTAAGAAAATTATTTGAGCGCCTGCGCAAATACAAGTTAAAGCTGAACCCTAACAAATGCGTGTTTGGGGCACGATCCGGGAAACTCCTTGGGTTCATAGTCAGCAACAAGGGCATTGAGATTGATCCCTCAAAAATCCAGGCCATCCACGATTTATCAACTCCATCCACAGTAAAAGAAGTGAGAAGCCTTCTAAGGAGATTGAACTATATTGTCAGGTTCATCAATCAGCTGTCTGATGTGGCTAAGCCAATCTTCAAATTGCTTAAGAAAGGCGCGAAAATAACGTGGGACGCCGAGTGCAGCAAGGCATTCCAAATGATCAAAAACTATTTGATCACACCACCGGTGCTTGTGCCACCAATTCCCGGTCACCCATTGACCTTATACCTGACCATACGACAAGAGTCCTTGGGAGCCTTACTTGCCCAGACAAGCCCGATAGATGGAAAAGAGAGGGCCATTTATTACCTGAGTAAGAAATTCACGCCATCTGAAGCAAAATATATACCAGTTGAAAGGGCCTGCGTAGCAGCAGTATGGGTACTACGAAGACTAAGGCAGTATACCCTACATCATCACATTCAGCTCATAACAGAGAACGACCCCGTCAAATACCTCCTAGAGAAACCCGCTTTAATTGGGAAACTGGCAAAATGGCAAGTAATGTTGTCTGAATTTGACATTAAATGTTCTCCGCAGAAGTCGGTAAAAGGAAGAGCTATAGCGGACATGCTGGCAGAAAACCCATCGAGCACTGAATCCCCTGAAGTAACGAACACAGAAGGCCGAATTCTGAACTTGGCAGAGGATAAGTGGATCATGTATTTCGATGGTGCTGTTAACCTATCAGGGGCAGGCACTGGGGCAGTACTGATATCCCCAGATGGTCAACATTACCCTGTCGCGGCAAAGATAACTTTCCCTTGTACCAACAATATTTCAGAATATGAGGCGTGCATTCTGGGTCTACGACTGGCCCTTTCTATGGAGATACCTAGGTTACAAGTCTTTGGAGACTCCATGCTCATTATTCTACAGACACAAGGGGAGTGGAAGACGAAAGATGCAAAGCTCATCCCCTACCATGAATACCTTGAAGAATTGATACTCAAGTTTGAAGAAGTGTCATTCGAGTACCTATCAAGGTCTCACAACCAATTCGCAGATGCATTAGCCACCCTAGCCTCGATGTTACAAACGATTGAAGGGTTGGATATAGAACCTCTGAGGATCGGCATTGTTGAAAAGCCAGCTTATTGCATGCTAATCGAAGAGGAATGTGATGGAGAGCCATGGTACTATGACATCAAGAATTACCTCTTGAAAAGGGAATTCCCTGAAGGATGCCAGTCAGGAGACCGAAAATACATAACCAAGATGGCCAGCAAGTTCTTCCTCAATGGACAAATTCTATACAAGAGATCGTTCGATTCCACTCTACTGAGATGCGTAGATGCCAAAGAAGCAAATATTCTCATGAAAGAAATTCATGAAGGTGCGTGTGGGCCTCACATGAACGGTCACCTCCTTGCCCGGAAGATCATGCGGCTAGGTTATTATTGGATGACCATCGAATCAGACTGCTGTCAGCACGTCCGGTCATGCCACCAATGCCAAATATACGGGGATAAGATTAACGCACCCCCGAACGAACTACACCAAATGTCTGAAGTTTGGCCTTTCTCTATGTGGGGGATAAACATGATAGGGCCTATTAATCCTATGGCTTCGAATGGTCATCGCTTCATCTTGGTAGCGATTGATTACTTCACCAAATGGGTAGAAGCCAGTTCTTACAAGAATGTCACTGCAAGAAATGTGGCAAGATTTGTCAAAAGAGATATCATATCCCGGTATGGTACCCCTCAAGCGATCATCACAGATAATGGGTCCAACCTAAACAACAAGATTGTCGATGGTCTGCTGGATCACTTTAGCATTCGACATCTGAATTCATCTCCTTACCGTCCACAGATGAATGGGGCAGTGGAAGCCGCCAATATAAACATCAAGAGAATCTTGGCTAAAACAGCAGAAAACTACAGGGATTGGCACGAAAGGCTGCCCTTCGCCTTGATGGCTTACCGAACGTCGATCAGGACTTCTACAGGGGCAACTCCCTATAGTCTGGTGTATGGGATGGAAGCAGTTCTACCAGTAGAAGTTAAGATTCCCTCTTTGAGAATCTTATCCGAAGATAAACTCTCTGGGTCAGAGTATTTCAAGCACAGATATGAACAGCTGAATTTAATATACGAGAAACGTCTTAAAGCCATTTGCCATGGACAAACTTACCAGAAGAGGGTAGCCAGGGCGTTCAATCGAAAGGTCAAGACCAGAAACTTCGAAGTAAATGACTTGGTAATTAGGAAAGTTTTGCCGAGTACTACCCATCCAGGGGGAAAATTCACTCCAAATTACGAAGGCCCCTACATTGTTAAGAAGATCCTCACGGGAGGAGCATTAATTCTTGTAAACTCCGAGGGAGAAGAACTCGGGCACCCTGTGAATTCAGATGCTGTGAAGAAATATTACCCTTGAAATAAAATCAGATTCCGGTCATATGCCCTGCCTCGAATTGAGCCTACTCTTCATAATAGTCTTTGCATAAGCATGTCATGCATCTATGCATACATTAGCATGTGTTCAATATTGCAGGATCTAAGGAAGCAGGGTCGCGATAAGTTGGAACGCATGATCAAGGAGACCTAACGTCATGGTGGTCAGGTGCACGTCTTCTTCTCCAAAGACTGAGAATTTCAAGAAATTTTAGAACAACTTAACCATCTTGTGTTGTTAAGAAAAATGCAGATTTTTGTGAATCTATCCACTTCCATTGGAGTGCATGATCAAGGGTAAGGTGTATCGTTCTAATTTTCTGAAATTCGAGAGCATACACTGACATATTCCTTTTATGTTTTGCAGGAATCCCTAGCCGCGCTGGGCAGGTAAGTATTCCTTTCCTAATCTTTTAGGTTTGCAAGACTGTCAGAATCCTTATTGATAGAATTTGAAGGCTTCTTGGAATCTAGCATGCATTCAAATCTCATGTCTAGAAAAACGCAAAATTCTCACAGTCATGTCATTGGCATTCATGTTTAAACTTGGAAGTTATCTGAACATGATTGAAATATGCATTGTGCATCATAAATCCCCTTGGAGGGTAAGTTTTGGAAAAAACGAAATGAACTTTTCCGACAAAAGTTATTTAAACCGTTCAAAAGGATGATTCCTCAGACAAGAGGCAAGCCTGGTCCAAACACGTCCCATACACACTTGAGAGATAAGTGGAGTGGTAAGGATAGCGAGACCTTGACCTACGGACGTAAGGGTTATTCGCAGTGATTACATGGATCGAGACGACGGAGGCATTCGTTTCTCTATCGTAAACACTACAGGTGATCATTGATAACCCTTTGAACGGCGATTTCATTCCATACCCCTATCAAGAACCACCCCACATTGGGGCAAACTGGAGGTACGTCCAGCGGTATCAAGAGGTAAATGGTTAGAAATTCTCTTGCTCAGACTTGCATCAATCTTCGTGTGTTGCTTGTCATTTTAACTTCTATGGTAATTCATGTGCTTTAGGATGACGAAAAGCATTCGTTTCTCTATCCTATACACTTTTACCCTTTGTGTAGCCCAATTGAGCCTATAAGTTCATTTCACAAACCCGTTGGTGATCATTGCATATTCCAAGGTGGAAACGACGTCACTTCAAGAGCGGAAGAGTTCAAAACACAGGATTTGTGAAAAATTCCTAGATTAATGTTCGAGTGCTGAGATTCAAGTTATACATCTAGCACATTCATTTGAAAATTCTGATCCCCAAAAGAAAAGAAAAGATGGGATCTCAAAAAGAAAGAAGAGAGAAAAATTTAATCTTGGGCATCAAGAAAAAGCAAAGTGCCTGGTAAAAGCAAGGCCAATGCCCATCCAAATACTTGTACACTTGTGAATCATGTGTTTGATCTTGTAAATGCCAAAAGGTGGCATGATACCTTTGTATAGGTCACTAGTGAGATCTGATTGTAAAAGAAAATCCCAAGGGAGCTGGACAGCAAAGGATGCTCCCAAATCATGTCACACTCAGATGATGTAAGTATAGACAAGATGTTGACACCGTCTCAACATAAGAGAGATATGTTCTCTAAAGACAAACGTGCGCTTCGAAGGCTGACAATGCTCTTCAAAGACTATCAATGCACTTCAAAAACTGAAGACGCTCTTTGAACCAGAAGGGACAAGATCGGCGGCAAACCGGCAGTGATCACCAATGTTTAAACCCTTCGCGTATTCTGAGCCAAAAACAAGCCTTTTTTGGTCCCCAATCATACCTACGTTACAACCCTGAAAAGCCTTTTCTGATTAAGGCACTTGGATTGACATAGGGTTTAATGTCTAAGCTTAGCTCGAAGAAGTTCGAGCAAGATTATTTCTCTCTCATTTTGCAGGTTTCTTGACTTGTAAACCTGGAGCAGACATTGAAGACTTCTCTTCGAAAGCCTTGACTTGCACGCAAGTCCCCTTTGAAAACCGTTGACCAAGCCCAACATTACGGTCCCTTGGAAGTCCTCCTGATCGATCGAGGTGTATTCACTTCGAATGATCCTAAACCCTAGGCGCAGGTTTGATAGGAAATTCGAGTGCATTCTTGATAAAAGACCATTATCTCAGAGCGGTAAGAAGTCATCTTTGATGAGAATACTCCGTTGAACATTTTAACCAAACTTTTTTGGTAATTTCAGATTGTTTGATTCAAACTTTCCCCACAAGGAATTTTTGATCACTCCCGTATGTTGCAAGGTGTTTTGGATAACCTCCAGCATCGTAATGCATTCATTGAAATTTTTTTCATGACTACGATATAAGTCATAAAGTACTGTCAGTTTGACATCGGATATCACTTAAAGACCATTGATGTGCCTTTGGTAAGAAAATTTTCAGATCGGAGCTTCTGCAAGATTCTTGATGACTTCAGCTCCTAAGATGGCTTGTATCACTCTTGGTGAGAAACATTTAACATGTCTAAACTTCTGCAGAATTCCTGGCAAGCCCAGATCTCAGAAGAACACAACCTCTCTTGGTAAGAAAGAGTTTACATGTTCAAGCTTCTGTAGGACCCTTGGTTTCTCCAGACCTCAGAATGCTACTTCTTTTGTGAAGAATATATTTCAAGTTTAAACTTCTGCAGGACCCCTGGTAACCCCAGGTCTCAGAATAACACATTTCTCTAAGAATGAGAGTTTATATGCCTGAGCTTCTGACAGATTCTTGGTAGCCCCAGATTCTAGAATGCTATTGTTCTTGGTTAAACTTCTATAGGAATCATGGTAACCCCAGATTCTAGAAGGATGCCTCGCTCTGAGAAGAAGAGCTTTCAAGTTTATTTTCCTGCAAGATCCCTGG
This sequence comes from Rhodomyrtus psidioides, assembly GCA_021437785.1. Lineage (NCBI taxonomy): Eukaryota > Viridiplantae > Streptophyta > Magnoliopsida > Myrtales > Myrtaceae > Rhodomyrtus > Rhodomyrtus psidioides. The sequence goes on along the minus strand of JAILYB010000226.1, from coordinate 119,617 downwards.
ATACCCGGAGCTCCCAGGTCCCAGAATGTCACCTTCAACGTCGAAAGGACAACATTCAAGATAGTCTTTCTGCGAGATCTCAGGTAGCCCCTAGATCCTAGAAGAATCTTATCAAAGTTTTTGCGGGTTTAAGTTTTCTGCAGGATACTTGGAATCCCCAAATCCCAGAATAACGCCTCGCATGTCGAAAGGACAATTTTCAAAATCTGCTTTCTGTGAGGTTCTAGGTAACCCCTAAACCCAGAATAGCCCATTTGGTAAAGCCTCACGGTTAGGCACACCTCATTTGTATAAATCCTAGTTAATTCCTTAGAATATAGGATCAAAATGTTCGACAATCCCTAAGAGACTGGGTGCGTCATCCATAGGTTCCTAGCATAGAGGAATCCTATTCTCGGCCTGATCCCCCTGACGGATCAAAATGTTCGACAATTCCTAAGAGACTGGGTGCGTCATCCATAGGTTCCTAATAGAAAGGAGTCCTATTCATGGTCTGATCCACCATACGGATCAAAACCCTGACAATCCCTAAGAGACTGGGTGCGTCATCCATAGGTTCCTAATAGAAAGGAGTCCTATTCATGGTCTGATCCACCATACGGATCAAAACCCTGACAATCCCTAAGAGACTGGGTGCGTCATCCATAGGTTCCTAATAGAAAGGAGTCCTATTCATGGTCTGATCCACCATACGGATCAAAATCCTGACAATCCCTAAGAGACTGGGTGCGTCATCCATAGGTTCCTAATAGAAAGGAGTCCTATTCATGGTCTGATCCACCATACGGATCAAAATCCTGACAATCCCTAAGAGACTGGGTGCGTCATCCATAGGTTCCTAACAAAGAGGAGTCCTATTCATGGTCTGATCCACCATACGGATCAAAACCCCGACAATCCCTAAAAGACTGGGTGCGTCATTCACAGGTTCCTGTCAAGTATAGGAATCCCATTCTGGTACGGCCTACCATACAGGCTAGAGTTTAACCGCCCTAGGATACTCAAAAGACGAGTCCCTAGGTATTCACTTGAACCCACTATACACCGCGTATGCCACACGAGCATCAGGCAGGTGATCAACAGGTAAATAGCAGGTGGGTCTCTCTATTTTCTCCCTCACTTCAGCGAAAGAACGAAGAGCAGAACGTTCACCAGCGGGACAAGAAAGATTGAGTGTCAAGATTCGTTTTTCTTTTCCCCAGTCGAGTCGGTCTAGACTCAGGTGTCACCTGTCTTTGAGCGAAACCTCTCACGAGATTCCTCTCAAAGAGGGGCAGCTGTTGACACCTGATTTTTGACCAAGTCTTTTTCAATTTTATTTTTGAAAAATCATAAAAAAATTCATAAAAAGCCAAAAAAATTACAAAATCAACTTTGGTGGCCTTGGCCAAACCCAAGGAACCATTCTTGACCAAAAAATAATTTTTCATATTTTTTAATATTTTTTAGAAAATAGAAAAATACTTAAAAAATCATTAAAAATAGCATTTGAGGTCACAAAAATATGGAAAAATATCTAATATTTTTCTTTTTAATCCCTTGTATTTTCGACCTCACAAAAAATCCAAAATCAGATTCAATTTTAGGTGTTCCTTTGTAACCCGTATTATTGAATTTGAAGAAAAAAATAACAATTGAGTCTTTTAATTTGAAATTTTGGCATTTTTTAAGATCTTGACATTCAATCTAACTATCCCCTATTTCAATTTAGCCCAATTGTTTGCGCAATTTGCTCAATTGCACGGATTTGACAAAATTATATACTAAAATTGCATTTTAGTCCTTGAAATTAAGCATAATTGAAATTACTTTCAATTCAAGGGCTATCATTGCAAATTAAACATGCTACCCAATGGATTTCACCATTTTAAATCAATTGGCATAGGTGGTTTGACCCAATTTGATCATTTGCACCCTCAATTATACAAATCCCCAATTTGCAATTACATGAAAATTTGGGGATTTTGTAGAAATTGATGAAAACTTTTGGGCAAAACCACATTTCTAGATAGAATTCATGCCCTAGATTCGATTATGAGGTTCAATTGCAAAAATTTCCTGTTAATTTGGATTTAATTTGAAAAATTGCAAGTCGGGGCCGGCTTGGACCGGTCTGACCGCCGGTTGAACCGGTCAAACCGGTCCAGAACAGTGTCTTCTTCTTCCTCAGAGAACCGTACGAATGAACAGTGTCAGGGTCAATTTCAATGGCTAAATTAAGGGAGAAAACGACCATGATTGGAAGAGTTTGAAGAGGGGTTTTGTTCCTCGAATCATTGCCCATCGATTCGAACCAAAAACACGAGCAATGGTTGCCAGAACGGAGAATAATCGATTGGTCAAGGCTGCTGCACCTGCAAAAGTCAACGGCGACAGAACTCAGATGAAACTTGTCCAAATTCGTGCCAAATTCGCTTGAAATAGAGCTCGCCGGATGACCAAACGGGACTGGACAGAATGCCCGTCCTCTCCGACGCCGTTTCGACCTAATTGCACGTGATCACACGTGCAATTGAGGCCGGTACACAGTCTACCGTTCGGCACCAAAAATCCAACGAGCTATATAAGCTCATGATCGTTTTCTGTTGAAGGGGAGAACGGATTCAGTTCGAGGAGAAAAAACTGAATCGAGAGAGAGAAAGAAAGAGAGAGAAAGAGCTCACCTTCCCTCGCGGTGGTCGAAGGTTGGAGCTCGAAATTGCAGAGCGCCGGTTGGGCCTTCCGAGGCAAAACCAAAGCTCCACGAGGTCGCTGAGAGATCGCCCAGAGTCCCCTGAAGCGATCGCCGCCGGCCGCGCCCAGTGAAATCGCAAGAACAGGTGAGTTGCAGTCCCGAGTTTTTCTTCAAGCTTCCATGGCGATTCGCGCATTTCTTAATCATTCATACAATTAATGTGTGCGTTTCATTCCCTGAACATCCCTGACCATCATCGCGTATCTTGTTTGCGTCGGTTTTGTCTTAACATGCCCAATCGAGTCTTCAAATCCAACCTCCATTGTCGAGCTACTGTTCATATTTCCCCAGCCGAATCTGGGCCGAGCGAGCTCAATCGGAGCTCGAGGTAAGTCTTCTGAACCTCCATTGGTGTTATTCTGTGACTGAATTTCTTTGATTTCGAGTGAATCGTATGATTGAGCTTCCATGGCCGTACTCAGCAATTCGCACGATGTTCTTGATTCTGTGAATAGGATGTTTCGATTCTTAGATATGTCAAACTAAAGCTAATCGCGAATCGATTGCCGTTGGTCTCGAGTGATTCCATTAAGATTTCACCGCACGATCATCGCCGGAGAACTACAGCCGTCCATTCTCCCGGAGTCGCGAGGTTGAAGACGAAGCTGACGTGGCGCGGTCAACTGGTCAAAGGTCTAGGTGGCAACACGTGATTGGTCCACGTGGATGTCGAGTCAGCATGGCCGTTGAGTCTGTTATTCAAATAAAAAGAATCCAACGGCCGAGAATAATCGAGTCTAATAAATGATGACCGTCCGATTAGAAATTAGGATTATTCGAAAATGATTTTAATCGTAAAATCAATCAGGATAAGAAACGGTGCCGTTTAGAGGAAGGATTAGGCGACGTCGTTTTAGGTTAATGAAAATAGACGGCTCAGATCAGATTCCACGTTCTAATCGTGGCCGTAGATTTAAGTAATTAGATCAGACGGCCCTGGTCGATTCTCCATTCAATCTGAGCCGTAGGTTTCGGTAAGTCAATCCGAAGATCCTGAGTCAGCCACGCGGCGCCATGAAGGCCGTTAGATCAAATTCGACAATTCAAAAATAAAAAAAGCATTAAGCGGCGTCGTTTTGAGCACGGGTCGCGCGGACCCGGGTCCGGGCTGGGCCGTGGGCCGGGTCACCCGACCCGGCCCGAATAATATTTTTTAAATAAAAAATTCGAAAATGATTTTAAAAAAATAAAAAAAAATCAGAAAAATCCTAGAAAATCCAAAAAAATGCTAGAAAATTCCAGAAAATTCCAAAAAATGTGGAAAAATATTGGAAAAATCCTAGACATTCCAGAAAGCACCAAAAATCGAGGGTTGACCACAGACAATTGGTCAACCCTATTTTTGGGGTTCCTTATCCAATTTTTCGAAACTTGACGACATTACCCTTTAGGGGTAAGTCGCCTCTTGTGTGCATGCTAGATAAAGCCGATAATGCCAAGGTGAGAATTAGGGTCGATTAGACGACCAATTCTTAGGTTTGGGTTTTCGAGTCCCGCCTCTTTTCTCAAAATGACGATTTTGCCCTTTAGTGGGGAAATCGTCTTTCTTGTCTCAATCGAGTTCTGAAAATTGCTTGAAGTTAGGGTTTGGGTCAGGTGGATGACCAACCCTAATATTTGAGATTTTCAGTTCCTCGTCTTTGTCCAAATGACGACTTTACCCCTCCAAGGGTAAAATCACTTGAAAATTCTAGAAAAATCCTGGAAATTCCCGAAAAATAGGAAATGGATTGGATTGATGGCCAATCCTATTTCCATTGTCTTTTGACTTCCCAATTCATCTAAAATGACAGATTTACCCTTTTAAGGGTAAATTTTCCCCGAATTGTTCAAAATTACGATTCTGCCCCTCATGGGCGAATCATGTCCAAATCACTCCTAAGCCTTGATTGATATTTCTCTAGGCTAGTAGGGCCTCATTAGGGATATCATGCTGATTTCATGTGTTTTATCCGCATGTACTGGATCCTTGATTTGCGCACTTATTTCTATTGGTTGTGAGTGATAGGGTAGTATTTCCCATCTGCATGAACTCTTAGATTTAGGATCTGTACCCCACTCGTTTGTATGAAATCCTAAGATCAGATAAACCATTCAGCTTAGGTACCGAAAGGGCGTCAACTCTGACAGTTGGTGTAACTAAGTCCCCGAACCCACTTCTCTGGTTTCCGCAGGATCGAATAGACCACTCCCAACTATTCGATAGGGTTTCCGATCGTACCCTCCACGAAACGATTGGTGGCGACTCCTTGACATGTACATTCATCACATGTCACTAGACCACACTGAAGGTCGACCACGTACATCCAGCAGTTGCGATTTGGGTAATGGACCTTGGGAGAGGCCCGCGTCCGATCCAGCCAGCGATCGGGCGGCCCATTAGCCCGCTCCCGCCTCAGAGCCTCCGGGAGAGGGTCGCGACAGCTCCATGTCAAACTCATTGAAATTCCACGAATGCATTTCTATCTTTCGTTACATGGTCTGTGGCCCGTAAGTTTATAATCTACAAAGAATAAAATTCAGTAACAAAAAATTGAATTAGAGACTTAAGTAACACTCTCAAGTGTACAAGTTTTTTTTTACTACAGTCATGAGCAAAGTGACCCTTATTCTAGTTCAAGACGTCGCATAGCGTCCTTAAAAGTCCTTACTTTTTTTTTTAATTGTAGATCAAGTGAATTTTCATTTGCGCACAGCTATGAAATAAGGAACAAATTACTGCTTACACTTGCTACTCATCAGTAAAAATATGGCATGCATTTTTACAGTTTACTTATCATGTTTTCCATATGCCACATATATCGTCTCATATTCTGCCCTCGTGGCATTATATAAGTGTCAAAACTTATAGTGATCTGTCTCAACTTGGTAATCGATGTCTAACCAAACTTAGTGTTTAATGCCTCCCACTTGACTTTGACATTTTCATAGATGCCTGAACTCATGCATAAAATCATTTTTCATGCTACTCAGCAACATAATGCGAGTAGTAGAGTTCGTCATTTCCATGAAGCAAATGTCGGATGTGCAGTACTTTCATCTTTGGGTTCTTTCATAACTTGGTTAAGAGCTTCAAATGCTTCTTGCTCTTCATCGAATAAACTGGATTTTCATATTCTAGTTTTCAAAATTTTCGCCATCCAATTTCTCCTTTGTTTCACCAAGCTATGATATTCTACATTATTGTAGTCATCGTATCTGAACATGAAATTCTATAGAAATGTATTCACGAGTCATTGATGCCTAACATTTACGCATCTATTTTACACTAACTAATTATATTAATGAATAATTTCACATAATGCCTCAGATTCAAAAGTTCACTCTATTCCCAATCATCGTCCAAAAATCCTCGCTTGAAAATTACCATTAATATAATTATTTAAGTAAAATTGAGTTCACCAAAGTTACTTAAATTTTATAGAACTCCCAACTCGAATAAAGATCATAAATTAGATAATGATCTCTATATTTTGTAATAATAATATGGCATGTAAAGGAAGTGGAGACAAGCCTGGGCGAGATGAGCAAGTATGTTATCCCCACAAACACGGCGCTCCTGGCCTTTAAAAGAGGACTGCATGTTTGCTCACTCAAGCCCATTCTTGAAGCTCAACCATTAAGGTGCCAGATGTTTCTGGTTCATAGGTTACACATAGTGGCAAGTGAAGAGCATACTGGACCAAACCAATCGTACTACTGAATCAACAAGAGAATTCTGATTTTCAAAGAACCATGCTTATAGGAAAGAAGAAGAAAATGGAACTTAGAAACTCATGATTTATAGAAAACACACTGATATTTCACATAAGGCAGCTTCTGTCGATTACAACACATTCAAAGGCCTTTTATAGGCTTACAAACTCCACAAGATGAATAGACATTGGATACGCAGATCCACGAAAAAAAAATGGAAAAAGTCTTCGGATGAACAGTACTGCTATAGTGCCTTGCTACAGTACTTTTCCAAAAAAAATCTCCAGAAAACTTGCAGGAAGTCTCTAGTCTTACAGACGCATTTAATTCAAAGACTTTAACACAAGACTTTTGACACAACAACGACATTTTTCTAACATACAGACTTTTACATATCTAACATACTCGTGACTAAGTGGTTTAAAGCCGACGGCGGACTGAGTCTGGATGATAATTGGCGTCGTCAGAGTCGGAACTGTCCGGGCCGTCTTTCTCTCTTTTATATTTATTCCAATACCACTGTTCTTCGAGCTGGGACAGTTTGATTTCTGGGTCTTCGAATAGTGGGGGATTATCTTCTTGTTCTGACGCGTGCCTTTCTCCTGAAAAAATATCTTCCATAGTGACTTGGTCTTACGGATCTTGTTGAGGGTCTTGATTGGAGCTAGATGGCATCTGGGCCTGGGGCCATAGTTGGAGTTGAGGCCACGTGTACGAACTGGATGGCTGGTCCTGGGTGGTGGATGCAATATCCTGTGTAGGATAAGGATTCTATGACAGTGGTCCTCCCCAAGGGTCTTGAGTGTCAGTGTCCATAGAAGAACCTGGTTGGTTGGTTCTATATTCTTCGAGAGCTCTGAGTGTCTGAGGGTGACTTTTGGGCCTATCCCACGAGAGGTTCATGTGGTGGTATAGCCAAATTTCAGGAGGAACTTCTTGATTTTCTTCACATATAACTCGCTAGAGTTCTCTATACTCATACTGCATTAGTGTGATGGACCTGGGAAGTGTTATGTGGAATAGAAAAATTTATCGATGGAGATTGGGTTTAAAGGTAGTGGTGCCATAAGACAGGGCTTTATCTCGGACGTCTCTTGTTGTGCTGAAGAAAGCCCAAGGTCTGTGAAAAATAACTGTGTTGTGCCTTTCCGAGTCAGCTATTCTACTACGTTGCCAGAAAAGGAAATGATTTTTCCATGCTGCTAAAGGGTGGAACCAAGTGAGCATTTCCATAAAATTTTTCTGGTTTAAGAAATCTCCCATGAGTGCTCTGGATAGAACTTGAACAATCTTGTCTGTGGGAAATTCAATGGCAACAGCATATACATTGAGAAAATACCAAAAGAACCATTTGAGATCTTCAGGGAAATCATGATCAGGAGACCACCGCAAAACATAGATAAATGGATAATCAGGATTAAGACCGTGTGGCCCTAATATTAATCCACCATAAGTGCTGAATATGCGGTTTTGGTACTCATTCATGTAATACTTCAAATTCTCACAGAAATTATTTTCTGCAAGTTCTCTTGAGACTTTTGGAGGATAACTGTAAGAATTCCATGGTGTATCTCGCATAGGTGTAGTGCAAAATGTTTCCGCGTTCAATGGATTTCTGCGTACATACATGTTAATGGATTTAACCGGCTGCTTAGGTCTGGACAGAAAATCTGCAAGGACATTCTTTTTGCCTGCTATGTGTCTAGCATCAAAAGAATCTTTTGAAAATCATTCGACCCACCTTAACAGTTGAGGGTGGGGGATTTGTTTCTGCTTGAATTTGAGCATTTGGGGAAATGAAGACATATCCATTTCGACCAAAAAGTGATGCCCAATGAGGTGGTATTCAAACTTCTTGATGCCATATTTTACTGCGAGAATCTCCTTAAAAGTAGAGTGGTAATGCATTTCTGCATGGGTGAATCTTCCACTTTTGTAAGCACAAATGAAACGCTTACCTTTGATTTCTTCAAGGAGAATGGCTGCCCAATATTGATCACTAGCATATGTTTGCAAAATTCTCTAACCAGTAGAAGGGATTTGCAAAGGAGGGAGATGCTGCAAAATTTCTTTGAGATGGGCTACAGCTTGTGTTTGCTTCGGTCCCCATGGGGAGCATCTTTCTTCAGCATCCTCAGAAGAGGATAAATAATTTTGGAAATCTTTGGCACAAAGTCTCGGTGATAATTGACAATTCCAAGAAAAGCCTGGACTTGGCTAACTATCAAATTCTCAGCGAAAATTTTTTGAAGTTCTACCGCAAGGTGAGGACCTGGACAGTAGGTGCCTTCTTTCAAGTGCATACCAAGGAACTCAATTTTCTTTTGAGCAAGAATCATTTTCTTTTAGGAAAGCATGATTCCATGTTTCTAGACAATTTCAACAAACTGGGAAAGCAATTTGCAGTGGGATTCTTCATCAGGACTGTAGAGGAGAATGTCATCAATGTAAATCTAGGCATGTGGGAGAATGGGCTGAAAAATTCTACACATGGCTTTCTGAAAAATGGATGGGGCTGTTTTAAGACCAAAGGGGACAACGGTCCATTAAAATGCTGATTTGGAATGCAAAAACCAGTTTTAGGACGATCATTAGGATGAATTCCAATTTGCCAAAAATCTGCTTTCAAGTCGAACTTTGAATAGATCTTAGCCTGGGCTAGGCTACCAAACAAAGAGTTGTTATGTGGCAAAGGGAATTTGTCATCTTGAAGGAATTTATTGAAGGGTTAGTAAATGATCACCAATATGAGCTTACCACGATTCTACTCTCCTCTCTTGTTCACATAAAAGGCTTCGCAAGCCCATTGTGAATCAGAAGGTTCAATGAGACCTTGAGAAAGGAGCTCAGCACATTCCTTCTAGGCCAAAACAAGATGTTCAGGATTCATACTAGAATGACTAGCTTTTGTGGAATTAACATCTTCGCTTTTCTTGAAAGGGAGTCTGACAAAGAAGTCAGGATTTTTCCAAAGAGGGTTTGAACAGGTTTGGACAAATTGGGAATGAGATTCAGAGTAGCAGGATAAGAGACTTTGAGTTATTGGATCAAGAATTTCTGGCTGAATAATGAAAAGTCTCTGGATATCCACATACTCACGAAACTGGTTACCAAACTGTAAACCAGTGGGTTTGATTCTTAGCTGAGAAAGTTGGGCAAGAACATCCCAACCAATGATAAGGCCTTTATTTGGGGAATTACAACTAAGGATTTTTGTGGATATGGCACAACCCGAGAAGATTGAGTGTGATAGTTTTGCTGCAGAAATTTGTGGTAAAAGTATCACCAGAAGCAGAGTGAAAATAACTTGTGTAAGGCATCCAAAATTTCTCTGGGAGTACTTTTATATCCATGAGGGATGCTGCCGCACTAGTATCAATGAGAGCGATGACTTGGATGGGTTTATCATCTTCTGAAGTGTGGATTTGGATTGGGATATATGGAGAGTGGAAAACAGGTTGGACATGAAATGAGTTGGAGATAGTATCAAGGAAGAATACAAAGATATCACCAGGGGATTCATCAGAGTCTGAGGAATATGTTTGGAGAGCAAACAGTGTGTCGGGTGAAGGTTCATCTTAAATTGAGAATACAGACTCGATATCTTCGTCATCCAATGAGATACCTATGGTGGAGGAAATCTTTTGGATCATGTAGCTTCCTTGGTGCTTTGCCTGGGGATAGTTTTTTTGCAAAGTGCCCTTTCTTGCTACAGATGTAGCATCTGTCAAATTTCTTCTTCTTCTTGAAACCATAACCAGAGGAGTGATGCATCTTCTTTTTCCGAAGGAACTTCCACTTGCCTTTCCTATGGCGGGTTTTGCCAAAGGAAAACTTCTCAAAGGAGAATTTCTTGAAGTGCTTTCGTTTCTTGTGACCCGCACAAGAGGGATCACTACATTCTCTGAAGCACATAATCTTCAAATGAGGATTGCCGCAATTCTTTTCAAGAGAACGATTCTCTTTGAGATAGCTTCTAAAGACTTCTATTCTATGGCACATTTCTTTAATGGCAAGGTGGACAAACTGTTGGATTTCTCCAAAAGTGGCATCTGTGACTAACTTATTTTTGAGTTTCAGGGTTTTCTCAACAACTTGACTAATCTCTTTAGGAGTGGAAGCCAGGAAAACTGACTTGAGATTAGGATCAGAACCAAGCTGGTAAAAAAGCTTGAACATTTCTCGGAAGTGGCGATCCAGATCTTTTTTGGGAAGAGAACATCATTTTCTTTCAAAGAATTCTTTTCTTTTGAGTTCTTTCGAATCTTGGGGTTGGCCAATAAAGAAGAGATGAACAACCTAAATGGCTTCATCAATAGACATGGTTAAAAACTAGAGCTGGTCTCTTTTTAGGGTTAACTTCTACCAATCTTTTAAAACACCAGTGAACCGAGTAACAAACTCAAGAAGAACGTCGTAAGTGCCGTGCTCTTTGAGGTTCTTGGTAATCAGCCAAGCATGAAACTCTTGGAGTCTTTCAGGCCATTTATGATAAGGGATATCATCCAAAGTGAAGAAATTAGACGAATAAGTTTTGTGGGCTGAGGACGATGGATCATGGTAAGGCTGTGAAGGTGGAGGTGGATGTTCTTTGTCAAGCTGATCTTCCATTTCTTCTTCAATGATTGGCTCTGCAGGGTCAGCCATCATGATGTCTGGTACGACAGACTAGGAGCTGGAGTCATAAGACTCAGTATCTAGGATGGAAGATGTTTCACTCATAGAGACTTCAGGGGTGACCTGGGGTGAATAATTTATGGGTTCCACTATGGAGATGGTAGGAACTTGGTTTCAAAGGAAATTTTCCAAGGGATTAGAAACCATGCACGAGTGGGAAGGTTTATGAGGATGAGATTTTTCTGGGGGGGCTAAATAAGGAGGAAGAGAGGTCTGCTTGCCTCTTTCTTTTTCTCTTGTTCTAGCTTTTTGAGACGATCTCATAGGGTAAGGATGTTCGTCTTTGGAGGAGGTGGTGCTGTGTTGAGAATAGCTGCAAAAGAGTTAGAGTCTGAAGGACTTGGCGATGAGAATGATGTTGGTTGTGGAGTTGTTGTTAGGAAAAAGAATAGATCCAGGGCTTGTAGATTCCTTTGCTCAAGGAGAGTTTGCTGCTCTTGCAATATCTGGACCTAGCGTTTGAGCTTCTCAATCTTAGGAGTCTGGTCTTCCAGATAATGGCTGGAAGGAATCTGTTTTGTTTCCATCAGGTAAAGCCTCTTCTGAAAATCTTCCAACATCTTCTTTGAGACAGATGTAGCATGGTCTACCCAATCAAGGCGAGTAGCAACTGAGTTTATGGCTACATTCTGGGCTAGAGCATTTTCTGTCTGTCATTTCAGAACTGCTTTAACTGGAATAGGGCATTTCCGTCTTCCTTGAAGATCAACATCATTAAGAGAGGGGATCTTCGGAGAATGAAAGTATTTCTGTTGTTGGTCAGAAAACTTTCTGCGGGAGGAAATTTGAAAGTCGCTATACTTTCTTCAGATGGGGAAGGCTGTAAAAGTGGAAAGTCTTCTAGTCTGAACATGTAAATGCTGGGCAAAACAAGAGGTGGTTCAAGTGTGGGATTGCAAGTGAATGGCTCAGGGAGTTTGATGGGGCAAGAATTTTTCTTTACCCATTTGAGGATGGGTTTGTAGAATGGAGAAGTGATGGGTTTCTTTGGTGGTGGAGGTGGTGGCTTTGGTTCATCTGGAGGACAGGCAGGTGGAGGTGCAGTAAGTTAAGGAGACTTGGGGGAACCATACTCAACCATGTATTGCCAATGGCCATCGTCTTCGCCAAGAGGTCCTACGGTCGGATCACCGTCTAGGTACCTTTGATAAAGAGAATCTTTCTTCTTTTTCTTTTTCCTGGAGAAAGGTCTGTCATCCTCATTTCTGGGTTCAAATAGGAGGAACGGGAAAAGTCAACATCCCAAAAATAATGTCCGGAGGGATCATTGAAATCATGGATGGGTCGTCTATGGTCATCAAAGGATTGGACATGAGCTTTAGGATCAAGTTCTTCCATATTGACTGACTCAGTTAAACATGGGGTAAAGCATAAAATGGTAGGGAATGATAGGAAAACAGAGAAAGAAGTGTCTTCCTTTTCTTTGGTGAATTTGATAGTGACAGTACCATCTTTTTTCTTGGTGTACTATGGCTTAGAGGATTGGACAGGTCGGGAATTCTGATGAAGTTTTTCATAGTTGGTCACCTAACTGTCAGGAAGAAGTTTGACAAGCTGATCTTTTGGAAGTTGACGAGGGATGCAAATACATGAAGTTTGGTCATTGTCAACAGAGATAAGTAAAGCATCCTCAGCACTGGGAAGATTAAGGTCAATGGCATGGTTTTGTACTCTGTACACCATCTGGTAGTGAAGAGTATCAATTATGGCTGATGTGGTTTGAGGAGCACCAGTAATCTGTAACTAGACCTTCAAAGCAGAAAGGAGGTTGGGATCTGCCAAGGCCATGTTAAAATTTAGGAAAAGAGTGACAAACAATGTGCCTGCGTTTAGAGTAGTCTGGACTGTGCCGATACAAGCATGCTGGTATTCCAAGAAACTGGTGTCAAGGAGAGCAACTCGCGCAACAACAGGCAAGTCTTTTCGTCCATGCAAGGATAAAGCCAAGCGGATGGCTCCAAAATGAAGGTGAGTGTAACTTTGTTGAGCCCACTGAGCAGGGAACTCAGGTGGGATCTGAAGAGTTACAAACTGCTCTTGCTGCGTAGACATGATAAGGTGCTGATCAAATTTGGTGGATTGGACATATTCTTTTACAGAACATGGGGTGTGTTTGATGAGGTGTTTGATGGAGCGGATGGAAGAGAATGATGATGGTTTACAAAAGGCTGAATAAGGATTCATGAGTGGGAGTTGTGTTTCTGAGATTTTGCGATCATCATTTACATATGATACCTCGTAGAGGTAATCCAATTTGGATGAAGTGGTTTTACGGAGTTCAGGTGGTGGAGGTAGGGAAATGGGAGTTTCCAACTAGACAGGCGCTGAAATATACCAATAACTTATACATCAAATCATACTCGCATGCCATCAATAAGTTCTTTATACAATATAACTATCTACATGTACGCAGTTGGCCCCACCAAGTCATCGACCGCCGAAGTAAAAAATAAATAATAATTTATTTATTTTTAAAATGTACAAAATGTCTTTTAATAATAAAAATTATTTTTATAAAGAAATTTAAAATTTTTGAAAATGAAGTAGAAATTGTTCTACAGCCGATAATTCTTTATAGAATATTTTGTATTAATGATATATAAGTATTATAAATTTTCAACTGTTACTAAATGAATTTCTCTAATCAGATATCAACTTCTGGCCATAAGTTAATTTATGAAGCACAAGTGTTGCCATGCACGCCCCATAGCTTGTCAAAGAGAAGCTATCACTTTCCAGCGTTAACTTCAGTTCAGTTCTTGCATTCCAATCCCAATTCTCCTCCAAGTATACCAGTGACTCCCGCAAGGCAAGGGTTTCATTTTCAATTGCAGAAGAGGCTCGCTTCATTTTTGTAAATCCATCCACAATCAAGACAACCTTTTGAGTCTCAGCACGCCCTTACGACTGCAACCCTCCTGCGTTCCTTCAGCCAAAGATCCATCTATGTTCAGCTTGAGAGATCCAATTGCTGGCGGAATCCACTATGCCGGTAGGTGGGGGATAAGTACACTACAAGTGCCATAACTTTTGTACGGCGTTCACTTAAGTGTTATAACTTCCAAAACATTCACTTGAGTGCCACATCGGAGTAAAAACGTTCAGATGAGTGCCAATTCCGGCCAAAAGTGTTCCCTTAAGTTCTATTTTCGCCGGAAATCATGACATGGAATTTGCACTATTATTTATTGAATTTTTTGGTGCCATGTGGAAATTCCACTTCAATTTTTAATAGTTTCTGATTTTTTTATTTTTTATTTTTATTCAAAATATGAAAAATAATGAAATAAAAGAGAAACCAAGGGTTTCGCGGTAGTGGTATTGTTGTTATTATTATTATTATTATTATTATTATTATTATTATTATTATTATTAAAATGTAAAGAAAATCCACGTGGCACTTAAAAAAAATAGTAAAAAAATTATTCACCGGGGCCATGTCATCATTTCCGGCGGCCACGTCACCTTTGGCACTCAAGTGAACACTTTTTAAAATTTTTTGCACTCAAGTGAACGTTTTGAAAGTTATGGCACTTAAGTGAACGCCGTACAAAAGTTATGGCACTTGTAGTGTAATTTTCCCCCGGTGACTTCGAAATTTACTCCCCTTTTTAGTTTTTGGATTCCACCAAATATAATTCTACTGTGATGCGAGGGGAGCTTCAACTACTGAGTTTGGGTTGAGCTGGGATGCACAGAATGGTCTCGTTTCGTGCCTTCCGAATGTGCTAGAGAGCTCATGCAATTTCTTCCTCTGATGGTGAGCTTGATAGGAATTGTGCCCCAATTCCACAAATATAATCCAAGCAAATAATATACACTAGCAAAATATAACGATAAAAGAACAGAATTAGAAGAGCACACCTTAAAATTTGTTATCGAAGTTCACCTAAATCTAGGCTACGTCTCAGGGCAGAGGCACTCTGCAAATCCACTAGTTTTCGAGAAAAGTAAGAATACAACTGACGATCTTCTCACAATATCGAAGGAAAAAGAAAACGAGAACACTCACGAATGCCGTCACGGCATCTCTCTCTCTCTCTCTCTCTCTCTCTCTCTCTCTCTCTCTCTCTCTCTCTCTCTCTCTCTCTCTCTCTCTCTCTCTCTTTCTCTTTATTCGCTACTTTGCGTATTCTGTCTGCTCTTGCGCTTTCTGTTTTCTCTTCTATCTTCCGACGGCTACAACATATATATCCCTAATATATAATGTGTATCTTTTAACCTAGAAGAAAAGGAAAGGACAAAAGACAGAAAAGAAATCTTAATAATATCTTTTGATATATTTTGGCTTCACACCAACAATCTCCCACTTGAAGACAAATATATCTAATGTACCAAGCAACTTTGCATTCAGCCTCTTCAAAAAGTAGCAACTCGAACTTGTGCCTCTACGATACTCCTCATCAATTAACATTGAGTAATACCAATAGTAGTAGTACAGAAAGTATGCTTCTCCCTGTCTACTACCTTGGTAAAC
Organism: Rhodomyrtus psidioides; assembly: GCA_021437785.1. Taxonomy (NCBI): domain Eukaryota; kingdom Viridiplantae; phylum Streptophyta; class Magnoliopsida; order Myrtales; family Myrtaceae; genus Rhodomyrtus; species Rhodomyrtus psidioides. The sequence continues at coordinate 104,033 of JAILYB010000226.1, read as the reverse complement.
ATGTCAGCTGGATTCTTTGATCCATCAATCTTCTATAACTTTAACTCGTTATCTTTTAATGCTGACCTGATGAAGCGATAACGCTTCTTGATATGTCTAGTCATTGAGTGATAAGCTACATTCTTTGCTAAGTGTACTGCACTTTGACTATCACTCCACAGTGTGCTCATTGGCTGCTTTCGATGTAGCTCCTCCAAATAATCTTGTAACCACATGATTTCCTTAGAGGCTTCCGTGATGCCACGTACTCTACTTCTGTCGTCGATAAAGCCACTATTTTATGTAGTTGAGATACCTAACTCACTGTTGTACCTGCAACTGTAAAGATATATCCAGTGGTACTTTTACCACTATCTCGATCACCCGAGTGATTTACATCCACATAACCCTGAAATTCTAGAGTTGTACCTCCATAACAAAGAGAGTAATTTGATGTACCTGCTAGATATCTCAATATCCATTTTACTGCATTCTAATGCTCTTTGCCCGGGTTCTGCAAATATCGACTCACAACTCCCACTGCCTGTGCAATGTCAGGTTTCGTGCTCACCATAGCATACATCAAACTTCCAACTACTGACGCATAAGGCACTGCCGCCATCTCTTCTTTCAAAGCTTGAGTACTGGGACACATATCCTTGGAAAGTTTGAAGTGACCTGCTAAAGGAGTCACAACCAATTTTGCCATGTCCATGTTGAATCTTTTCAACACCTTGTTCACATAGTCTTCTTGCGACAACCATAATTTCTTATTTTTCCTGTCCCTGATGATTTTCATGCTTAAAATCCTCTTGGCCTCTCCCAAGTCTTTCATAGCAAACTGCGCTACTAACATCTTCTTTACTTCTGCGATTCTCTTCATATTAGAACTAGCCACTAACATGTCATCAACATTTAAAGAGAGATATACAATATCACCATCGCTATACTTTCGAAAATAAACACAATGATCAGCCTCACAGTGTGCAAATCCTTTTTCTTCCATAAAACCATCAAACTTTAAATACCATTGTCGCGGAGCTTGCTTTAAGCCATACAAGCTTTTCTTCAAGTGATATATCATGTGTTCTTTACGTTTGACTTCAAAACTTCTAGGTTGCGCCATGTATAACTCTTCATCTAAATCACCATGCAAAAAAGCCGTTTTTACATCTAACTGCTCGAGATGAAGATCCTACACTGCAACTATACTCAACAACACTCTGATTGATGTCATCTTCACTACTGGTGAAAATATCTCGGAGTAGTCGATCCCTTCTTTTTGAGAAAAGCCATTTACTACAAGTCTCGCCTTGTATCTAATACTACCATCAGATTCATTTTTTATCTTGTACACCCATTTGTTTAACAAAGCTTTTTTACCTGTGGGCAACTTGGTCAACTCCCAAGTTTTGTTCTGAATTAACGAGCTTATCTCGTCTTTAATAGCATGCTCCCACTACATGTGAGATGTGTCTTTCTTTGCCTTATCATAAGTCTCCGGCTCTCCTGAATCTGTATATAAGACATAGCTCAGAACAATATTAGCTGAAGGATAAAAAATTACCTTTGACTTTCTTACACGTGTAGATCTCCTCAAAATAGGTACTTCAGGATCGTTAGTCTATTCCGGATTATCACATTCCTCTTGAACTGCTTGCTCATTAATAATGTGTTCATCTTGAACAACATCCCCTTCAGATGCACTCTGATTTGCTGGAACCATATTCACAAGAATTGTGTCCAGCTCAATATATTCTGGTTCTACTGCTGTCTCATGCTCTGTCTGACGATCTTTGTACATCTTTTCTTCCTGGAACACCACATTCTGACTGCAAATAACTTTGTTATTCTCATAATCCCAAAGCCTATATCCATATTCATCGTCGCCATATCCAATAAAGATGCACTTTTGGGACTTAGCGTCAAGCTTTTTTTCGTCCTCTCTGTCAATCAAAGCATATGCAATACAACCAAAAACTTTTAGATATGAATAATTGACCTTTTTACCTGACCACTGCTCTTGCGGTACTCCTCCATCCAGCGCACTAGATGGACTCCTGTTAATCAAATATACAGCTGCATCAACTGTAGCAGCCCATAAGTATAACGGGAGACCCGCATGTAGTCTTATACATCTTGCACATTCCAAAATGGTCTTGTTCATTCTCTCAGCCACACCATTCTCTTGAGAAGTTCTAGGAACAGTCTTTAACCCATGTATGCCTTCTTGGCTCAAATATTCTACAAATTCATTGATCGTGTATTCACCACTATTATCAAATTTTAGAGCTTTAATCTGATAACCTGTTTCTTTTTCTATCATGGTTTTCCACATTTTGAAAACACCGAATGCTTCTGATTTTTCTCTAAGTGCATATACCCAAGTCTTTCTTGTTGTATCATCAATAAAAGTGATAAAATATCTCTTACCACCATAAGAGAGTTCTTGAGCCGGTCCCCATACATCAGTATGAACCAACTCTAACTTTTACTTTTTATTTTGTCGCCCATTCAATTGAAAACTAACTGCTTTTTGTTTTTCCATTAATGCAACTTTCATAGAAATCTAACTCAACTTTCTTGAATGTAACTGCTTGACACCTTTTTCATCAAGATGTCCCAAACGATAATGCCAAATAGTAGATAAATTACCTGTAGCCACTGTAGTTGCAACCATATCACTGATATTGTCTCATTGGAGAAGGTAAAGTGTACATGTACATTTTCCCTTTATTACTACTCTTGCTCCTAAGGTTATCTTCCACTGTCCGCCTTCAAAAGTTGTTACCATGCCTTCTTGGTCAATTTTGCTAGTTGAAATCAAATTTTTCTTCATCTCAGGAATATGTCTGGTTTCACGCAAAATTAGTCATTCACCACCTGAGATGTTCAAAACCACAGTTCATTTTCCTACAATTGGACACATGTGGCCGTTTCCCACAACCACTTGCCCAAAATCTCCACTGGCATAATCAATAAATATATTTCTTTGCGAGGTGCAATGAAAAGAAGCACCAGAATCAAGAAACCACTTATCTGTAGCTAAGTCAAGTTCTGCAGATAAACACAAGTTCTCTAACAAAGGCTCATCGCTTACCACATTAACTCATTGATTCTCATCTCGCAGCTTCTTTTTGTAGGCTTCACATTGAAATCTACGATGTCCCGTCTCGTGAAAAAATCAGTACTCATCTTTTGTAACCATTCTCTTTCCCGTGGATTGTGACCTACCACGCCCGCTGAATTTTCCTCTGCTTTTGCTTCTTCCACGATTCTCCACTGCTAGTGCCGTTGAAAACGCAGATGCCGAAAATTTATCTCCACCTGAGACTTTTCGTCGCATCTCTTCATCCATGATACTGCTCACAACATCATCCATAGTCAAATCATCCTTCATGGTGCTCGAAATTCCTTACACCGCAGTGTTGTAGCTTTCCGGAAGAGAACATAGAAATAATAAAGCTTGTAACTTCATATCCAAATTTATGCTTGCGGTTTCTAATTAACCTATAACCTGCGTGAAACTGTTAATATGCTCTGCAATAGAACCTCTGTCAGATAATTTCATATTAACCAATTTCTTTAACAAAAATATCTGATTCGATGTAGATTGCTTCTCATAAATATTCGTTAGAATATCCATAGCTTCTTTTGTAGTCTTAGCTTTCGCGATGTGGTATATCCTGTCTTTTTCGTCAAACCTATACGAATCGCACCTAACGCCTTTCAATCAAGAATTTTCCATCTTGATTCTGCTGTCGGATCAACTTCCGTGATTTCAGGTTTCCAACCCTCAAGTGGTGCATAGAGATCTTTCTGATAAAGATAGTCCTCTATTTGGAGTTTCCACCATCCGAAATCATGCCCATCAAACTTATCGATTCTAATTTTATCTTCTGCCATACCGTTTGCTTTCAATCGAACGTCACCGAAAAACCATTGATGCTCTCGATTAGCCAACCTAGGCTCTGATACCAGTTGATAGGAATCGTGGCATAATTTCAGAAATATAATCCAAGCAAACAATCCATACTAGCAGAATATAACGATAAAATAACAGAATTAGAAGAACACACCAGAGAAATTGTTATCGAAGTTCACCCAAATCTGGGCTACGTCTCCGCGCAGAGGCACTCTGCGAATCCACTAGTCTTCGAGAAAAGTAAGAATACAACTGACGATCTTCTCACAAGATCGAAGGAAAAAGAAAACGAGAACACTCAAGAATGCCGTCACGGCCTCTCTCACTTTCTTTTTCTCTCGATTCTCTACTTTGCGTATTTTGTCTGCTCTTGCGCTTTATGTCTGTTCTTCTATCTTCTGACGGCTACAACCTATATATCCCTAATATATAAGGTGTATCTTTTAACCTAAAAGAAAAGGAAAGGACAAAAGATAAAAAAGAAATCTTAATCATATCTTTTGATATATTTTGGCTTCACACCAACAAAGTTGGCCATCAATTTGAACCTTTCACCTTTCTATGATCCACTTATCAATTCAGGTTATGTTTTGGTGCAGTATGGTGATTCTCAACCTCAGCTCAGTCCATACCTTCTCGATCCAGGGGCATAACAAAAGAGTATGCTCTACCGTCTCAGGGGCTTGATGATAGAGAAAAGAAATGGAATCATGTAAAACTTTACTCTTAAGTAGGTTTTCCCTCGTCGGTAATGCGTTTTGGCATTCACTTCGCAGAAAGAGACTAACTTTAGGATAGACATGTGACCAAACTTTTGTCCATGGTGATGTTGGTGTCTGATGAGAGGAGAAAGATTGATTGGTTCGCTAGTGCTGATTTTCTTCTTGTTATAGGAGCTTTTCACGTTAAACTCTATTGAATAAGTCACTGCCTATCTCTAGATTCTTTTTAATTGTGACTCTTCGTATTTCGATGGATGTCGATAGACTTTTCAATTTTCGATGAATGTCTGTTCGACAAACGTGTTAAGTGTCATTATTGTATCGTTTCTTTCAAGAGTCTTTTTGTACTCTCAATGTTGTCTATTCATATTTCTAGGAGTCTATTAATGAGTTAGTCGAAAGGTCTGTAGTTGAAGAGTCATGTAAGATGCCTATATATAGGCGAGTCTTGTAATTGTTTCTGTAAAGTGGAAAAAGGAGAGTAAAGACAGATTTCAGAAAATAAAGTAGTTCATTCATCTCCTTCCTTGAGAGCTTCTCTTGAGTGAAAGTTATCAGAGTGAATCTCTGAGATTCTACATTTGGTATCAAAGCATACCACCGAGATTCAACACTTGGTATCAGAGCCCAGTTGTTTGGGATAGTAACAGAGCACGATTATCAAATCTTTCGGAGTGTGGTTCGTGAAGACGGTGGTCAGGGACCATTGTTCTTTTGCAAGCCGTAAAGGATCGAAGTACGTCGAAGTTCTGCCAGTGCACAGTCAGGGACTGTGAATGATTGGTCGGGGACCAAGCTTACTTGGAGTAGTGCCGAGCATTTTTCTTCAGTCAGATGGCAGACGTTTCGAATTCGACGAATGGCATTGAGAAGCTCAACAATTCCAATTATAATAATTGGAGTATCCGCATGTAGTTTTATTTGCTGGGTCAAGATTTGCGGGATATTATTGGTGGCAGTAACACCACGGCACCTACTAACGATGGTGAATAGAGGAGATGGAAGATCAAAGCGGGTGAGGCTCTTTACGCTCTTACCAGGAATGAAGAATGATTTTATTGTCTGTGGCTCAACTCACCGACTCGGGTAATTATGTGGTGTTCGGTCCATGAGATGTTAAGATGTAGCGAAGTGTGAAGCCCACTAGTCAACCAATCATGGAGGGACGTTGACTAGAGTCCATTTACATGATGTCTGCACAAACAGCATACATAAACAAAACCCGAAGAAATGATACACCTGACTTGTGGCATGCGCAGCTTGGGCATGTAAGTTATCACAAGTTGAAAGTTATGATACATAAGAATATGCTGAAGGGCCTCCCCCAATTTGAAGTTTAAGAAGATGTGGTTTGTGCCGGATGCCAATACGAAAAGGCACATTAGCTTCCATATGAGGAATCGTCGTTTAAAGCTCGTAGGCCTCTCGAGCTCATTCACTCGGATGTGTTTGGTCCAGTGAAGCAACCGTCTGTTGGTGGATCAAAGTACATGATTACTTTCATCGACGACTTCTCCAGGTATGTTTGGATTGATTTTATGAAAGAGAAATATGAGGCATTTATTAAATTTAAGGAGTTTAAGGAAAACGTTGAGAGTGAAGTAGGCAAGACGATTCTTTGCCTTCGTACTGATAATGAAGGAGAATATACTTCTTTTGAATTTACAAAGTATTTGCAAGAGTGCAAGATACATTGACAGTATACTTGTCCGTATCTGCCGCGGCAGAACAGAGTTGTCGAAAGGAAGAATCGACATTTGGTAGAGACATGTAGGAGCATGCTACATGCGAAGAATGTTCCGCCAAAGTTTTGGGTTGAGTGTATGAAGACGACATCACACGTGATCAATAGATTATCACAAGCAAGGCTTAGTTTTATGTTCCCATATGAAATGCTATGGAATCGCAAACCCGTAGTAAGTCATTTCAGAGTTTCGGGTGTGTATGTTATGCATTTGTGCCAAATCATCTTCGCAACAAATTCCACAAGAAAGCGGTTCACTGTATTTTCGTGGGTTATGACGATTAACGGAAAGGATGGAAGTGTTGTGATCCTAAAACAGGGACGTGTTATATCTCAACAAATGTAGTGTTCGACAAACTATTGTTGTGATGGTCACCTAGGCTGTTGAACTGCCAAATTCATAGCATATCGAAGAAGAGGTCGAAGAAAGGCTGAAAGAATTCGATGAGTCTCAGCCTGTCAAAAACGTTGTCGAAGCACATGCACCGGGATCAACGAGTTCATCTGGTGAGCATCTAAGATCGACAGAAGAACTTCGATCAAGCCAAGTAGAAGATATCGAAGAAGATGAAGAGCCTCAACTTTGGAGGTCGTCGAGGCGAAGGAAGCAGTTATTCTACAGCTCCAGCAGACTCAAGCATGTTTGTGAAGGCGGAAGATAGGAAGATTGCTGCTATGTTATTCTATGTAGATGACCTCATCATCACTAGAGGTGATGAAGACGGGATACGTCAAATTAGAGCCAACCTCCCCGTACGGTTTCAGATGAAGGAACTTGGAGAGCTAAAACATTTTATGGGGCTCGAGGTTGACATGACAGAGGAAGGACTATTCCTATGTCAACAGAAGTATGCATGAGATCTCCTAGAGAAATTTGGGATGCTTGATTGCAAGCCTATATTGTCGCGACCTAAAAATTAGGGTAATGGATTATTAGGTCAATTAAATTAACTAACCTAACTTGGACCCTCCCAAGTCCTACCAAATCGCAACTTAGGTTTGTTCGTGAAAAAATATTCAATCGGAGCCGCCACTAATCATTTACGGTAGGTTGATTAGAAACCTATATAAAATACCGAGAGAACTATTTTATCTCTACGAACCAGAGAAATCGAGTTCGGGGACTTGGCTACATTAATTAAGAATTAATGCCCTTTCAATACCCAATTTTCATGAAAACTCCTTAGTTTGGTGATTTGAAATGTTTTTTTAGGGTTTTCTCTTATTAAATGCAATGCTAATGCAATCTAATCATATGATGTGTGAGATGATATGACATGGCAACATTGCATGACGTGGCATAATGACGTGTCAAAATGCATGACGTGGCAAGATGACATGGAAAATTAAATATGCAATGTGAATGATATTTTTTTGGTATTTTCTATGTATTTTCGGATTTATGAAAAAATGAAGTGAAAAAACTATCCTAAAGTCAAAAGAAATGTGATTAGACTTAAGAAAAGCATGGAATTTTGGGGGTTTTTTAGGAATTTATTTAAGCATGAAAACAATAAAAATTTAAACAAAAACAAACAATATTGCCTATAAAACACATTTAAACCCGAAATTCCGATTTTATTCATAACATCCCCGAGATTAGGGTTAGCAGTGAATATATTGTAGAATTACCGTCGTCCCTATTTACATAGGGCAAACCTTGAAATTCTATTTAGGAATTAGCAATTTGCTCCTTAAGATTAAGGATTTGATATCTAATTCACACGTATGAACACGATCGTACTTCGAGGTCGAAGTCATATGTTGTCTTTAATGTACGTTTTCCAAAGGGTCAAGGCACAATTGGGAGCATGTGTTATGGGCAATATTGTTTATTAAAGTGCAAATTTAATTAACAATCAAAACAAAAAGAATCGGACTTCATCCAATTAAACATCATCTGTAGCAATGAAATGTTATCTTGAGGTTGCAAGATAAGTCCAATCAATTGGATAAACATTCCCACCAAATCACATGTCAAGGATAGACATTGAGATAAAAAAAAACGAACTGGACATTCTCCAAGATAAATCAAGTTCATCCGTAATATGCGTATATCAATTCGGGCATAAAAAGAATGTCCAAAAGATCCAATTTCTTCCCAGAGCATGAGAACCATCACTCTCCTACGTGATAAAATCAGTCAATTAATCTTGGGATTCCGAAGCAAAAATTCATCCTTTGTATGTAGATTTCAGCCAAGTTAGGACTTATGTGCTGACGATCCTTTTTAATTTATATCGTAAAAGTGGTGAATGATCCCTGCTTCGAGGAAAGGAAAAACACTTCCAATTGACGTCATCCCATTCTTAAAGTGTTCCGCGTACTCAAATTGCAACCCAAATATCAGAATTTTTATGCATCAACAGCAATTTTTGGCTTCGGCACAATGGCTAAGACGAGCTTAGTTTTCACATTAATTGGCAAAAAAATTGCTGCAAATTTCTGTAAAACATGCATAGATTGACAATAGAGTTAAAAAAAAGTACCTCTTTTCGAACCAGAATTCAGCAGACGCTGCTTTAAGATTGCGCCTGACACAAATCGCCTATGCACCTTGTTCGAACCTGGATTGCCACTGAACACTTCCCAAACGATCTACTACAAAAAATGATAGAGTTAAACCTCTGGTTTACAATAAAATCAAAGCTAATCAACCTGAGTCAGTGGTTGGTCAGTGGCTAGATTGAGCAACGTTTTCAAGCCAGGCTTTGGCCTCTTGCTCAAAGTGGCGATGAAATAGCGGCTGAAGCGGTGGAGCTCTGAGCAACAGTGATCCAATAGGGACAGCTGCGAACAACCAGAGCTACTCAAGAGAGAGCCAGTATGATCGTTGTGGGGTTGAGCACGTTGAGGATGCCGGACCGGTGATGATGTGCGCGGAGCTATGCGGACATTAACTCAGGACACCGAAGGGATGTTCACGGCTAGGGGATCGTCTCGATGATGGGGGAGACAAGCAAACCCTGAATTTCTGCGGCTGCTCTCTTCTTCAAAGTGTCGAACTTTTAAGTATTGCCGACTGCCTTTTGACGTAAGTGAAGTCTTCCATATATAGAGCTTAGTCCTCGAAGTCCTAATTAAGGTAGGAGTCTTCGTGAACCATTGGATTACTAATCCTAGCTTGAGTAGGATAAAATAAGGGCCTTCGGATTATAAATTCCCACGTCTATCAAAATTCTAGCTAGATAAGAATCTTACATCAATCTGTTGTGGAAATTCTCATGTATTTTGATTCTGACAAAACTTTCAAAAGAAATTGTTTAATGTTATGTGATGTAGGAAGAATGTGTAAGCAGCAGGTTGAGTGATTCCAATTCTGTTGCATTGACGAAGGGTCCGATGGAAGTGCTCCTGACGAAGGGTCAGATGGAATGCTTCTGACGAAGGGTCAGATGGAAGTGCTTCTGACGAAGAGTCAGATGGAAGTGCTTCTGATGAAGGGTCAGATGGAATGCTTCTGACTGAGGGTCAGATGGAAGTGCTTCTGACGATCTAAACAGTGACGGATGGATCACATCAAATCTCCGTATTACCATTCCGTGTCAACTGATCTATTAAGAAACAAATCTTCTTTTAGACGAATCTGAAGAAAGATCAGTCTCTGCATTTGCAAAACATGAAGACCCACGTATGGCAGGTTTCCGATCAAGGCAAGTTTCCTACGTAAAGCTTGTGATATTCGATTGTCCTGATATCCCTTCCAATCAATTAAGGGACTTTCTACAATGGGATATCATCTTCTAAGGAATATTTCTTCGGGAACCAACTCAAACTTATCACACTTATGGAAGCTGGAGATTCAGTTGTATGGGCGACTGAATCAGAAGGGTTCAACGTCTTACCCAAGGTCTACATATCTTTTGAAGATACAGTCTCGTTCAATCACGATTGATGACGTACAATCAAGGATTGAAGAGCGATCCCTTGGCTGGAATCCAACGGCTAGTTCGGAGGCAGGGGAGTATAAAAGAAGAATCATGATGGACTAAGGGGAGTGGGCGAACAACAATCCAAAGTGCAAGCATAATCTGAGTTTTATCCGAAAATATTCTGTGTACCCAAAATCCTTCATTGTGAAAATCTGTGAGAGAGAAAAACCAAGTGCTTGAGTGGTTGTAATTCTCTTAATTCTTCATAATGAAATCCAGCCGATCGGCTGACATCGTGGGAGAGTGGACGTAGGTTTGATCTAAGCCGAACCACTATAATCGTCGTGTGCAATATTCTCTACTCTAAACTCTTACTTTTGCGTTTAGATTTTCTGCACACTGTTATACTGCTCCTGTTCCTAATCGTACACTGAATTTTATTTATTCCGCAAGAAATTTCAATTTTATTCAGAATCACCTATTCACCCCCCCTCTAGGAGATATTGCTAGATCCATCACAATCAAGCTCTTGGATATTCTCAAAAATTTGAAGAGTCCTATCCTCATTAGGACACTAATGAATGCGGCCACTTGATGGTAAATGTGATGGCCGAATTCCTCACCATCTTGTGGACATGTGAGAATGTCTTGGGCCTTTATTAATTGAATAAATAACTGACAACAAAATGGGCTAACTTAGATTTGATTTTCAAACTCATAACCCATGTAAAAATTCGACACTCATATGGAGTAGCTCGTGGCCGCAATTTTCAATTAAATGAGTGGGCTTATCTTCAGATTTTCCATATTCAATCAAGGCTTTTCCGAATGGGAGAAAGCAGCAGCCTTAATTAAATAATTTAGCTTAAATTGAATAAAATTGGCTGCAAATTAAATTCTATCTTGCTTGAGTAAATTCGGGCACCCCTTTTGCCTTAAGTGAAAATTCCACATTGAGTTCGGTCCAGTCGCCCATAAAATCAAGCTCAATCAACTTGCCTTTGACTGAATGCAAAGGACACCAATGACTGAAAATAAATGTGCAATGCATGAGGAATACTTTTTTGCGAGAACTATGACTAATCCTCATTTTTATAAATTGAATGAATTTTCTAAAACATCAAAATTTAGGTGTCAACATATATCTACTTCGTTGGATGGGAATGTAAAGCTATGTTCTGATGAAGGTCAAGAACTAGAAGACTCGACCATGTATAGGCAACTGGTAGGTAGTCTAATTTACCTTACCATAACTCAGCCTGATATCGCTTTTGCAGTAGGAGTAGTAAGTCGATTCATGGAGAAGCCACGTAAGCCTCACTTGGATGCAGCCAAGCGTATCCTGTGGTATGTAAATAAGACTTTTGATTTTGGGCTTCTATATAAGGGAGGGTCATCAGGTGAGTTGGTCAATCATTGTGATGCCGACTTTGTTGGAGATCAGTACACACGGCAATCGACTACCGGATACTCGTTTAATCTTGGTCAGCAGTAGTATCCTGGTGCAGTAAGCGACAACGAACTATGTCCCTATCGACAATAGATGCTGAATACAGAGCAGCAGCAATGGCAGCTCAGTAGAGCACATGGCTAGTGCAGCTATTAAATGATCTTCATCAACCGATAGATTATGCGACAACATTGTATTGTGATAATCTATCCGCTATAAGCTTGGCAAAAAATCTAGTTTTCCATGCTAGAACTAAGCATGAGGAAGCCCACTATCACTTTCTGCGAGAGAAAGTGTCAAAGGGTGAGATGAAGATGGAGTACACCAAGACAGATGATCAAGTTGCTGATATCTTCACCAAAGGTCTTGGAGCTGCAAAGTTTGAAGAGTTTCGAACTCAGCTTGATATGGTCGCAAGGTCTGTTCTTAGAGAGAGTAGTCGGTGAGGGGGAGTATTGAATAAGTCAGCGTATCTCTAAATTCTTTTTAATTGCGACTCTTCGTATTTCGATGGATGTCGATAGACTTTTCGATTTCCGATGAATGTCTATTCGACGAACATGTTAAGTGTCATTATTGTATCGTTTCTTTCAAGAATTTTTTTGTATTTTCAATGTTTTATGTTCATATGTAAGATGCCTATATATAGGCGAATCTTGTAATTGTTTCTGTAAGGTGGAAAAAGGAGAGTGAAGGCAGATTTCAGAAAATAAAGTAGTTCATTCATCTCCTTCTTTGAGAGCTTCTCTTGAGTGAGTATTATCAGAGCGAATCTCTGGGGTTCTACATTTGATATCAGAGCATACCTCCGTGATTCAACAAACTCCCCCGATCTATTCCCTGACTAGATAAACCTGTCCTCCCATGCATCTTTGCTTAATGGAATTCCTACTCACTACATGCTCTTCAAATAATTCATACAGCTTATGTTCCTCACAAGTCATATCTCTTTGGTTAATCAGTTCCTGCATCAAAATAGGATCTTCTCTTTTTGATGGTCCTCCTATCACTCCAGTTGACAACCACCTACCCTGACCAATACTTATGGACTTCTCGCTGCCCATCATCCATCTAACATATCCAATAACAGCTTCTTTGCCTATGATCAGACTTTGCCAACCCCGTGAGGGCCCAGGTCCCCTCCCGGCATTCCAAAACTCACCACGTGGAAAGCAAAAATCAAGGTAGAGGGTATATTGGGATCGGTGCCAAGTTACTCTTCACTTAAGTTCGTATGAACAATTTCCTGCTTTCTTGAATTTCTACAATCCTATTGAAAATTGGATAATCTCATGCTAGAAATGAAACGATTAAGGGTAATTGGAAACGATACAAAGCTAACATTCTTCCTTCTTGTCATTTGGATCTTTGATTTGTAATTCTTCTATCAAATTTCCCTGATACATGTAAAATGAACACATATGCACACATGGGAAATATTCATAACATGCATGATGCAAATGACTTAAGTGATTGGGATAGCGCAAAAAAATGGCTCAAAGGCCTTGGAATAACCTTACGGTTGAATGACTTAGCTACTCTTTATTTTTTTATAGCATTAGCCATGTCAAAAGCTTGTAGCTTCCTTAATTGCGAGAGAATCCTTAGTGAAGGAACTTTCACTTCCGGATAATCTGCTTCCATACCATTTATTGATGAGAAATGAGTTGCCTCAGTCGAAGTGCGAATTAGGGTTCGACATGCCATGTTTAGGTTCGAATGATTATCAGTGAAGATTGCTTCTGGAATTCCATATCGAGCAATAATATGGCGACAAATGAACTTGGCCACGCTTAACGTTTACTATGAGTTAGTTTCAACCAACTTTACCGATAACCATTCAATGCAATAGAATTTATCAGCCCGATTATGTAAATGTCCCGCATAAAAAAAGGTGGCGACTTCAGATATTTGATGGAGTTCGTTTAGCAGAGCATTGATTCTATCTCTATATATCTGATACCTGGGGTAATATAGTACACGTTGAATGCAATGGGATACCATAGTCAACCAGAAATAACCGAGTCTCATTATTTTCTCTGTCAAAAGGTGGCTATTCATATTAGAGACACATTCTTGAGTTACTTGGAGTTAATAGGTCTCAAATTGTGCTAATTGATGATATTTGTGAAGGATCGATTGGACCCCTAATGGGTTCTTGAAATTCGGCGAATCTGCCTTTGGCTTAGATTTCCAAAATTGGCTTGACATTTGGATTAAATGTCGCGAAAGAAACTTCTCTGAAAAATGACTAGAAAGCAATTAATTTGTGAATTTGGCGGATCGATAATCAAAATTCTCAATTTGGGATAAAGTTGATTTTCGTTTTTTTTTATAAAAAAAAAAAATTGATGATGCAAAAGTCAAATTAAGGTAAAAAGGAGTTGATCTTTCAATTTTTGGAAAATGTTGACCAAGTGTTGACTTCAGTAGTTTATTAAAAAGTTAACTCTAATGACTTCTTTGATTATTGGTAAAATCAATGCCTTGGTTTAGACAGAGCACTATGAATCTTGATTTTTTTTTTTTTAAACACTAAGACGGCTCTTTTTTTGCTAAGAAACGGGCATGTCACAATAAAAGAAATATATAGTCTCGAGTTTTCACTTTTAATGACTTGTCGAATAAAAATCGGGTGTAAACTGTAAACTAAGTAGTACCGGTAAGGAGTTGGAGTTGGCCATTGTTTTGGTGTCGGTTATTTGCGTGGGTGATTTTAATGGCGGGTGAATAGGACTCACTCTCAATACCCAACCAAATGAGTCACTGATACGTGGGATTTACTCGGCAAAGGAAAAAGGAAGGAGCTTCCGGCCGGAGCTGCATGTATCATAAAAATGTTTGGTGGAAGGCATTTATGGACCTGTAGTTGACCTGGACATGAATAAGCGAGCATGAAGCCTTTAAAAAGTCCCTCCTAATCGACTCTTCTGCTAAGAATCTCCGTCACAAACAGAGATATTTGCTTCATTTTACACGTTGAATAGATTTTTAGCCATTACTCCTGACTACCACCGACTAAGCTAGAATCACAAACTTTCACTGCTCATTACATATCTAACGACAAAAAAGTACGGGGTACCGCTCATATTTTTTTCATTGGTAGTTTGTGCTTGAGTTCATGAATAGCTACTGTTATGTATACTCTTTTTATTTTGTAATTGAGGAATGTAACGAGAAGTGTGATGTGCTAATCATAGTAGAATCATCTGCTGAACGTGACCCGAGTTTAAGGATGAACTAAGATAAAATCTTGTATCTCGATTTCTTTTTATCGCTTTTACGTTTTACATCGTTGTGATTGTGCGCCGAATTCAAACGAAAACTCATGTGAGTCTTGGCTTTTTTGGATAAATTTACCACAATTTAACAAAAGGAAATGCTTTCCTAACAGTCTAACAGCACTACCAATTATTTATGACCATAGATCCTCACATCATCACCGCGTGTTTTTCATAAAACACCTATTCATTGAAAAATCATGTGGTCAGAAATAATGACAGTAATGTCAAACTATCAATATAGCAGCTCTCTTTAACAAAATCTAATAAAAGGTAAATGTTGTAACGGATGATTTCATTTCCCTAAACTGGATCATCCTTCGGACTACGCATCCAAGTTGGACAAAAATGAAGAAGACTAAAGCAAGAGAATCATCATTTGATAACGATACATAAACAGCCAAATCTGCATCGTTCAAAACAGTTAGAGAGGGAAATAAGCACGACTGAAAACAGGAGGAAAATCATAGTCACGACGACAATCAACAATCAATCACCAGATAATTATCGAGCATAAGCCATTAGAGGAAAAACCCAAAAATGGAAGAAAGAAATTATTATTACAGAGGCAACGGGAGGGTTCAATAGTAGCTGAGCAGAGTATATACGGTTTGAGTTATGACGAGTCCGAAGGTGATGATGGCGGCGAGGAGAGACAACATACTCCAAGGACTCGTGAAGTAGGTGTGGGTGAGACTAGCCCTCCCCTTGTTCCAGAGCTTCTCGCAGTGCGTGTCGATCTCCTTGTGCACGACGTCAAGGCTGCTGTTGGACGCGAGCGGCAATTCCTTGCACAGTGAGTTGAATAGCTTGGCGACCGCCTTGTCGCTCCCCAAGGAACTCTGGATGATGCCTCGGGTGTGGAGCATCGCGACATCCCCCTCAGTGTTGATGATGTTGTCCATGAAGGCGACGTAGGATGTGACCTCGGTACTAGCCCCGATGTGCAAATGCTCGAAGGTCATGATGTTGAGGAACATGGACTCACTGGTGTCGTCCAACAGGATCATGGGGAGCCTCAGGACCCCTTTGGAGAAGGAGATGTCCTTGAGGCTGTCGGTGCCGCTCTTCTTGAAATGGATCCCAGCCTCGTTGAGCTCGGTGGCCGACCGGATTTTATGGTCGTCGCCAGCCTCATCGTCGCCAGCCTCAGGCCAACACTGGATCCTGACCTTGTTGAGGTCAGTGGCCGACGGGCTTATCTCGGGCGTCAGCCGGCCTTTCCTGTAGACGTCCATGACGTGCAGGAATGGGTCCGTCCCATTGATGCCCGTGTTGAGGCGGTAGAAGTTGAGGATGAGCTCATTGATGCAACCCTTGCACTGCGTTCTCAGAGTAAAGTCAGCGCATCAAACACTAGATTGTTGTCGTGTCAATGCTACTCGCACAAAAGGATAAAAAAAAAAAAAAGTCTCCGACTGAGGTGTAAATCTAAAGACTTTATTAGCATAACAATTTGAAATGATTGGGAAAGTAAAAGTATAACAAATTCTTAAAAGAGTATACGCCACAATGATTCTTAATTATTTATTACTGTTACATAATAATTTCTCTACTAGATCTAGTAAAATTGTTAATTGATCTCGAACCATGACGTAAGGTTCATATGAGATTACCAATATGTGCTGTTAGGTGAACATAATAGGGCGGTTTTCTTGCGTGCAATGACCTCTCCAACGACGAAGTGAAATCTAAGAAACTAACCTCCTTGCCGTCTCTCTCGACTTCGACCAGACGTTCCAGCAGTAGCATCGGCAGCTGATTCTCCAGCAGCAGCATGTCCCGGCTTATGTACGGCGTTATGTATTCCATCCTGTGTTTGCTGAAGATGGGGTCATAGGGCGCATAGTCATTGAAGATGGGGTCATAGGGCGCATAGCGATTCTCGTCTTCCTTTAGTTTCACCGCCATCCTCATGATCTCGAGCATGAAGCAGCCGTCCGTGATCATGAGTCCCAGGAACTTGTCCCTCGTGCCATCCTTCCACTTTGGGTCCAGTGCATCATAGCTTTCTTCAAGGTCCCGTGCCACCTCCCTCAGGGACTCGAGGAAGGGCTCGCAGGTGGGCTTCCCTGACCGCTTAAGGAAGTGGAGGGCTGCGCGTTTCTTGTGTTCCTCCATTGGACGGAGGTGTTTCTCGCCGTGGTGGTAGGGGCCGAAAGAGACGACCTGCGGCTGGTAGGCATTGGGTTTGACGTTGGAGATGTAGGCGGGGACCCGGTAGATGGACGGATTCTTCCAGTTGGTCTCGTTTGGGTCCACTGGGGGCGGCAAGGTTAACGCGGGTCGACGAGTTTCAGAGGTTCCACAAGTTTCTATTGTGGGGGATAGAAGAGGAATATCCATGGAGAGAGAGAGAGAGAGAGAGAGAGAATTGGAAGAGTGTATGAAGTTTGGGGTTGTCCTAGCCCAACGCTGGCCAAAGAGGCATAAATAGAGGTGTCAGCCTTCGTCCCGCGTGCGAAAAGTCTTCGAATCTCCGGGACAAAATTGTTGTTTGCACGTGAGAACAAAAAAAAATAATAATAACTTCGAGGAAATTTGTCACAGTAAAAATAGTTTATAATTTTCTATTACAAACAACCCCATTGTAGAGATAATTTTTCGTTAACTTCCTGTGCAAAGTTTGAGCTTACGAAATACACACGTGTTGAAAAATATGTTGTATTTTGATGGGTGAGTGAATGAGAAATTATTTTTTAAAGAACACTCTTGAGTTGGAAGTGGGAAGTGACAAAACTTGTCCCACATAGGAAAGGAGGAAGGCCTTGAAGTACTTTATATGTGGTTACACTCCCTTTGAGTGGTAACTATTGTTATATTCTGACTTCCAAATTTGTGATAAGGTTATTTTGGATCATTTATTTTGTATTAGGGTTTCTTAGATGGGGGCATAAAAAAGATATCTCGGATATTTTATAGGGATGCTTACTTTAGTTTCTGCCCCGAAACTTTTTGTTTTCACTTTCTTCTTGTCAGATCTTTGATTGTACGTGTTTTGCATATGGACTTCCAATATTTGACATGACATTAGATTATAATTTGAGCTTTGCTAGCATAATAATTTGTGGGTTATGAAAATAACAATTTATTGCAAGCCATAAATTTTTGAAAGAATGGACTCATAATAATGTGATTCAATTTATTCAGAAGTAACTATGTGACGACTTCATCTAGAGTATGAACACCAAGTTTGGAATAATACAAGTGTTGACATCGAAATCCTTCGATTCTACCCAAGTAGACTTTTGAGGTTCAACCCAGAAGGTTGAAGCCCAAAAGAGAATTGTTGACGCGAAATTTTTTTATCGAACTTAGGCAGTTCATTTCCAATAAGGAGTTTCAAGTCATTTTCGGATAGAAAGTGTCAAATACAAAAGATGTTTCGATAGTAATGATGATAGCACCTTACAGACTCTTGACCAATCGAAAGCTAATCCCTTTGATGACTTACACTTAGGACACAACACCAGAACTTAATCGATGATGTTGGAAGGGACGTGAAATATAAGACACAGTGCCGGAATTTAATCGACGACACTAGGCAGGATATAGGACACAATGTCGGAATCTAATCGACGACACTAGACAGGCTTTTCGATATAACACCGGAATTTAATCAACGACCTTAGACGAAGGGGAGACACCGGAATCTAATCGACGACACCGACCCAAGATATGAAACTCTCGGAATTGAATCGACGACGGGAATCTGAAAGGTACAGCTAAGTTAGGCTTAGATAATGAAAGATAAAGACTTGAATTGTGTGTTTGTGTGTGTTTTATGGTTGGATGACTATGGGTATTTATAGAGATGCTTCAGTAACTATCGAGAACTTCCATTCTTCGGCACCGTGCTATGTCCCTTGTTCTCCCACCTTTCGACGGTTTTTTGTTAACGCCATCATCGACGATTTCTTGTTTTGCACGCCATTTTCCTTTTTATTCTCAAAATTTGTCACCCATTTATGTAACTGCCTTGATCGTGGCTTCTCCGCACTCTTTTCCCTTTTTGTTTTGGTAGGAAATGCCGCTAACTTTATCTTGACACGTGGCATTCAGATGGCTGATTCATACTTGATCTTGGTACGCCTGATCGTAGCCAACCACACCTTCTTCACGTGCCTGGCACGTGATCCTATGGAGTGACTTTTGCGTATCAACAATAAGCTTTTCATTCACGTGTTGTACCTGTAATAAAGTATTTTAGAGCATTACCCAGATTCTTTCTTAAATAGGATAGTTTTGTTAGAATCAAAATATTCAAAAGAAAGTTTTCTCAACAGAGACTTCATATCCATGTTCTCGCATTATTAGTTATATTTGTAATGCTGAGGAGTTTATGTTCTTCATCGGATAACAAATACTTGCATTTTTACACACAAGACAAAACATTGTTAACCTAATAAGAATGTTCAAAAATAGGAAAAAATTACCAAAAAAGTTTTAAACATATTGCAATAGTGCCAATTTAGTACTAGACAATGCTTTTTGCCAAGTGAATCATAAAATTTTTGCGTTTATGCCAATTCAATCCATTTAGCAGGGCAAAGCTGACATGGATAATTTTTACATTTTAATATATATTTTTTATTTTCTATCTTTATTTTATTAATTTTCTTTTCTTTCTCCTCCTTTTTTTTTTCTTCTAACTGTATGGTGAGCTATAGTTGGCGAGGGTTGTTGGAGCTCGCCCGACACTTGACACTAGGCGAGGGCAGCCATGGCCTCGTCAAAGCTTTCCCTAGCACTTGGGAAGGCCGCCTTGCCCGTAGTCACGACGACTCTCCGCAGCCTAGCAGCTCTCACCGGCCACAACTCACTGGCCAGTGAAAAGGAAAAAATAAAAAGAAAGAGAAAGAAAAGAAAAAGAAAAATACATTCATATGTTAACGTCGACCAGTCAAATGGATTGAGTTGACACAAATGCAAAAATGTTTAAAACTCACTTGATAAAAAATAATCAAGATTGAGTAGGTATAATCATAATAAGTTTAGGACATTTTCAACAATTTTCTATTAAAAATAAGATGACATCCATGACGACGACTAGTGCTGTGACGAAGCCTTAGCTACGCAATCCTTTTCAAATGCCAACTGTGATAATTAATTCAACCTTATTCCAAGCATTTGCTGTTATCTTGCAGTTCATCTTGAGTTATACAGATGTGGGCGAGCCTCCCTCAGCTTATTATGCTGTGTCCATACGTGCTTGTCTTTTTTTGAGTCCCTTTTTGTTCGCATTTATTGACGGACAAGGAGGCTCGTATTTCTTCCTTCTCATGAATGGAGTTGAATGGTCGATTAATTTGGTGGCATTAAAGGTCAAGCCCCTAAGTGGTCCATGCGACCTAACGTACCTTGCTTCCTTTACAACATGCAAATGCTCCACGTACGATTGATCACTCAAGAAATTGACTCCTCTAATCGATAAGTCATTGGATCAGTTATGACTGCTATAATTAATAGACAGTAAACCAAAAATCTCATAAAAGATGTTGACGTAACTCGAAAGCGACTAATTAAAACCAAACAAATTTAACAAGGGAAGAGCGTTTGGGATGCCCAATTGAGGAGATTGCGTCACTTTTTGGACACCAGTAAAAGACAAAAGTGTTTAGGTATGTACCCTGAAAAACGTGGGATTCGAATTGCGTATATTAAAAAATTTGTGTTGAAATTAAAAGGATTGAAAGTGAGCTGCATATGGACTTCCAATATTTGACGTGACATTAGGTTATAATTTGAGCATTGATAGCATAATAATTTGCGGGTTATGAAAATAACATCATGTTCTGAGCCACAAATTTTTGAAAGAATGGACCTCCTAATAATGTGATTCAATTTATTCATAAGTAAATATGCGATGACTTTATCTCGAGTATGAAACACAAAGTTTGGAATAATATAAGCTTTTCATTCACGTGTTGTACCTATAATAAAGTGTTTTAGAACATTAACTAGATTCTTTTTTAAATAGGATAATTTTGTTAGAATCAAAATATTCAGAAGAAGGTTTTCTCAACAGAGACTTCATTTCTCCATCTTCTCGCATTATTAGTCATATTTGTAATGCTGAAGAGTTTATGTTCTTCATCTGATAACTAATACTTACATTTTTACACACGAGATAAAAACATTGTTAACCTAATAAAAATGTTCAAAAATAGGAAAATTACCAAAAAAGTCTTAAACCTATTGCAATAGTGCCAATTAAGTACTAAACAATTTATTTTGCCAATTGAGTCATAATATTTTTGTATTTGTGTCAATTCATTCTATTTGACTGGGCAACGCTGAAGTAAATAATCTTCAATAATATTTTAATATTTTTGGATTTTTATTTATTATCTATATTTTATTAATTTTCTTTTCTTTCTCTTTCTTTTTGTTTTTTTACTTCCCGCTGGTCTATAAGCTATAGCCGGCGAGGGTCACAAGAGCTCGACATCAACCAGTGGGCGAGGGCAGCCATGGCCTTGCCAGTGCCTCGGCTAGATCTTGAGAAGGTCGCCTCACCCACGGCCGCGTTAACCTCCCCCAGCCTAGCAGCCCTTGCCGACCATAGCCCATTGACCAACGAAAAAGAAAATATAAAAAGAAAGAGAGAAAAGAAAGCTAAAAAAATATTGAAGTATTGTGAAAAATTCTCTATCAGTCAAATATACTGAATTGACACAAATGCAAAAAATTTTAAGATTCAATTGAAAAAAAAAGGAAAAAAATTAAGATTGAGTAGGTACAATTAGAATAGGTTTAGGATTTTTTGAGCAATTTTCCATTAAAAAATAAGATGACATCCACGATGACGATTAGTACCGTGACGATCCCTTAGCTACGCAATACTTTTCAAATGCCAACTGTGATCATTCCAAGCGTTTGCGGTCACCTCACCGTTCATCTTCAGTCACAGAAATGTGGGCGAACCTTCCCCAGCTTATTAAACTGTGTCCCAACGTGCGTGGAACACATTGGCTTTGTCCTTTTTTGAGTCCCTTCTTCTTGGCATTTATTGACAGACAAAAGGACGCTCGTATTTCTTCCTTCTCACGAATCGAATTGAATGGTTGATTAATTTGGTAGCATTAAAGGTCAAGCCCCTAAGTGGTCCAGGCGACCTCGGTAGCTTTGCTTCGTTTTCAACATGCCAATGATGATTTTGTCTTCGCATGTGCATGAGCACCATGCATGTATCCCTAGACATTATCCGGAATTAAATGTAGTAGATCCTTGTCGTCTTAGATCTGCATAATCTTATTTGATCTTGCGACGTGAAAACTCATGATTGGGACACACATACATATCTAAGTTATAATGATGCTTGTTTTACTTAGCGAAGGTGGAAGGATGAAACAATGATGTTTGTGGGGGATCGATAGAGTTATATATATATCTTCAATTTATTTGAAATCCTTTTTGGAGACTGAATACATAGAGAAAACTCTGTTCAATAATTGATTCATCTATTTATTTATCAACTTTCTTGAGGCCACATTAGGACCTTCTTTACGTATATTGACAGCAAAAAATGTCCAACATTTGGTTATTATTGATAAGTGACAATCTTAGTCGATAAAAGCAAAGTTTGACCACAAAGTCTTTGGTTATTGTCGACGAATATCAGAAGTTTTCGATAAGAGCAAAGTTCGGTCAACAATGAACATAATAATTGAATACTTGAAGGGAATCGATAACTCATAAGTGAAGCCATCGACAACACAATATGAAGTTATCGACGAAGTTTCTCTATAAAGTTATCGATAACAGTGGCGAGTAATTGCAAGAAGATAACCGTTGTTTGATCATATCAAATATGTCCGTGAGGTAACTTCCAGTAATTACGAGTTCGCGGGACGGGCGAATGTTGTTTTGAGTGACGGATGAAGGAATTGGGACATATCAGAGTGTGTGGGGGGTGGATACCGATACATGTATGCAAATGCAGGATAGATACGATCTATCTCGAGGCGTAAAGGACGAACCTCCAGCCAAGATATAGAACGAAATGATAGAGTACGATCTACACTGAGGGAATGATAGACGCACCACCGGCCGACGATATGGATTGAGATTAACGAAACTCACCACCACAACATAAAGGCAACGTCACCAATTGGGATACAGGGCTTCGGGATGTAAAAGCTCACCATCAAGGCCTAAAGATATCATTCGCCGAGGATAAAGGACCTTTTATCTCACCTCCGAGGAGTAATCCACTCTCCATCTATAAATAAACCAAGGAGTTATCCAATCTCCGAAGGTATTTTTTTTATGAGATGAACCCTTATGAGATTAAAAGGGTTATAAGTGCCCTAGGTGCACTCTTCGCAAAGCCCCTTTGAATAAGTAAAAGAACTCAAACATTGTCGAACAGTTATCTTTATTTTTAATTTTCTGTAATTTTTATTTTATGTATCTTTCAAGTGCCGTACTGTAGTCGTAGGTTTAGATACTTCATCGTCCATTAAATTTTGGTATTGTATCTCTCTATCATTTCACTTTGTCATTGGTTAAATGTCCACGAAGCAAATCTGTTTTTTGTGATCCATTGAGATTCCTATTCGAAATCGCGACAAAACGAATGTCCTCCTAATAAAACTCGAAGAAGCAACTTCTGTGAAAGATCTTTCATCTATTAGGACACATTTCAGCGAAATGACGTGTTGGCTATACATTGATCTCGACAGCATTAATTGAGGACTTCAAGAAGCTCGCACATCGCTCCACCAAATTTTGGTAATTTCATGTAACAGCTCGCAAATTTAAGACGTATGTAAAAGGTAAATATAAGTTGGTAAATGATGGGATTTATCGCACACCGAATCAGAACGATCAGACAGAAATCAAGAAAAATTGAATGATGCACGAGATTACCCAGATTTATCCCAAAATAGGGCTACGTCCTGCAAGAGATTTCACTATGATTTTCGGTTTACAGGCATTCAACTCGTTCCAATGATCAGCATAAACGAGCAAAATATATATGTCATAAACGGGCCCAAAACCTAAACCTAGCGAAACATTTATTAAGCCCACACCATACAGGTTAACTTAAATAAAAGCCCAAACCCCCGCATCCCGCGCGCATGAGTCGCATATCGTCGGATAACACTTTAGTTTCCCTAAGCTCACGTGGGCGTATCCGGTGTGAGAAACAATTGTCCTCGAAGTATTCGCCAACTCTAACAGTAAATGATCTTGTTAGAGACGAAGGAAGTCACTAATTTTGAAATTTTGAAATAGTCGTTGGAAATTAAGTCAAATAAGAGTTGGTACATGCAAAACTAGTCAGGAACTTAGTTGGAGAAATCCGCCAAAAAAAAAAAATTAATCGGAGAAAAGTTAGTAATTAGTGTAATTAAGATGAGTAACTCCTAAAGAGAGGTAGCAAATTGTAAATAAACTTAATTCAGCCTCAAAGGTGATGGAAGCGAAGAGGGGAAGGACAAAGGGAACATAACCCCTTATAATACAAAGTACGAATTCTGCAGCAACGAGATTATTTTCAGGTTCACCTTATTACAGTTCGGACAACATATGCCAAAAGAAAATCTTCCGACGGAGACCTTAAAAGTCTTGTCTGAAGATGGTACGAGCCTGCAACTTCTTGATTCCAATATACGCAAGCAAGACTGTAGTCAAAATCTGCGGGTCGCTCAACGTTCGGCTGGGCCTTTCCCTCCTTTTGGGTGTAGTTTATCCTCCCTTTTCCTCTCTTCCGATACAGCTTCATTCCTGCGGCTGCCGAGCGAGCTGCCCATGGAGAAAAGTGTGAGATATTTGGGGGAAAATCCGTGTGTTTTGGACATTAAACATGTATTTCTGCATAGGTTGAGACATTAAAGATGCATGCTTGAATTTCAGTGGACAGCAACTTCGAGCTTCTCAATCCTATCTACCAAATCTAAAGCCCCAAGTTCCTGTCTTTCTAACCGCTTTTCCGGTCAAACACGCACAAATCGTCAAACATCCAAAGGCCGGCAGATAGTTGAGACCGCCATCATGAGGGAACAGAAAGGTCAAGCCCCTAAGTGGTCCATGAGACCTAACGTACCTTGCTTCCTTTACAACATGCAAATGCTCCACGATTGATCAATCAAGAAATTGACTCCTCTAATCGATAAGTCATTGGATCAGTTATGACTGCTATAATTAATAGACAGTAAACCAAAAATCTCATAAAAGATGTTGAAGTAACTCGAAAGCGACTAATTAAAACAAAACAAATTTAACAAGGGAAGAGCGTTTCGGGTGCCCAATTGAGGAGGCTGCGTCACTTTTTGGGCACCAGTAAAAGACAAAAATTGTTTAGGTATGTGCCCTGAAAAACGTGGGATTCGAATTGCATAAATTAAAAAGTTCGTGTTGAAATTAAATGGATTGAAAGTGATTTGCATACGGACTTCCAATATTTGACGTGACATTAGGTTATAATTTGAGCATTGCTAGCATAATAATTTGTGGGTTATGAAAATAACATCACGTTCTGAGCCACAAATTTTTGAAAGAATGGGCCTCCTAATAATGTGATTCAATTTATTCATAAGTAAATATGCGATGACTTTATCTCGAGTCTGAAACACAAAGTTTGGAATAATATATGTTTTTCATTCACATATTGTACCTATAATAAAGTGTTTTAGAACATTAACCAGATTCTTCTTTAAATATGATAGTTTTGTTAGAATCAAAATATTCAGAATAAGGTTTTCTCAACAGAGACTTCATATCTCCCTCTTCTCGCATTATTAGTTATATTTGTAATGCTGGCGAGTTTATGTTCTTCATCTGATAACTAATACTTACATTTTTACACACAAGATAAAAACATTGTTAACTTAATAAAAATGTTCAAAAATAGGAAAATTACCAAAAAAAGCCTTAAAACTATTGTAATAGTGCCAATTAAGTACCAAACAATTTCTTTTGCCAATTGAGTCCTAATATTTTTTTTATTTGTGTCAATTCATTCTATTTGACTGGGCAACGCTGACGTAAATAATCTTCGATAATATTTTAATATTTTTGGATTTTTATTTATTATCTATATTTTATTATTTTTATTTTATTTTCTCTTTCTTTTTATTTTTATTTTTTTACTTCCCATTGGTCTATGAGCTATAGCCGGCGAGTGTCACAAGAGCTCGACATCAGCCAGTGGGCGAGGGCAGCCATGGCCTTGCCAGTGCCTCGACTAGATCTTGGGAAGGCCGCCTCACCCACCGCCGCGTTAACCTCCCCAGCCTAGCAGCCCTTGCCGACCATAGCCCATTGACCAACGAAAAAGAAAAAATAAAAAGAAAGAGGAAGAAAAGAAAGATAAAAAAAAAAATTGAAGTATTGTGAAAAATTCTCTATCGGTCTAATAGACTGAATTGACACAAATGCAAAAAATTTCAAGATTCAATTGAAAAAAAAAGGAAAAAAAATTAAGATTGAGTAGTTATAATTATAATCGGTTTAGGATTTTTTGAGCAATTTTCCATTAAAAAATAAGATGACATCCACGATGACGACTAGTACTACTGTGATCATTCCAAGCGTTTGCTGTAACCTCACCGTTCATCTTCAGTCACAGAAATGTGAGCGAACCTTCCCCAGCTTATTACACTGTGTCCCAACGTGCGTGGAACACATTGGCTTTGTCCTTTTTTGAGTCCCTTCTTCTTGGCATTTATTGACAGAGAAAAGGACGCTCGTATTTCTTCCTTCTCACGAATCGAATTGAATGGTTGATTAATTTGGTAGCATTAAAGGTCAAGCCCCTAAGTGGTCCAGGCGACCTCGGTAGCTTTGCTTCGTTTTCAACATGCCAATGATGATTTTGTCTTCGCATGTGCATGAGCACCATGCATGTATCCCTACACATTCTCCGGAATTAAATTTAGTAGATCCTTGTCGTCTCAGATCTGCATAATCTTATTTGATCTTGCGACGTGAAAACTCATGATTGGGACACACATACATATCTAAGTTATAATGATGCTTGTTTTACTTAGCGAAGATGGAAGGATGAAACAATGATGTTTGTGGGGGATCAATAGAGTTATATATATATATATATCTTCAATTTATTTGAAATCCTTTTTGGAGACTGAATACATAGAGAAAACTCTGTTCAATAATTGATTCATCTATTTATTTATCAACTTTCTTGAGGCCACATTAGGACCTTCTTTACGTATATTGACAGCAAAAAATGTCCAACTTTTGGTTATTATTGATAAGTGGCAATCTTAGTCGATAAAAGCAAAGTTTGACCAAGTCTTTGGTTATTGTCGACGAATATCAGAAGTTTTCGATAAGAACAAAGTTCGGTCAATAATGAACATAATAATTGAACAATTGAAGGGAATCGATAACTCATAAGTGAAGTCATCGACAACACAATATGAAGTTATCGACGAAGTTTCTCTATAAAGTTATCGATAATAGTGGCGAGTAATTACAAGAAGATAACCGTTGTTTGGTCATATCAAATCTGTCCGTGAGGTAACTTCCAGTAATTACGAGTTCGCGGGACGGGCGAATGTTGTTTTGAGTGACGGATGAAGGAATCGGGACATATCAGAGTGTGTGGGGGGTGGATACTGATACATGTATGCAAATGCAGGATAGATACGATCTATCTCGAGGCGTAAAGGATGAATCTCCAGCCAAGATACAGAACGAAATGATAGAGTACAATCTACACTGAGGGAATGATAGACGCACCACCAACCGACGATATGGATTGAGATTAACGAAATTCACCACCACAACATAAAGGCAACGTCACCAATTGGGATACAGGGCTTCGGGATGTAAAAGCTCACCATCAAGGCCTAAAGATATCATTCGCCGAGGATAAAGGACCTTTTATCTCACCTCCGAGGAGTAATCCACTCTCCACGTATAAATAAACCAAGGAGTTATCCAATCTCCGAAGATATTTTTTTTATGAGATGAACCCTTATGAGATTAAAAGGGTTATAAGTGCCCTAGGTGCACTCTTCGCAAAGCCCCTTTGAATGAGTAAAAGAACTCAAACATTCTCGAACATTTATCTTTACTTTTAATTTTTTGTAATTTATCTTTTATGTATCTTTCAAGTGCCGTAGTCGTAGGTTTAGATGCTTCATCGTCCATTAAATTTTGGTATTGTATCTCTCTATCATTTCACTTTGTCATTGGTTAAATGTCGACGAAGCAAATCTATTTTTTGTGATCCATTGAGATTCCTATTCGCAATCGCCACAAAACGAATCTCCTCCTAATAAAACTCGAAGAAGAAACTTCTGTGAAAGGTCTTTCATCTATTAGGACACATTTCAGCGAAATGACGTGTTGGCTATACATTGATCTCGACAGCATTAATTGAGGACTTCAAGAAGCTCGCACATCGCTCCAACAAATTTTGGTAATTTCAGGTAACAGCTCGCAAATTTTAGACGTATGTAAAAGGTAAATATAAGTTGGTAAATGATGGGATTTATCGCACACCGAATCAGATCGATCACACAGAAATCAAGAAAAATTGAATGACGCACGAGATTACCCAGGTTCACCCCAGAATAGGGCTACGTCCTGCAAGAGATTTCACTATGATATTCGGTTTACAGGCATTCAACTCGTTACAATGATCGGCATAAACGAGCAAAATATATATGTCCTAAACGGGCCCAAAATCTAAACCTAGCGAAACATCTATTAACCCCACACCATACGGGTTAACTTAAATAAAAGCCCAAACCCCCGCATCCCGCGCGCATGAGTCACCTGTCGTCGGATAACACTTTAGTTTCCCTAAGCTCGCGTGGGCGTACCCGGTGTGAGAAACAATTGTCCTCGAAGTATTCGCCAACTCTAATAGTAAAGGATCTTGTTAGAGACGAAGGAAGTCACTAATTTCGAAATTTCGAAATAGTCGTTGGAAATTAGGTCAAATTCGAGTTGGTACATGCAAAACTAGTCAGGAACTTAGTTGGAGAAATCCGACAAAAAAACATTAATCGGAGAAAAGTTAGTAATTAGTGTAATTAAGATGAGTAACTCCTAAAGAGAGGTAGCAAATTGTAAATAAACTTAATTCAGCCTCAAAGGTGATGGAAGCGAAGAGGGGAAGGACAAAGGGAACACAACCCCTTATAATACAAAGTACGAATTCTGCAGCAACGAGATTATTTTCAGGTTCACCTGATTACAGTTCGGACAACATATGCCAAAAGAAAATCTTCCGACGGAGACCTTAAAAGTCTTGTCTGAAGATGGTACGAGCCTGCAACTTCTTGATTCCAATATACGCAAGCAAGACTGTAGTCAAAATCTGCGGGTCGCTCAACGTTCGGCTGGGCCTTTCCCTCCTTTTGGGTGTAGTTTATCCTCCCTTTTCCTCTCTACCGATACAGCTTCATTCCTGCTGCTGCCGAGCGAGCTGCCCACGGAGAAAAGTGTGAGATATTTGGGGGAAAATCCGTGTGTTTTGGACATTAAACATGTATTTCTGCATAGGTTGAGACACTGAATATGCATGCTTGAATTTCAGTGGACAACAACTTCGGGCTTCTCAATCCTATCTACCAAATCTAAAGCCCCAAGTTCCTGTCTTTCTAACCGCTTTTCCGGTCGAACACGCATAAATTGTCAAACATCCAAAGGCCGGCAGATAGTTGAGACCGCCATCATGAGGGAACATAAAGGTCAAGCCCCTAAGTGGTCCATGCGACCTAACGTACCTTGCTTCCTTTACAACATGCAAATGCTCCACGATTGATCAATCAAGAAATTGACTCCTCTAATCGATAAGTCATTGGATAAGTTATGACTGCTATAATTAGTAGACAGTAAACCAAAAATCTCACAAAAGATGTTGACGTAACTCGAAAGCGACTAATTAAAACCAAACAAATTTAACAAGGGAAGAGCGTTTGGGGTGCCCAATTGAGGAGACTGCGTCACTTTTTGGGCACCAGTAAAAGACGAAAAGTGTTTAGGTATGTACCTTGAAAAACGTGGGATTCGAATTGCGTAAATTAAAAAGTTCATGTTGAAATTAAATGGATTGAAAGTGATTTGCATATGGACTTCCAATATTTGACGTGACATTAGGTTATAATTTGAGCATTGCTAGCATAATAATTTGTGGGTTATGAAAACAACATCATGTTCTGAGCCACAAATTTTTGAAAGAACGGACCTCCTAACAATGTGATTCAATTTATTTATAAGTAAATATGCGATGACTTTATCTCGAGTCAGAAACACAAAGTTTGGAATAATATAAGGTTTTCATTCACATGTTGTACCTATAATAAAGTGTTTTAGAACATTAACCAGATTCTTCTTTAAATAGGATAGTTTTGTTAGAATCAAAATATTCAGAAGAAGGTTTTCTCAACAGAGACTATCTATCTCCATCTTCTCGCATTATTAGTTATATTTGTAATGCTGGCGAGTTTATGTTCTTCATCTGATAACGAATACTTACATTTTTACACACAAGATAAAAACATTGTTAACCTAATAAAAATGTTCAAAAATAGGAAAATTAGCAAAAAAATCTTAAACCTATTGCAATAGTGCCAATTAAGTACTAAACAATTTCTTAGCCAAATGAGTCCTAATATTTTCGTATTTGTGTCAATTCATTCTATTTGACTGGGCAACGCTGACGTAAATAATCTTCAATAATATTTTAATATTTTTGGATTTTTATTTATTATCAATATTTTTTTTTCTTTCTCTTTCTTTTTCTTTTTGTTTTTTTACTTCCCACTGGTCTATGAGCTATAGCCGGCGAGGGTCACAAGAGCTCGACATCAGCCAGTGGGTGAGGGCAGCCATGGCCTTGCCAGTGCCTCGACTAGATCTTGGGAAGGCCGCCTCACCCAGTGCCTCGACATCATCAATTTGGATTTCGACGATTTGGATTTCGGTGAATTCGGCGTGCTCGAGGCGCAGGCGCACGCGTAATCGCAGGTCTTCAAGCTCACCGACTGCATCAGAGAGCTTCTCGGTTTGAGAAGTTTAGTTGGTCTTTTAGAAGGATCGCCCCCACAAATCCCCTAACTGGACATCATTAATAGTTTCAGGGACATGCACCTCATTCAGTATCTTCAACAATACATCTTTGTGCTTCTCTGAGTTGATGAACAAATCTAACAGAGATATTTGGGCCGGCATCTTCCTTAATTGCTCTATCACTTCAAACTCACTGGTTTTAATGATGGACATGAGTTTTTCTGCGTCTTCTTTTGAAACTTCTTTCTTTTTGGATTCACCTTCCCTAGGGGCGTAAAATCGTCCAGACCTCGTTACAACATCTACTTCCTTCGCCTCATAGTCCCAGTGGACTGCCTTAGGGTCGTATTCTTCTACTGGAGGGACTTTTATAGTTACTGTCGTCAGGCAAGACGCCTCTAGTTCAGCTCTATTGTTTGCTTCATCTCTCGGCAGTCGAATCACAACATGTTTAATCGGACAATCCTCTATCTGACTCAAGTTATCGAGCTCTTCTAGTTTGATCACCATAGTCGTAGCGGCTTCAATCTTTGATACGGTGTCGCCGAGGTCTTTTATTATAGTTTCATTTTTCAGCTGACGATGCCCGAAATATCACTTGGTTCTGTTGTTATTGCAAATTCTGGGTACTCTCCCATTCCCTTGAATAGTTCAACTGAGTTTTGCTGCCAAACTTTCGATCTCTTTGTCTTGGTGTATTGCTCCATGTTAACCTTGACGTTCATTGCCTGATCAAGCGATGATTCAGGTTCCTTCAGAAAGGGCCTCGCCTCATCCTTCTCAGTTTTTGGCTGAACATGATCATCCATACCTCCACAACCATCTGGTATGATATCCTCCATCCTGTGATAGAAACTAGGAGGAGCTGAATATTTCACTTTGAAGTTGTATCCCCCAGAATCATCCCCTAGATTGTCTATGACTTCGCCCCTTTCTAGTGCTTTAGCGATAAATCTGCGATCTGCCAGACTTTGCTTGCTAGTTTCCAGTTCGTCCTCATCAAGTTCTTATTCTGGCTTGATAATCAGCTCAGGATCGCCTACCAGACTTTCATGCGGGATACTCCACATGTTTCCCTGTTCAGTTTTAATCACAAAGTGGCTCCCTTCCAAGCTTATAGAGGCCTCGACTCCCTTGAATCTTTCATTGGTAACACTCGACATTATCCCCAAGCTCATCATTTTAGCGATATACAACTTCTTCATGTCAGCAGAAACTTCCCCCTCTTTTGGATATAGTGAAGCGATCGCCAGAATGTTGGTTAGCTTAGGTATATCCACCTTCAGTTCAAGGTGATTTTCCTTTTCATCAGTGAATATCGCCCATACTGTTTGGTGATCAGGGAGCGGGTTCTCTTGTACATTAGGAGTCATGTCATCAAATTTTAAAATCTGACTGTCGATCAAAGCTTGCACCTTCAGCTTAAGGATATAGCAATTATCTACGTTGTGTCCTCTTTCACCCATAAGGTAGACACAGGTCTGGCTCTCATCAAAGCCAGGATATTTAACAGGATTTGCCCTAGGAGGTTCCTTTGCCACCAAGTGTTGTTCTAGCAGCATCGGGAGCAGCTTGGATAAAGGCCTTGAGAGTTGAGAGAACTTCTTTTGGGGGTGCCTCTTCCTAGACTCTTGCCCTTTTGGCACCGACCATGATGATCCTCACTTGGTATGATTAGAGTTGTTAAACACCTTGGGCTTATGGGGGTCTTGTATGAAGGCTATGTCAAGCTCGACCTCTCTCTCCTTTTTCAAGGGGTATTGCTTCCTCGTGCAAGTTTCATGCAGCCTCCTTTGTCTTAAGGCCCACTCGAGTCTCTCGGCCATCTTTATCAAATGTGTAAAGGTTTGACATCCTGAGGTGTTCAATTTGTCAAAATATTCGTAGGGAAGCGCCTTTAAGAACAAGTCAATCAGCTCCTCCTCTAGGATTGATGGTTTTACTTGGGTTGCCAAAGCTCGCCACCTCTGGGCGTATGTTCTGATCATTTCACCCCTCGCTTTTGAAGTTCGTAGCAGGTCTTCCCTCATTGGGGCCGTAGCTGTGTTGAACTTATACTGCCTAAGGAAATCTTCTGCAAGATCTTCCCACCCATCATAATCATCCTGGTCCAACTCGATGAACCAAGTTAGGGCGGCGCCAGCCAAACTCTCCTGGAACGTATTCATCAGCAACGGAACGTAGTTTGAATATTGTGCCATTTTACGCATGTAATATTTGAGGTGAACGCGGGGACAGCCAGTCCCATTATACTTCCTTATGAAATCTGGCTCCTTGTATTTAGGATGGGTCTCCACCTTGGCGAAAAGAGATATCTTGTCAAAACGAGCCAGCTCATAACCCTGGCTACTCAAACATTCTTCGATTTTGGCTATTCTCTTAGCCTCTACTTCAATTTTCACGGTCTGCTTCCCTTTTTCCTCCTTCTCAAGGTTGATGACAACAGGGGGTGCCTTTGGCTGTGACTGGACGTTCGGCCTTCGGATATCTTTCTCGGCATGTTGGACGTCTTCTGCCGTTTCTTTATCAGCCATATCGAGCGCGGAGGATGAACCTGAAGTGTTCTGGTTAGGAGCCACTGTCTCTCTGGCTTGGGAGGCTTCCAGCATTGCCTTAATATCAACCATCATAGTTGCCATAGCAGTCATTTGAATTTCCAGCATGCCTACTCGTGGGGTCAACTCCTGTTGTTCCATTCTTGTCTTAAGTCGAGTACAAAAACGATGCTTTGGTAGTTCCGTGATTAGAGTGAACCTGTTTATTTTAAAAAAAAATAACAAGTGAGTGTTTCTTCAGGATTGACAAAAGGAGGTACTTGATTCTTCTAGTTGCATGTTTTCTATTGATGAATGAGAAAAAGGACTACCTTGCGAGCCTTAGTCTCACGTGGGCAATTCTTTTAATTATTTTCCAAAAGAATTCATGAAATTAAAAGAAACATAATCTTTGACGATAGTTTTTATGCATTTATGAAACATGTCAACACTCATGCATATGCGTCCAAAGTAATGTTCAATACAGGTGAGTATACTGAAAAGGCATCGTAATGTTTGCTTATTTTACACTTGACAGGATAGTCTATTCAAGTCTAGGGCGTTTGAGGCCTAAGGTATCCTTATCATCCCCATATAGATCAATCTCTTCAGTTTGGGATTCTTCATCTTCCGAATACGACGGCGATCCCATGTCTTTGGGTATATACGGCTCTATCCCCGGTACGTACGGTATAATATATTCAGGTACATAAGGCTCGACAAAGCTGCGTCTGGACGCCTCAAAGTGTTGAATGTATTCTGTGGTAGCCCTATGAATGTTCTCCTTGCGACTCATATTTTCTGGCCATCTTATATCTTCAGCATGAGAGTTCTTCAAATAGTGTATAATAAATTCCACCTTAACTTCAAACTGTTTCTTCTTTTCTCCTGTAAGGGTCTCTTTTGGCATGTCAAATGAAAAGATACCAGGTAGCGGTGGTGAAGGGATCTCCTGCAATGCCCCAAATTGTTGGATAACTCTCTTCGGATAATACGCAGTAGCGCCTGTGAATCCTAGCAAAGGAACTGGGTCTTCGTCGTTACATGCGAGTCTGACTTTGCCCAGTGTTGGCAATCTAAGCCGCCATCGGAGCTGTTCTGATTTTAGAGTTCCAAGGAATTTCTTCCATTCTATAAAGTTAAACTTAGGAATACGCGTATGGGTTCTGACGAAAGTTTTAAGAGGATGGGCATCGGAATTAATCTCAGTGAAACCCATGCGGATATGGAATTGTCTGATATGAGACGTGAACCACAGATACAGAAGACCACTAGAGGCTCTAAAGATTCCCTTCTTATTTTTCTTGAAGCGGTTTAGGGAAATGAAGGTTTCAGCAAGGATAACGTTCGAGTAATCCCACCCACAACAAACTTGTCTGACCACTACGGCCATAATAGGGTTGAAAGTAACAGACGAGATCGGAAATAGCACAAAGCTAAAGAAAGCCAAGATAAATGCTATACCAGATTTAGTTCCCTTAGTGGCAGGGAGGTTAGGAAATCTATCTAGAAGGAAAGATAGGGAAATTCGCCCGGAATTACTTTTGGCATCTGCTTCGACTTCATTGAGGCTTGTATCAAGGAATTCAGCTAGTTGACTCAAGGGCTTAAATCCTATGGGAGGCTGAACTAGTAAGTGAGTAAACTCAACTCCAATGGCGGCGCTGTACTCTTCGATAGTAGGGGTAACCTCCAATCCCTCCATGTAGAATGTAGCGGTGGTAGGATCCCAATAGAGCGACATGGCTTGGATAAAGGCAGATGGGCACTCAATCTTCAGCAGCTCCAATAAATACCCCAGTCGTGATTTGGCGTATTTCTGGCTAGCTTCGCCCAAGCTATCCCACCATGATAGGAGCTCGGTTCGGGGGACTTTGAACACTTGAATATCATTCGTTCCCATCAAGTCTAAAATATGCATATGATTTTGAAAAGTCAATCGTCAAAAATTACTTTTAAGCATGTGACTATGCAAATGCCATGAAATATGCATGGGCTGACTTAATTGCATAGTTCAATTGGAGAAATGGAGATTAGAGCCTTTTTCAGGTCTGGAAAACCCGACTCAAAGTCTAATTTGAATTTCAGGCAAGTGAATTATGCAATTTAGTCATGTTCACTCTAGTGACTAAAAGGGAATAACAAAGTCACATTCCATCGGTCAGTACATCAAATGGGAGTAGAGCGGAGTGAATTCCTTATTACAACCAGGACGCCTAATGAAAGAAAGGTAAAGAGAGACTTTGCAAACAAGAAAGCCATAAAAGGCCAATGGAATGTGAGGATCGAAGCCACCCCTTCCCAAAGGTCTAATCTTCTTCAAAATGGTAGTCAGTCGGGAACCCTCCCCCAGTTGAGTGTAAGGGGTCGTCTTCAGTGAATTGATCGAAGGGTCTCAGCTCCTCTGGCCATTCTCTAGTCCATGGTATAACAACTCCAAGAGTCTTCTCGCGTCCGTCTTTTTCAATACGATGCGCTTTGGTCTTGTCTTGATCGCAGGGCATCTTCTTTTTCTCCAAAGGGTGATCATGGGTATATCTTCATTAGCATGCCGTTCAGCCTTTCGACGAGCATACATGTCTCTAGCTAAGTGATTGCGATGTTGTCTCTTCATTTCCAAGTAATTCTTGAACATTTCATCTACTTGTCGCTTGAACCTGAGGTTATCGACATAGTAGCGGGTTTAGCAATCTTCAACGTATCCCAACTTGCGTCCGATTAGCTCTCGGCCATGCACAAATCTGGTAAAGTACAACCTCGTGTTCGGTCCAAGGCGAGTGACTTTCCTTAGGTATTCGAAGGTTACCAACTCTGTTGAGCTTTTAGGAAACAGTGACATCCTACCCCCTTATCATCGTTATTTCAATTAGGCACTTGAGTGATTTCATGGTGTATGCGAATGCAAATGGGTGCATATAATGCATGAATTGAATTATGAAGAAAGGAATAGTGAAGTACATTGAAAGTAAATGCCTTACCAACCAAACTCGGTGAATGTCAAACGTTCCCTTATAATGGTGAGTGGTTTTAGGCATACCAACCTTCCATAGACATGCACATGAGACAAGTGGGTGTACTCTAAAAAAAATCGAGAATCAAGTGAGGAACCTATGGCTTAGGCTCCCACGATCCAAATGAGGCAGATTCGTCCCCAAGGATACCCACCCAAGAGGGCTAGATATCACCAATTTGGATTGTGAGTGGGAACGAACACGAAAGTCTCAAGTGCCATCAAACATAATATCCTTTCGTACCATTTCCCTATCTAAGGTAACTTAGAGGTGGTTGCAGTCGCGGTTTGACCACCAGTGTGTGAGATGTGTCGTGATCATCACAATGCAAGTCATGCACAACAGTTTGTATCGAACACCGCTTCAATATGTGCGTAAGATAAACATACATTTTCAACTCCAACTTGCAGGAAAAATGTCAACAATCACTCCACCCTTTATTTCTCCAATCTACAAGAACATCTAACACAATGATTAGGATACGTACCTCACCTTCAAGAGCATCTGCAGAAAATAAGGTCAGATAAATCAATCAACTTTTTAATCGGCTCAAGTCCTCTAAAATTCCTAACTAGAGATTCTGGATTCGGAATAGTCCCCAGCGGAGTCGCCAGTCTGTCGCGACCCTCTCTCGCGGCGGAGGGGGGCTAATGGGCCTCCCGATCGTCACCTGATCGGACGTGGGCCTCTCCCAAGGTCCATTACCCAAATCGCAACGGGTGGATATATGTGGTCGACCTTCGGTGTTGTTTGGTGACATGTGATATGTGTACATGCCAAGGAGTCGCCACCAATCGTTTCGTGGAGGGTACGATCGAAAACCCTATCGTATAGTTAGGAGCGATCTATTCGATTCTATGAAAACTAGAGAAGTGGGATCGGGGACTTTGTTAAGCCAACTGTCAGAGTTGACGCCCTTTCGGCACCTAAGTTGAATGATTTATCTGATCCTAAAGATTCATGGAGATGAGTGGGGGATAGATCCTAAATCTAGGAGTTCATGCAGATGGGAATGACTACCCTATCACTCACAATCAATAGAAATAAATGTGCAAATCAAGTATCCAAAACATGCGGATAAATCACATGAAAGTAGCATGGCATCCCTATTGAGGCCCTATTGGCCTAGAGAAGTATCAATCAAGGCTTAGGAGTGATTTTGACATGATTCGCGCATGAGGGGCAAAATCGTAATTTTGAGAATTTTGGGGATGATTTGCCACGGAAGGGAAAAATCGTCATTTCAGATGAAATGTAAAGTCAAAAGATGGTGGAAATGGGATTGGCGATCAAACCCTTCCATTTCCTATTTTTCAAGAATTTCTAGAATTTTTCTGAAATTTAAAAGTGATTTTATCCTTGGAGGGGTAAAATCGTCATTTTCGGCAAGTACGAGAATTGAAAATCTCAAACATTAGGATTGGTCGACCACCTGACCCAAATTCTAATTTTAAGCAATTTTCAAGACTCGATTGGAATAAGAAAGACGATTTACCCATTCATGGGTAAAATCGTCATTTCGAGAAAAGGGCCGAGATTCGAAAGCCCAAGCCCAAGAATTGATCGCCTAACTGACCCTAATTCTTATCTTGGCACTATCGACTTATCTCGCACATACAGTAGAGGCGACTTACCCCTAAAGGGTAATATCGTCAATTCTTGGGAGAACGGATAAGAAACCCCAAAATTAGGATTGACCAGTTGTCTGTGGTCAATCCTCAATTTTTTAGGGATTTCTGGAGTGTTTAGGAATTTCCCACAATTTTCCTATATTTTTTTTGATATTTTCTAGAATTTTCTAGCATTTTTTTTAGAATTTTCTAGAATTTTTCTGATTTTTTTTTATTTTTTAAATCATTTTTTTTTATTTTTAAAATGTGATTCGGACTGGGTCGACCCGACCCACTCGGGTCGGAACCCGGCCCAGACCCGGACCCACGCGGACCCATCCCCCGAAACGACGTCGTCTCGTGTTTTTTTTTTTTCTGATTATTTGGGCTTGATCCGACGGTTCCTATTGAACCACATGGCTACTCCACGGCCATTGGATCAACTTACTAAAGCCTACGGTCCTGATTAAACGGAGACTCGACTAGGACCGTTTGATTGACCGACCAAAACCTACGGTCAGGATTAGAAGGCTAGACTCAATCTGAGCCGTTCGTCTTCACTAATCTAAAACGACGCCGCTCGACCACTAACCTAAACGGCACCGTTTCGACCTGTTTTAATTTTCTAATTTTAAAACCATTTACGGATATTCCTAATTACTAATCGGACGGCCACTAACATTTAGACTCGATTTATCCTAGCCGTCCGAATCGTTTATTCGAATAACAGACCCTAACGGCCATTCTGACTAGGCGACCACGTGGACCAATCCTAGGATGACACCTAAGCCTTTGACCCTTTGACCGGCCACATCATCTTCGTCTTCAACCTCGCGACCACCTCTGAACGGACGGTCACGACCCTCCAGCGATGATCCAACGGTGAAACCTTGAAGGAATCGAGCAAGACCAACGGCAATCGACTCGTCTTGACTTCGCACGCAACATATCGTAGGATCACATGATTTCATCCACAGAATCAAGCGCAAATGAGCTCGAACCAGTACGAATATAGCTATTCTAATCATGCGATTCATGACGTTTTAGACTAATTCATCAACACAGAAGCATCATTCAATGTTCAGAAGACTTACCTCGAGCTCCGATTGAGCTCGCTCGGCCTAGATTTGGCTAGGCGAATTTGAACAATGATTGGCGATGGAGGTCAAGTTCGAAGACTCGATTCGAGGTATTCAAGCGAAGTCGATGCAAAATGAAGATGCCATGGGGGTTAGTGATGCTTGGGGAACAAAATGCATACACTAAATGCAAGGATCATGGCTAGAGACGAGATCCGCCATTGATGCTCGATAAGAAATTCAAAGCTCTGACTTACTTATTCTCGTGGTTTCGGGTGGCGCGATCGGCGGCGATCGACTCCTAGAAGTTTGGGCGACCTCCTGACGACCTTGTCGAGCTTCGGTTTAGCCTCTAAAGGCCTAACCAGTGCTCTGCAAATTTGAGCTCAAACCCTCGACAATGGCGATGGAGGGTGAGCTCTCTCTCCCTTCCTTTGCTCTCTCTCTCTTCTGTTTGTCTTAGGGAACAGAATTAACCAACCCCCCTTAATAGAAAGCCTCCATAGGCTTATATGGCTCTTCGAATTTTGGCGCCGAATCGGGGAAGTGTGTACCGGCTTCAATCGCACGTGAGGCCACGTGCCTTTAGGTCCAAACGGCGTTGGGGACGATGGGCATTCCGTCCATGCCTGTTTAGTTCTCCGGCAGGTCTTATCTAGTGCGAATTTGACACGAATTTGCTCTGAGTTTGGGAAGTGTTGACTTTCGCGAGTTTGCAGGTTTGACCGGCCGATTGCTCCTCTCTCTGGCGA
The DNA here is from genome assembly GCA_021437785.1 of Rhodomyrtus psidioides. Lineage (NCBI taxonomy): Eukaryota > Viridiplantae > Streptophyta > Magnoliopsida > Myrtales > Myrtaceae > Rhodomyrtus > Rhodomyrtus psidioides. Next base: position 64,075 of record JAILYB010000226.1, on the reverse strand, counting down.
CGTTAAACTGTGATGCCGGCGTCAATCGATAGGTAAGGTTGAGAGTAACAATACGCCCACCAATGCTCCTCCAATTGTTGTCGATTGGTCAACCAATTTGAGGATCAAAAATCCCCTCAGAACTGTTCATCTGCGCGAAAGCTTAATGAAGAAGACGACACTGTAACGGACCGGTTCGACCGGTCTGAACAGTTCCGACTTGAAATTTTCAAATTAAACCTAAATTGGTGTTGAATTTTTGCAATTAAACCTCAGGATCAAACTTAGGGCACGAGTATTATCTAAAAATATGATTTTCCCCAAAAGTTCACATCAATTTCTATGAAAACCCCAAATTTCCATTTAATTACAAATCGGGAAATTGTGCAATTGTGGGCTCAAACGGTCAAATTGGACCAAACCACCTATGCCAATTGATTCCAAATGGTGAAATACATTGGGTAATGACCTCAATTTGCAATGATAATCCCTGAATTGAAAGTAATTTCAAATATACCCAAATTCAAGGACTAAAATACAATTAAGTATGCAATTTTGCCCAATTCATGCAATTGAGCAATTTGTGCAAATAATTGGGCTAAATTGCAATAAGGGACAACTAGATTGAATGTCAAGATCCAAAAAAATGCCAAAATTGCAAATTAAAAGATTCAATTGACATTTTTTTTACCAAATTCAATCATATGTGTTACAAAGGAACACCTAAAAATGAATTTGAATTTAGACTTTTTGTGAGGTCAAAAAGACAAAGGATTTAAAATAAAAATATTGACTATTTTTTTCATATTTTTGTGACCTCAAATGCTATTTTTCTTGAATTTTTAAGTATTTTCCTATTTTTCAAAAATACCAAAAATGTGAAAAATATGAAAAATTATTTTTTTTTGTCAAAAATGGTTCCTTAGGCTTGGCCAAGGCCACCAAAGTTGATTTTACATTTTTTTTTTGACTTTTTATGAATTTTCTAAGAATAAGCTAAAAAAGGCTAATCCGAAATTAGGTGTCAAACACCACGGGAGGGGGAGAGAGTGAGCAAAGAGAAAGTGAACGTGGGAGAGGAGAGAGGAGAGAAGAGAGAAGAGAGAGAGAGTAGATTGGTAGGTGAGATGTGATTGGTGGGTGGGGTGTGACAAGTGGGTCCCACCAAGGTCAAATCACAATCGAATTTTTGTCTTGTAGTGAATAATATCCGAGGACAAAGTGGTAAATTGGTATTTCGGGACTGAAAATGAATTTTGGCATACCGACGGAGAGTAATTCATAGGCCGGGCTCGGTCAGGAATAGGCGCGAGCATGAGAATCGAATCCTAATTCGCGACGACTAGGAATTTAGAAACCTAATTTAAAACGGCCGAAGCTTCAAAATTTGTCCAATTTCGTCTCTTCAGTCCTTGCAGTCCAAAATATTTATACAAACTGAAATTCAATTTAATTTCCTTTCATTGAATTCAGGCACTTACAAATGGTGAATTTTCGGGGCGTCACAACTCTCCTCACCTTAGGAAATTTCGTCCTCGAAATTACAGCACAACCACAACTACTCAAAAAGATACGGGTAACTATTTCTCATGACTTCCTCGTTTTCCCAAGTAGCTCCTTCGGTTCTATGGTGTTGCCAAACCACCTTGACCAATGGAATCGTTTTACTCCGGAGCACTTGTTCTTTCCTATCAATGATCCTGACTGGTCTCTCCACGTACGAGGCTCGCTCATCCAATTCAATCTCTTCATAGCTTAGCACATGCACGGGGTCCGGCTTGTACTTCCTCAACATCGACACGTGGAAGACATTATGCACCTGAGCAGGTCTTGGCGGCAACGAAAGACGGTAAGCCAAATTTCCAATCCGCTCTAGGATCTCGAATGGTCCAACGTATCTTGGGCTCAGCTTTCCCTTCTTACCAAAGCGAGATGTCCCTCTCATAGGCGACACCTTCAGAAAGACATGATCACCCACCTGAAACTCCAAGGGTCTGCGCCTTCTATCGGCGTAACTCTTCTGGCGACTCTGAACCGTCTTCAGTCTATCTCTGATTATTTTAACCGCTTCCAATGACTGCTCCACCAACTCAGGTCCAGTTATCTTCCTTTCACCAACTTCCTCCCAGCAGACTGGCGTTCTACAAGCTCTGCCATACAATGCCTCGAAAGGCGCCATCTTTATACTCTGATGGTAACTGTTATTATAGGCAAACTCTACCAAATGCAATTGTTCCCCCCAATTGCCTTTGAAATCCAATACACATGCCCTCAACATGTCTTCCAAAGTCTGAATCGTCCTTTCAGACTGACCATCCGTCTGCGGCTAATAGGCTATACTGAACTGTAACTTCGTTCCCAAAGCAATCTATAGATTCTTCCAAAAGGTGGCAATAAACTTGGGGTCTCGATCAGAAGTGATCGTCACTGGCACTCCATGCAATCTTACAATGTGTCTCACATACAGGTTTGCATATCTGTCCAAAGTAAAGTCCTTTCTCACTGAAATGAAGTGGGCTGACTTCGTCAATCTGTCAACCACTACCCAGATTGAATCATGCCCTCTTTGACTCCTCGGTAGACCCATCACAAAGTCCATCGTGATATGCTCACATTTCCACTCTGGGATCTCCAAAGGCTGCAGTAGTCCTCCAAGTTTACAATGCTGCGCCTTGACCTGCTGACAGGTCAAACACTTAGCCACGTGCTTGGCTATATCCGTTTTCATGCCATTCCACCAGTAGTGTTGCCTTAGGTTCTGATACATCTTCGTACTTCCCAGATGGATACTATAATTACTACGATGTGCTTCCGATAAGATTTCCTCCCTTAGACTTTCATCGGCAGGCACAACCAGACGTCCTCTGAACTTCAGTATCCCATCCTCGGCTACTTGGAAGTCGACCCTTCTCTTAGCTGAGTCCTCTTGAAGGATTTTCTTAATGGTGGGGTCTGTCGACTGCAAGCTCTTAATCTTAATTTGCACTTCCGGATCAATCCTCAAGGTAGCCATGAGACACGACAGGCGACTTAATTCCAACTTAAAGTCTGAGTCTCTCACTTGCTCAAGCAAATGCCATTCATGCACATGTAATTGAGCAATCACTGATTTTCTACTCAGTGCATCAGCAACCTTATTCGCCTTACCCGGATAATACAAGATTTCACAGTCATAATCCTTAAGCAACTTCATCCATCGACGTTGCCTCATGTTCAATTCCTTATGAGAAAATAGGTACTTCAGACTCTGGTGATCGGTATACACCTGAAAACTTTCCCCAATCAGATAGTGTCTCCAGATCTTTAAAGCAAACACGACCGCAGCCAACTCCAGATCGTGCGTCGGGTAGTTCAACTCATGCGATCTCAACTGACGAGATGCATACGCTACTACTCTACCATGCTGCATCAAGACACAACCCAATCTTCTAAGCGAAGCATTGCTATAAATCTCAAATCCTCCAGGACTAGACGGAATTGTCAGAACAGGAGCCGTAGTTAGCCTATGCTTAAGCTCTTGGAAACTACGCTCGCACTTGTCTGTCCATTCAAACCTCACATCCTTCTTTAGCAACTTAGTCAAAGGCGAGGCTATAACTGAAAATCTCTCCACGAAACGCCTATAATAGCCTGCCAACCCTAAGAAGCTTCTGATCTTTGTAACTGTCGTTGGTCTCGGCCAATTCATAACTGCCTCAATCTTAGATGGATCCACAGAAATACTTTCACCAGAAACCACATGGCCTAGAAACGCCATACGAGCTAACCAAAACTCGCACTTGCTAAACTTGGCATACAACTGATGCATTCTCAGAGTTTCCAACACAATCCTTAGGTGTTTCTCATGATCCGCAGAACTCTTCGAGTACACCAGAATGTCATCTATGAAAACAATCACGACGCGATCCAAGAACTCTCTGAACACTCTGTTCATCAGATCCATAAAAGCGGCAGGAGCATTCGTTAAATCAAACGGCATCACAGTGAACTCATAACGAGTCATGAATGCTAATTTCGGTATATCTTCCTTACTAATTCTCAATTGATGATATCCCGTCCGTAAATCAATCTTAGAAAATACTGATGCTCCCTGCAACTGATCGAATAAATCGTCAATCCTCGGCAGTGGGTACTTATTCTTTATCGTCACCTGATTCAGCTGCCTGTAGTCGATACACAATCTCAAGGACCCATCCTTTTTCTTAGCAAATAACACAGGCGCTCCCCAAGGTGATGCATTAGGGCGAATGAACCCTTTATCCAACCACTCTTGCATCTGCACCTTGAGTTCCTTCAGTTCAGACAATGCCATCCTATATGGCGACTTAGAGATCGGCTCCGTCCTAGGAGCTAACTCTATCACAAACTCGATTTCCCTTTATGGTGGCAAACCAAGTAAATCCTGAAGGAAAACATCTGGAAACTCACATACAACAGCAATATCCTCCAACTTGAGTTCCTTAACAGACGTATCAACCACAGAAGCCAAATAACCTTGGTAACCACTCTCCCACAGTCGGGTCGCCTATAACGACGATATCATCACAATCGAGGTTCCTCCTCGATTACCCATAAATTCAAAGCTAGTCTCATTCAACGGATTAAACCGAATCACCTTATTAAAGAAATCCATCGTGGCTCTTTGCTTTGTCAGCCAATCCATTCCCACAATCAGATCAAAATCGTACATCTCTAGTACAATCAGATCTATCCTACTTTCATGACCATCCATAACAAGTCTACAATCGGGACAGCTGACTGCAACTACTACTATATCCTTTAACGGTGTAGACACTTTAAACGCAACATCCAAAGGTACCAAACTCAAATTAGACAACTTAACAAACTAGTCCGCAATGAACGAATATGTGGCGCCCAGATCAAACAAAGCATAAGCTACTTGGTTGTGCAAGAGGACTGTACCTGTAACGATCGACGAATCCTTCGCCGTTTCCCGGGTGACAGCAAATATCCTTCCTTGCGCCGGCGGACGACTTTGAAAGTTTCGCGGCGCAGTTCCTCTGGTGGTCCTCCTTGTGGTGGCGCCTGCCTGCTCTGCTGCCTCTATGGGCAGCCTTCGCCTGATGGCCCAGCTGGCCACAACCAAAGCAGGCCCCGCTTTTAAAAAGGCACGGGCTAGAACCATGCCTTTAGTGGCATAGGCGGCACACCTCACTCTGATGAAAGAAAGGCTTACTGATCACTCCTCTGCGATTAGGTGGGATGTGATGCTTGCCTCCAAACATCGGCTTCTTTCCTTGCTTCTTTTCAAATCTGTTCGAGGGCGTGAACCGCGCCCAGATGCGGCGGTCCTCTCAGCCAAGTCCTGCTCCACTATCAGTGCCCTCTCATAAAGATCATCGTAGTCCTGAAGGTTCAGCGGCGCCAATATACTCTTAATCTCGGGTTTCAGCCGTCCTTGAACTTTCTAGTCTTGTCCTCAGGGTCCTCAATCAATTTTGGAGTATACTTAGACAGTTTAGAAAACTTGGCCTCATATTGGTCGACTGTCATCTGATTCTGACGGAGGCGGAAGAACTCAGCCATCTTCTGTTCTCTAGCTGTCTTCGAGATATACTTGTTATTAAAAGCCTCCACGAAGGTATTCCACACCGGGATCGTACCTTCTGGGAAAATCCTACCCTTGACAGCTCTCCACCAAGTACTGGCGTTCCCTTCCAGTTGATAGACGGCTAGGGTAACCTTATCCTCATTCGAACACCTTAGTAAGTTGAACGCCTTCTCTAATCCTTCGACCCAACGTGTGGCAGCTTCAGGGTCTCCACTTCCAGTGAACTGTGGCGGCTTTAACTTGAGAAACTGCTCCACCAGTTTTTGAGCCTTACGCTACTCACACCCAGGTGCAGGTGGTGGATTCAGTGGCAGAACTACAGGTGGAACCACAGGTGGGGCTTCAGCGGCAGCAATAGCAGCTGCAGCCTGATTCCTAACTTGCTACCCCATCAGATCTCCAATGGCTCATAGGGCTTGCATAACTTCAGCCATAGTCGGCTCACGTTTGGCAGGCTCAGCAGCAGGAGTTGTGACAGGAGGTGCAACAGGGGGTGCTCCTCCAACATCAACGAGCTCTTCAACTGGCCTCCTTCGAGGTGCCCGGGGTGCTCTCTTACCGCGTCCGCTCATTTTGTAGAAATGATACGGAGTCCTGCTTACCCCAAAGCAAAACGCGGTCAAAAGGCAACCCCGAAAACTTACCACACAATTAACAATCACAGGCACAAAGATAAAATCCTACTAACTATCCCATTTCCCAGCGCTCCTTATTACTCTAGGCCAATGACCAGATGGATCAGGCTGACCTTGCTCTACCACCTTGGGCGGGGATGTCACGCTCCGACTCTCGAGCCTGCGACATCCCTTGCTAAAACGCCACGAGGTCACGAAGGATAACGTCCCAGACGCGTTATCGACCTATTAACTATATACGCATGCCGAAACAAATTTCTCCCAGACAACATATAACAGACAGGGATAGCTTAGCAGGAAATACATACCGAAGCAATTCATCAAAAGCTAATCACATCACAACAAGACAACAGATGAGTCTTAACACTGCTGAGCTATTGACAAACAACCCCACACTTCGGGGTGGCTCACTAAGACCTCAAAAGGTTATACGGTCAGGTACGGTTAATTTCTCATCTACTTTAAAAGGGTACTCCCACATCCTTGCTTCGATATCCACGAGTCTTCTTCACTTGGGACCTGAAAGTGGTTCCCACAACGGGGTGAGATATAAATCTCAGTGAATCAAGCCTAAGCTCGGTTAGGAAACTGATTCGCCCAGACGTCCTAATAGAAAGCTCACATAATATAACCATCCACAGTCACAACATCATAAACATTCACATGCATACTTACCAGCCTTCAGTCACACATAATGCAATGATCGACTCGACCCAAAAGTCATATCGGTCAATCACTCAAACAATGCATCGCATCCACAAGTATGCACAGGACACCACACGAGTCCATTTATTAATGATGATCATGCCAAAGGCGCAATGAGAGGATCAACGCGATTAGCATGATCGACTCTCACAATTAATGCGTACCAGCACTCCTCTGGCAGGACCAGGCTACGTTCCTTTTTCCTCACTGCAACAGCTACTACAAGCGGTGTATCCAGTGCATCTTGCACGGCACGGTAAGTAGGCATCCCTAAACGGGGCGTCGGTCCATCACAAGTTACGACCGGCATCCGATAATCGCTTAAAAATGTACATACCATACGGGGCTTGAGTTATCGTGCTTCTGGCAAGTCGTGTAATTCCGTACGATTAGTACGGTGTGTACGATTACTACAGTACGAGCTTGCCAGGAAAACTCACCATCGTTCCATCATATGACCATACATTGCACCCGCCATGTCAATCAATTTTATTCTCTTTGATTTAGGCCGGATGCTCACACAACGTGCTCAAAGACTCGGCCCATGGCCATTTTCATGCTAAAACATACTTCTTTGATTTCGTACACGATCATATGCATATGCAGACTATCAATTAAATGCTGCAATTACGAATGGAACGATCAACCCCTAAACGAATGCCAATTTAATCAATAAATAATCTAGGCATCCAATCAAACATATCAGCGAGGCGATCAATCCAATCAAACCATCAATTCAATTAAGCAATGTATCACAGCCAATTCGTACAATAATACTTGGTTAGCCGATTTGCTTTATAATTGCCGATCGATCGTTCGTCCCTAACCTATCGCTCGCTCGCGATCGAACCACAATCCACAATCAATCAATTCAATCTATCAGTCAATTAGCCACAGATGACCTAGGCTAATTCGAATAAATTAATCGATCGTGGCCATTTACCCTAAACCCGATTTCTATTTAAACCGACCACGATCGCGCTACATAAATACCCTAATCGACTATTCGAATAATCCTAGGCGCAATTAGCGCCCTAACCAAGGATTAGGGTTAACTCACTATCGAGCTAGCTCGGGCGGTCTCGAAACGACGGCGGTGGGTCGCGGCAACGGCGGCAACGACTCTCGGTTTCCTAACGAACCTCGGGTTCGTCGGTTTAACACGTGACGACACCACCCCATAGCAGCTAGGACGCGTCAGGAAGGTCCGGTAAGGCGGCGGGGGCGACGGCGGAACTCCGTACGACCGGCGAATGACCTAAAATAGAACCGGTCAGGACAGAACAGGGGAAACCGGGACCGAAACGAGAGGTTTCTCGGCCTCACTGGCCGAGGCGAAGCCGACAAGGGGTGGGGATCTCACCTAGGGGTCGATGAGGGTCGTCAGGACCGGCTGGGGGCGACGGACGGAGGGCGACGAAACGTCGACGAACAGAATTGAGCCGAAGCAGGGGACTCGCGACACCAAAACAGGGGAGGAAACCGAGAATGTTCCCTAGATCCACGAGCGACGACACTTTTCGAGGGTCAAGGAGGAAGCTTAGGGAGGTCGGCGGCGACGGCGGCTAGCGGCGGTGGCGGCCGATTTGGCCGGAAACCGAACCAATCCACACTGGACTCCAAAACTGGGCACGGCAGAGTTCGGGGCTGCTTGCGGTGGTTCCGGCGGACGACGGCCGATGAGGAGGCTTCGGGGAGGTCGAGAGGGAGGTGGATGACAACGGTGAAGTGATGGTTGATTTCGGCGACGGCACAGACGGCCGGAGGAAGAGGATGAAGCTCTCGGGTCTTGAGGCCAAAAACAGGGCAAGGGAGGCTCGCGCGACTCCGACGACCCACGGCGGCCAGCGACGGCAACGGGAGGGCTAAAGGTGGTGGCTGGCTGCGGCTGGAAGTCGTGGTTGCCAGCTGTTTGGTGGCAGCCGCGCAAAAATGACGGAGGAAAAGGGGAGGGTGTTCGGCCGTTTGGGGGGTGACCACGGGAGGGGGAGAGAGTGAGCAGAGAGAAAGTGAACATGGGAGAGGAGAAAGGAGAGAAGAGAGAGAGTAGATTGGTAGGTGAGATGTGATTGGTGGGTGGGGTGTGACAAGTGGGTCCCACCAAAATCAAATCACAATCAAATTTTTGTCTTGTAGTGAATAATATCCGGGGGCAAAGTGGTAAATTGGCATTTCGCGACTGAAAATGAATTTTGGCATATCGACAGAGGGTAATTCACAGGTCGGGTTCGGTCAAGAATAGGCGCGAGCGCGAGAATCGAATCCTAATTCGCGACGACTAGGAATTTAGAAACCTAATTTAAAACGGCCGAAGCTTCAGAATTCGTCCAATTTTGTCTCTTCAATCCTTGCAGTCCAAAATATTTATACAAACTGAAATTCAATTTAATTTCCTTTCATTTAATTCAGGCACTTACAAAGGGTGCATTTCCGAGGCGTCACAAAAAATGTCCAACTTTTGGTTATTATTGATAAGTGACAATCTTAGTCGATAAAAGCAAAGTTTGACCACCAAGTCTTTGGTTATGGCCGACGAATATTAGAAGTTTTCGATAAGAGCAAAGTTCGGTCAATAATGAACATAATAATTGAATACTTGAAGGGAATCGATAACTCATAAGTGAAGTCATCGACAACACAATATGAATTTATCGACGAAGTTTCTCGATAAAGTTAACAATAACAGTGGCGAGTAATTGCAAGAAGATAACCGTTGTTTGGTCATATCAAATCTGTCCGTGAGGTAACTTCCAGTAATGACGAGTTCGCGGGACGGGCGAATGTTGTTTTGAGTGACAGATGAAGGAATCGGGACATATCAGAGTGTGTGGGGGGTGGATACCAATACATGTATGCAAATGCAAGATAGATACGATCTATCTCGAAGAGTAAAGGACGAACCTCCAGCCAAGATACAGAACGAAATGATAGAGTATGATCTACACTGAGGGCATGATAGGCGCACCACCAGCCGACGATATGGATTGAGATTAACGAAAATCACCACCACAACATAAAGGCAACGTCACCAATTGGGATATAGGACTTCGGGACGTAAAAGCTTACCATCAAGGCCTAAAGATATCATCGGCCGAGGATAAAGGACCTTTTCTCTCACCTTCGAGGAGTAATCCACTCTCCACGTATAAATAAACCAAGGAGTTATCCAATCTCCGAAGATATTTTTTTTATGAGATGGACCCTTATGAGATTAAAAGGGTTATAAGTTCCCTAGGTGCACTCTTCGCAAAGCCCCTTTGAATGAGTAAACGAACTCAAACATTCTCGAACATTTATCTTTATTTTTAATTTTCTGTAATTTATCTTTTTCGTATCTTTCAAGTGCCATACTGTAGTCATAGGTTTAGATACTTCATCGTCCATTAAATTTTGGTATTGTATCTCTCTATCATTTCACTTTGTCATTGGTTAAATGTCGACGAAGCAAATCTGTTTTTTGTGATCCGTTGAGATTCCTATTCGAAATCGCCACAAAACGAGTCTCCTCCTAATAAAACTTGAAGAAGCAACTTCTGTGAAAGGTCTTTCATCTATTAGGACACATTTCAGCGAAACGACGTGTTGACTATACATTGATCTCGACAGCATTAATTGAGGACTTCAAGAAGCTCGCACATCGCTCCAACAAATTTTGGTAATTTCATGTAACAGCTCGCAAATTTAAGACATATGTATGAAGGTAAATATAAGTTGGTAAATGATGGGATTTATCGCACACTGAATCAGAACGATCACACAGAAATCAAGAAAAATTGAATGACGCACGAGATTACCCAGGTTTACCCCAGAATAGGGCTACGTCCTGCAAGAGATTTCACTATGATATTCGGTTTACAGCCTCTCAACTCGTTACAAGGATCAGCATAAACGAGCAAAATATATATGTCCTAAACGGGCCCAAAACCTGAACTTAGCGAAACCTCTATTAAGCCCACACCATACTAGTTAACTTAAATAAAAGTCCAAAACCCTGCATCCCGCGCGCATGAGTTACATGTCGTCGGATAACACTTTAGTTTCCCTAAGCTTGCGTGGGCGTACCCGGTGTGAGAAACAATGGTCTCCGAAGTATTCGCCAACTCTAACAGTAAATGATCTTGTTAGAGACGAAGGAAGTCACTAATTTCGAAATTTTGAAATAGTCGTTGGAAATTAAGTCAAAAAAGAGTTGGTGCATGCAAAACTAGTCAGGAACTTAGTTGGAGAAATCCGACAAAAAAAAATTTATCGGCGAAAAGTTAGTAATTAGTGTAATTAAGATGAGTAATTCCTAAAGAGAGGTAGCAAATTGTAAATAAACTTAATTCAGCCTCAAAGGTGATGGAAGCGAAGAGGGGAAGGACAAAGGGAACATAACCCCTTATAATACAAAGTACGAATTCTGCAGCAACGAGATTATTTTCAGGTTCACCTTATTACAGTTCGGACAACATATGCCAAAAGAAAATCTTCCGACGGAGACCTTAAAAGTCTTGTCTGAAGATGGTACGAGCCTGCAACTTCTTGATTCCAATATACGCAAGCAAGACTGTAGGCAAAATCTGCGGGTCGCTCAACGTTCGGCTGGGCCTTTCCCTCCTTTTGGGTGTAGTTTATCCTCCCTTTTCCTCTCTTCCTATACAGCTTCATTCCTGCTGCTGCCGAGCGAGCTGCCCACGGAGAAAAGTGTGAGATATTTGGGGGAAAATCCGTGTGTTTTGGACATTAAACATGTATTTCTGCATAGGTTGAGACATTAAAGATGCATGCTTGAATTTCAGTGGACAGCAACTTCGAGCTTCTCAATCCTTTCTACCAAATCTAAAGCCCCAAGTTCCTGTCTTTCTAACCGCTTTTCCGGTCGAACACGCATAAATCGTCAAACATCCAAAGGCCGGCAGATAGTTGAGACCGCCATCATGAGGGAACAGAAAGGGTTTGTTTGTTCAAGAAGACTTACTATTGATCCAGGCAAATTTCCAATTCTTTCATTTGTTTGCGGCACTTCAAGATGATCTCGTAAAGGGCTTTCCCGTGAGGGTCGCATTCATCAAGCTTTTTAATCTGTGGGGCGCATCCTTTCAGAACCTCCTGCTCTATCTTGCTGCGTAAAGCTGCAAACAAAGAGCGAGAAGACACTTAGCAGACTGATTACAGCTAAAGAACAAAATAAATAAAAAAATAAAAATAAAGACAAAAAACTGAAACTGCCTGCGGATTTCCTGAAACTATGCTTTGGTTTGGCTATGATCAAGTAATTGGCACAGAAAAAGCGAGAATTCAACGTAGCACATCATGGCCATTGATATATCTATCTCATGACGTGTAACATGATGATGCTTGATCGATCCCAGAATCGAACCATCCATCGACTTCACCGCAAGTGAAAACAAACAAATAAGGGGAAAAAAAGAGAGAAAAGAAGCAGAGAGAAAATGAAGTGGAACAAAAGAAGAACCTTCGTTGGCTTCCTTCTCGGCGCTTTTTCCATGCTTCCGGAAGGGGCTAAAGATACCCATGTGTTGAAATCGAAGCAGGAGAAAAAGGTCTCCTCGTGCTTCAGGACTTGGCCGTAGGAGCTGAGAAGAGGCTAACTGCGAACTAAATGACTAGACCCACGGAGAGTCGATTGGCCTTGAAAAATTTTGATTATGTAAGAGTCTCTTTTGAGTCAGAAAATAAATAAATAATAATTGATTAAATAATATTGTGCGATCAAGTCTTTTAAGAATTTGTGGCACCACATACAGTTATAGGGGTTCTACTAGCAAAGTCCATCGGCTTTTCGTTTGGCCCACCTAGGCGTGATTGAATAATTACTGAACTTTATTGTGGTTCTGTTTGGAACTTCACAAATGAAATTGAAAAAAAAAACTGAAAAATCAAGGGTGAAAATGGGAATATATTATTCTGGGCGGAGTATAGACCGTCGCGATTCTCCTTTGATGATCTGAGCACAGCATACGTTTGATTCAGCTTTTGAAAAATGCGGGTGCGCAAAAACAAAACATTTTAAGTTAAAAGAGTTTTGGTGGAATGTAAATAATGTTTGGTTAAAGCTAATTACTTTTTAGGCTAAAGGATTTTTTTTTTCAAAGGACTTATAAACACGGATTTAGCAACGAAAATTTGCGACGGAAAACAAAATTTGTCGCTATTTGCGACGAAATTAGCGACGAAACATATTCGTGGCTAATTAGCGACGAAAATCACGACCAAAGTATTTCGTCGCTAATTAGCTGTTGGGATTCACGTAACACGTACGGGCAAAATAAAAATAAATAAACGCAGCGAAAATATTAAAATGCCCATACATGTATCTTCAGATGCGTAGTTCGTGCATTTCAACCGAAAATCATAACAGACGAATAGAGTTAACGGGGTTACCTCTCGTAGCGTACTTGAGATCAAATCGGTTCAGATGTTCTTCGATCCGAGCCCCACAAGTGTCGGGCCTCTAGTTCAGACACACCACCAATTGTAAAGACGAATGGAAGAACGAGCTCGTGGGAATCATTACCTCGATTGTGCTAGCAATTCTTGTGATGAGGTTGCTCCGCAAGATTCAGAATTTTTGGTCACCATGGGAGAGAGCAAAAATGAGAGAGAGAGAGATATATAGATCTCAATTTTCTGCTCTCAAAAACACACTCTTCATCCAAGGATCCAATCCATGGATTATGCATTGCACACACCTTCATTCAAGGATCTAATCCTTTGATTATGCATTGCATACAATCAGCAATTTAGCCCACAAAATAAAAGCAATTAATTATCGTAATTATGAAAATTAATCAATTTAACCTTTAATGGGGCGTAAATTTCCAACATCTCCCACTCGTCCACAAAGGGCTAAATGGGCACACAATAAACAATATGTGTGCAAATCGGCACAACAATTTTGTGTCGATTTAATCCGTACATGTGCATCATATGCACTTGTGCCTATGACCAAAAATAAAATAAAATGAAATCTCATTTAATCTAATTTCAGTCCGAATAATTCGATAGTCGTTATTGCCAACATATTTGCAATATTGTCTTTCCGCTCAACGTAGTCATATATATTGGTTAAGGTGTGTGACATCCATAGGTTCATCACTAAGCTGGCAGCAACACATGCACTAACACGTTAGTACTTCCAAGAGAATTAATTGTCTTGATTAACCTCTAGGTCTCACAAGCCATGAGTGACATCTAGCAATATGTCATGGTTACCCAAACAGTGTGAATTCTTCAAGAACATAATGAACCCGTCAGCTTTGACTACAGTGTAATTAAATCCCTCTGTCTTACTATATCATATGCACATGAAATATTTGTCAAGTCACCAATTCGATCATATGCACAAATTCAATCGACATGCATTTATACGAGACATAAACATTTTATTCTCGGTTACAACCCCGGCCGAGGATTTCAATGCATTGTCATAATTAAATCGCATAGGATATCATACCTCGCATAGGATATCATACCTTGCATATGGCAAGGAGACATATTCCATTTTGCGCACACGTGTGACTTTGTATGTGTATGAACTATGAACATCAAGTACAGAGACTGATCGATGAACCGTCAATATGTGTTCTCGTGAACCATAGCCATCCAACACACAAGTCAACACTGTGCCTCAGGTCTAAGAATTATTTACACAAGACCAAAGCATGAACGATTAGACATTGACTACGCTAAAAGCTTCCATATCGCTAATCGTTCAATGTGTGTCACGTTCAGTGAACTTGTCTAATACAAGCACATGTGTTCTAACTCGGGCATCGCAATACCCAATGACTTATGACTTGTCATTCCCTTAAGTATCCAATACTTAATTGCGAAGTTAAGAATACACCGATCTCAATAGGATTATTGATATCCATTCAATGATCCATTGATCGGGAACAGTTTAAAGATTCAGTCTAACTGTGAACCCGTCACACATGTTCTCAACGTCTCAAGAATAGGTCCAATCACAACTGATCTTATGGAATTTATTCATATAAGTAGGTAATTCGACAAATGAATAAATACGCCTTTGCCATTGATTAAATAAGAAATCAGAAGTACAACTGAAATCCCTAATATGTAACTATTATATAATTGCTTTAGGGCATATCTCTAATAATTTCCCACTTGCACTAAAGTCAACCGGTCTGGTACCTTAAACCTATTTTGTCAATGTGTCTTTCAAAAGAAGACTAAGATAAGGCCTTAGTAAAAGGATCTGCCACGTTTTCCGCTGAGGCAATTTTCTGCAAGGCGATATCACCTCTCCCAACTATTTCTCTGATGAGATGGAAGCGTCTCTCAATGTGCTTGGACTTCTGGTGAGACCTTGGTTCCTTAGCTTGAGCTATTACCCCATTGTTGTCACAAAACAATGTAATCGGCTGCTCAATAGAAGGAACTACTCCTAGTTAAGAAATGAATTTCTTCATCCAAGCTACTTCCTTTGCCGCTTCAGAAGCGGCTACATACTCTGCCTCAGTGGTGGAATCAGTAGTTGTGCTTTGTTTGGAACTCTTCCAACTAATTGCACCACCATTGAGTGTAAAGACAAACCCAGATGTGGACTTATAGTCATTCGGATCAGATTGAAAATCGGAATCAGTATAAGCTTCAACTTTGAACTCACCTTCTCCGTATATCATGAATAAATCCTTAATCCTTCGCAAGTATTTAAGGATATTCTTGACTGCTATCCAATGCTCTTCTCTTGGATCAGATTGGTATCTGCTAGTAATGCTCATAGCATGAGTAATATCAGGTCGTGTACATAGCATATCATACATTATGCTTCCAATAGCATATGCGTAAGGTATCTTTGCCATTCGCTCTCTTTCTTCGGGAGTGTTGGGACACATCTCCTTGGAAAGACGGATTCCATGCCTAAAAGACAATAATCCTCTTTTGGAACATTGCATTTTAAACCGTGTTAACACTTTATCTATGTACGTAGACTGTGAGAGGCTAATAAATCGTCTTGATCTATCTCTATAGATCTTGATACCTAAAATATAGGTTGCCTCTCTTAAATCTTTCATGGACAATTTTTATGACAAGAATAGTTTGATCGATGATATCATCGGTATATCATTTCCGATCAAAAGTATATCATCGACATAGAGAACTAGAAACGCAATTGCGCTCCCACTAACCTTCTTGTATACACAAGGTTCATCCGGATTTTTTATGAAGCAAATGATTTGACTACCTCATCGAAATGAATGTTCCAACTTCTGGAGCCTTGTTTGAGTCAATAAATGGATCTCTTAAGCCTACACACCTTCTTACTTTCACCACTAGATTCAAAATCCCGTGGTTGTTCCATATAAATGTCTTCCTCAAGGAAACCATTTAGAAAAGTTGTTTTGACATCCATTTGGAATATCTCATAATCAAGGTGCACAACTATAGCCAACATAATCGGAATAGATTTTAGCATGGCTACATGTGAGAAAGTTTCTTCGTAATCGATCACTTCTTTTTTACGATATCCTTTCGCCACCAGCCGTGCTTTGTAAGTTCCAATCTGACCATCAGCGTTTATCTTCCTCTTGAAGATCCATTTACACCCAATTGGTACAATATCATCAGGCAGATCAACTAGAGTCCAAACATCATTGGAATACATTGAATCTATTTCGGATTTCATGGCTTCTAGCCATTTACCAGAATCGATGTCTGACATCGCCTCCTCATAGGTGCTAGGATCACTCAATTGATCACTATCATTCACAATGAATAGTGGTTCGATAACTTCAACCGAGTCTCTATAGCGAATAGGCAGACGAGATTTTCTCGCACTCCTCCTAAGAGGTTGTGTATCAGAGGCTCCCACTGAATTAGAGATCGGTGTCTGAACTTGGTTATTTGGTACTTCATTATTTTCTTCTTGTAAGGCTATTTTTCTCCCAGCACCACCTTCCTAGACGAACTGATTCTCTAGAAACGAAGCATGCCTACTGACCGAAACTCTTTGGTCAGAATGAAAATAGAAATAATATCCAAGAGTCTCTTTTGGATGTCGCGACCCTTTCGAGGCGGTGTACGGGCTCGCGAGGGCTAATGGGCCGCCTGATCTAAGTCTGATCGGACGCGGGCCTCTCCCAAGGTCCATTACCCAAATCGCAACGGCTGGATATACATGGTCGACCTTCAGTGCGGTCTAGTGACATGTGATACGTGTACATGCCAAGGAGTCGCCACCAATCGTTTCGTGGAGGGTATGATCGGGAACCCTATCAAATAGTTGGGAGCAGTCTATTCGATTCTACGGAAACCAGAGACATGGGATCGGGGACTTAGTTACGCCGACTGTCAGAGTCGACGCCCTTTCGGTACCTAAGTTGAACGGTTTATCTGACCTTAAGATTCATGCAGATGAGTGGGGTGCGGCTCCTAAATCTAGGAGTTCATACAAATGGGAATGACTACCCTATCACTCACAATAAATAGAAATAAATGCGCAAATCAAGGATCCAATACTTGCGGATAAAACACATGAAAGCAACATGGCATCTCTAATAAGGCCCTATTAGCCTAGAGAAGTATCAATCCAGGCTTAGGAGTAATTTGACATGATTTGCCCGTGAAGGGCAGAATCGTAATTTTGAGAAATTTGGGGACAATTTGTCTCAGAATGGCAAAATCATCATTTCAGATGAAATATGCAGTCAAAAGATGGTGGAAATGGGATTGGCGATCAAATCCTTCCATTTCCTATTTTTCAAGAATTTCTAGAATTTTTCTTGAATTTAAAAGTGATTTTACCTTTGGAGGGGTAAAATCGTCATTTTGGACAAAAATGAGGACTGAAAATCTCAAATATTAGGGTTGGTCGCCCACCTGACCCGAACCCTAACTTTAAGCAATTTTCAGGACTTGATTAGGACAAGAAAGACGATTTTCCCATTGAGGGGGGCAAAATCGTCATTTTGAGAAAATTGACGAGACTCGAAAACCCAAGCCCAAGAATTGATCGCCTAACCGACCCTAATTCTTGCATTGGCATTATCGACTTTATCTCGCTTACACAACAGAGACGACTTACCCCTAAAGGGTAATATCGTGAAGTCTCGGAAGAACGGATAAAAAACCCAAAAAAATAGGGTTGACCAGTTGTCTGTGGTCAATCCTCGATTTTTGGAGATTTCTGGAATGTCTAGGATTTTTCCACAATTTTCCTATATTTTTTTGGGATTTTCTAGAATTTTTTTGATTTTTTTTATTTTTAATATCATTTTCTGAATTTTTTATTTAAAAAATATGTTTCGAACCGGGTCGGCCCGACCCACTCGGGTCGGAACCCGGCCCAGCCCTGGACCCGCACAACCCGCACCCAAAACGACGCCGTGTTCGCCATTTTTATTTTTGGAATAACCGGTTCTGATTCGACGGTCCTCATTAAACCGCGTGGCTAATCCACGACTGCCGGATCAGGTTACTAAAACCTACGGCTCAGATTGAATGAAGACTCGGCTAGGGCCGTCTGATCTAACTACTTTAACCTACGGTCACGATTAAAACCCAAGACTAGATCTATGTCGTCCATTCATACTAGCATAAACGACGCCGCACTACAACTAAACTAAACAGCACCGTTCCATCCTATTTTTGATTTTCTGATTTTAAAACTATTTTCTAATTATCCTAATTTCTAATCGGACGGTCGTCAATTATTGGACTCGATTAATCTTGACCATCCGATCTACTTATTCGAATAACAGACCCCTAACGGCCTACTGACTAGACTGACACGTGGACCAATGACCAACTGCCACCTGCGCTTTTGACTGTTTGACCGGCCACGTCATATTCATCGTCAACCTCGCGACTCAGACCAAATGAACGGCCGAGAACTTCCGACGACGATCTAACGGTGGAACTTCTTCTAAATGGAACAAGACCAACGGAAATCGATTCGCAGTGACCTCTAGTTTAACATATCTAAGAATCGCAGCATCTAATCCACAGAGTCACGAGTATCATGCAAAGTGCCGAGTACGGCCATGGAAGTTCGATCGCACGATTTTCCTAAAATCACGGCAATTCAATCACAGAATAGCACCAATGGAGGTTCAGAAGACTTATCTCAAGCTCCGATCGAGCTCGCACGGTCTAGATTGGGCTAGGCAGGAATGAACAGTGTTCGTCAATGAAGGTTAGATCAGGAGACTCAATTCGGGGTGTTCAAGCGAAGTCGATGCAAAAATAGATGTGCGACGATGGTTAGTGATGCTCGGGGAATAAAACACACACTTTAATTCGAAGAATCGAGACCGAAATCGATTTCCGCCACTAGTGCTTGGTAAGAAAGCTTGAAGGTCGAACTTACCTATTCCCGTGGTTTCAATGTGCGCAGTCGACGGTGATCGATTCCTAGGAGTTTGGGCGACCTCTTGACAACCTCGTGGAGCTTCGGTTTAGCCTGAGGAGGCCCAATCAGGGCTCTGCAAATACGAGCTCAAACCTTCGACCACTGCGAGGGAAGGTGAGCTCTCTCTCTCCCGTTCTCTCTCTCTTTCAATTCAGTTTCTTCTTCTCGAACTGAATCCGCCAACCGCTTGCTTCGCGAAGGTCTGTTGGCTTATATCGTTCTTTGAAATTTTGGCGCCGAAGGGGGGGTTGGGCTGGTGACCTTCGCACATGCAATCACGTGCGAAATGGTCACCGACGACCAGTTATCGACAGGCATCAAATGGCAATTCCATTCAAGACCTCAGGTGATCACATTTGGCATGAATTTGGATGAATTTCATCTGAGCTTTGTGAGGTGTTGACTTTCGTTGGTCCGCCGGATTGACCGACCGATTACTTCTTCCTCCGGCGACCATTGGTCGCGATCTGGGTGTCAATCGGTGAGTAAATGCCTAAGGAATCAAACGCCCACCATTTCATCTTCAATTGTAGTTGATTGGACCATCAATTGTGTCACCAAAATTAAGCTTGGCACTATTCATTTGAGTAGAAAACTGAGGAAGAAGAAGACACTATAGCGGACCGGTTCGACCGGCGGTGTAACCGGTCTGAACCGGTTCCGACTTATAATTTTCCAAATTAAACCCAAATTAATGGGAAATTTTTGCAATTGGACCTCAGAATCGATTTTAGGGCATGAATTTTATCTAAAAATGTAATTTTTCCGAAAAGTTCATATCAATTTCTATAAAAACCCCAAATTTTCATATAATTGCAAATTGGGGAATTGTGCAATTGAAGGCTCTAATGATCAAATTGGGCCAAATTACCTATGCCAATCGATTCAAAATGGTGAAACCCATTGGGCAATATGTTTAATTTGTAATGATAGTCCCTGAATTGAAAGTAATTTCAAATATGCCCAATTTCAAGGACTAAAATGCAATTAAGTATGCAATTTTACCAAATTCGTGCAATTGAGCAATTTGTGCAAATAATTGGGCTAAATTGCAATAAGGGACAGTCAGATTGAATGTCAAGATCCTAGAAAATGCCAAAATTACAAATTAAAAGACTCAAACGACATTTTTTTTGCCAAATTCAATCATACGTGTTACAAAGGAACATGTAAAATTGAATCTGATTTGGAACTTTTGTGAGATCAAAAAAGATAAGGGATTTAAAAGAAAAATATTGACTATTTTTCATATTTTTATGACCTCAAATGCTATTTTTCTTAATTTTTCTAGTATTTTCCTAATTTCTGAAAATATTAAAAAATGTGAAAAATATGAAAAATCATTTTTTGTAAAAAATGGATCCTTAGGCTTGGCCAAGACCATCAAAGTTGATTTTACAATTTTGTTTTTTAACTTTTTATGGTTTTTTCAAGAATTTTCTAAGCAATTACTAAAAAAGGCTGATCCGAAATTCGGTGTCAACACCTGCCTCTCTTTGAGAGGAATCTCGCGAGAGGTTTCTCTCAAAGACAGGTGACACCTTAGTCTAGATCGACTCTATTGGGAAATAGAAAAATAAATCTTGACATCTAATCTATCATGTCTCGCTGGTGAATGCTTTGCCTTATCTTTGCCGATATGAGAGAAAAAGAGGCGGGATAGAGATGCTCACCCGTTATTTACCTGCCTGATGCTCGTGCGGCATGCGCGATGTATAACGGGTTCAAGTAGATATCTAGGAGCTTGTCTCTTGAGCGTCCTAGGGTAGTTAAACTCTAGCCTATATGGTAGGCCATACCAGAGTGAGATTCCTATTCTTGACAGGAACCAATGAATGACGCACCCAGTCTCTTAGGGATTGTTAGAAGTTTTGATCCGTATGGTGGATCAGACTATGAATAGGACTTCTCTCTGCTAGGAACTTATGGATGACACATCCGTTCTTTAGGGATTGTCAAACATTTTGATCATTCAGGGGGATCAGGCCGAGAATAGGGCTCCTCTCTGCTAGGAACCTATGGATGACGCACCCGTTCTGTAGGGATTGTCGAACATTTTGCCGATCCTATATTCTAAGGAATTAACTAGGGTCTATACAAGTGCGGTGTACCTAACTCTTTAGGTTTATCAAATGAGCTATTCTGGGTTTAGGGGTTACCTAGGACCTAACAGACAACTGGTTCTAAAAATTGTCCTTTTGACGTGCAAGACGTTATTCTGGGATTTGGGGACTCCAAGTATCCTGCAGAAAACTCAAACCTGCAAAAAATTTCGATAAGATTCTTCTGGGATCTAGGAGTTACCTGAAATCTCTCAGAAAGTCGATCTTGAATATTGTCCTTTCGACATTTGAGGTGACATTCTGGGATATGGGGACTCCAGGTATCTTGCAGAAAGCTCAAACCTATAAATCTGAAATCTCATATAGAGATGATTCTGAAGATTGTCCTTTTGACATTTGAGGTGACATTCTGGGATCTCGGGACTCCAGGCATCCCCTGCAGAAGGCTCAAACCTGTAAAACTGAAATCTCATGAAGAGATGATTCTGAAGATTGTCCTTTTGACATTAGAGGTGACATTCTGGGATCTGGGGACTCCAAGCATCCTGCAGAAAGCTCAAACTTGTAAAACTGAAATCTCATGAAGAGATGATTCTGAAGATTGTCCTTTTGACATTAAAGGTGATATTCTGGGATTTTGGGACTCCAGGTATCCTGCAGAAAGCTCAAACCTGTAAAACTGAAATCTCATGAAGAGATGATTCTGAAGATTGTCCTTTTGACATAATGATAAACATAATGCAGATAAAGGTTCATTTTAACCTATGCAATTATGTAAAATGGCTTGGGATGCTGGAGATTTGTTCAAAATATCTTCAAGCATGCGAGGATGATCAATAGCCCCTGTGAGGAAAATCCTTGGATCAAACAATTTGAAGTTTCCAACCAAAGCTTGCTTTCAAGTATTCTATTGGGGTATCTTTGTTAGAAATGTCTTCTTACTAACTTTTCTGACTTGGTCTTTTCATGAAAAGAGCACTCGAATTTCCTAATATCTTGTACCTGGGTTTTTGGGACCGTTCGCAGCGCATACATTCAGATCAATCGGGAGGTCTTTACGGGACCGTAATATTGGGCTTGGACATGGTTTCCGAAAGGGGACTTACTTTCTGAGTCAGTCCTTTTGTCAACAAAATTTTCTTCATCTGCTCCGGGTTTACAAGTCAAGAACCCTGCAAAAATGAGAAAGAAATAATCTTGTTCGAACTTCTTCGAGCTAAGCTTAAACATTTAACCTTATATTAACCCAAATGCTTTAATCAGAAAAGACTTCTTAGGGTTGTAATGCAGGTAGGTTTGGGGACCAAAAAAAGAAGGGTTTGTTTTTGGCTCAGAACACGCGAAGGGTCTAACATTGGTGATCACTGCATATTTGCTGCCGATCCGGTACCATGTGGTTCAAAAAGTGCCTCAGTCTCTGACGTGCATCGGTAGCCTTTGGAGAACCTCTTTCTTGTGCTAGTGCGACGTCGACATTTGAATGAGATATAATCTGGAAGTGTCTTTCGTAGTCCAGCTCCCTTGGGATTTTTCTTTTACAATCAGATCTCACTGGTGATCTTTATACACAGATATCATGCCATCTTTTTGGCATTTACAAGATCAAACATATGATTCACAAGTGTACAAATATTTGGAGGGGCATTGGCCTTGCTTTTACCAGGCACTTTGCTTTT
This sequence comes from Rhodomyrtus psidioides, assembly GCA_021437785.1. Lineage (NCBI taxonomy): Eukaryota > Viridiplantae > Streptophyta > Magnoliopsida > Myrtales > Myrtaceae > Rhodomyrtus > Rhodomyrtus psidioides. Next base: position 41,066 of record JAILYB010000226.1, on the reverse strand, counting down.
TCTTGATGCCCAAGATTGAATTTTTTCTCTCTCCCTTTTTTGTTGAAATCCCAGCTTTTCCTTTCTTTTTTAGAGTCAGGATTTTCAAATAAGTGTGCTAGATGTACAACTTTGAATCTTAGCACTCCGATATTAACCCAGGAATTTTTATCCTTCTTATTCTTTTTGAAGTGACATCGTTTCTGCCTTGGGATATGCAATGATCACCAATGGGTTTGCGAAACGAATGTATAGGCTCAACTGAGCTGTTCAAAGGGTAAAAGTGTATAGGGTAGAGAAACGAATGCTTTTCGTCATCCTAAAGCACTTGAATTACCATAAAAGTTAAAATGATAAGCAACACACGACAATTGATGCAAGTCTGAGCAAGAGGCTTTCTAGCCATTTACCTCCTGATAATGCTGGACTTACCTCCAGTTGGCCCCAATGTGGGGTGGTTCTTGACAGGGGTAAAGAATGCAACCGCCGCTCAAAGGGGTTATCAATGGTCACCTATAGTGTTTAGGATGAGGAAATGAATGCCTCCGTCATCTCAATCAATGTAATCGATGTGAAGGACCATTGTATCCTCATATTCAGGCTTTCCTATTCTCATACTTCTCTTATCTCTCGAGTGTATATAGGACGTGTTTGGATCAGGTTTGCCTTTCATCTGGAGGAATACACCTGCTAGATAGTCTAAGCAAGCTATGTTTTTGGAAAACTCACTTTGTTTTTCTCCAGGCGTTTTATTTCACAGGAGATTTCAAAGAAGCATCATGCACGCTCGTACCGTGCTTGGACAACCTCCGATTATGACAAGTGTGCAATAAATGTCATGAATTCATCATTTTTTTTTTAAAAAGCCAGATTTATTTCTAAGTTCGGGCATGTGAATGTTCATTTTCTTGCTCTTCTTATCTTACAGAAGATGAGGGAGATTTTACTGCGTTCGTCTTTTATCTTCATCAGGCATTCCTACATGTAGGATAGAGTAGACATCCTTGTGAGTGAAAGGTGGCTTAACCTTTGATGGAACAGATACATATCACCTGATACTTGGTGTTGAAGATCTTTCTGTCTAGGGTTTCATTTGGACGAGTCCAATTTTGAGTCCACTTCTTGGAATCTTGCAAAACTGAACACATGCTAGTGTATGTATGGATGCATGATATGCTTATGCAATGACTGTTATGACGATTCGGATCAATTCGGAACAGGCAAAATGATCAATATCTGGTTTTTATTTCAAGGGTAATACTTCTTCATAGCATCTGAATTTACAGGGTGCTCCAATTCTTCTCATTCAGAATTTACAAGAATTAATGCTCCTCCTATGAGAATCTTCTTGACAATATAAGGGCCTTCGTAATTCGAGGTAAACTTGCCTCTCGGATGGACAGCATTCGGCAGGGTTTTCCTTACCACCAGATCATTCTCTTCAAAACTTCTGGCTCTAACTTTTCGATTGAATTACTTGGCCACCCTCTTTTGGTAACCTTGACCATGACAAATGGCTCTAAGACGCCTCTCGTCTATCAAATTCAGCTGTTCATATCTGTGCTCGGAGTATTCTGACTTGGAGAGTTTACCCTCTGATAAGATCCTTAAAGATGGAACTTTAACTTCCACGGGTATGACTGCTTCCATTCCGTACACCAAACTGTAGGGGGTTGCCCCTGTAGAAGTCCTGATCGAAGTTCGATATGCCATTAAGGCAAAGAGTAGCCTTTCATGCGAATCCCTATAGTTTTATGCAGTCTTAGCCAAAATTCTTTTGATGTTCTTGTTGGCTGCTTCCACTGCTCCATTCATCTGTGGGCGGTAATGGGACGAATTAAGATGTCGAACACCAAAGTGGTCAAGCAGATTATCGACAATCTTGTTGTTCAGGTTGGACCAATTATCTGTAATGATCGCTTGAGGGGTACCATATATGGAGATTATGTCCCTCTTGATAAACCTTGCCACATTTCTTGCCGTGACATTCTTATAAAAATTGGCTTCTATCCACTTGGTGAAGTAATCAATTGCCATTAGGATGAAGCGGTGACCATTTGAAGCCATGGGGCTGATAGGTGCTATCATGTTTATCCCCCACATAGAAAAGGGCCAAACTTCAGACATTTGATGTAATTCATTCGGGGGCGCATTAATCTTATTGCCGTATATTTGGCATTGGTGGCATGACCGGACATGTTGACAACAGTCTGATTCGATGGTCATCCAATAATAGCCAAGCCGCATGATCTTTCTAGCGAGAAGATGGCCGTTAATATGAGGCCCACATACACCTTCATGGATCTCCTTCATGAGAGTATTTGCTTCTTTAGCATCTACACACCTTAATAAAGTAGAGTCAAACGACCTTTTGTACATAATTTGTTCACTGCGAAAGAATTTGCTGGCTATCCTGGTTATGTATCTTTGGTCTCCTGCTTGGCATCCCTCGGGAAACTTCCCTTTTAGGAGATAATTCTTGATGTCATAATACCACGGCTCCCCATCAAACTCTTCTTCGATCAGCATACAATAGGTTGGCTTTTCAACAATGTCGATCCTTAGGGGTTTTATTTCTAACCCACCAGTTACTTGCAACATTAAGGCTAATGTGGCTAGTGCATCTGCAAACTGGTTATGAGATCTTGATAAGTATTGGAACGACACCTCCTCAAACTTAAGTGTCAACTTTTCAAGGTATTCGTGGTAAGGGATGAGTTTTGCGTCCTTCGTTTTCCACTCTCCCTGTGTTTGTAAAATGATAAGCATGGAATCTCTATAAACTTACAACTTAGGTATCCCCATGGAAATGGCCAATCGTAAGCCTAAAATGCACGCCTTGTATTCTGAGATATTGTTGGTACAAGGGAAAGTCATCTTCGCCGCAACTGGATAATGTTGATCGTCTGGGGATATCAATACTGCCCCAGTGCCGGCTCTAGATAGGTTAACAACGCCATCAAAGTACATGACCCATTTATCCTCTGCTAGGTTCAGAACTTGATCTTTTGTCTTTGTCTTTCCAGAAGACTTACAACTTTGAGAGTTTTCTGCCAACATATCAGCTATGGCTCTTCCTTTTACTGATTTTTGTGGAGAACACTTGATGTCAAATTCAGATAACATCACTTGCCATTTTGCCAACTTCCCAATTAAAGCTGGTTTCTCTAGGAGGTATTTGACAAGGTCATTTTCTGTCACCAGTTGAATATGGTGATGTAGGGTATACTGTCTTAACCTGTGAAGTACCCATACGGTTGCCACACATGCCCTTTCAACAGGTATGTACTTTGCTTCAGACGAGGTGAATTTCTTGCTCAAGTAATAGATGGCTCTTTCCTTACCATCCGTCGGGCTTGTTTGGGCGAGTAAGGCTCCCAAAGATTCCTATTGTATAGTCAAATATAAGGTCAAAGGATGACTTGGGATGGGTGGCACAAATACTGGTGGAGTGACCAGGTAGTTCTTGATCTTCTGGAATGCCTGACTGCACTCTGTATCCCATGTCACTTTTTCACCATTCTTGAGTAGTTTGAAGATCGGTTTAGCCATATCTGATAGCTGGTTGATGAATCTGGCAATATAGTTTAGTCTCCCCAAAAGACTTCTCACTTATTTTATTGTGGAGGGAGTGGCCAGATCATGGATGGCTTGGATCTTTGAAGGATCGATCTCAATGCCCCTGTTACTGACCATGAATCCGAGAAGTTTCCCAGATTTTGCCCCAAACAAACATTTGTTAGGGTTTAATCTCAACTTATATTTGCCCAGCCGTTCGAATAACTTTCTCAACACCTGTATATGATCCTGTCCATTCTTGGACTTGGCGATCATGTCATCGACATATACTTCGATTTCTTTATTGATCATGTCGTGGAACAACATGACCATAGCCTTTTGGTAGGTGGCCCCCGCGTTCTTTAATCCAAATGGCATAACTTTATAGCAAAAGTTTCCCCAGGGCGTGGTAAAAGCAATTTTTGGCTTGTCCTCCTATTTTATGAGGATTTGGTTATATCCAGAGAATCCATCCATAAATGAGAACAATTCATACCCCGCCGTACTGTCTACCAACACGTCAATGTGATGTGGTGGAAAATCATCTTTTGGGCTTGCTCTATTCAGATCTCGATAATCCACGCAGATCCGAACTTTGCCATCCTTTTTCATGACGGGAACTATATTCGCAATCCATTTCGAGTAAGGGATAGCTTCAATAAAGCCTACTCTGAGAAGCTTCATGACTTCATCCTTAATTCTGTCTTTTGACTCGGCTTTCATCCGTCTGCTACCCTGTCTGACAGGTTTAACACTGGGATCCGTGGGTAATGCATGTTCCACGATCTTAGGATCCAAACCTGGCATGTCAGCGTAAGACCATGCAAAGACGTCCTGATACTCCCTCAATAATTTTGTGAATCTGAGATTTTCATCCCGGGATAAATGTCCACCGATCTTGACTTCCTTAATATTCATAGAGTCCCCCAAATTAATAACAACCGGTTCCTCTGAAGTGGGAGGTACTGACTCTTCGAAGGCACTCCATTCTCTGCGGATAGATGCGTAACCTTCATCCTCATCCTCTTCTTCAATATTGTAGGAACATCCATCATGATGATCTGAATCACACAATAACCTGGTATGTATGTTTGAGATGATATGCATGTTATGTCATGAGTATGGTTAGTCTATACTTCATGTGACAATGCCATACATGAGTGTGAAAAACCTTTTCGAAAGGGGTTTTACAAGGAGGTGTAAATGGGACTAGTCCTCATATCCTAGGACATCCTTGTCCCTGGGGAACTCTTTTGGAAATTAGGAGTCATATGGAACATCAAGCCTCAAGCTTCTGCGTGGAAGACTAGTATCATCATTGGGCTGATTTATGGTTCCATATGTCCTTAATAAAACTTGCGTGATTTTATTGAATGCAAAAATGGGCCGCATTACAAACTATGGTGTTTGGACCAACGGCCGGATATCCAAAGGCGTTTTCCTACTGTATCTCAAATGATAGGAATTAAAAATGCAATAAAATGCAGAAAATTCTAAGTGCAGTATTTAAAAGCAGAAGAGGTTTCTTTACTCAGAAATAGTGGCTTCGTCACTTAGCCATTCTATGATGACAATTTCAAAGTTGTCTTCAAGAAAAGGGTTTGCCAGATCTGGTTCTGCTACTGGAGTTATATCCTCTTCTGACAACCTCTTAGAGTTCTTGCTGAAATAGGCGTTCAAAGGATTATTGAACATCTGGGACCTGCCTTTCCAAGTTGGAGAACCAATGAATGAATCTTTCGGGTTGTTCTGGCTTCCATGGCGTCCTAGGCTCTTGCCTCGGCCTCGGCTTGTTGCTTTTGGGGCAGACTCTCCCAAGTGGTTTTTCTGATACCCTAGGCCCATCCTATGCTGGTTAGCTTTCAACTGCAGGGGGGTACTCATTCCTTGACCATGCTTACCCAGACCCTCTCCAAGGTCATATCCATATGCCAATAGCATCTTAGCTGATAAAGGATTGGCTTCAGAGATATAAGGGGCTTTCAATCTTGTCCCCACGGGAGTGTGTACTATCGCCACCAACTCCAAGGAATGATAGCTTGCTTCCATCTTAACTTCAGGCTCGATGTAAGGAATAGCACTGTTCTGATATATTTGGAGGTCAACTTCTCCATGTACGATAACCACCTTCCTATCCACCACAAAGCGCACCTTCTGATGCAAGCTTGATGGCACAACTCCTACTACATGGATCCAAGGTCTCCCCAGCAGGAATCCGAATGCACCAGGCAAATTCATTACTTGGAAGTTTATAGAGAATTTCGTTGGACCCATGGATACGTCGAGCTCAATCTCACCTACCACAGTTGTGACATTCTGAAATCCGACCCCCAATTCGAAGTAAGATTGCCACGAATTGGACTTCGGAATTGGGCATCAGGTATTCGAGGATTCCAACAGGAATAAATTGGACGTCGCCTCATCGGGAACCATTACGATTAGAACTCACCCTTAGCATTTAGAAAAGTGAATTTCGGATCAATGATTAGGAAATTACCCTTTTACCCTTAGATAATTACCCATTCCTTTAGAAATGAGCAAGGGCAATTTGGACAATTGCCATCCTTCCCTCATGGCCGAAAATTGGAGACCATTTGGTCATTTGCCCTTTGAATTATTGGTTGATGGATTGACCAAGTGACTTGACCATTGATTGGATTTCCCCATGAACCACTATGGTCATTCCAAGTTCCTATTCATGGTACTTTCCCCCATCAACCACCCCACCAAAGCTTTCCCTCAAATTCTTCTATCTTCTTGTCATTCTCTCTCGCTCTCCCCCCTACACCATTCGGCCAACACTCTCCCTCTCATTCACGCTCTCTCTCCCGTTCACTCTCCCTCTTGTTCTCTCGCCGCTCTCTCTTCATCTCTCTCTCTCGGTTTCAAGAGAAAACCGACCGGTCGCCACACTCCACCGCCCCTTGCCGCCACCATCACTACCTCCTATCCTCCTTGGTCCGTGAGAGAGCCGCCGACCAAGCCCGGAGCCGCACGATCACCCTTGATCCGAACCGAACCGTGGGGAACCGACGGTTGTTCTTGGTTGTTCTTGAGGATCCAAGCTTGCTCCTCGCCGGACCCGTTTGCCCGAGCCTCCCGTCGCCATTACCGCCGGCTTTTCCTTGGACTTTTGGACAAGGTAAGCTTGTCCTAACCTTTAGTTAGTACCTTGTGTATGGAAGGACCAAGTGAGGTTAGGTTAAATGGATTTTATGGGCCGGTCAATGTAGAACAACTAGGGACCGAAAGTGTAGTCCTAGGACAAGTTGTGATGGTCCTTTTGTAATGCTTGAAAGGTTGGAACCATGTTGGAAACTAGACTACAGGATATGTGCATGTGTGGGCCGAATGCTTGTGTGTGCCTATGATGTAAGTGAAGAATGTTTTGAACTTGATTAAGTTGATGGATAATTATTTGTACCTAAGTATATTCGGTCTTGATGAGATTTAATGTGGATTATTTGACACGTAGAATATTTACGTGGATTAATTGGCACGTAGATTATTCGGTATGTGGATTATTTGACACGTGGAATATTTACGTGGATTAATTGGCACGTAGATTATTTGTTATGTGATTTATTTGATACGTGGAATATTTACGAGGATTAATTGGCAAGTAGATTAATTGTTATGTGGATTACTTGACACGTGGAATATTTACATGGATTATTTGGCAAATGACTATATTAATATGATAATGACCACGTGACGAAAATAATGATTGATGCCTTGAATGGTTAAATTGCTCAATCGATTTTACTCAGTCGTACTTGTTTTTAAGCATGAGCTTATTGGATGAGAAATCCTGAGGCGCCTATATGACGCGGGATTGAGTTATGATTAATGCCTGATGCGCCTAAATGACGCGGGCATGACTGAGGAGAAGTGCCTGAGGCGCCTTTACGACGGAGGCTAAGTGATGAGAAATGCCTGAAGCGCCTTTATGACGCGGGCTAAGTAATGAGGAATGCCTGATGCGCCTATATGACGCGGGCCTAGTCATGGAAATTATGGTGATATCAAGTGTGAGCACGCTGTTTACGATATAAGTCATTTAGTGCCAAAGTACGAAGTCCAGTCTGGATTTGAAATTGCTGCTAATGCTTTGCTTACTTGAGTCGTTTTATGCCAATTGCTGCATTCTGGATTTATTAGTCATTGCATGTGTAGGTTAGTGTCTGGAAGTACTAAGTGCCTAGCCTAGGGTTAGGATTAGCTTATTGAGATTTATCTCACCCCGTCGTGGGACCCATTTTTCAGGCCCCAAGCCTTGACCCCGATGGTCATCTGGAGAATCCCGATGCTGAACTTGAAGCTGGAGAGTCTGGACTAAAGTCGATGGATGTTGTCAAACCAGAGGTATAGGAGTAGTCGTATCACTTCTTTTTGGATGTTTCCTAGAAATAAACAGTTTAAAGTTTAGGACCGATCTAGTCATGTTTTGTGAGTTGAAGCTGAATATTGTAAACCGGCATGTTATAATTGTGTAGATTACATCGTAAGTCATCTTGTCTTAGTTTTATGTATAAAGTCTATTTATCACTTCTGCATGTGCATTTCATTTTGCGAGTATATTGATAGACGATTCGATCCTTGGGACTTCTCGCGAAGGACAAGCAGAAAGGAATGTTCGCGCGCCATGAAGGACGCGGGGCGTGGCAGCAGTCTTCTTCATTCCATCGAAAGCTCTCACAGCTGTTTTGGAGGCTTTAATCATTTCTTCTTTGATGCCCAAACTCCTCAAGGTAGCTAGAGGGCATATGTTGAAAGCAGATCCGTTGTCGATTAGTACATGCGCTATTCTCTTTCCGTTGCATTGTGCAGTAATGTATAGGGTCTTGTTGTGTCCTCTCCCTTCCATGGGAAAGTCTTCATCTGAGAAGCTCAATTGATCTTTTAGGAGGATTGCCCCTACGAAATCCCCTAACTGTACATCATTGATTGTTTCAGGGACATGCACCTCGTTTAGTATCTTTAATAGTGCATTCTTATGCTTCTCTAAATGGATGAATAAATCCAGTAAGGATATTTGAGCTGGCATCTTCCTTAACTGTTCTATCACTTCGAACTCGCTGGTTTTAATGATGGACATGAGTTTTTCTGTGTCTTCCTTCGAGACTTCCTTCTTTTCGGACTCGCCTTCCTTGGAGGCGTAAAATCGTCCAGACCTCATCACTGCATCTACTTCCTCCGCCCCATAGTCCCAATGGACCGCTTTAGGATCGTACTCTTCTATTGGAGGGAGTTGTATGGTTATTGTCTTTGGATAAGAAGTTTCTAGTTCAGCCGTGTCGTCTTCTTCCTCTTCCGTCAATCGAATCACGACTGGCTTGACTATGCAATCTTCTTCCTCATTCAAGATATCAAGATCTTCCAACTTAATCACCACAGCTGTAGCGGCTTCGATCATTGACACAGTGTTGTCAAAGCCTTTTGAGAGGATTTCGTTTCCCAATTGACAATGCCGGTCGTCGTCACTCAGTACTGTTGATGTTGCAGATCTCGGGTACTCTCTCATTCCCCAGAGTTGTTCAACTGAGTTCTGTTGCTGATCTTTCAATCTCTCTATTTCGGCATACCATTCTGTGTCGAGCTTAGTATCCCTTATCTGGTCAAGTGATGACTCAGGCTCTTTTGAAAAAAGGCTTTTCCGGTTGAACGGGATCATCCATGCCTCCCCATCCGTCTGGTATGATGTCCTCCATTTTCTGATAGAAGCTAGGGGGAGTAGAGTATTTCACCTTAAAGTTATACCCTCCGGAATCTTGACTCAAATTGTCTACAATTTCACCATTTTCTAGTGCGTCAGCCATGAATCTGCGAATTGCTAGACTTCGCCTTTTGGCTTCCAGTTCGTCCTCATCGGGTTCTTCTTCTGGTTCAATGATTGGCCCAAAATCGCCTACCAGACCCTCGTGCGGGATGTTCCACATGCTTCCCTACTCAATTTTAATTGCGAAGTGGCTCCCTTCGAAGGATAGAGAAGCTTCGACCCCCTTGAATTTTTCATCGTTAATATCGGACAGTATCCCCAAGCTCATCATTTTAGCTATACACAGTTTCTTCATGTCAACGGAGATCTCCCCTTCTTTCGGGTATAGTGAAGCGATTGCTAAGATGTCGGTCAGTTTAGACACGTCCACCTTTAGCTCAAGGTGATTTTCCTCATCTTTAGCGAATATTGCCCCTACTGCTTGGTGATCAGGGAGTAGATTTTCTTGCACATTCGGAGCCGTGTTATCAAATTTCAAGATCTGACTGTCAATCAGAGCTTGTACCTTTAGCTTAAGGATATAGCAATTGTCAACATTATGTCCCCTTTCGCCCATGTGATAGACACAAGTCTGGCTCTCGTCAAAACCTGGATATTTGATAGGATTTCCCTAGGTGGTTCCTTCGCCACCAAGTGTTGCTCTAGCAGCATCGGGAGTAGCTTGGATAAGGGCCTGGGGAGTTGAGAGAACTGCCTTTGGGATTGCCTCCTTCTAGACTCTTGCACTTTCGGCACCGACCAGGACGATCCTCCTTTTGGTATGATTAGAATTTCCAAACGATTTGGGCTTATGGGGGTCCGGTATGAATGCTATGTCGAGTCCGGCCTCTTTCTCTTTCTTCAAGGGATACTGTCTCTTGGTAGAAGCTTCATGAGGCCTCCTTTCTCTTAAGGCTCATTCTAGCCTTTCAGCTACATTTATCAAGCGTGCGAATGTCTGACATCTCAATGTGTTTAACCTGTCAAAGTATTCGTAGGGGAGTGCTTTCAAGAATAAATCAATCAGCTCATCTTCTGGGATAGACGGCATTACTTGGGTTGCCAAAGCCCGCCATCTCTGGGCGTATGTTCTAATCAACTCTCCCTTTGCCTTTGAGGTTCGTAGAAGGTCTTCTCTCGTCGGGGCTGTAGCTGTGTTGAACTTATACTGCATGAGGAAGTCCTCAGCAAGATCTTCCCACCCATCATAATCATCGAGGTCTAGTTCGATGAACCAAGCCAGAGCGGCGCCCGCCAGGCTCTCCTGGAACGTGTTCATCAACAATGAGACATAATCTGAGTATTGTGCCATCTTGCACATGTAATATTTGAGGTGAGCGCGGGGACAGCCTGTCCCATTATACTTCCTTACGAAGTCCGGTTCTTTGTAGTCAGGAGGGGTCTCTACCTTGGCGAAGGGAGATATCTTGTCGAAATAAGCCAACTCGTAACCTTGGCTGCTTAAGCATTCTTCAATCTTGGCTAATCTCTTAGCCTCCACTTCAGTTTTCACAGTCTGCTTTCCATTTTCATCCTTCTCAAGGTTGATGACAACAGGGGGTGCCTTTTGTTGTGACTGGATGTTCGGCATACGGACATCGTCCTCGATACGTTGGGTATTTTTCGCCGTCTCTTTATTATCTACATCTGGTGCAAGTGATGGACTTGAGTTGTTCTGATTAGGGGCTACTGCCTGTCTGGCGTGGGAGGCTTCCAGCATTGCCTTAATATCGGCCATCATAGCCGCCATAGTAGTCATTTGAGTTTTCAGCATGCCTACGCGTGGGGTCAACTCCTGTTGTTCCATTCTTATCTTAAGTCGAGTGTGAAAACGATGCATTGGTAATTCCGTGATGAGAGTGTACCTATTGCAGAAGAAATTCCAATGAGTATTTCTTCGGTACTGACAAAAGGAAGTACTTGATTCTTCTAATTGCATGTTTTCTATTGGTGAATGAGAAAAAGGACTACCTCATGAGCCTTAGTCTCATGTGAGTAGTTCTTTTAATCATTCTCCAAAGAGAATTCATGAAATTAAAAAAAGCGTAATTTTTTACGATAGTTTTTATGCATTAGTGAAATATGTCCACATTTATGCTCATGAGTCTAAAAATAATATCCAGTACAAGTGAGAATGCATGAAAATGCATCACAATGTTTGCTTATTTTACACTTGACAGAATAGTCTATTCAAGTCTAAAACGCTTGAGGTCTAAGGTGTCCTCATCATCCCAATGTGGATTCCCCTCATCAGTCTGGGACTCTTCATTTTCTGAATATGACTGCGGCCCCATGTCTTCGGGTATATAGGGCTCTATCCCAGGTACGTACGGCACGATATACTCAGGTATATAAGGCTCGACAAAGCTGCGTCTGGTCGCCTCAAAGTGCTGGATGTACTCAGTGGTGGCCCTATGAATATTCTCCCTACGACTCATGTTTTCTGGCCAACTTATATCTTCGGCCTGAGAGTTCTTCAGAGAGTGAATAATAAACGCCACATTGGCTTCGAACTGTTTCTTCTTTTCTCCCACGAGGGTCTCGTTTGGTGTGTCAAAGGAAAAGACACCAGGTCGTGGTGAAGAAGTGATCTCATGTAATGCCCCAAATTGTCGGATAACCCTCTTCGGATAATATGTGGTAGCGCCCATGAATCCTAGCAAAGGGACTGGATCTTTGCCATTGCATGTTAGTCTGACTTTGCCCAGTGTTGGCAACCTTAGCCGCCATCAAAGCTGTTCGGGTTTTAAATTTCTAAGGAAGTTCTTCCATTCTATGAAGTTGAACTTAGGAATACGTGTATGGGTTCTGACAAAGGTTTTAAGAGGATGAGCATCGGGGCTGATCTCAGTGAAACCCATGCGGATATGGAATTGTCTGACATGAGATGTGAACCACATGTACAGAAGATCACTAGAGGCTCTAAAGATTCCCTTCTTGTTTTTCTTGAAGCGATTTAGGGAAAGAAAGGTCTCAGCAAGGATGATGTTTGAGTAATCCCACCCACAACAGACTTGTCTGACTACAACGGCCATGATAGGATCGAAGGTGGCATACGAGATTGAGAATAACACGAAGCTAAAGAATGCCAAGATAAAGGCTCTACCAGCTTTAGTCCCTTTAGCAGCAGGAAGGTTGGGAAATCGATCTAGGAGGAAGGATAGTGAAATCTGCCCAGAATTTCTTTTGGCGTCTGCTTTGACTTCTTTAAGGCTTATGTCTAGGAATTTGGCTAGTTGATTCAAAGGTTCAAATCCTATGGGAGGTTGGACTAGTAAGTGAGTGAACTCCACTCCGATGGCAGCGCTGTACTCTTCGAGAGTAGGGGTAATTTCCAACCCTTCCATGCAGAATGTAGCAGTGGTAGGATCCCAATAGAGCACCATGGCTTGAATAAAGGCAGGTGGACACTCAATCTTTAGCAGGTCCAGTAGGTATCCCAATCGTGATTTGGCGTATTTCTGACTAGCTTCACCGATGCTATTCCACCATGATAGGAGCTCGGCCTGGGGAACTTTGAACACTTGAATATCATTCTTTCCCATCAAGTCTAAATTATGCAAATGATTTTGAAAAGTCAATCGTAAAAAATTACCTTAAAACATGTGATTATGCAAATGCCATGAAGTATGCATGGACCAACTTAATTGCATAGTTAAATTTGAAGAAATGGAAATTAGAGTTCTTTTCAGGTATTGAAAACCTGACCTGAAGTCTAATTTGAATTTCAGGAAAGTGAATTATGCAATTTAGTCAGGTTCACTCTAGTGACTAAGGGAAACAACAACGTCACATTCCATTGGTCAAAACATCAAATGGGAGAAGGGCAGAACGAATCTTTTATTACAATCAGGACGCCTAATGAAAGAAAAGTAAAGAAAGACTCTTCGAACAAGAAAGCCATAAACGGCCGTTGGAATGTGAGGATCTAAACCATCATTTCCCCAAAGATCTACTCTTCTTTATAGCTCTAATCAGTCGGGAACCTTCTTCCGGTCGAGCGTGAGGGGTTGTCTTCAGAGTATTGATCTAGGTACCTTAACTCCTCCGGCCATTCACTGGTCCATGGTATGATGACTTCAGGAGCCTTCTCGGGCTTCAACTTCTTGAGTGTGATGCGTTTCGGCTTTGTCTTGATCGTAGGGCGTCTTCTTTTTCCCCAAAAGGTGATCCTTGGTATATCTTCATTAGCGCGTCTTTCGGCTTGTCGGCGTGCATATACTTCTCTAGCTAGGTGGTTGCGACGCTGTCTCTTCATCTCTAAATAATTCTTGAACATCTCGTCCGCTTGTCGCTTGAATCTAAGGTTGTCGACGTAGTAGCAGGTTTGACAATCTTCAGCGTATCCCAACTTGCGTCCAATCAGCTCTCGGCCATGCACGAACCTAGTAAAGTGCAGCCTTGTGTTCGGTCCAGGGCGAGTAACTTTCCTTAGGTACTCGAAGGTTACCATTTCTGTCGAACTCTTGGGAAACAGCGATATCCTTCCCCTTATCATTGTTATTTCAATTAGTCACTTGGGTAATTTTTATGATGTATGCAAATGCATGTACATGTATGCAATGTACGAGTCATACTATGAAACAAGAAATGGTAATGTACATTGAAAGTAAATGCCTTACCAACCAAACTCGGGGAATGTGAAATGTTCCCATGTAACAATGTGTGGTTTTAGGTATACCAACCATTCATAGACATGCGCATGAAACAATTGGGTATACTCTAAAAAAAATTAGAAATTAGGTAAGGAACCTATGGCTCAGGCTCCCACGATCCAAATGAGGCAGATTCTTCCCCAAGGGTACCCACCCAAGAGGGCTAGATATCGCCAATTTGGATTGTGAGCGGGAACGAACACGAAAGTCTCAAGTGCCATCAAACACGAGATCCTTTCGCATCCTTTCCTTATCTAAGGTAACCTAGGGGTGATTGCAGTCGGGGTTTGACCGCCAGTGTGTGCGATGTGTCGTGATCGTCACAATGCAAGGTCATGCACAGCAGTTTGTATCAGACACCGCTTCAATATGTGCATAAAATAAACATACATTCCCAACTCCAAGCTGCAGGAAAGATGTCAACAATCACTCCACCCATTATTTCTCCAATATGCAAAAACATCTAACACAATGGTTAGCGTATGTACCTCACCTTCGAGAGCATCTGTAGAAAACAAAGTCAGATAAACAAATCAACTTTATAATCGGCTCAAGTCCTCTGGAATTCGTAACTAGAGATTTGGGTTAGAATAGTCCCCAATGGAGTTGCCAGTCTGTCGCGACCCTCTCGAGGAGGTGTACGGGCTCTCGAGGACTAATGGGCTGCCCGATCTAAGCCTAATCGGACGCGGGCCTCTCCCAAGGTCCATTACCCAAATCGCAACGGCTGGATATGCGTGGTCGACCTTCAGTGCGGTCTAGTGTCATGTGATACGTATACATGCCAAGGAGTCGCCACCAATCGTTTCGTCGAGGGTACGATCGGGAACCCTATCGAATAGTTGGGAGCAGACTATTCGATTCTACGGAAACCAGAGAAATGGAATCGGGGACTTAGTTACGCCGACTGTTAGAGTCGACGCCCTTTCGGTGCCTAAGTTGAACGGTTTATCTGACCTTAAGATTCATGCAGATGAGTGGGGTGCGGATACTAAATCTAGGAGTTCATACAAATGAGAATGACTACCCTATCACTCACAATTAATAGAAATAAATGCGCAAATCAAGGATCCAATACATACGGATAAAACACATGAAAGCAGCATGGCATCCATAATAAGACCCTATTAGCCTAGAGAAGTATCAATCCAGGCTTAGGAGTAATTTGACATGATTTGCCCATGAGGGGCAGAATCGTAATTTTGAGAAATTTGGGGACAATTTACCTCAGAAGGGAAAAATCATCATTTCAGATGAATTATGCAGTCAAAAGATGGTGGAAATGGGATTGGCGATCAAATCCTTCCATTTCCTATTTGTCAGGAATTTTTAGAATTTTTCTGGAATTTAAAAGTGATTTTACCTTTGGAGGGGTAAAATCGTCATTTTGGACAAAAATGAGGACTGAAATCTCAAATATTAGGGTTGGTCGCCCACCTGACCCGAACACTAACTTTAAGTAATTTTCAGGACTTGATTAGGACAAGAAAGACTATTTTCCCATTGAGGGGGGGCAAAATCGTCATTTTGAGAAAATGGACGAGACTCGAAAACCCAAGCCCAAGAATTGGTCGCCTAACCGACCCTAATTCTTGCATTGGCATTATCGACTTTATCTCGCTTACACAACAGAGACGACTTACCCCTAAAGGGTAATATCGTGAAGTCTTGGAAGAACGGATAAGAAACCCCAAAAATAGGGTTGACCAATGATCTGTGGTCAATCCTCGATTTTTGGGGATTTATGGAATGTCTATGATTTTCCCACAATTTTCCTATATTTTTTTAGGATTTTCTAGAATTTTCTAGCATTTTTTAGGATTTTCTAGAATTTTTCTGATTTTTTTTATTTTTAAAATCATTTTTCAAATTTTTTATTTAAAAAATATGTTTCGGACCGGGTCGACCTGATCCACTCAGGTCGGAACCCGGCCCGGCCCCGGACCCGCACAACCCGCGCCCAAAACGACGCCGTGTTCGCCATTTTTAATTTCGAAAAAACCGGTTCTGATCCGACGGTTCTCATTAAACCGCGTGGCTAATCCATGACCGCCGGATCTGGTTACTAAAACCTACGGCTCAGATTGAATGAAGACTCGGCCAGGGCCGTCTGATCTGACTACTTTAACCTACAGTCACGATTAAAACCCAAGACTAGATCTGGGTCGTCCATTCATACTAGCCTAAACGACACCGCACTACAACTAAACTAAACGGCACCGTTCCATCCTATTTTTGATTTTCTGATTTTAAAACTATTTTCGAATTATCCTAATTTCTAATCGGACGGTCCTCAATTATTGGACTCGATTAACCTAGACCGTCCGATCTACTTATTCGAATAACAGCCTGCTGACTAGACTGACACGTGGACCAATGACCAACTGCCACCTACGCTTTTGACTGTTTGACCGGCCACGTCATCTTCATCTTCAACCTCGTGACTCAGACCAAATGAACGGCCGAGAACTTCCGACGACGATCTAACGGTGGAACTTCTACTAAATGGAACGAGACCAACGGAAATCGATTCGCGGTGACCTCTAGTTTAACATATCTAAGAATCGCAGCATCTAATCCACAGAATCACGAGTATCATGCAAAGTGCCGAGTACGGCCATGGAAGTTCGATCGCACGATTTGCCTAAAATCATGGCAATTCAATCACAGAATAGCACCAATAGAGGTTCAGAAGACTTACCTCGAGCTCCGATCGAACTCGCACGGCCTAGATTGGGCTAGGCAGGAATGAACAGTGTTCGTCAATGAAGGTTGAATTGGGAGACTTAATTCGGGGTGTTCAAGCGAAGTCAATGCAAAAATAGATGTGCGACGATGGTTAGTGATGCTCGGGGTATAAAACGCACACTCTAATTCGAATGATCGAGACCGAAATCGATTTCCGCCATTGGTGCTCAGTAAGAAAGCTTGAAGGTCGAACTCACCTATTCCCGTGGTTTCAATGTGCGCAGCTGACGACGATCGATTCCTGGGAGTTTGGGCGACCTCTTGACGACCTCGTGGAACTTCAGTTTAGCCTGAGGAGGCCCAACCAGCGCTTTGCAAATCCGAGCTCAAACCTTCGACCACCGCGATGAAAGGTGAGCTCTCTCTCTCCCGTTCTCTCTCTCTCTCTTTCGATTCAGTTTCTTCTTCTCGAACTGAATCCACCAACCGCTTGCTTCGCGAAGGTCTGTTGGTTTATATCGTTCTTTGAAATTTTGGCACCGAAAGGGGGGTTGGGCCGGTGACCTTCGCACATGCAATCACATGCGAAATGGTCATCGACGACCGGTTATCGACGGGCATCTAATGGCAATTCCGTTCGAGACCTCCAGTGATCACATTTGGCATGAATTTGGATGAATTTCATCTGAGCTTTGTGAGGTGTTGACTTTCGTAGGTCCGCTGGATTGACCGGCCGATTACTTCTTCCTCCGGCGACCATTGGTCGCAATCTGGGTGTCAATCGACGGGTAAATGCCTAAGGAATCAAACGCCCACCATTTCATCTTCAATTGTAGTTGATTGGACCGTCAATTTGGTCACCAAAATTAAGCTCGGCACTATTCATTTGCGTAGGAAACTGAGGAAGAAGAAGACACTGTAGCGGACCGGTTCGACCGGCGATCTGACCGGTCTGAACAAGTTCCGACTTACAATTTTCCAAATTAAACCCAAATTAAATGGAAATTTTTGCCATTGGACCTCAGAATCGATTTTAGGGCATGAATTTTATCTAAAAATGTAATTTTTCCCAAAAGTTCATATCAATTTCTATAAAAACCCCAAATTTTCATGTAATTGTAAATTGGGAAATTGTGCAATTGAAGGCTCTAATGATCAAATTGGGCCAAATTACCTATGCCAATCGATTCAAAATGGTGAAACCCATTGGGCAATATGTTTAATTTGCAATGATAGTCCCTGAATTGAAAGTAATTTCAAATATGCCCAATTTCACAGACTAAAATGCAATTGAGTATGTAATTTTGCCAAATTTGTGCAATTGAGCAATTTGTGCAAACAATTGGGCTAAATTGTAATAAG
Source organism: Rhodomyrtus psidioides (assembly GCA_021437785.1). Taxonomy (NCBI): domain Eukaryota; kingdom Viridiplantae; phylum Streptophyta; class Magnoliopsida; order Myrtales; family Myrtaceae; genus Rhodomyrtus; species Rhodomyrtus psidioides. The sequence continues at coordinate 23,066 of JAILYB010000226.1, read as the reverse complement.
GGAAAGTCGGATTGAATGTCAAGATCCTAGAAAATGCCAAAATTACGAATTAAAAGACTCAAACGATATTTTTTTGCCAAATTCAATCATACGTGTTGCAAAGGAACATGTAAAATTGAATCTGATTTTGGACTTTTTGTGAGGTCGAAAAGATAAGGGATTTAAAATAAAAATATTGGCTATTTTTCCATATTTTTGTGACCTCAAATGCTATTTTTCTTGATTTTTCTAGTATTTTCCTAATTTTTGAAAATATTAAAAAAAATGAAAAATATGAAAAATTATTTTTTTTTGTCAAAAATGGTTTCTTAGGCTTGACCAAGGCCACCAAAGTTGATTTTACAATTTTTTTATATTTTATGTTTTTTTCATGAATTTTCTAAAAAATTAATAAAAAAGGCTGATCCGAAATTAGGTGTCAACATTGGATATCCAATGAAGCGACCTTGCTTATACCTAGCCTCCAATTTCTCTATTCTCAGCTTCTTAACGAAAGCTGGACAACCCCAAATCGTGATATGATTAAGACTTGGTTTCCTACTATGCCATATCTTATAAGGCGTAGTTGGAACTGACTTAGAAGACACTCTGTTCAGTAAATATGCAGCTGTCTCAAGGGCATGTCTCCAAAGGGATATTGGTAAATCGGTGTAACTCATCATGGATTGCACCATATCTAATAAAGTACGATTTCTTCTTTCAGATACACCGTTATGTTCTGGAGTTGCAGGAGGTGTCCATTGTGATAAAATGCTATTATCTTTAAGATAGTCCAAGAATTCAGTACTAAGGTATTCACCTCCTCAATCAGATCGAAGAGCCTTAATACTCTTTCCTGTTTGTTTCTCAACTTCAGACCTAAATTCCTTGAACTTTTCAAATGATTCAGATTTATACTTGTTGGATCTAGCAATATCACCTAGAGGGGGGTGAATAGGTAAATCGACAACTAAATTCAAATTTCTTGCGGAATTAGTGATAATTTCAATATGCGATCAGCAGGAGATAGTACACAATTCAAATGGAACAATAAAGTAGGGAAGAGAAAAAAACACGCTGAGTTTATAGTGGTTCGGCTTGACAAACCTACGTCCACTCTCCCGCGATGACAGCCGATCGGCTGGATTCACTATGAAGAATCAAGAGAATTACAATCACTCAACGACTTGATTTTTCTCTCTTATAGGTTCTTACAATGAATGAGATTTTGAGCACTCAGAATGATTTTGGGTGCAATTCGAATCACGCTTGCACTTTTTGGATTGTTGTTCATCTCTTTTCTCAGATCGTCATGGTTCTTCTTGTATACTCCCCCTGCCTCCAAACTAGCCGTTGGATACTTGGCCAAGAGATCGCTCTTCAATCCTTGATTGGACGTCATCAATCGTGATTGAATGAGACTGTATTTTAGAAGATATGAGAACCGTTGAAGAAGATATTGAACCCTTTTGATTTAGTCGCCCATACAACTAAATCTCCAGTTTTCATAAGTGTGGTAAATCCGTATTGGTCTCGAAAAAATATTCTTTGGAAAGTAATATTCAATTGTAGAAGATCCATTGATTGTTTAGAAAGGACATCATGTCAATCGAATATCACAAATTTCCATAAGGAACCTTGCCTTGATCGTAAAACTGCCATTCGTGGGTCTTCATGTTTTGGATATGCAGAAACTGTCTAATTTCAAGTTTCGTCTTCATAAGAAATTTCCCGAATTAAATCAGTTATCATGGAATGGTAATTCGAAGATTTGATAGGGTCCATCTGTCACTGCATGTAGATCGTTGCACAAAATAGAAGATCATGTTGAACTTGACCCTCAGAAGTAGCTCCATCTGAAGGTCCTCAGATGCACTCCATCTGACTTCGTCAGAAGCACTTCCGTCTAATCTTGTCAGAGGTATTTCCATCTGACCTCGTCAGAAGCACTTCCATCTGACTTCGTCAAAGGCACTTCCATCTGACGTCGTCAGAAGCACTCCTTTTGACCCTTCGTCTAGAAGCACTCCATCTGACCCTCCGTCCAGAAGCACTCCATCTGACCCTTCGTTTAGAAGCACTCCATCTGACCTTGGTCCTCGTGACAGAAATAGATCCACACAACCTACTGCTTACTCATTCTTTCTGCATCATAAAACATTATACAAATCCTTTTAATAGTTTTGTCAGAATCAAAATATAGGAGAATTTCCACAACAATCTCCCCCTTTTTGATGGTGACAAAACTACAAAATCTAATGAAACACTGTATGTCAAAAATTATAAACAAATAATATAATCACTCAATTTGATCCTCCTGCAGGTAGACATAATTAGAAATTGGAAATAATATCCTGCACAAATGATATCCTACACTGTAGTAAAAGGTAAATAAATAGAACTGGTAGATAGAGAAATCTCTCCCCTTTTTGTTAACAGCAAAAAGAATGTATATTAGAAAGAATATGATTGTAGAAGGAATTGTTTAACAAATAAAAAAAGCATAACAAATGACATCCTTTTGCTTTTTAAAAAAAAATTAAGAAGGTGGAGGCATTTTGGAAGAAGAAGGAACATCTTCAGGCTATGCATCAGCCTCTACTGAAGAGGGTCTGACATAATCTCCTCCCATTCTTTAAACATGGCTCCTGACAGCTTGAGTTGTAGGCAATACTGAAGCTGCTCTGTCAGTCCTTACCAGAGTGTATGAAGGCAAGTTCGCAATCTCAGCACAGAACATTCTGCCATACAAATCAATGGACTTCTCTAGATTAGACACCTGATTTGCCATACCCTGCAACTTTCCATCAACCTTTTGTTCAAAGTTGTGTAGTTTCTGATCTATCATGGATTCCATAGCAGCCAGATTCTGGATGAGAATTTGTTGAAGACTCTCCATTTGCCTCTGAAATTCCACCTGTGGTGCTGTAGGAGATGGTTCCTGATTTGTAGTGTCAATCCCTTTTCTTGGTAAATTCTCCCCCTCAGGTTTAGCTTTAGGAAAGGCTTGAGAGGCAAACACTTATGTCAGAAAAATATCAGAGGTTGCAAGCAAAAGCTCCCCCTGAGGTGTCTTTATGAACAGTCAATCGGGTAAAGGATATGGAGTAGGCCTCAACATCATTTGGTTCTGCCACATGTTCTTTTGAGGCCAACTGAGCTAGTACTTGTACTAACCACTGCTCATAATAAAAAATAAAAAGAGTATCACCATACTCTGTTCCATGCTCTATTCTTGCAGTATCCTCATCATTCCACATTATAAGGAATTCTTCCTCAGTTAAATCACAAGTGTACACAACTTTTTCTTTTGGCTGTTTCTCAAGGACTTCTCCTCCTCCTTCTATATCATGAGCACTTTGACTCTCCTTTTTGATAAGTTCACCAGCAGTCTATTATTTCACCAGCAGTCATCAAGGGAATCTCATTTTTGATAAGTTCTCCAAAAGCCTTGATCTTAAAATAATCTATTATTTTATAGATCAAACCGGCATAAGGTAGATGTCCCTTTGGCTTGAGGACTGATCTGTACATGTGAAGTAGAACTGTGTGGGCAAAAGAAATTTTCTTTTCCTTCAGAATACCCCACAACAATTTGGCCTCATACTTAGAGATGTCTGTCTTTGATGCTGCCTTTGGTCTAAGGCATTCAATGACAACCTTGTGCATCATAGTGTGCTTCAGAGGAAAATCACTATAGGCTATGTGAGATTTTGACTCTCTAGAGAAACTTGATTTCCCAGTAAGAAAGCAAAAAGTTTCTTCAGCAGTAACATCCAGAGGTTAGAAAGCCCTTTTACTGGTTCCCATAATGGATGTCAATTCATCAACATGCAGCACATACTGCTTTCTACGCACAGTGAAAAACATAGTGTTGAAGTTGGCAAAATGAAGATTAGAGTAAAAATAGGCTACCAAATCAGGAAAAGTGTAACTCCTTTGGGTTACAAAGTGCTTTAAGTTGACCTTTTGAAGATGCTTCCTAAGATGGATGCCATTCCTATCAAAATACTTCAATTCAAATACCTTGCGTGGTATGATGCCTCTCTGTTTCAAGGACTCGAACTTATCCTTATGTGCTTGACTTTGAAAGTCAGGATTAGGAAAGCTTTTATCTATAGTAAACCCAATGTTTTTCACAAAGTCATTGAACATGACATCATCATCATCTTCGACCTTTGCCTTAGTGCCGCCAGGCCTAATTGGAGAGGATTTTCGTGTAGTTGCTTTCGAACTGGGCTCTGCTACTTTCTCCTTTCCCTTTCTAGAAGTATATTCAGGTTCTTTAACAGCAATAGGTTAAACAACCTTTCCAGGAAATCTAAGAAATTCTAGCAATTCGCCCTCACTGGCGAACTTGTGAATATCCAGTAATTTTCTAAGTTGATCACCAAAATCTCCTACTTCCTTAATACTATCGTACATTGGCTTAATAGAGTGTGCCATGGCTTATTTTTCTTCAAAAGCAGATAAAGACAAACCTTTTGCCAAACGGAATGCCTCCCGCTGTTTGTTGATTTCAGTTTTCGTGGGCTCGGTGGTGCTTGCAGTTGGAAAGGATAACTTTCTCTTCGTCTGAGAGGTCCTTTTCGAGTCAGAGGCTGATTTCGGAGCCATGGAGATGAAGAAAGTTTGAAACTTTGGAAGAGAGTGTGTTGATTTGAGGAAGAAATTAAGAACAAGAGAGATTCTAAACACAGTTTAGGGTTTCGATTGAGAGCGATTTGAAAGTGAGAGAACAGGGGTGACGGTTCGGTGTTTTATAAAAGTGGCGGTTATTTTTGGAAACAAAATCAATTTAAAGAGAAATAAAAGAATTCCTTTAATAAATCAATTAATCACCGTCAATCAAATATACGCAGATATATAGGAGACTTACCTCAAAAACAATTTTAGGAGATGACTGACCTTTGATTTATGAACTTTAAAAAAAAAAAATTATGAATTGCTTCTTATGTTCCTTCTGACTTTCCTTTTTCGTTTCCTTCTTATGCTCCTTCTGACGCTCCTTCTGACGCTCCTTCTGACGCTCATTCTAAGTCTCCTTTTGACGCTCCTTCTGACGCTCCTTCTGATTCTCCTTCTGACGCTCCTTCTGACGCTCCTTCTGAACTAAAATATGCTTAAGACAGAGGATTAATGATGGCTAATTTGTTTCTAATAAAATTAAAAGATTCCTTATCCAGGGGTTTTGTGAAAATGTCTGCAAGCTGATTTTTTGTATCTATGTATTGAATATTAACATCACCGTTCTGAACATGATCACGTATGAAATGATGTCTGATCTCAATGTGCTTTGCTCTTGAATGAAGTATGGGATTCTTTGTAAGATTTATGGCGCTTGTGTTGTCACACTGGATTTCCACATTTGTATCTTCGACACCATAATCTTTGAGTTGCTGTTTTAGCCAAAGAATTTGAGCGCAACAGCTTCCAAGTGATACATATTCTGCTTCAACTGTGCTGAGTGCCACTGTACTTTTCTTCTTGGAATACCATGAGATAAGCATATTTCCCATGAGCTGGCAAGTTCCAGATGTGCTTTTCCTATCAATTTTGCAACTTGCAAGATCTGCATCTGAGTAATCTCTTAGTGTAAAATCAGAAGTTCTAGAATACCACAAACCATAGTTGGGATAAGTCCCAATGTATTTGATTATTCTTTTGATGGCTGAAAGGTGTGATTCTCTTGGGCTTGACTGAAATCTTGCACACAAGCAGACACTGTATAGGATGTCTGGTCTTGAAGCTGTGAGGTAGAGTAGTGATCTAATCATGCTTCGATATAGCTTGTGATCAACTTCTTTTCCATCTTTATCTTTGTCCAGTTTGGAGGAGTGAGACATGGGAGTTTCTATCTTCTTGCAGTTTTCCAAACCAAACTTTCTCACTATTTCCAATGCATATTTTTCTTGAAATATGAATGTTCCTTTCTGAGATTGATGAATTTGAAGTCCAAGAAAGAAACGCAATTCTCCCATTATATTCATTTCGAATTCATCCTGCATCACCTTAGAGAATTTCTTGCAAAGTAGCTCATTAGAAGAACAAAAAATTATATCATCAACATAAATTTGGACTAGAAGAATATCCTTACCTTGTCTTTGGATAAAGAATGTAGTATCTATATTACCTTTAGTGAAATTGTGTTTGGATAGAAAGTTACTCAACCTTTCATACCAAGCACGTGGTGCCTGCTTCAATCCATATAGTGCCTTTTTTAACACATAAACCAAATTCTTTCCTCTAGGTTCTTCAAAGCCAGGGGGTTGCTCAACATAGACCTCTTCTTTGATGTAGCCGTTGAGGAATGCACTTTTCACATCCATCTGAAACAGTTTAAAGTCATTGTAACAAGCATAAGCAAGTAATAGCCTGATAGCTTCTAACCTGGCAGCAGGTGCGTAAGTCTCATCATAGTCTATTCCTTCTTCTTGAGAGTAGCCTTTTTCTACAAGTCTTGCTTTGTTTCTTACAACTTTTCCTTTGTCATCCAGTTTGTTTCTGAATACCCACTTTGTTCCAATTACTAAACGATTTTTGGGTCTGTTGACTAATTCCCAAACATTGTTGACTTTGAATTGATGTAGCTCTTCCTGCATTGCATTTATCCAGCTCTAATCTGCTAGTGCATCTTCAATTCCTTTTGGCTCCAATTCAGATACCAATGCTATGTTACTCATTGATTGCTTAAACTTGGATCTTGTCTTGATGCCATCACTTATGTTTCCCATGACGAGTTCCTTTGGATGACTTGACTTATGCTTCCAATTTTTGTTGAAGCAATCATTTGAAGAAATTGTGGGTTCATTCTGTTCAGCTTCTGGCCTTTCTTCATTTGAGAGAGTTTCCTTCTGAACATTCTCCGAGCCAGTGTTTACTTCCGAGTCTTGCTTTTGTTCTAATTCTTCATGTGAATCTGAGACTTGAGGAAGTACTTAACTGGATTCGGGTTCATTATTTTGAAAATTCTCATCAAACTTGATGTTCACAGACTCTTCAACAACACGAGTATTTTTGTTGTAGACTCTGTAGGCTTTGCTCGTTGTTGAGTATCCCAGAAAAATTCCTTCATCTGATTTCTCATCAAACTTTCCAATTCGATCATTAGCATTCTTTAGGATAAAACACTTACAGCCAAATACATGAAAGTATGCAACAACAGGCTTTCTTTCTTTGAAGATTTCATAGGGGGTTTTTTCAATGAGAGGTCTGAGAGAAGTTCGGTTCAAAATATAACAAGCTGTGGAAATAGCTTCTGCCCAAAAATGAGAAGCAATTTTACTCTCAATCAAAAGAGTTCTTGCCATTTCTTATAAGGATTTGTTTTTCCTTTTACTACCCCATTCTGTTGAGGAGTATACAGAGCAGAGAAATTATGCTGAATTCCAAATTCATTGCAAAAATCTGAAAAGCTTTGATTTTCAAACTCTCCCCCATGATCTGTTCTTAAAGAAAAAATGATACAGCCCTTTTCATTTTGAATTCTTTTTGCCAATTTTGAAAAAAATGTAAAAGCCTCACTTTTGTGAGCTAGAAACAACACTCATGTAAATCTAGAGAAATCGTCAACAATAACAAGACAATATTTCTTACCTCCAAGGCTTAAGGTTCTGTTTGGTCCAAAAATATCCATATGAAGCAACTGCAAACATTGCTTAGAGGAAACTTGATTTACAGACTTAAAAGAACTTCTTACCTGCTTACCTAGTGTACAAGCATGACGTAGTCCTCATTTTTCAAACTTCGTTTGAGGTAACCCTCGAACAAGTCCCTTTTTGGAAAGCTTTGATATATGCTTTTCACTAATATGACCTAACTTTCTGTGCCAAAGATCATATTCATCCTTAATAGAAATAAGATATTTTGCATTCTATGGGGTCAGAGTCAATATCTAACAGATAAATATTTCCATGTCTTTGACCCGTGAAGGATTGCTTCTTGTCCTTGCTCATACCTGTGCACTTTAAATCTTGAAAACATATTTCATAACCAGAGTCACAGAGTTGACTTACAGATATCAAGTTGTAGTTCAGTCCTTTGACAAGAGATACATCTTTAATCTTCAGATTTCCAATCTTGACATTGCCTTTTTAATGACCTTTCCTTTGTTCTTACCTCCAAATGACACACTTCTACCATCACATTTTGAAAGAGATATGAATACGTTTGGATTTCCGGTTATGTGACTTGTCACGCCCCGAACCCGGCGAGCACGCGAGCATCCCACCTCCGCCGTTACCTTTGATGATCTCCCAGGAACCAACGGCCAATGCTTAAAGATCTATATGAAACATGCATGCGAAAGCGAGGACAACTCCATATCAATATAACACAAGATGACTTAGGACTAAAAAAAAGGGTGTACTTCTCTTTAATGCCAAAGTCAGGTATAATGCTAACTCCCAACATTATACAATCTCTAAGGTCTCAAAATGGAATTAAGTCTTCATTACTCCCAATGACTTCTCCAAAAGCCAATCCATGGCAAGCTCGGGTCTCCAATGTCTAGGACCTGAAAATGTTGTCCCATGACGGGGTGAGATATAAATCTCAGTAAGCTAAACCTACCCCTAAACCAGGCTGCCAGTACCTCCAGACACTTTTGGAAAATAGGGTATTTTGGACTTAAAAACTTTGGCATGACAAAAACACGATTCCTTAAAAAATATGGCCTTTCTAGTATTTTCAAATCAATTCGACTCAGTCACAAATCATGGCAAAATCTGAGCTTCGTACAGTGGCAGGGTTTTTAATCAAAGTAAGCACTCGACGCCATCTCAAAACATGAGGCGGCTTTCATTTCTTTCTCAAAAGTATCATTCCTTGGAAATTTCCAAAAAACACATTCTTTTCTCTCACGCCCCTCTCTGGGCCAATTTCAATTCATGAGGCAATTTAAAACTCGTGAGGCAAACCTCCATACTTGAGGTAAATCATCAAAACATGAGGCATATTCAATTTCTGAAAATCATTCTTGATTTTTTTTCGGAAAACAGATCTTTCCACATCCGCCCATTCCTGGGCCGCCCACTTTAGGGCTGTGAGATGATTCGGTCTCCATATGACCCGTCGGTACATATGAGACTCTCGCGTCCGGACCTAGAGATGATTCAGTCACCATACGACTCTCGACGCCCATTATCAATCGAGATGAACCGTGTCAGTATGGGACTCTCTAGCCGCACGACCTCGTCAGGTCCAATGGGAGTAACTCCCTCCCAATACATTAGCCAAATTATAATACTCGGTGATCCCACACGCCAGTGCACTTATAATTTTTTCCGGCGATCCCACATGCCATTGGCGATCCCACACGCCAGTGCACATATAATTTCCTCGGCGATCCCACACGCCATTTACTCATAAAAATTCCATTATAAAGAATAGCCTCAAATATTCATTAAGAGAAAACAGTTCACGCCTCAAAATTCTTTATTCAAGAACAACTCAAGAGATTCATTGCCAAAACAAGGCATTCATGCCTCAATTTTCAATGAGAAACACAATCAACAAACTCAAGCATTTATCGCCTATTCAAGGCATTCTTTTCAGACGTCCGTCACTGGACAAAACACATTTCAAGTTCGAACATGTTCAGTAAAATACGAGCCTCACTCGGGTCAATTCAAGCAAACCTCAAATTTCATCATTCACAAGTCATTTCAAAACTTGATTGGTAAACCAATCCGCTTAATGTACTCAAATCAATGAGAATTTCAACAACGTACGCCAAATGGCCCAACCATATGCCACAATCAGATTAAGACTCCTCAGTTCAACCTTGTTTTCAAAATTTCATGCCATAAAACCACTCAAGCTTAATTCGTTAAAATAGGGCAATTTGGGTTTCCTCGCGTCTCTCACAAAATCATTTCATAAAATCATTCAATCCGACACAAAACTCTGTCCTTTAGTAACCTAACCTCCTAATAAAGGTTTAGGCATAACTTACCTCTTTAATTGAGCTAGCAATTCCAATCCAATTGAGTCACCAAGCTCAATCCACTCATAGCCAAAGCAAGGCATGGCACGGTCCTAAGAGAAATTTCACGATTCCATCAATAAAACTCTACCAATATCAATTCCATCGAGTAAACACTTCGTCAACACATCAATTAATGTCCCAAGGTGCCTTAACGATGAATTTATGACAAGGCAACACCTTCCTTAGCCCTCAAGATGTTCGGTTTACATAGTCACAACTTAGGACAGAATCGGTTCTGCTCTTAATCACACTAATCAGCCCATAAATCAATCCTAAGCTTCAATTCTCTACCAAACAAACTTGTTAAATCATCAATCAACAAGTTTAGAAGGCTCACCAACAATTTCGAAGCAAGAAAATCCTTCTAGGCCTTCCAATCGGGCCGATTCCCTTCGGTATGCAATCGGTCAGTTTCTGCCTCGAGAAAACCATCTTAAATCAGCCATGGAAACCCATCTTAATTCTTCTAAAATTACAACCACACCTCATGCAACTCTAATACTATGAGTCAAGAGAGTCTCACCAAATATTTGGAGCCATTTGAAACCTTGAAGCCCAAAAAAAACGGACTCTCTCCAAAACCGGTCAGAATCTGCCTCGTCCAGACCTTGGTCCATTCAAATCGACCTACGGAAGGATTTACTCGGCCAAATTGAGCTTATAATATATCCCTAGAAAGGTGAGACAGTAAGCTTTCTAATAGCGAAAGAATCACCTCAATATGATGTCGGACGACGGAGTTATGACCAAAACAGTGGGGCAGTCGGGACAGGGCAGCGAGCTGGCGACGGGTTCTTCGCGGCCAAAGGTGAAAAATGAAAGAGAGAGTGAAGGAGAGAGAGATGGCCGACGGAAATGGGTGAGGGTGAGGGAGACTTCTCAATTATTAGCTTGAAGACACCAATAATTGGTGCAAAACACAAATAATTGGGGCACAAAGGGATGGCTCATAGGATGACATGTGGCATGGCTCCAATAATTGGTCATCTAAATTTGACTTCCATTGACTCACTCTCATTGAATTTTCGGCAGCCACTCATGGGGTCTTAAATGACCATTTTGACCTTCAAATAACCTTAAGACAAAGGCAAATGGTTGAGGGGCAAAACGGTAATCTGACACTTTTCGTCCGAAACTTCAATTTTCTCATTTTGAATGACTACTGGTGAGGCGACGTCAAATTCAAATGAAATGTTGGAATTCCTCAATGTCCAATGCCCAATCTTGAGGTCCAATTTCATGTCGAACTATCATCGACTGTAATTCCAGTTTATCTCAAACTGACGGGCGACTCTTGCAGACGCTACGCGTATTGACCTTGGGATTTTTCTCAAGCCATGGCGACTTTGGTTGTCATGTAATTGCGAGGGTTTATCACTAGTTCCTGCGGTCCTGATCTTCGGAATCTGATTTAGGAAATTCTCGCAAATTACACATTGGTTAAGCGGAATCACCCGCGTCCCAACGTATAACGCTAGCAAGGCATTCCATGATCATTCCGAGATCGATCTCTGCTGGTCCAAAATATTCCCTCGACAATCCTTATGGTCAAAGCGTCATTTCTTATTTAAAATCCTCAGGTCCACGTACCCGGCCTTGCGTTAGTCTTTCCCTTTCGGTCAGTTAACTCGAGAGTGGCATGCTCCGAGCGAGATACCATTGAAACACACCGATCGATATCCTTCCATTCCATAGCCTCGAGAGGGTCGGAATTCGGAATGTCACATGATTCGAGCAACCACTATCCAGAAACCACTTGTTTTTCTTTCTCTTTGGTACATGCAAGAAATGAGCAGTTCACTGTTTCTTTGGTACCCATGCTTTCTTGGGTCCTTCTGTGTTAGTAGGATTTGACCTTTTAACAGGTCTCCAGACTTTCTTGCAAGAATCCTTAGTGTGACTAGTATCACCACAATTTATACAAGGCTGGTGTATGTGAGATTTGGTAAACTGTTTGTAAAAATGCCTTCTATAAACAGTAATAGTAGGTTTGTAGAAATTCGTTTTAGAAAAATAGTTTTTGAGAACACTTCCCTATTTAAAACCCAAACCAGATCTATCATTAAAGGGTATTTGTTTAGAAATAATATTGTCCAAAGTCTTTGAACTTTGTGAAAACTTTTTTGAAGTCTCATCAATTTTCTCTTTAAGAGAATCATTCTCTTTTGAAATGAGATCATTGCTTTCTTTCAACTGATGAAACTCGTGTTGTAAAAACTCAATATTTTATTTTTGAGAGATAATTTGCGGTTTTAAAGAAGAGTTTTCCTTTTTTGAAACAGAAACTTTTTCAAGAGTTTCCTTGTAACTCTTGCAGAGCACATCAATATATTCAGTAACATCATCAGGGAGATTAGATGGATTTACCTCAGTTTCTAAATCTGAGCTTGAATCTGATTCTGAGTCTGACTTTGCCATCAAACAAATGTTTGCATAGTCTTCACTTTCATCAGAATCACTCAATGTTTCTACCTTTAAGGCTTTCTTGTACTTCTCATACTTGAGCTTGTCTCTCTTTAACGTTGGACAGTTCAGCTTGATATGTCCTGCTTTCTTGTAGTGAAAGCATATTACATCTTTGCTTTCTTGAGATTCAGTTTGAGAGAATTTTTTATCAAACTTCTTCAAAGGTTTATTTCCTTTGAAGTTTCTGGCCTTTCGAGCCATTTTTCTAAATTTCTTCACTATGAGTGCAAGTTCTTCATCATCTTTATCTTCATCATCTGTGTCAGACAAACATTGAGCAATTTCAGTTTTCAATGCAATTAATTTCTTACCTTTTTGATCTCCCTTTTTGCTTGCTCGTTCTGTTTCATAGGATTGTAGTGTCCCAACTAGCTCATCCACCGAAAGTTGTCTGATTGTTTGACATTCTTGTATGGAAGGTTTGACATAGTTCCATTCATCTGTGAGTCCTCTTAGTATCTTTCTCACTTGCAACGTCTCAGCAACTGGTGCACCTTGTCTTGCAGGTCCACTTGCTAGACTTTGAAACCTGTCTATCATATCAGCAATAGATTCGTCAGATTTCATTTGAAATGCTTCATACTCACTCAGTAAAATGCTGAGTTTTGTTTCCTTCACTCTATTTGTTCCTTGAAATGTGATATGAAGCCTATCCCATATTGCTTTGGCAGATTCTTCCTCTGAAACACGGTTATAAAGAGGAGTTGATAAAGCGCAAAATAATGCATTGACAGCTTTGGAATCCAAGCTTCGTCTTTTGGCTTTTTAAGTCTCAGTCATGGTCGTGGTGAGATTTGCCTCATTTCCAGATGTTGTACTTGTAGCAGCACTTGGTACAATACCATTTGTTATAACATCCCACATCAAATCATCATACGCCTTAAAGAACCATTTCATCTTGTTGCTCCACATATTATATTCCTTCCCATCAAAGTAAGGTGGCTTATTTGCAAAGTACGAATCGCCTGCTCCTGAAGAATGATTGCTAGACATAGTAGATCGTTAGTTCTGAAGTTAATAAACAGTTCGTGAATATGAGCAACCTGCTCTGATACCTATTGTTGGATCTAGCAATATCACCTAGAGGGGGGTGAATAGGTAAATCAACAACTAAATTGAAATTTCTTATGGAATTAGTGATAATTCCAATATGCGATCAGCAGGAGATAGTACACAATTAAATGGAACAATAAAGTAGGAAAGAGAAAAAAACACGCTGAGTTTATAGTGGTTCGGCTTGACAAGCCTACGTCTACTCTCCCACGATGACAGCCGATCGGCTGGATTCACTATGAAGAATCAAGAGAATTACAATCACTCAACCACTTGATTTTTCTCTCTTACAGATTCTCACAATGAATGAGATTTTGAGCACTCAGAATCATTTTGGGTACAATTCGAATCACGCTTGCACTTTTTGGATTGTTGTTAGCCTTTGTCTTTCAAAATAACTATTTCATTTTGGCCTTTAAATGAAATAGATCCTCCCACTAAATTTATATTCGGATCCCATACTCCTTAAAATGGGAAACGGTAATCTTTGTCGGGTAAAGACTGCTAGCGGGGATTGGAGTCCCACCAGCTCATAGTCCACATCACCTAACAGTTATTGGTGTTCTATAAACTTAGTGAGTGAATCAACTTATTCAACACATCATATGCGAGTCCCAATCATAACTTTGGCCTCTAGACCATGAAAATCTCACTTGACAGTTATTGACTTCATAATCATAGTTAAGTCTAACCCATCGTCTCATGTAAGTATTGAAAACGCAAACGATCCCCTCACCTAATAGTTATTGGAAATCATTTGGTTTCAACCCCGCAACATCATATGCTTAATGGAGTGGTCCATTATTATAAATGACAATTGACCCCTATGTATCCATAACCGATCAATCAACCACTATAATATATGATCAAACCACGACGATGGAAGGCCACGAGTCCGAAACCCGTCACGACTTAATATTATTCGAAGGAGATTTTGAGTCATCATTAACGGTCTCACTTTGCACATTAATCGATTTAACATGCTCAAGTAAACATAATAAACAAATAGATGTCAATCGCATAAACATCTATCCTACGTGGTGATAATGGAATTATGATTTCCTGGGTCTCGAGCCAATGAGACCACATTTAATCATTTTAATATTTTAATAACAGAGAGCCGCTCTTCACTTCTTCTTGGTTCCTCGAACTCTTCGAAAAATTGGGCCCAAAGAGCTCTCCGGCTTTATGGCTCCTCCACGTAGTCCACGTAGAATTACATTAATAAATGACTATGCTAAACTACGCTAAAAAAATAAAAATTACATGAAAAATAAAAGAAGGACGCAGCCTCCATTTTAATAATTGCAACCCCCAAAATACCAATAAATAACATACATTCATCAATCACATTAATTAGGGGTTTTTCCATGATCAACACCCTTCCACGTGAGCAATAAATTCATAATTTAAGGCTTCGGAAGGCACAAATAAATAAATAAAAAATTCTGCATTTAATCATATTCAAGGTCAAGCAATGCAAGCCACGTGAAGAAATTAACGCCGGCGGAACAAATTTCACGTGCGTAATTCCAAACGGCATTAACATTCTCGCCCCTCTATTCATAGCCATGAATCATATTGCAGAATTCATACGTAATATAAAACTCACTATAGATTTTCGATTCAAAATTGATTTAGTCTCAATTTTTGCTAAGGTGATTAATTTTTATCATATAAAAATAATCAACTTCTATCGGCCATGAAAAAGAACAATTCTTTAAAACAAATTGGCCATAGCATCGCAAAAATCAATACGCACTAAAATAATTAAACGCACGAAAACGCCTAAGGATTGGCTCTGATACCATTGTTGGGATTCACGTAACACGTACGGGAAGAATAAAAATAAATAAACGCAGCGGAAATATTAAAATGCCCATACATGTATCTCCAGAGGCGTAGTTCGTGCGTTTCAACCGAAAATCATAACAGACGAATAGAGTTAACGAGGTTACCTCTCGTAGCGTGCTTGAGATCAAATCGGTTCAGATGTTCTTCGATCCAAGCCCCACAAGTGTCGGGCCTCTAGTTTAGACACACCACCAATTGTAACGACGAATGGAAGAACGAGCTCGCGGGAATCGTCACCTCGATTGTGCTAGCAATTCTTGTGATGAGGTTGATCCGCAAGATTCAGAATTTTTGGTCACCATGGGAGAGAGCAAAAATGAGAGAGAGAGATAGATAGATCTCAATTTTCTACTCTCAAAAACACACTCTTCATCCAAGGATTCGATCCATGGATTATGCATTGCACACACCTTAATTAAAGTATCTAATCCTTTGATTAAGCATTGAATACAATCAGCAATTTAGCCCACAAAATAAAAGCAATTAATTATCGTAATTATGGAAATTAATCAATTTAGCCTTTAATGGGCGTAAATTTCCAACATTAGCCACGAATTTAGCAACGACAATATATTCGTAGCAAATTTGCTACGACATTAGCGACGAAAACATGTTTTCGTCGCTAATGTAAATTAAATAAAATATTATTTAGCGTCGAAAGTAATAATTCGTTGCTAAATCGGCGAAATTTAAATAAAAAGAAAAAAAATTAGCTACGAAATATAATTTCGTCGCTAATTTAATTAAAATAAAAAGATTTAGTGACGAAAATTCAATTTTGTCGCTAATATAAATTAAATAAAAAAATATTTAGCAACGAAAGGAATATTTAGCAACGAATAATTTAAATAAAAAGAAAAAATTTAGAGACGAAAATAAATTTTCGTCGCTAATATAAATTCAATAAAATATTATTTAGTGACGAAAGTGCTGTTTTGTCGCTAAATAGGCTACATTTGAATAAAAAAGAGAAAAATTACCGACGAAAATAGTTTTCGTCGCTAATTTAATTAAACTAAATTCTAATTAGCAACGAAAATTAGAGTTCATCGCTAAATCGGCTAAATTTAAATAAAAAATAAAAACATTAGCGACGAAAAGATGTTTCGTCGCTAATTTAAGTAAAATAAAAAACTAATTAGCGACGACAATCCTATTTCGTCGCTAATATAAATTAAATAAAATATTATTTAGCGACGAAAGTTGTAACTCGTCGCTAAATAGGTTAAGTTTAAAAAAGAAATACTTTAGCTACGAAAAGTGTTTTCGTCGGTAATTTTTTGCTAAATTTGAATAAAAAAAGAAAAAAAAGCGAAGAAAAAAATTTAGTGACGAAAGTGCTAATTCATCCCTAAATCGGCTAAATTTAAATAAAAAATAAAAATAATTAGCAACAAAAGGATTTTTCGTCGCTAATTTAATTAAAATAAAAAAATTATTAGCGACGAAAGCATGTTTCGCCGTTAATTTGATGAAAAATTTAAATAAAAAAATAGCGACAAAATTTTCATTTCGTTGCTTATTAATCTAAAAAAAATAACATTTAGCAACAAAACGTGAAAATCGTCGCTAAATTAGCGATGAACGCTTGCTTCATCGCTAATTCAATGAAAATTAAAATAAATAAGAGTTAATTAGCGACGAAATCGGCTTTTTGTCGCTCAGTTAATTCAAATAAAAATATTTTGTATCGACGAAACAAAACGTTCGTTGCAAAAGTAGCGATGAAATGTCAATTTCGTCACTATTTAATTCTTTTTATTTCAATTAACTACAAAAATAGTTGTCCGTCGCTAGTTACTATCCTTAATTTATATTTTCTTTCTAGGTTTGTTAGAACCTTTTTTTTTATATTTATTACATATATAAAGTTGTGAACAAACAAAAAAAATTGAGGTCAATTTTTTTGATAAAATATAACTTTGAAATAAATTCGACTTTGATGAGATACTAAATAAAGTAGAGTAAGGATATATTCGAAAACGATTTGCTTTGCATAATATATGATCACCAGAAATATGTATTGTAATTGTGTCATTCAAAAAATGAAATCAAGTGATTCTTTCTTTTAGCAAAGTATCATCAACTATTCAATGTGATTCTATAAGATCTAGTTTCGTTCAATATTAGTAATGAAGATTCAAAATATCACACAATAATCAACCAAAGAGAGATTCAATTACTAAAAGAAAGATAGATTCTTTGGGATCCTTGCCTTCTTCAAACGGTGAATGACTTAAATAAGAAATGACTAAAAGAAAGATCGATTCTTTAGAAGGATCAGCTTATTTATGTTCTTTCTTATATTATATTTTACATTAATTCTTTTTAATATAAATAAAAATACAACCAGTATTTGTAAAATTAAAAAATCAAATATATTATTAATTAAGTAAAGATTACATTAATAAGCATAAAATGAAAAGTGATCAATTTATTTATTTCTATTATCTTTGTTCCTGAATTAGAAAGCATTCCTTCTGTTCATGGATAGCTTCTTTCAAAAGGGCTTTTGCTTTGTCAATGAATGATTTAACTAAAGATATAATTTCTTGGAATTGAGGCTTATTCGTTTTCACATAAGTGCGTAACTCAACGAGAAATTTCCTTACCTGTCAATTTCTAATAAATCAAGATAACCATTCATTATTATCATTATTAATGTCATTATTATTCACTACAAAAAAATAAGGTTTTAGCCATGAATAATTAGAGATGAAAATGTGATCCGTCACTAATTTGAGATGAAATTACAAATAAGTTTCGTACTGGGTTGAAATAGTTTTTGGACTTTGCTCTCAATTACAAATCATTCTCAATTACATTGCTACTATTGATCCTAATTACAAATCATTCCCTATTCTCAACTAATTTGCTCCCAATTACAAATAGTTTTTGGACTTTACTACTACTAAGATATATAGAAAGCTTTTGATTCTAGCAAATCAGTCCTAAACATTTTAACATTAAGACTTAGGCTTTTCACTCTTCTGCAGAACGTACGTTCATTCTTGTAACCACCATTGACAAAAAAGCTCTCTCAAAAACACTCCATAGAAATCTATCTCAATGGACGATTGATCGGCGGATCGGAATCGTTTATAATCTGCAACGAGGGCTCTTAATCTGTGGTTATCGAGGTATGATCATTTTACGTGATATATCTCACCGATCAGTGATTCAAGTTTGATTCTAGGGCTTGATAATCCAGTACAATCGAGACGTAAACGTATGTATATGACGGTTTGATTGATGTATGGTTGCAATTCGCACTTCCTGTTTAAGGGTATGTGGATCTATATAATTCCGCTTCGATTATAAATCTTGATTATCTTTTTTGTATGAAATTTCCATCAGTGGTATCAGAGCGATGTGTTCTTGTTTCCTGATCATGTTTTATTTTATCGTCGATTTGACTGCGAAAAACCCAATTTTGAGGTTACTATTCATTGTTCATTCGTGAATTTTCGTGCAATAAAAATCATTTTGAATACATGGTTGTTACGAGCTCAGCGAGACAAAAATTTTGAGTGGTTGCCCGTTGCGAGGCGACGTCGGGAGTGGCTGCATGTGCACCACGCGCAGCCACGGGATCGGTTCACGACACAGCAGCGTTTCGAGGCTTTTTTAGGTTCTTATCGTCGAGACAAGCGTTTTGAGGGGTGGCACGCCGCCGAAGGTGGCCGGACGGAGCCGCACGCACCGGAGAGATCTGGTGCGTGTGGGCTTCACGCGCTCACGTGCGCAACGCGTGCTTCGTGGTCCAAACGCGTCCCAAACCCGGTTATTCCTATACCAAAACCGGTTTAATGGTATCCCAGATCTGGTTCTCGATATCCCAAACCTGGTTCGGTTTTGTTCGGACCCAGATTTGACTCGACCCGTTGACCTGGTCAACCGTTGACCCTTGACCGGTCAAACTGAGTTTTCAAAAATTACTTTTTAGTCCTCAAACTTTTGAAAAATTGCAAATTAGTCTCCGAACTTTCTGAAAATTACAATTTGGTCCCCAAACTTTTTAGAAATTGCGATTCGATCCTCATATTTGTTGAGAAATTACATTTTGACCATGTTGACCGAGTGTTGACTAGTCAAAGCAGAAACTTTGATGGGCTCATGTGGATGCATATGAGCTCCGTTTGGGACTTATGAGGTACCGTTGCGTTCGTATCGAAATTATCTTTGATGTGATATATTATTTGGACATGTTTGATGATTTTAAAATTCTGAAAATGCGTATGAAAACCCATGATACACATATTTTGGGGCATTTTTCAAGTATTAAAAAAATGGCTTACATATAGTTAGCCTTATTGTGTAACGAATTTATTGATGGAATGTATCATGCAATCTCATTATGATTTGATGTGTAAAGTATATATGGATAGTTCAAATCATGTTATGCCATGTTATAATTACAAAATATAGAGATCATTATCTAATTTATGATTTTTACTCGAGTGGGGAGTTTTATAAAGTTTAAGTAACTTTGGTGAACTCAATTTTACATAAATAATTATATTAATGATAATTTTAAGCGAGGATTCTTGGACGATGATTGGGAATATAGTAAACTTTTGAATCTAAGGCCTTATGTGAAATTATTCATTAATATAATTAGTTAGTGTAAAATAGATGCGCAAATGTTATACATCAATTATTCATGAATACATGTCTATAGAACTTTGTGTTTAGATACGATGGCTATGATATTTTAGAATATCATAGCTTGGCAAAACAAAGGAGAAATTAGATGGCGAAAATTATGAAAATTGGAATACGAGAATCCAGTTTGTGCTATGAAAAGAAAGAAGCATTTGAAGCTCTTGACCTACTTATGGAAACACCTGAGGACGAGAATACTGCATAGCCGACATTTGCTGCATGGAAAATGGATGAACTCAATTGTTCGCATATATTGCTGAGTAGCATCAAAAATGGTTTTATGCATGAGTTTAGGCATTTATGAAAATGCCAAAGTCAAGTGGGAGGCAATAAACACTAAGTCTGGTTAGACATCAGTCACTAAGTTGAGACAGATCACTATAAGTTTTGACACTTATATGATGCCTCGTGGGCAGAATATGAAACGACTTTTGCGGTGTGTCAAACATAATAAGTGAACTGTATCATGTGGGCCACTTTTTAACTGATGAGTAGCAAGTGCAAGCTGTAATCCGTTCTATACTTCATGGCTGCGTGCTTATGAAAATCCACTTGATCCACAATAAAAAGTAAGGACTTTTAAGGATGTTATGCGACGTCTTGAACTAGAATGCTGGTTTTAGCTCAAATGGAGTTTCATGCTCCAGGCCTAAGCGTCAAGGTTGGTTCAAAAAGTGGAAAGGATAAAAGAATAGATCCTTCAGGATAGAAATCGAAGTTTAACCGACATGAGAAAGGAAAATGTCCTTTCAAGAAAAACATCTCAGAGGTGAAATGTTTTAAATGTGGCAAGCCCATGACTGTGGTAAAAAAAAATTGTACACTTGAGAGTGTTACTTAAGTCTTTAATTCACTTTTTGTAAATGAATCTTATCCTTTGTGCATTATAGACTTACGGGCCATAGACCATATAACGAAAGATAGAAATGCCTTTGTGAAATTTCAACGAGTTTGATATAGAGCAAAGTGAATAAATGTGGAAAATAATTCTCGCGTGGAAGTTAAAGGGATTGACACCTACCAATTGAATATGCGTGGTGGTTGCACCCTATTTCTACATATTTTGTTATATGCTCCGAAAACTTGACGGAGTATAGCTTCCGTGTTAATTGTAATTAAACTTGGTTTCATTTTACACTTTCATAACGATGGTGATGACTTGTCGTTAGGAACAAGTTACTATGGTTCTGGATTGTTTCATTGTACAGATTGTTGGGTACAATAATGTGAATATTAGTTATTCACTATTTACATCTTTTGTGATGATGTGAATATGTGGCATGCTAGGCTGGGTCACATTGGCTCAATAGCAAATATTTAGATAAGCTAAAGAGGGCTTATAGGGCAATATTAAAAAAGTCGATTTGCCTATTTTTGAGTATTGCCTAGCGGGATAGACAATGAGCAAACCATTTGGAAAATGAATAAGAGTTGAGTTTCTTTTGCAGCTGATCCATTCAGACATATGTGGTTTAATGAATCTGAGAATAATGCATGGGCTATTTATTTCATCACATTTATAGATGATTACACTCAATTCGAATATGTTGTTTCGATTTCTCATAAATTTGAGGCATAAGTTGCTTTGAGAAATTATTTTTAAGCTTTAAAAAAATCTTCAAAAAACTCCGATCGAGGTCAAGAAAATCTATCTGATCAGTTCATATGTTTATGTGATGAAAAAGGAATAGAAAGAAGGTTGACTATTTCAGTGATTTCTCAAACAGAATGGCGTCGCAAAGAGAAGAAACAAGTCTCAATGAAAATTGTTTGGTCTATGATGGCATAGGCTAATTTGCCTATCAACTTTTGAGGTGAAGTTTTGTTGATTGCTGTTTAGATATTTAACCTTGTGCCGTCTAAATCAGTTACTTTCACTCAATATAAGTTGTGGGCAGGTTGAAAATGATATTTGAGTTTTCTAAGACCTTGTTGTGCTTCATATACACACGATTTCTCCCATTGGTAAGGGAAATTGTGCCTTAGGGGCCAAAAGAGTATCTTGATGCGATACTGAGGGCACTCGAAAGGAAATGCGTTATAGGTGAGCAGGAAAGTGGGAAGTGTAATTGAATATGAATCACGAGATGTCACATTTGTAGTGAATGAATTTCCAAAAGAAGGGCGAGATAAGTGAAGACTATTCTCTGTTTGAAATCTTGGATAGTGATGATGACTCTACTGGGGCATTTAATCCAAGTGGGAGCAATGTGAGAAGTGAGGAATTTGTTTCGAACTAGTCTAAATTACAACTACTTGATGTGAAGAAGATGCCGTCATTATCTAATCCGAGTGGGAGCGTAATGGAGAATGATGTACTAAGTGTATAATCTTCAATAGGGCAAACAAGTTGCCAAGTGGGAGCTTAATGGAGCTTGATGTACTAAGTGTAGAATCCTCAATTTAGCGAACAAGTCGCAAAAGCGTTCTCCGTCGATTTGTCGATGTTTACACATTGAAGGCAAAACTTTCATGCAAAGCTTTCATGATCGCTTCACAAGAAAAAGATGAGCCAAGGAATGTAAATGAGGCTCTGAATTGCCCTGATAAGGAAAAATAGATATAAGCAATGGAAAAAGAGATGGAGTCAATGAGATCAAACAAAATTTGAAAACTGGTTGATTTTTCGAATGGACATAAAGCCTTTGGGAGCAAGTGTGCTCTCAAATTAAAAGCGTAAAGCTAATGGCTCAATTGAGAGATATAAGGTTCGCCTTATGATGAAAGGGTATAATCAATAAGAATTAATTGATTGGGAAGAGTTTTGCTCTCTTATGGTGAGATTTACCTCAATTCACTTTATTCCGGCAATAATGATTAGTATGGATCTTGAATTACATCAGATGGATGTAAAGACTGATTTTCTCAATGGAGACTATAAAAAAAACCTAATTATATGAAACAACCCGCTGAGTTTGTTACAATTGGCCAAGAACAAAAAGTATGTTGACTTTTGAGATCAATATATGGCCTTAAACAATCTTCGAGATAATGGTATATACTTTTTGTAATTCCTTAGTGGCATATGATTTTGTAATGATTGATGAAAATCATTACGTAT